>OW818029.2:30934964-32134964 GCA_942486065.2 Calliphora vomitoria
AAATACGATTTGATTATTTGTCCAAATCGGTCAAATATCTAGAAATATTTCAACAAATATCCGGATTGTAACAAATTTATTTGTAGGAATCATTCCGAAACGCGTTGCATGCCATGAGTGTAAAAAACATAGTCAGAAATGGAAAATGGAATGGAAACATTTAAACCACTAGTGTCATGTGCATTTTATTTTTCAGGAGCAGGATAAGGGTTAACGGGCACTGTAATGGAGTAGCAATATTTCCTGGCACAATTTTAACAATATTCTTAAGAAATTAAATGTTCTAAGCACGTGTGCCATTAAATATGGTGTTACCATACCTCAAAACAGAAGTAATAAACCTCGTATTATAACTTATTTACGTTTTATAAAGACTACATGTAACAGCAAATTGAATTACATACTAGAAATTTCTTAATTTTTCAAGCTTTATCGAAAACACATGCACGTATGTATATTATCTGAGAGACTTTCTTTGTTAGTAAGTAGTTTGTCTATACTCACATACGTAAAAAAACAATTTGAACACAATTATTGATTCTTCCTATAATCCTTCCACATGCATATTACTGTCTTATAAATTTTTTGATAAAGACTTTAAAGTGTAAGTAAGTATTTATAACCCAATTCCTTAAGCCATTATAACTCTTTCCCTTATACTTACTCTCTTTAATTTTATATCATTTGTTATTTCACATCCTTTAAATAACTATTTATTGTAACATTTCATTACACTTCAATTTATTTTTCCATATCTTTACATTCACACAACTTCTGACATATCCCAAATATGAGCGTGTGTATGTTTCATTATCTATGTATCCTTGTGCAAGGATAAATATCTGTTGTTGCCATATTTTTCTTTTGCTTATTAAGCTTTTGTATATTTTTTGGTTACTGTTGCTTTTTATTCTTTCTTGATTGCCTCAATAATTTTATTAATACTTACATAGTAGAACTTTTTTGCATATTTTATTTTAAGAATCAGCTACTCTTATACAAACGTTAACTTAATATACATGTACATAAATTTATTTATTTGGTATTTTATTTATTAATATCCTTTTCATCATCAACATATTTGTCCTCTTTGCCAATGTCATGTTTATTTTCCACATTTATTATTTACACTTGAGTGACTTGGTTTTTCCACTTTTGTTGGGTGTTATATTATTATGTTTTTTTTTTTTTTTTTTTCTTTATTGATTGATTTTTTTTTTCATCTAGAATAAAATATTCCTTTGGGTATATCTTTGAATTTATGGGTGGTTTTAATGATGTTCATTTGAGGTTTTAGTGTTTACCTACTCTTGGGCAATAAAACAAAGTCAAGGATTACCAAATATTATCAAATGAAAAAAACACATTTGCAAAAATGTTCAAAAGGTCAACTATATATGTAGATAACGAATGAACTATTTAATGTGCTTTTTTAATCATTATATATGATTTTAAAAATTCCATGTTTCTTTGTGATTCTTTTAAAAAAATAAAGTGTTTTTTACTGTTAAAATGGGTTTCTCAAGAACACAAAAAGAACAGGATAATCACCCGCAGGCGGAAATTTATAAAAAAATTTTTCTTAAAATTTTACCAACTATAAATTCCAGAATGCCATTAAGTGTCGTTATTTCAAAAAAAAAAAAAGACTTCTAGAATTTTCCAAAAAAATGTGTGTCTAACAATCATTAGTTACACATGAAATATAATTTGTTATTTACTGACTGTCATGTTCATGAACCTCATCAAATTACGATACATATTTATACAAGCATATTAAAAAGGCGAAACGCCTAAAAGTAGACCAATAAATATGTGTTCATATACATACAATACATATGTATTTTTTACATCCATATATATGTATATTAGGGTGGCCCCGTTTGTATGAAAGCAAAATAAGGTGTCAGTGTTTCCAACTAATATTAGGGGACATCATTTCGTGAAAGGATAAACTTTTTTTTAACGTTTGCCAAAAATTTTAATTTTTTTTCTTCCATTTTTGACATTATACAATGCAATACATAAAATGCAAACTCCTTGTCATGTGAAATTTCTCAAGGTACTTATCGAAACTAGCAAGGTGTTTGAAGTTTATGTATATTTTGGCTAAAACATTATTTTTCAGAAGAATATTCTATTTTACTCACGGCTATAACTCGGAAAACAGTTGGAATTTTGTTTTCCTCTCATCGGCACAATTATATCTATAGACTAGGAGAAAAATAGTGTCAAACAAACTAACCCGAAGAAACCGCATCTTTTGTATCAAAATTGCTAAAATATCGAACAATTTTCAATTTGGATATCTTTTTTCATAATTTCTGGCCCATAGCTGCCAAACTGTGGGATATTCAGTGAAGTTATCTTCAGAATATTATATTCAGAACATTATAACACTAGAAATGCTTTTTTCACATTTTCAAGTTATATTTTACATGGAAAATTCGAGAAATGTATGAAAAATGTTTCAAAAGGCAAACAAAAAACATGAATTAATCAATTTCCATTGATAAACTAAAATCATTTCGATGTAAAATACTGAAAAATTTTAAAAATGCTTTTTCCAGTATTATAACGTTCTGAGGAAATATGAAATAATATAGCCAAAATATACATGAGGCCATAAAATCCGAACCGCCTATAAAACTAGCAAAACCCGAGTGGGAGTTTGTTAGTTTCGATAAGTACTTCGAGAAATTCTACACGAAAAGGAGTCGGCACTCGATGACTTCAAAAATGTTGCACTGTGTTATTAAAACTATGTAATTAGTTTAAATTAGTAGAATTTAAAAATCATATAAATTTATCGAAACGGTTTTTTTCTTTGTTTCGAAATTTAATCTACTCCATTTTCAATTCCTTTATAGAGGTTTTTAATTATATTTCAGATATTTTCATAAACTTTCTATTGGTATATAACACTTTATAATATCATTGGGTTATGAAACATTTTAGTTTAACTGAAATACTTCCAACATTTCACACAAAAAATATTATTTATTTTTCATCCTTTTAAATTGTTTTTGTTTTATTTTAACAAAAATCAGATCAGGGAGAAAATGTCTGCGAAATTATATGAGGGTTATAACGTACTAAAAAATGTTTGCAAACAAAATTCAACATTTTGAATACTTTTAGACCTAAATAAACATGTTAGATAATGCATTGAACGCCATTTACATGATACCAATATTGCATATTTTCCATTTGGGATAAATATTAAAAATTAGTAAAGATCGTCAAGAAATTACCTTTATTTTGAGAAATGGTATCGTAGAATACATTAAACTTTTATTTTAGTTGGAAACGTCCACATTTTTTATATGGTGCCATCCTAATGTACATATTATTTATCAAGTTTTTCTGTCAATAAATGTGTGTTTTTTTTTTGGTAAAAAAGTAGTCAATGATTTACGATGTTCCTATGCCTGCGGAAACGATCAATTTCACTTTTGTTTTTTCCGTTTCAAATATTTATTTGAAATTAATATTGATTTATTGAACAGAAGATTATTTATAGACAACATACGTATGAGTAAACCAAAAAAATAACATTTTACAAATACATATATTCGCATTATGTTTGTTAACAATTCGAAGCTAACTTTCACTTTCATTTATTAACCAAGGGGTTAAAACTTATTTGGTAATGGCATTTTAACCCTTCTCCTCTTACCTTAAATTAAATAAGCTTTTCTAACAGCTAACAGCATATAATACTATTTCTAGAGCAAATTAAAAAAAAAAAAAAAACTTCTTTCCAAAATATTAGATTTTGTGATTTTTTATTCAAAAGTATTTCTACTATAGATTCACCACAAAATTCTCCCACCACAACGCTCATGATAACACCACCACCGCCTCGCACACCCACCCCACAGCAACAAATGCTACAAAATTCACCTATATCTCTGATGGAATATCAACAGCAGCAACTACAACAACAGCAGCACCAGCAGCTGCAATTGCAAACACCTTCGAAAAATATTAACATAAGAAATCGTAATCGTTCTTATAAAACTTCACCACGTAGTGGTAATAAATCTTTAGACATGGTGGATAATACACCACTTTCGCCCTCATCATCTTCACCACCATTGGCGGCCAGTTTACAACGTACTTTCGCTGTGGGTGAATTAATATGGGGCCCAGCTCGTGGTTTTCCTGCCTGGCCGGGCAAAGTTGTAAAGATTCTCGACAATCAGCCAGAATCGGTTTGGGTTCAATGGTTTGGCGGTGGTGGTCGTTCAAATACAGAAATTATGGCCATACATTTATTACAAAGTCTTTCCGAAGGTCTGGAGGCTCATCACAAGGCGCAAAAGGATACAAGAAAGTGAGCATTTGTTTTTGATACAATTAAGATTTGTTTTAGTGTAAGTTTACTAGGGGAGGTAGGGGGGCATTACATTTGAAACTACAAAGCCCAAAACTAAATTATTCTTATTCAGATTTTGGAAAACTGCATATAATATGCTAACAATCCAAAATAAAATGCGATTTAGCGAACCTCCTGATTAATCAGTTAATTAACCTAAGCAGAAAAAAATTGCAACAAAAATTTAGACGCTGGCCAAAAAAAAAAAAATCATGAACTATAGGTTTTTTGAGACAAAAGTTGTTAACCGAAAAAATATTTGCAATTTTTTAGATAATTTTTCTACATTTTGAATCATTTAAAATTTGTCATATATAAACTCATTATTGATTATATATAGAATTTGGAATTTTTTGGAATTTGATTTGACAGTCAATTCTAATTATAGAGGAATGTGTACACAGAGTGAATAAATTCATGAAATGAAACATCAAAGATTAATTTAAAAAAAAGTACTTCTTAACAGTTCGAGCATCACGCCAAGATCTTAAAATTCTATAAATGTCTAAAGTGATAAAAAAAGTCCTAAAGTTTTATAATTAAAACGCATTTAGGTTTTTGGACTTTTTAAATGGAAGATAGTCTGTAGATTACTTCAAAACATAAATTTCTTCTTGACTGTTCAAGCAGACAATTTTAGTGTTTTCAACACACTTCAAACTCATGTATTTCTAAAGTGAAAAATGTCCCAATGTTTCTAAATTGAACCAAATAGATGATTTTTTTACATTTTCAAATAGAATAGTTTTTAGATTATTTTAAATTCAAATTCGAGAAAAATTCGACCGTCGAACTCAAATAAGAGTTCAAAAATTGCGACCGTCGGTATTTTAAACAGCTGTTAATAAGACCTTTCAACACTGCCACAAAGGTTTTACATACATATGTATATATATTTTTGGTTAAACTTTAGAAAAAAATATAGCGTTTTCTGTTTTGTTGCATTTTTTCGCATAGGTTATTCGATTAATCTAATAGGTTCTAATTAAATTAAAATTAATAGGATCTTATATATCACATTCTTTGGAGCTTACAACTTTTATAGGGTTTTCACAAATTAAATTGATATCAATGAAGAATTTGGTGGTTTCCACAATAGATCTATGCAAAAAGCCAACGATATTAAATGTTTATTTTGATTTAGAATTAGTCTAACCACATATTTAAATAGAAACAGGATATTAAATTCAATTTGTATTACACGTAAAACATTCCAGAAAGGAATTCTAAAAATCTGTAAAATTTTCTGATTTAAAAGAAAACAGCTCCTAAAAAACTTTTTAATTTTATACACATATTTACTCTTGCTTAACATTTTAATTTAGATATTTATTTTATTTAGTAAATGTGTAAAATAGTTTGAGTTGAATTAAAAACAGTAATATTGTTTAGTTAATGTTTTATTAAAGATGTTAGTTTTTCTAATTTGATGTTTTCATAATTTTTCATATTTCAGTTAATTTTTTATATTTTTTTATATTTATTTAATTTTCTTTATTTCTTTTAATTTTTTTATTTTCAACTCCAACACCTACTTTCCTTTTCTCATAAATCTACCACGAAAACCCAACAAAATTCAACACACATTTAACACCCACAAATTAAAAACAAAACAACATTTAATAAAACCAATTCCAAAGGAGCCGAAAATTAAATTCTCAACTTGAAAAAGCTATACAAGAAGCAATGACCGAATTGGATCGTATTTCAGCTTCATCAACAACAGCCACCACCAGCACATCAGGTTCGGCCAAGCAAATTCAACAACCCACATCGTCCACACAACATCAGAACAGTCCCAATCGGGCCAATAAACGTCCCATACCACGTACTGGTGGTTACGATTTGATTGCCGGCTTAAATAACAATACCTCATCGAATGTTATTTCAACAACAACGGGTTCCTCACAGTCCAGACACAAACCCATACGTATAGCACCGGCACCACCAGGCGGCGCTGGCAACTCACCCACAAAATCTTCTTCATCAGCAAGCGTTAGCCAAATGATTAACTCGTCGTCGCCGGCATCAGTGTCCAAATGACATACTGCTCCCAAGGATTTGAATAAACCAGTGGTAAGTTCAAGTTCTGTAACGAATACAACAACATCAACTACAACAACTGTTAATAATGGCAATCCACAGTTTTCGTGGTCCATGCAGGGCTATACTTTGGTAATACAAAGAAATTAAATTTCATTATTATTTAAAACCATAAATGAAGTTGATGGTGTTGTTATTAGAATTATTTTGTAGCTAATAGCAAGTAATTCGTAAATATATTGTATGTATGTATTTAATAAACTTTTTACAACTAAACTTTTAGCATACCAATGCATAAATAAATTAATATATCTTTATACAAAATATTAACAAGCTTAAAAACTAACTAAGTAAATAAATTTTTGTAGATGATAAAGATTTATTTAAAAAAAAAGCAACCAAAATCAATCAATAAGTCAGTGGCAACATTGCATAACATCTTGAGTGGAATTAAATTGATTTCAATACGGCCTATATAATTGTCTAATCAGAGCTTATAAATATAATTTTTCAAATTAGCTTATATTTTATAAATTATGAAATCAACATTATGTATAATGTTATTTCATTTAATATAAAAAATCACTTAAGTCTACTTCTAATTTAAGAAATATTTAAAGTTTAACTTAATTTACAAATTACGCTCTATAAAAAAAATTGTTAAGTAACTTTAAAACTTGATTTCCTACTTATGTTGTTTTAAGATGTTGTCACAGAAATAATTCATTGTCCTTAATTGCTGTCATTTTTGTGTTTGTTTTTATTATAAAACAAAATTAAAGTATTAAGGCCTTATTCGATTTTATCAAAGGCTTATAAAACAAATTTTATATAGAAATTTCGTTTTATAAACCTTTTTTATAAACTTAAAAATTGCTTGTGAATATCAGTGTTAATCATTAAAGATGAATATTTTCATTTAACATTTTCTACAGAAATTATTTCTACAATTTACAACCAATATCAAGTACGAATTTTAAAATTAACTTCAGAATTAAAACCCTTAACCATAGAATAAATATAAATAGAAGCATTACTGAGAGACAAAAAACCTATGTCTTGCAACAACAATATACATGTAAATCAATGTATTTTGTTGTTGTGTCAGCCATAAAATATGGAAGAGTAGTTATTTCTACTCTCAGTTGCGCCTCTAGTTCTACCCTATGCCATTAACTCTTCTAAATAAAAAATACAAGTACTTATGTTTTTATAAGTATCATTAACGATTCGACTTGAATAAATTATTTTAGAAATATCAAGTAATTTGTTATCTATGTATTTTGGAAAGAAATATTAATTGATCACACTCTTTTGAATTTCTGTCCATAACGAAGATCGTGAATTATGAGTCCTTTACACATGTTTTGATCCAAAACTTCCTTTGAATGAACTCATAATTTGAGCGAAACAACAAGCACATTTGAATAAAGTTTCCAAAATTTAAGCGCAAAGCGACTAATTTTGGATGGCAGTAATATATGATGGTAGCTAATTTTAGTTCATAGTTCAAAACTATACTATTTAGCTCTTCTAGTTCAATCGCTCTTTTTTACTTTTAAACAACCTATTTGCAGAAGAACAGGAAGCTAATGTTTCCGTAATGGGTAATAGCACACAGAGAAAACAGATTCGTAGTAGCTACCGAATTAGTTGCCAATCGAATGATTCGTTTGCACAAATAGAATTTTTCGGTTCTATCAACAGAAAGTCAGTTGATAAAGAAGAATTTTGGTTGAAGCAACCAAACTTTTGTTACCCCTTCTAAAATTTTGTAGCCACAACTGTAAAATTCGTTCAGTAAGTCAGAATCATTCGATTGGCAACAAATTCGGTAGCTATCACGAATCTGTTTTCTCTGTGCGTAGAATAAAATCTACATACACAGTGAAAACAGGTTCGTGATAGCAACCGAATTTGTTGCCAATCGAATGATTCTACCTTTGTGACCGAAGGGGTAACAAATATTTGGTTGCTTCAACCGAACTTTATCTTTGTCAACTGACTTTCTGTTGATTAAACCGAAAAATTCTATATGTGCAACCGAATCATTCGATTGGCAACAAATTCGGTTGCTATCTGAGAAACAAAAAACCTAAGTCAAATTACAAACCATAAAATTTGGGAGAGAAAAAATATTGTAAATATATTTTACTATTAGTTGCGATTCTAGTTCACCATATAATATAAATATTTAAAAATATCTTTTAACATAAAATAATAACTAAAACAAGTAAGAGAGCTATATTTGGCTGTGCCGAATCTTATATACCCTTCACCAAATTATACTTTAAAATAAAATTAAAAAAAAAAAATTTTTTTTCAAAATTGTTTTTTAAAAGTTTTTTCCAATTTTTAAAAAAAAAATTATTTTAATTTGAAAAAATTTTTTTTTTTATTTATTAGTGAAAAAAATTTAAGACAAAAAAATGTTTTTTGTGAAAAAAAAAATTCGGGTCCAACTTACTATACATCGTTGCAATGGACTGAAATATCTATCATTAGATATCCATATTGTCTATATTTAGATATTTAGATATAGATCAAAAATGCTCATATCTCCGTTATTTATGGACGGATTTTGCTGATTTTAAATAGCAAACTTCTCGAAAGCATGTCTGACAGAATTATTGAAGATTTTGATCCCGAAGATATCAGGGGTCTTCAGAAAATTGATTTCAACAGACAGACAGACTGACATGGATAAATCGACTCCGCTATCTATAAGGATCCAGAATATATACACTTTGTAGGGTCGGAAAATTATATTGTGGAAATTACAAACGGAATGACAAACTTATATATACCCTTCTCACGAAGGTGAAGGGTATAAAAACATACATGAAGCTAAAGTGTTCATTGGTTTTTTAATTTCTCTCATTTTATAACTGTCAGTTGACAACGGATATTATCCGTTTGGCCACATTTACTTTATGAGTGTGGATAGAATAACTACGGGAGCACACATTTAATTCAGAGCATTAGTAAGATCATTTTAGTTCATAGTTCAAAACTGAACTAATAGAGCGAAAGATATGTACTATTTCATTTAGTTCAAACAATTGAATCGTTCAATTGAACTAGTTCGTTCATGAACTACCCAAGACAAAATTACATTTTATTCACGAAAAATATATTGTAACATAATTCATGCAAGATTTGAATTTAAAGCAATTTGTCCATAACAAAAAAAACATGTTACAGCTGACAGTTTAGAGTCTTGACGAGCCATCAATTTATTCACTCAGCGAACAAGCGTGTGTACAACTCTTGTCGATGTTATGTTCTTTTTAGTATAACGTTGTTAGAACAATTATTTGCACTAAGATACCAGCCAAAGTCCGCGACATTGCAAAGATAATTATGAACATTGACATGGTTTCCCCACACAGAAGAGTAAAAGTGTGGCACACAAAATGATGGCTCGTCAAGACGTGGGGTTACACGATTGACAAACATATTGTTTAAAAATATTTAAAAAACAATTACAGTTTATCTGTTACAGTTTCCCAGATCGAAATTAAAGCGTGATTATTACTAAAATTCTGCCGAATTACAAGAAATTTGGTATGTCTTCAGGTATCTTCAAAAAGCTCTGGAAAGTAGCAAATATACATACAAGTACAAAGCATACAACTTTCTTCGTATTTTCTGTGAAAATTTAAATGAAAATGTTTAAAATTCTGAAAAAATGTTAAGTATTAAAGAAGATAAAACAAAATGTATTAATGACAACAATTAACATACTCGTAAATAAATCTGACCCTATCGGAACTGTAAAATACAATTAATACTAAAAGTGATCAACAATTATAATGCCTCCCTTTCTGCAAAAAAAGAGAAATATAAATAAGATATTTTTAATAAGAAACCAATTTCTTTGTTTGTAAAACGTATGAGAAACTGAGAGATTTGATGCATTGTGACAATCGAATTTATTGTGAATTCAAAAACCAAAATTTTGGTTTGAAGTGATGCTTCAATTTTATTAAAAAAATTAAGACCTATCACGCTAAATTCAGTTATCACAATGAAACATTTTTCTATAATAAAGGAAAACAACTTTTTCTTTATTAAACTATTTAATTTTTACTGGATACATTTAATTTTTTTAAATCATACCAAACTTAGTTTTTACAAAATCAAGCTTGTTAACATTTACTTAAGTTATTTTAAAACAATGTAGAGAATTAACTACCCAACAAAAATATGAGTGTAATTTAAAAAAAAAATTTTTTGAATTCAAATCTTTTCGTTTTAAACACCCCCTGACCCCAATACAACAACCGGAAATAGACAATAAAAAAAAATAAATAAAAATTATATTTTTCCAAATAGAAAGAAAATCTTAACAATGTATTTACACCAAATAGAAACACATTCATACATAAATGGAAGTTTAAAAAATATTTTCCATGTAAAACAAAATTAATGAATATTTAAAAAATAAATTATAAATCGCTTAAAAATTTTGCCCAGCAAAATTTAAAAAAATTCTTAATGTAAATATTGTTTTTTTGTTGCATTTTTTGTTTATTTTAATTTTTAAAACATTTTTCATAGACCTTAAGTAACAGTTATTATTTAAATAAAAAAAATTATTCTATTACCTAACCAAAAAAACAAAACAAAAAAATCTCTTTAAAACTAAGAATTAATATCTATATATTATTTTTTCCTGTAAAAAAATAACAAAGCATAATCTTTATTTTAAAAACTACACAAATATAAATATTCAATGTTAAAAACATTTACCACATAAAGAAAACAAGAACAAAAATAATCAAAATTATTGAAAAACTGCGTTTAAACTTTAAAACTTTAACTTATTAGAATTTAAGATAAAACAAAACAAAAATTGTTAAAAAAAAAGATTTGTTTAACAAACAAAATCATTTAAAAAACATTTGGAAAAATGTTTAAAAACAAATATTTAAATTTAAGTGAATTTTGTAGTTTTAAGAACAAAAATAATTGTTATCACTTTTTAACTTTAAATAATAATTTTTTATAATATTTATTTTGTTTTCAATAATCAATTTGTTTACTTATGTTTTTTAATTTATTATTAATTAATTAATACTACTAATATTTTTTCATTAGTTTTTATGTAGTAGTTTTTTTTAAATATTTGTTGTTATTATTTATTTAGTTATTTTATTTTGTAAACAATTTTGCTAAAAAAAAAATATTTTCAATTTGCTGCAGATAATTCATTTCTACGATTAGTTTCTCGATCAATACTATTGTTATAATTACTATGGCAATAGTTTTTTTATTTGTAAGGAGCATAAATCCTTTCAAGTTTATAAACAAACATTTTTGAGCTGATATTTTATAGATGCTGTACATTTGTTCTAAAATTTGTTAATTTTTCTGTTCTACTCAGATCAGTTTTCCGAGTTTTTGTTTCCTTTTATAGCTTAATATCAGCTAATAATAATTGTAGGCTTCTTTCTGCCTATTGCAGACTCCAAGTAAAAAAACAAGAATTGTTCTGGCAGAACTGTGGTCAGGTTGGTGCTACATACGGTCCCGCATAGACCCTGCTGTCCCCAACTAATGCGCAGCACAATATGTGGTCAAGGCTCTCATGGCATCCCTCTACTTCAAGTGAATTTAAGGAGTCAACCTGTAAAAACGCCACATGATTTATTTGAAATCGTTCTAAAAGTAACTCTTCATTAGACCTCCATACAAAAAGAAATATCGTAATAAAATTTGTTTCGTTTGATTATAAAATTGAAAGGAACAGCACAACTTTGAAAAAAGTCCCATAAATTCTAACAGTTTTTCTAAAAGCAAAACTTTTTATTTCAAGTAATTCCTTAAATATATTTTAAGCAAACCTGGTATTTTCTTTATAAAATTTAAATTTGTTTTAGTTAGTTTTTTTATTTTAATTTTTTCAAATTTATAAACAACCTAAATACTTATGTAAAGTCTATATATATTTAAACAATTTAAAGGAAAATATGAAATTATGTAAAGAAACACGAACATGAAAGTTAAATATTCATGATCAATTCAATAAATTTAAAAAAAAATCAATATATAAACATAGAAAACTCTTGTTTTATTTAAAAGATCACTTAAAAAAAGGTAAGAGGTGTATATTACCATTATTACACTATATTATTAAATTTCAAAAAGCATCACATACCTTAAGGCGTTTTTAATAACATAAATTTAGCGCCATCTATTGATGGCATGTAGGTCAAAAATAAATGTAGAAAAATCAGTCGCAGCAGTCTGGCAACTCTAGTGCTAATTTTCGACCACGTTACCAGTGTTGCCAGATCGTTTTTGCTAAACCTATAAAAATTTTACACCTGGTGATGCCAGACTGAGAAAACCAATTTTTTGCAATTTATTTTTGGCTATATGCAAACTGTAGATGGCGCTAAATTTAGGTCAATAAAAACGCCCTAAAGTATGTGAAGGAAATTAAAAATTAAATAAAAACCACTAGATGGATTTTGATAAATAAAACGATTAGATCACTCATTTTCTTAAATATTCATATATATATTTTTTTATTTTATTTTCATAATGATTTTTTATTTAAATTAAAACTATTTTTATCAAGACAAAAAGTGAGAAAGTTAATTAATAATTAATGGTCTAATTGTTAAGTTTTAAAATTTGTTTTTCTGGTATCTTGTTTACTGCAGCTTTATCTTCTTCATCGGGCGGTCATCTTTATGATTGGAAGCAATACATATGTTTATAACAAAATTTAGAGAAAATTCTATATGTATTTAAAATAATAATAATTGTGGTAATAAACAAAGACAAATTTAAACTAATAATAGTATTTTACTATTTTTTGAGCTTAAATGGTAGTTTTTTTTTGAAATTCTATGATTATTTTTTCTTTTCTTTATAAATGAAGATAAATTAATGATAATTATATTACAAACTTATTTTGTGGTTTTTTATTTATTTTCTTTTTAATAAAACAAAAAAACTATATAATAAAATTAAAAGTATTCAAACTTAAACAATAAAGTTCAAAATTAAGGTGTTTTCTTTTGCTTTTTTGCTGTTTAATTTTCATGATAAAAGTAACTTATGTATTTCAAAATTTGCAACAAAACATTTTTCTTTCTTTTCAGGTTGCTTAATGAAATTGATGGTTTTGTTTTTTTTTCACTATTTTAAATATATAAAAATGATTGTGTTAACTAGTTGAAGTTATGACTTAATTTTATAATGTTTACAGATAAATAATCAAAATTTAATTTGAGTTTGTTTTTCTTTTTTTTTGTAAGTTTTTCAACTATTTAATTTACAGTTCTGTGTTTTAAAACAATTTACTAAACTTATACGTATATGTATATATATATTTTTATATTTTCAATTTTAATATTTCTATATTAAGAATCATATAAACTCAAAATGCTGCTTTTTTATTAAGATTTTTAAACAGACAATCAGTCCCAGCAGCTCTAATTTATATAAACTTTTTACAAAATTGTTTACATTTTACAGTAAAACTTGGTATTTTATATATTAACGAGTTGTTTTGAGGTTTTGTTTTATGCTTGATTGAATGAACATAAAATACAGAAAAGACTAATAATAAGCAAAACCATAATTAATTTAATATAACAAAAAGTATTTTAATTATGGTTCTGCATTTTTTTTTTTTTTTTTGTTATTATACAATATAAAATCTTAGTTATTAACAATATGTCTAGAGAAATTGTGTTTTTTTTTTCTAAAATCTAGCTAAATATTGTCATGTTTTTAATTACTAAATGTTATTTATTGTAGTTTTTTTGTTGCAATTATGTAGTTATAACTAAAATTTTATATTGTATATAAATATGTATAACTTAAAAATACATTTTACACATCAAAATATAATGTAATGTTTTGTGTGTTTTGCAACATCTTCTTTACAAACGATTTGGTTATTTTTAATTAACATAATTAATATTATAATGTAAGACAGAAAAAGTACTTAAAAAATGACTTTCAATATAGTATAACGAGTACATATAAAAAAGAACACATACACACAGCACTAAAATAATGAATAAATTTTCCTGAAATTTTTGTAAAACTCTAAATGTTTAACAAGGACATTTTATATTTTGAATTTGTATGGGTAAATGGTTTAAAAGTTTAAAATGTTTACATAAAAATTTATAACATTTGGTTGTATGTAATGTATGATTTTTTTAAATATTATGTAGGAGCTCTTAACTTGTTGTTATGTTGCTAAATATTAAATTTGTGGGATAAAAGTTTTATATTATTTTAAAATTAGATTCAAATTAGTTTTCAAGAAATTAGAAATGATTTTTAATAATTCAATAGTAAATTTTCGATTTCTCAAATCAATTTATAATTAAATAAAAAAAAAAAAAAAAAATAAAAAAAGATGGATAACATTCTACCCTGACTTAATTCATAGATCTGGTTACTACTAGATTTAAAATTGTTGACAATCTGCCAATACTTGTCCAATATGAGTAAGCATAAAAGTGACATAGAAACTTATAGTTGAATCCACTTGGGAAATATCTTGATAATCATTAGCACAATTAAACAAAAATCTTTGACGATCCCATTTTTATAAAATATATAGAAATAAAAGGTAACACGAACGCGAGTATACTTCAAATATGATGTTTAACTTGTTTCCAGAAATTCATTAATATAAAATAGGGTTTCCAATATCTAGTGTGAATATTCCAAGTCCTGTATTGAAATGGTATAATTTTAACCCTCTAATGGTATTGACTGTCTCAGGTCAGCTATTCTTTTATGGTGCGGAAATACTTTTATATTAAAGTTTTCTAATTCATTGCATTAAATTTGTGGTATTTCAGTACAAATGTTTCAGCTATAAATAAATTTTCAAAATCCATTCGAATCATTTGTGGAATTAAACGATTTTTGTAGCGGTATGTAATTGCTTTAAATTTTCTATTTAAATGAATTCGAAAAACTGAATTTTAAAAGCAAAATCAAACGGCATTTGAAGAACATTTAACAAAATCGAATTTTAATTATTTCAATGAGAGGTAAGATTATATTCAATTGAATTAAAGTATAATTTAACTCCTGCCTTTGATATACATTAAATGGTCCTTCGAAATATAGTATAACAATTTTACACATTTTTTGAATTGCAAACACTTGATACAAAATGATCTCTAAAAATGTCTGTTAACATAAAACATAAAATCATAAGATAAGAGTCATTGAGATAACGTTTTAATTGATTAATATGAAACAAACAATCGCTAACAACTTATATATTTTAGAAATAACGTTTTTGAGATAAAGTTGAGTTTATGTCATACATAACAAACTTTGGACATTTGTATCTGAAACACAAATGTATATATTAAACTCATAACAATAAGGACTACTCATATCTGTAAATTTGTTACTTCTAAAACCATAAAAAAGATAACCTGAGATTTAAGTTCCATTAGATTTTATAGCGTTTTTATCTATTAAAATTTAAACGATATTATATTTTTAATCTGAAATCCAAATAAAGCCAAACATGTAGTTACAATATTTTATATTGTATGTTTTACTCTCAAATTTATTATAAAATTTTGAAAAAAAGTCTAAATAAATTGCTTAAAATGAAACTTCAATTATTTTCTGTATCTAATATTTCTAACATTCATCTCTTTTTCATATCATTACTACATACAATATGTAAAAATAAAATATTTAAAACAAATAAAATAATTCTTTAATTACCTTGCACAAGATACATGTAAATGAGGTAATTCTTATAGGGGAAAAAAATTACAAAATATAAAGATGTAATGATAGAGAAATAATAATATTGTTAACAATATTAAACTACTTAATCCATCATTAAAGATATTAAAGCAATTTTACATACAAATAAAAAGTAGTTTGAAAAAAAAGGAAACGTAAAATAAAACTTAATTCTCTAATTGTAGAAAAGAAGATAAATGAAAAATAAAGGAATATAAAACTAAAATTAATAATGAATGATATTAAAAATTATAAATCAATGAAATTTTCTTTTTAGGTGGGGGTAAAATACAGATGTATTACTTTTTTTTTTAATAAAATAGATTCTGTTTTTCAGCAAGGAAAACTTAGAATATTTCTTTTGCTATACATAAAAATAAATTTGTCAAAAAACAAATTTATAAGTAGCAAACAAATTTATTTTCTTTTATAAATTTTAAGTACAACAAAAGAAGTTTTGAGGTGAAAGAAAGGAAAATTAAAACCATACAAAAATAATTGTATTTTAAAAAAAAGGATAAGAAAATTAGTTTGAGATGGCTTATAAAAGAGCTCCTATTTTTTAATTATAAAGTATTATTATAATAAAATGAAATTTCTAACTATTGTAAATATGTTACAACAATTACAATGACTTTTTTTTGTTTAATTTAACATAAAATTGATATTATGTATGTATTGTAGTTAGTTTCTACTGTAAAAAGTTTGAAATCAATTTGCAAATTTTAAAACTATTATTATAAGTTTAAATAAGCAAAGAAAAAAAACTTACAAAAATTAAGTTTTTAAAATTTCCTTATTTTTTTTCTTTTGGTTAAAAAATTTGCTGCGCTTTTTGTTTTTGTATGACGTCTGCTTAGTATTTTGCTGTGTGCTGTTGTTGTAGTTTGTAGCAGTGTTGAGTTTTGTAGTAGTAGTTGTTGGTTTCTTTACTTTTGTTGTAAATTTTTAACATTATTTTTTTTTTTTTTGTTTTGTGAAATTTGTTTAAAATTAAGAAAGAAAATTGGTTTTTGTATGTTATTGTTGTTGTTATAATATAGAAAATAAAAAGTGTGTTTGTTATTAATTAATAATAACCAAATCGTGCCAATTCTCATCTTGATAAACTGTGTGAACGTTCACGGCTGCTGCTGCCTGATGATGCGGGTTGCATTACTTTTGAGGCTGGATCACCTACACGCTGATGTGGTGGGAGTTTATCAAAGAATGGATGACGTAAAGCTTCACCTATAGTTGTTGTATGTTGAAAATATTGAAAAGAATAAAATTAAATTCAATTAGAAATTTATGATATTTTGTAAATAGACTTGGTGTGCTGCTGCTGTTCTTCTCATACCTTAATTTTATTGTAAATGTAAATTTTCGAATTTTTGGTTTAATAACGTTTTCAAATTTATTGTTTAATCTAGTTCATTAGCTAAATGAAAGCATTAAATAATAACGAAATATTTTTTTTATTCATCAGCAACTTAAATGTTGTTGCACGAATATGTAATAGATTTAACAAGAAGTATGAGAAATTCAGAGGATACCAGTAGGTTTTCACTTGAAATTTCCAACTGTACCGCTTTCTTTCAAACAAGACACTGCAATTTTATTATATGTCCTTATGATAATATGTCATTAGAAAGGAAATTGTGTATTATTCTATATATTTGCTATTTGTATGTATTTTTTTAAAGTTTTTCAAATTGTTTAATAAATTTCTATAACAAAAAATATAGTTTTGGTTTTGACCTGCAAAACGTTGCGAAATTAAAAATGGAAAAACCGATTTTACAAAAATGTAAAAGACTCTAAAGAAGTTATAACAAAACCTATCGGAATATTAACTACGGAATCGAAACATTTCTGAACGGAATTTCTTATGGGCTTAATAATTTTTAGTCTTGTAAATTTGTTCAAGTACAGTAAACTTATTTTATTGAAGTGGATTTGCAACTGTATCATTTTTGCAAAACTTATTCGTAGTATAGTAGAAAATGTTAAACTAGTTTGCAGTGGTTTTTCGTCTTGCAGACTTTCTCAAGTATAGTAACGTTTGTAAGAGAATTTTACTATAAAAAGTTAATACCATACTAATTGACAACTTTTGTAAAGCAAACGCAAAATAATTGAAAATAACCTTTTTAAAATGGTCGCTCTGTCGCCTGTTCTGTAAATCGAATCCTAGTTACGATTTGGGGTTCTGTTAATCTAATCCCCATGATTTACACGTTTTACTTTTCATTAAATAAACAAGCATCAATGTACAAAATCGAACAATTTGTAGAACATCAATTTTGTTTTTTGATGATAGGATGATCTGTATAAAATATGGAAGATGTTTGCTGATAAATATTTTAAATATTAAAAATTTTAAAAATTCGTAGTGATTTTTTTGCCCCAAACTGAGAGACTTTGGAATTTCATTGAAAAGTTAATAATTTTACAACATATACTGCATATAGAGTGCAAGCATATTTGATTTTCACATGCAGTAGTTAAAAGTGTATTTTTGGTATGCAACTTAATTAAAATACACAAAAATTATATATTTTTTAATGTGTATTCGTGGATAAAAGCAATTCATTCGGAAAAGCCAAAATTTAGGAAATTGATTAATTGATCGAAGTCAGTTTCTTGGAAAGAAAATTTTTTAATTGCACATTCTTGTAGCTTTCTTAAAACAATTGACTGGGATCTAAATTTTGAGCAGCATCAAGATATTTATCATACACACACAAGGACACATACGTTACTTTGATTTTTTTTTGTCCGGCGGAAATCTCTCGAATGGACGTATATTTATAAGGCAATACCTACAAAAAAAAAAAAATCCAGTTTCATCGACATTGAAAATTGCATCCTTTGGCAAGTAATTTTCCATAATAATTTGCTATAGCTATCTTTTAAATGGACGAATGGACTTCTTGTAAATCGGACGAAGGTATTTCTCCGGTATGTTTTAAAATCCGTATTTACACAAATTTGTTACACGCAAACTATTTCGATGATCATCAACAAAATTTGATTTAATCATTCAAAGCTGTTTTTTACTTGTACCTATTTTAGTTTTACATTATAAGTAATATAATGTATAAAACAAATTTTATTTTTATTTGTTCGTTAAACTGAGTACAAAATATATTTTTTGTTCGCTATGTGCGCTCATTAATCTTGAAAACTACTGCATTAAAATAGTATGGTTATAAGTACAGGTTCTCCTCTATAAAATAGTATAGAAGATATCGAAATGTGGAACCAAAAATTCGAAATTTTTCAAAAGATTTTGTGACTGTAAAACATATATACAAAATTTGCCAAATATTCTCATTTCTGACTAACAGAAATACACTTAAAGAAAACTTACTCTTTTGAAAGATAGCAGAGCAAACTTACCTCTGTTTTTAAAAAGAGAAATTTGGCAAATATGAAAACTGTACATATAAATATGACAAAATACACTCACAACATATTATTGGACTTAATCACACATTTAGTTAACTACACAGACATTCTCCTCCCTGATCCTAAAACATTTTTGGAAATTTATCCTTTTGCAACGTTAAACGCTAATAGACTTTAAACATTAATTTATTACTTCAAAATAGTAAGAACTGAACTCCTAATGAAGCGAAAAAGTAGAATTTGAATCTAGAAAGTTGTTAAAAATATGAACTTCATGATAATGAATTTAACACATGATATTCTATTTTTATATATTTATTTAATGCAAAGAAAGAATGAAGTAAATTAATTTCAAGAAAAGAATTAGACAGAGAATTATATCTCATTCTAAGTTGGGACTTTGTTGGAGTTTGATAAAAAAAATAACATCCAAAGAACAGCAAAGTATGGACTTGCTTCTTAGAAATACTTAGATTATCTTTGTATACCATATAATTAACAGTTTTTATTGATAAAACTGTAAGGTGAAAATTGTAAGGTTTTTCCTTCCTTTAGAAATACCTTAATAATTTTACACATGAAAGGAAAGATTCCAATCTACTTAACCCTTTCGCTATATTGTATCCATATGGATTCATTTTAGATTTTTGCACATAACTTCGATATTTATGAATATTTTTTAAAAATAGTTTTTGAATCTATTTTTGGAATATGTTTTGAGATATTTACAATTTATTTCATTGAATTATCGCTATTCGTGTTCGATTGATAGCAATTTCAAAATGTGTGTAAATAGATTTTTGAATTCAAATTTTTTTTTTTTTTAAAGTGTCTTTGATTTTTTGCATACAAAATTTGTAAGAACTCTAATTTTGTAATAAAAATTATTGAGAATGTTTAGCAACATATTTGGGAAATACAAAAATAAGAAAGATTGCAAAAAAAAAAAATCATTGTGGGCTTCAGGATAAGCTTCCAGGACTAAAAATTTAATTTGGTATAACGGATAAACCAGGATTCGTAGGACTTTTAATATTAGTCAATATTGATATCAATATGAACCATAGATCTACTTAAAACATCTATTAACACCTCCAGTTAAAACCTGTAGCGAAAGGGTTAATATAAACCTTTTTTCTCAGATTTATAAAATTGGTAAATAAAAAAAGAAATTCTGACATAATTCTAAACAAATCTCTAACAACCTTTGAAATTTCCTTCTGCCACACCTTCGCCATGATTTTAACTCAAAATTGCTTCCATTAAACACTTATTTAAAACATGTTTGTGTTAATACTTTACAAAACACACAATTTACTATAAAACCAAAGATACTTGAAGAACAACATAAACATTTTTTTTTAGTCATTAAAAGAAAAAACACTATATAAAGAATATAACAAACAAAAACGCACTCACCTAACGTAACACGTTGTGATGGTTCATAATCCAACATTTTCTTAATTAAATCAAATAATTCACAATGATCTTCACTGTCACTCATTTGATATCTAAATAATGGCTTACAATGATCACGCACATAACGACCGGCCGATGACTTTTCATCCCAATCCAACTTACCATGATAGAAATATTTTGTTTTAGTTTTGCTGTAAAGAACATGATTGCTATAGGTTAATCGAATTTCATGAAGTAAACTGCGCCTTTAAATAATGAAAGCATGTTAAGTTTATACATTACCGTGCCATACGATATGGTATCTGTCCAAGTATGCGTTCCATCATGGCAAGATGTTCACGATTGTCATGGGTTTGGAATAGAGTAATGCCCAAATAAAGTTCAAAGAGAATACAGCTAAAAAAAGAAGAAAAGAGAAACAATTTGTAATGAAAAGAAATTGTATATTTGGAAAAAATATTTGTCGAATTATCAAATATTTTACTGATTTTTTTTTTGATTTGAGACGATTATTTAAAACTAAATTATTAAGTTAAGATTAAATTCTATGACCCATGATGCTGTTGTTAAACGAGTTAAAAACAACTTCAGCTAGTTTTATATTTACAGTCGACTTTAACGTCAGAAGTATACTTTAACTTGTCTATGGTAGACCTAAAGTCCACTCTTAAGTAAAGACGACTTTATTTCTCTTAAAATATACTTAATTTTTTTTTATTTCAAAAAAAATTTTGATTTTTCAAAGTTAGTTTTTTATAGTATAATTTTTAGACAACTTACCCTATAGACCAAACATCACATGGTTGGGACCAACCCAATTCTAGTATAACTTCTGGTGCACGATAATGACGTGTCGATACTATGGTACTATGATGCTCATGATCGAAAGTGGCCGAACCAAAATCGATTAGACGAACATCGGTATTTTTAACACGTCTTACTTCACGATTCTAAAACAAAATACGTTAAGATATTAATAAAATTAGGAATTATTACACATTTTCTATAACAAAAAAAAAACTTACAATCTTATGATTATAATGTGTATTGTATTCTGAATCAACAAAAAGTATATTTTCAGGTTTTAAATCTGTGTGCGTTAAACGATTGTCATGTAAAAATTTCACAGAATAGCACAACTGATAGGCCATGTGTCTCACTTGTTCCAATGGATATGGTTCGTAGTTGTTCTCACGCTAGGGTAATAGAGTAAACAGATGTTTTAATTATTATACAAATTTAAAATGTTGTCTGTTTCCATGTTAGACAATTTGTAGGTTTTAGTGTGAATTTCTGACTAAAATTTTAAAATGTGTCATAATTGGGTTCAGTTATAAAATACAAATAGGTGATAGGCATTTTAAGATACTATTTGGAAATTTTATTTAGATTTATTTGTAATAACTTACCAAGAAATCGAAAACACTCAAACCTAACATTTCAAAAGCAATGCACATGTGTCCGTGATAATCGAACCAATCTATCATTTTTACGCACAAACTGGAAATAAAAGTTAAGAATTTAATTAGAAATCATGCATTATAATTGAAATTTTATAAATAATTCGAAGAGAATACTTGTATTTAAAATGAAAATAGATGTGAAATTTGTTGAATTTTAATTCCTTAGGGAATTCTTCATAGAATTCATTTTCCTTACTCAATTATTAAATGATTCTTTAATTCAAATCCATTACAAAGGAGCATTACATTTTCGTACGAATTGTCGAGTCTTCGTTCGAATAGACGCAGTAGTTAATGAAACCCAAATCAGATATCTTTCTCTTAGAAATACAACGTTAGCATTCGTTCGATATCGAACAACAGGCCATTAGTTTTTTGGAATGGACGCAGTAGTTAATGAAACCCAAATCAGATATCTTTCTCTTAGAAATTTCACGTTAGCATTCGTTCGATATCGAACAACAGGCCTTTAGTTTTTTGGAATGGTTTTATAGAATGTCTTACTTATAATTTTTAAATCAGAATTAAGATTTTTCTGAATTAAGCACAAATTTAATGATTTCATCGGCTATGGCTGTTTCAAAATATTTTCAATATGATGAAATAGAAAAAATAATAAATATTCCTCTCAGTGAAGTATTTCATAAACAAAATTCTTACACTCAGATTTTATTAATATTTAATATTAATTTAGAGGAATAGAAAAGAAAATTAAGGAATCGTACAACAGATCTGAGTGGAAAAACAGACCGCGCATTGTAGAAAGTGATGATACCAAGAGTTTTGTGTCGGACACCCGGAATAAAGATCCCGGCAAATAACTTTTCAAAACTAATTTTGGATAATCAGAACAATTTAAACTAAATTAAAGAAAAACCAGGAACAATTAAATTTTTAAATTCTCAAGGAAATGAAAGCATGAAAATTTTAAAGGACATTTTTTACAATTCTATGTTCCGTTGAATCAAATCGTTCTGGGTACAAATTTATATCGGTTTCGTTTTCTGGAATTGAACCAGTTTTCCCACAAACATAAATTGATCGGCTTAGAATAAATATTCGAAATATGTATGTATACATCAGCGAGTTATATAAATTATTTCTTATAAAAGCATAAATAATCGACTTACTGTTCACAATTTGGATCCTTTTGTGCTATCTTTTCTAAAGCATTAATTTCCAATTTGGCAGCTTCACGATATTTTTCCACATTCTTAATGATCTTCAAGGCCATACAAAAGTCCCTTTTTGGTAAAAAGTAAAATAAAACATAATAAGATTATATATAAATATTCAAACTGAAATACTCGCAAACAAAGCCAACCAACCTTTCCATATCTTTGACCTTAACAAC
The DNA here is from genome assembly GCA_942486065.2 of Calliphora vomitoria. Lineage (NCBI taxonomy): Eukaryota > Metazoa > Arthropoda > Insecta > Diptera > Calliphoridae > Calliphora > Calliphora vomitoria. The sequence continues at coordinate 30,958,777 of OW818029.2, forward strand.
ACGTCCAAATGTACCTTCACCCAAGGTGGCCATGATTTTATCTGAAAATTCATAGAAAAAAGCTTATTGAGTAAAGAAATGATCTTGAACCCTTAATAAAAGTTAATTAATATTATGTAATTTAAACATTAATAAAACCTGATTTATATATAGGACACTGGACTATAAAATATTGTGAGAAATAAGAAATCTACGGATATATATATATAATTTTTTTGAATACTTGAGAAAATATTTGGAAATAAATGGAGGGAAAAAAGTTTAAATTGTTTAAAAAAAAAAAATAATAAACTAATTATGAAAACAAAGCGCGTTTTTTTTAAGGGAAAATCATAAGAATTAAATTTTATTCTTTAATATTTAATATTAAAAGTTTGGTTTTTGAAAAACTGGAAAGCTTCAATAAGTGAAACTTAAAAAGAAAATGATAAACATTTAAATATTCATGAAAAATTAAAGAAAATTATAAACAATATGAGTAAAACATATTCACAAAAATGATTATTAAAGTTAACACAAAATTATCATATAAAATCGTTAAGTTAACTCTAAAACTCATTAGATTTTTTTATAAAAAAAAAATTGGAATTTGTATTTATTTCTGTTTGGGCTAAATGAATTGATAACAATTTGAAGGTAAAAACATTTTACAAATTGAAATTTTTAAGAACTCTAAAACGCGCTTTTTAACAAAAAATTTTAAATATTAAGAAAAATTAAAAACAAGAGAAGTAACAGATACTGAAGTTAAATAATATTGTGTTGATTAAAACAATAATTTTCAAATTTTTGTTTATCTTCCTTTGTTTAGATTATGTAGGGATCATTATCCTAACAAGATGGTATACCCTCTCTTTTTTTTGTCCTAAATATGTTTCAGTAAATGGAAATATAGTAAAAAATAGGAATAGGAAAAAAATTAAAAAAACAAAAAAATGTCACGAACATCTGTGATGAAGTATATCGCCAGAGTGATAAATCAAGTGGCCATCAGCATCATCTTGTATGACGGGCTTTGCTGTCTGTGATTTTTTCAAGATTTGACCAAAGGTATAAAGCGAAACGTTGGTGGTGTTTTTTTTTGTTTGTTTTTGTATATTTGGTTTAACAGTTTTTGGTACGGTGCAGAAAGCAGCAACAGCGGGAGCAGGTTTGAGAAGAAGAAATCAGCAACAGGGAGACAAAAGTTGATTTGCAGTTTTAGCACGACGTGGTTTTTTCATGATTGAGAAGGGGTGTTGTGGATTTGAGAGTTTGTGTTATTGGGTCGATTTGGTAGGTTGATATTGGTTGAATTTGTCATCGTTCAAAAAAACATATAAGAAAGAGAGAAAAAAAAGAAAAAAGAAAAAACAGAGAAAAAAAAAAAGAAAAAAATATCCATGGAATCGATGAAATGGCATCAACAAACAACGTCAATATCAGCAACATCATCATTAGTAGCATCATTGTTACAGCAACCGCAAAAGAAAGAAGTCCAAAATAAAACATCAGCATCAATTTTTCGTTGTCAACATCATTGAGAAACAGCAGCAAAGTCATTCAAATCATCATTGTCATCAAATCCCACGTTGACACCACATTTTTTTTAAAAATACCAATATTTTGAAATATTTCCCCAAAAGCAAAGCCATAATATTCCATCATCATCATCGTTCAAAATCAAAGTCATCATCATCATCATCATAAACATCATTGTGATAATCATCATCATCATACATAATCAAGAAAAACACGAAAAAAATACGTTCGTTTTTTCGATAAGAAAATTAGTTCGGACAAATTGTTGTTTTTGTATTTGTTATTACAAAAACTAGCAATTGTTTATTTTAAATATTTAATATAATATTATGTTTTTTTTTTTTTTTAAATTAATATTACAAATTACAATTAATTATATATACATAGTGTTAACATTTAAATAAGATTTATTAGTATTAAAAAAAAAAAACGAAAAAATATATAAAAGATTTCAAAATTAAAAAAGAAAATTTGTATATTAGATTTAAATTTTAAAAAATTAACAAAAAAAAAGTTTCAACTTGTTATAAAAATGCATAATTTTTGATGTTAACATAGAGCTGTTTTAATTAAAATATAAACAAACAATTAATTTATTTAATCATTTTAATTCTTGTTCGAAATTATCTTTTGTAAATAAAAACACCTTGTTTTAAATACGATGAGGGTCAGTTATTGACATCTCGTAACTTAAATTTTATATTGAACATGAAATAATGATGCTAAACAACATTTTTATTTCATCTATTGAATTATATATATTTTGATTCATATAAGGGTTAAATTAAAAAAAAGATCAGGCAAGTTTTTAAAAATATGAATCCAAATTGAAAATGTCACGTCCTAGCTGACTTCAATATAAAAAACCTGATGACCTCCACTGATTTTGCCATATATTTCCACATAAGTCATCCGACATATCAGCAGGTGGCCAATAATATTCACAATATGCTAATCATTTCAAGATGATTTTTTTCCAAATAAATTAGAAATCAGAAGGTGGGTGTTTCAGAAGATTTAAGTTTCTTTAAGTTCATCTGAGAGAAAACTGAGTTGAAGTCTAAAAACTTATAGTTATCTTCAGATTTTGAAATTTTTAATTTAAGATTATTAAAATAAAATATAGAAAAATAGATAATTTAAAGAAAATTTGTTTATTATATGCAACTTAAAATTCTTTTGATAACATCGAGTAAAACTTGTAAGAGTCGGATATGCGAATCTTTTATACCCTTCACCAAAGTATACTTTAAGATAAATTTTGAAAATCATTTTTTGTTGAACATTTTTTTGCTGGAAACAATTTTTTCGATCGAGGTAGAATTTAAATAGTAACCTAAGCGGAACTATGGCGGATATATTTATGTATCGATCATGTATGTAAGTTATTTGGTCACTTAAGAAAGTTGATTTCAACATACATACGGATATAGCTTTATGCACTTTATGCAGAAATTACAAATCTCCTTGATGAAGGGTATAAATATAGATTCTAATTTTGTTAATAAACCTGTTAATTATTTCTGTATAAACCTCATAAACATCATGCAGCTCAAGAAACCCCTTGTATTAGACACAAACAAAAAAAATTAATCATATAAACTGCGTGTAAAGAAGTGTAACAGCAAGATGTATTTATTTGAAGTTAGAAAAGGATGTGGGGAACTAAAAGGGAATAAAGAGGTATTTAAATGGAAATATAGTAAAACACTTGAAGTATAACTGACGTTTGCAAGAATCATGTCAAAAGACAATAAACACTCTATACAGCAAGGAAAATAAAGCTTCAACACAAAATGCATTTAATTTCTGTTATTTTCTTGAAGAAAATGACAAGGTGCGTGCATTTAAAGCGTAAAGCATAGGAAAGCGATATTGTTTTTTGTATTATTATTATTAATAAAATTGAGTAAGTAGAAAATTTGAAAATAGTGATCTTACAAAAGACGAAAAAGTTTTTGGAATGCGTGACCTATGAAAGAGAGACGAAGATGTGGCACTTTTTGATAGTTGATATTGCTGTTGTTGATAGTTTTGTTGTTGCTGCTGATAAGCTTGCATTTGTTGTCGTTGATATGCGGTTAACGTTGAAGATGCACCCGCTGCACCAGTAGCCGTAGGACGTCTACTACTACTACTCGGTCCATAGGCAGATGTGTATGGATCATAGAGATATGGGGACTTATAAGAATCTAGATAATGTTCTCGTGTGGCGGGATAACGTGATGCTGGTCCAGAATTTTCAAATTCACTTAGAACCGCGGCAGTACGTGAGGTGGCAGCACCCGAGTAGGGTTTTTGTTGCCTAGAAGATGTCCCACTAAGACCTAAACGTTCACTTATGCCCCCAAATGCCAAAGCACCCGAACTAGATGAGTGCATAAGACCCGTTGAAGATGAGGTGCTAGTGGTAGAGGGTTTGATTATGGGTGGTGGTCTATATTTGGAAAGATCATTGTTAAATCTGTCGTTATTAAGGAAACGACTAGTGTTTGAGGTAGAGGAGATAGTGGAGGAAGAGGGAAGATTTGTTGTTACTTTAGCAGCAGTAAGATCTTTGTCTTTAATGGCATCTAAAGTGGGTTTGGAGATGGAGGAGGTGTTAGTGGTGGCTGTGCTATTCTGTGTAGTTGTGGTGGTGGTGGTGTTGGTGGTAGTAGGTTTTGTTGCTTTTGTACTGGAATCAGCATTGTCATCAGAACTTGTTTCTGATTCTTCCTCATCCTCTTCTTCTGAAGAGGTGGAACTATCAGTAGTATCTGTTTCGTTAGTTACTTTTTTAGAGCGTATTTTCTTCTGCGGCTGCATATCCTCCTCCTTTAAGCCATTACATTCAGTGCTTGCGTTAATGGTCTGCTTAACCGCTTCCTTGTTGGCTATTTCGGCATTGTTGTTGTTGGCATCTTGCTTTTTAGCATTTTCCTTTTCGCGCTCCTTTTCTTTTTCCTTCTCTAATTCCTTTTCCTTTTCTTCGAGAGCCTTTTGTATTTCCTTCTCTCTCTCAGCTTCTTGGGCATAACGGGTCATGCGATCTTTGAGTTCTGTACGTTTGCGCATGCGTTCTTCAAACTTTTTCGCTTCTAGATATTGACCATCATCACGTAAAGCTATAAGAATGGCAGCATTATCAGCAGAAGAACGATCATCTTTTAATATTTCCAACTCTTCTTCTGTCATCTTATTACTTGTGGCTGGGCGATGGGTAGAAGATCCCACAGAAGTTACCTCCGCTCGCTTATGGGCGAAACGATTGCGAGAATTCAAGGCGTGACTGTTGCGGTCTACAAACTCATCCGGAGGCGGTTCATAGCGAGGTCGTCCGCCAGCTGAAGCCTCGCCGGCTGCTGACACAAGACTATCACAGGTCTTGTTACGGCCATAGGCTTTTTGTCTTCTATCCCCCAAAGCAGTGGAGGTGCTGGCGGCTGTGGTGGAGGCAGATAAATCATTTGTATCATAATTTGAGCTACTGGGCCCTAATCGTGAACCATCATAGTAATTACTGTAATCCAAACCACTACGCGGTTTATAACTAGAAGCATATTCACCATCACGTCCATAGCGCGACGTGTTCGGATTGTACTCATCATGATATCGATGATCATAATGAGTACCATAATTTCGGGCTCCCGTCCTATATCTACTGCCGCCGTAATCTAATGGGTACTTGTCATCTACCAGGGCTAAATCTGTCCCAGCCGTCCGACCATTCGTTGAACTGGCTGTGGTCAAATAACCACTGTCATTTGAATCACCCAAATATCTTGACTTATTTTTATGCAATCTATATGGGGTGCGTTCTTTACGATCGGCGGCATTAAAGGATGAGGAGGAAAGTTTGGGTTTTGCAGCCAGCAAATGATGTGCAGTGGCTGAGCGCCCCAAAGGATTGAGATTTTCATCGGGTTCTAAGGTTTTATCACGATCATCGTGTTTGCGACGACCTAAAATATCAGAATATTTATTTTCTAACCGTGACACTGCACTGGAGGAGGTTGAAGCTACTGGTGTTTTGTCTTTATCATTGTCTTTGCGCTACAGTGTATTTGATTTTTGAGCAAGCAAAAAAAAGGAAAAAGAAATAAATTAGACTTGTAGAAATTTGGATGTTGGAAGACAGAGTTTTGGGATTTTCTTGCTCCAGGTGGTGCTGGAAATTACATTCCATGATATCTTAAGATTTTTTTTTCGTTTTACTTTTATAATTAATATTATGTTAAATCAAAAAGACTCCTACAGATTTTTTGTCTTTTATACTTTAACGCAACGCAATTATGAAAATATAAACAAAATACAAAATATTCTCTTGTATTTTGTCGGTTTCTACACATTTTCAAAATTTTCAAATCATAAACGACCTTCAAATGAAAGGAAACCAAAAAATACACATTTACTAGAAAACGAAGATAAATGAAAATTGAAAAAAGAAAACAAAATGAGCTAAAAACAAATATTAAAAAAATGTGCACTAATTTTTTTGTTTTTGTAAACTACTTGGCCATTTGGGTGTATTATTGGCTGGCTTTGTGTGCTGGGGTGTATTTGAATAAAAATAAAGATTAATTTCATTTTTTTTTTTGAATTTCTCATATCTAACGGCAATGAATTTACACAGTTGCATTTCAATATTTTATTTTATTTTTTTGGTTGTTTTCTAAAGTGAAAATCAAATTAATTAAATGCAATAATATTGGGATAGAATTTGTGAGATTAAGCTAAATATTCATGAATGAACTTGAGTTCTGAGTGTTAATATATAAAAAGAAAATGTTTGCTTTAATTATTGTATTTATTTTTAATAAATGACATAATTTGAATTAATATCAAAAATAATTATATTTAATTGGCAATTAAGAATACGTAAACATTTTAATGGCTAAACAAATATTCTATAAAAGAAAATATGATTTTGAATAACTTGATTTGTTTTGCTGATTATTACCAGTAAGATTTTGCAATGTTTAATGAAATTATTTTGGAATATTCTTCAACAGATTATAATCAATATTTTGGGCATATTTTAAGTTTATCCATGAAGGTCAAAGGTCATTTTTTAATATTTCACATTATCCATGTATTTTTGATAGATTTTGTTAAGATTTTAGAAAAGTATTTCGATGGGAGACCTTCCCATGATCCCAAACATTTGAAGATCTAAAGACAAGATTTAGTTTAAATTTTATGTTTTATAAACAGACTAATGCAGTCAAATTTTTTTTAAAAATTTTCTTTAGTTTCAATTGCGCTATTTGAAAGTCCATGGCCAATGTGCAAAAATGTCTAAAATGCATAGGGAAAAGTTAAATTTTAAAATCACTTTAAAACACACTGTCTATAAAAGAAAAATAAACAACTGATTCAGCTTGTTTAACAATACTAAACACATGTATTATATACATATGTGTACACATCTCTATCTATATAAAAAATAAATTTGAATGAAATATTTTGCCGAAAACAAAAATATATTTAAAAAAAAAAAAAAATATTTCATGAATCATGCCATGGAATCAAATGGGTATAATTTTGTTTAAATAAAACAAATTTTTATGCACCCTTCACTAATAATATTTTTAATTTATTTCTAAACTAAACCACCAGCAAAGCAAGAAAATTCCAAACGTTGTAACTCTCTGTAAATGAAATACTAACACCAAATGAGCGCATTAAAGGTTTGTAATACGTTGAAACCGGACTTAGATTTGAGCGTAAACGATCTAAGGCCGATACATTGGCGGTGGTGGAACTCTTTTGATAACGACCCGTGGTAAGGGGATCGTAGGCCGCTGAGGTGCCAGCACCGCCATAATAACGGTGATAACGATAGCGATCACTCATCGGGTCGGTGGCTGAATTATTGTTGGTGGGTGTTTTCGAAGATCGTTCAAAATTTTTATCTCTATGATCGTCTTTATCCTTAAAAAATAGTTTAGAGTTGCGATGTTTTTTATTGGACGGAGTTTTACTTTTACTGCGTTTTTCACGTAAAATAACTGATTTCAAATCACTGTATTACGAAAATTAAATGAAATTTTATTTTTAGATTTTTCTTCTATATATACTTAAATAAATAAATAAATATGTATTTCTAAATAATACAATCACTTTAGACGGTTTGATTTTTCACTTTTATTTTAAAAAAATTTCCTTTTTTTTCAAAATAATATACTACATATTTTTATATATTATTAAATTTATATAAATATAAATTTAATTTTATTTTCATTTCATTATTTATTTTTAAATATTTTTTTACTTCTACAATATAAAATTGAATTTTTCTATTTTCGCAATCACATAAAAAAATAAACTACAGCCGCGCACCGCTGATTAACATCATTCGAACGAACGTATTGTCGAAAAATCAAAAATTAACTGAATCTCACGGCAATAATTTGTGTGTTTTTTTTTTCTGCTCTCTGTCTTGTTTTCACAAAACCGAACAAATACGTATAAAAAGAAAAATATTGTGAAAATGTGTGAAAATTCTATATAATAAAATAAATAATAAAATGTTTATAAGAAAAACGTTTTTCATACAAAGAAATTAACTGAAAAATAAAAAAAAATCACAGAGAGAATTTCACGAACATGGTGATTTCTTATCTTTATTTATTTTTTATTTTTTTTCAAAACTGAGAAAATTGAAATTTAAGGGGGCGTTTAAAAAAAGTCATTAGTATTTTAACAGCAAAATAATAAGTAAGACAATTTTCCAAAATGAAAAAATAAAAAAAAATTTCCTAGCCGAAAAGTGTGCAGAACAGACACACATACACCACACATAAAGGTGAAAATTATTAAGGAAATGTCAACAAAGCACGAACATTTAAAACAAAGTCAAAATAATATTTCAATTCCTTTAAACACCTGGGAATTTGAATTCGCACATACATACATAAATATGTATAAAAAAAATAAAATTAACATTGAACTAGTTTTACTAAATTTTAATATTTGTCTAAGTATAAATAATGTAGTTTTCAAAAATTCACTCAGTTCAAATATTTAGTGTTATTTAGCGGCCTGAAATTTTTTTTATCACATTTAATTAAATTTTCATAAATATTACATGAGAACATAAGAAAAATGTCTTAATTAATTAAAAGGAACATTTTTTAAAACTGAAAATACCTAAGTGTGAATCTCAATATGACTCATGATATTTTAAGATGGAAATATGTATGTTTTTCTTCTTTTTTTAATGCATATTATTTATACTTTTTGTTTATTTTTATTTTTTTGCCAAAATTTTGAAACTAGTCATTTATAAATTTAGGCCTATTATAAATAATATTATGACAGCTACATATTTGTAAATTTAATAGTTTATAATATGTTTTATTATGGCCATCATCTCTAGCTAAATCTTTAAAATGTTTTATAATAAATAAATTAAAAAGTAATTCACATTTTTAGTAGTTTATACAACGTAAGAGGACAGCTATAAATTGTTTTCTTGTTAATGTTTCACACATTTCTTAAACATGTTGTTGAGAAAATTTTTGAAATACAATTAATAAACATGTTATATTTCCGGTTAGGAAGAACGTAAAAACGCCCTTCCGACGGCAAGCTTTTTAAACATAGTAATGGGGATTCATTATTTTATGCATTACATTGTAATAAAAGCAAAATTACGGAGAATTTACTTTTAAGCTGAAGTTATCTCAAGACAGCAAATAAGTACGGCCCATTTGAAAAACATTAGTGAAAACTTTCTTTCATAATTTTGGTAACTACTTATTTCATCTATTACTTTGTAATGTTCAATACAAATGAATATATTAGTACTGTAAATTGTGCAAGTATTTTTACTTATAAATTTAATCAGATGCTTAAATAAAAATATTTCTTGTATTATTGTGTATTCATGATATTAAATATTGCAATTTCCACTGGCAAATCCAACCAACCAAGTTTCAAATTCGGGTGCTTATATTTGAGCGTAAACGATATACGGCCAAAACATTGGCGGTTGTGGAACTATTGTAGGCCGCTAAGGCGCCAGTACCGCCATAATAATGGTGATAAAGATACCTAGCGATCACTCATCGGATGGGTGATTGATGGTAAATTATGGTGGATGTTTTCGAAGATCACAGTAAAACAATTTTAATCGATTGTCGAAAAATTAAGTATTTCTTAAGAACGGAGGTATTGCTAAAGGCATACAAAATTAAGAAATTCGAAATTGATTCTTTGAAAGAAAATGTATGGTTATAAAGCAAAAGTGGAATGAAATTCAGTAAATCGGATTGCTATTTTGTAATTTCATGTTAAAATATTCAAGTGCCTGTACTGAAAAAGTCCTAGGAATCAAAGAAAAATGGTTTCGAATCGGAAAGCTGCCTTAAAAGCATTATTCTGATGTTTTTTATACTATAATTTAAAGTGAAGTCTTATAAAATACAAAAGGAGCCAAAACGGAAAGCTATTAGGGGTGAAAAGAAAATCTCTTGTATGTTTGATACGTTGTATTTCGAATCAAACTACTTCATAGGCCTCCAGTCATCAAGTTCGAAATGGTATCGATTCCGTTAGATTCTGATATTAACTTTTTCATACTCCGTGTGATTGTTTAGTTTCCAAAAGTTTTAATTGAACAGTTTTTAGAAAAGTCAAAAAGCTTTAAAATATTTCATTCCGAAAACGTATTTTCTGTAGATCTACATGCGGAATAATTTCCACTTTTAATCGGGATAGAATTCTGCGACAAGATGAAAATCACAATTCCATCACAAAAAACTATTTCTGTATAGGGGAAACCTGGATGACTTTCTCAAGGAAAGATTTATTTGTCAGATTGAAGATAAATTTAAGACGCAATTGAAGTAGTTCGTATATTACATTTGACACAAATTAGGGAGTATTTGGAAAGGAGACATCCGACATTTTTATTACAACAATTCGAATAAAGAATGGTAAAAGGTGAATAATGCCATTATAGTAGCAGTGAATCTTGCTGTCAGGAATTCAAAAGTAAGTGGAAAATTTCTATCAAAAGGAAATAACATTTAAAGGTTTCTTATAAAACGTAATACTATATAGACAAATTCAGAACTCCTAATTACTGATAATGTCGAAATTTTCATGAAAAGAAAATAATTTAAATTTCTCATAAAACGTATAATTTCACTGAAATTAGTTTACAAGTTAATCGTGCACTATTTATGACGATCTTACTTAACAAGAAAGTTGCCAGCACAATATAATCGTGGTTTAGTCATGCTGACTATATGAAAAGGCCGATAATAGATGGTGTAATTTAGAAACATGTAGGGTAGCCAAGTTGATGTGGCCATCTTTTAACGAAAAACGAACTATGCAACTGATAACCCGGAATAGAAGGGATATATCAAGGTTGCTGGCAGTATTAACAGGGCACTGGACGTTAGGAAAGCATGCAAATCGCCTGAGACTCCCTTTTAACGACCATTGTCGTAGCTGTAAGGATAGGGGAAAAAGAGGAAACAATTTTCTACCGTCTCTGCGAATGCCCAGCCCTGAGTGTCAAGAGACATAAATTCCTGGGCAACCATATATTGACCAACCTTGGTGAGTTAGCCGGGTCTAAACTCAATGACCTACTGAGATATCTCACAGCTACAGGTTGGGTATAAGAAACTGGACTTTTTTGTATACATTCTACATACATTACGATGTAAACGACATTACATCTGACGAGTGGTGTGGTTTTGTCAAAACGGAGTCCCTTCGACACTACTTGATTGCTCGCGCGCAGTGAACTACCACGTAAACCAACCAACCAACATATGAAAAGACATCAAGGGTGAAAAATCCTCAAAAGTTTTAAAATGGAATTATGAGAATAATATTTATAAATGGGTTTAAAAATGGAATGTTTTAGTTTTGACATAGCCTTTGCTGGACCAAAAGCAGATGATAATGTTTGAACTTCTTTTAGTAAAACTAGAAAAATATTTAAGATACAAAAGAAACAGGATAAAATTTTCCAATTATAAAAGATTACATACATATTATTTTTTTTAATAAATTTTATTAAAATCTACCGACAAAGAATATGTTTTCAAAGAAAAAAAATATAAAAACCACAAAAGAGCACCATAAAAAAAAACAAAGAATACAATCAACTCAAGTTTAATGAAGAAAGAAAAATATTTAATTAAATAAATAAATATAATAGGTATAGACCAAAGTATTTATGAGCTTTTTTTTTAAAAAAAAAGAAACAACCAAATGGTCAGAGTATAAAGGAATTAAGTATAGAAAGAAAACATATTGAGAAATAAAATAAAAATAAAGACAATTAAATGACACTTTCAATACGCAGCAACAATTTCCGCATTTGTTAAATATTTAAAACAAAACGACAGACTGTCACAAAAATACTATAGCTAATTTTACTTAAAAAACACAAATTAACGGAATTAAAGGTAAAATAACTTCCTAAATACATACAATTTGGCTATAATAAATAACCCACACGCAAAAAAGAAAATAAATAAATTAATGTATTTGAAAAAGAAACAACTAAAATTTTTATGTTAAATACATCTCTACTCTCTCTCGCTAGACGTTTAGTAATTTAAATCTGTACATTTTATTGCATTTAGTACAAATAAAACATTTTAGAATAGATTTAATTCATCAACAATAAAACAATTCTGACACACCACAATAAAAAACGCCAACACAAAGTGTTGAAAGTTTGCTGGCAAAGTGTAGTCTGTTGGCTATATACTACATATTTGCACTAGTTGATGCATACATATGTATGTATGGATCTAGTATGTACATATGTATATATCAGAGTGGATGACATGGGGCATTACTGTTGCATCTTATTAATTTAACTTGCAGCCGAGTGTAAGAGTAAATTACGACTACAACAAATAAATATGTAATAAGAAAAAGAATAATTTTCTGCAATAAAAAGTAAAAAGAAGTAGATAAAAAAAAAGAAAAACATCAAGCATAAAATCACAGAACCTTGAACTCTAAAGCAATTGTTGTGTATTTACACTATGATGAAAGCAGAAAAATATAAAATAAGAAAAGCTCTTTTGAAAAAGTTAATTTCAGCACACAATATTTATACAAATAGTACGTACGCAGCAGTAAAACTTTTATTATTGTAATACTTATTGTTAATATGTATAATTTGTATCAGTCTTTATAAAATGGGGAGAAATGTGAAATTATATTTTCCTAGTCATTATGTTGGAAATCAGACAAATAGGAAGAGTGTAGGAAAGCTTTTTGCCTTAGAGCTTTTGTATAAAGTGAGCTTTTCAAATTAAAATACTCATGAAAGCTACTGAGTTGCAAATGATCATTGAGTAGAGGTTTTTTAACAATTAACAAAAAGAGTGATCGAATATTCAACATATTTTGTTTATACAATGAGTGAGAAAATTAAGCCAACATGTGGTATATAAAATAAAGTGGAAAAGTTAATTTGTGTAAAAAAGGCTAATAAACTAAAAAATACAGAAGTTACAAAATATAATCCAAATCTAATATTTTATTAATTCTTTTTAAATGTAATTTCACAGGCCACGGAATCTTATTTCTGACTCAACCAAGTGCAAGAAAATACCGAGCAGTTCTGGATAAGTGTGACTTTACATATCATTGGGGTTATTTTAACATGTGCGTGTCCTAGGCGGAAGTCAATTTACCCTACATCCAAGTAATTACAAATTGGTCAAAATAACCGTCTAATGGGATCGATTGACTTCTCAAGTAGTCAATGCAGAACTGCTGGGTAGTATGAAATCCAACCTTTAGAAATTAAACAATTCGCATTTAGCCAATTATGTAATTTGTACATTACATCAAGTAAAATAAACACAGATTTAAACATTAAATAATGATTGGGGAAGACATGTAATTTATTTTTCTTTGACTAGATATAATAAAGATATTAAGTGAATTTGGTATTAAAAGGATTCGCTTCTCTTAACTGCCCAGAAGTAATGCCAATTAAAAAATATTAAGCTATTATTAAGAGGAAACAAGTGGCCAATGATGTGAAATAGTTTTTCTAATAAAGTAAATGCTGCTAAAACAAACTATACGGTCATTAACATTGATTGAATATTTTACGAAAAAACTGTAACCTTTTCTACATTAAAGATTGTTAAAGATTTTTATTAATAAAATATTTTGTCGTGCACTAATTAGTTCGTTATCAGTTCTTAATCGAATCACTGTCAATATTAAATTCGAATGGCGCACTGCAAAAATCTCTTTGATCTACGCAGAATTTACTCAAGTTGTTCACTAAAGTTCTTTAGCTAATTTGAAAATGTTACTGAGAGAGGGAGAAAATGTTTTAAATATTATGCCACCTGTGTAAGTTGCCAGATGTGTAGGAAACAAAAATCAATCGATCAATGAAACAAGGAAATACGGGATTGATATAAACAATTGTGTTTACAAACAAACATAATTCATATCCGCATAATTTTAAAACAAATCAAGTGAAAAATCGTAGCAATATAATATATTGCTAAAATTTAAAAAAATAGATTAAAGAAATTAATTAAAAAAGGCATATTGATAGATTGATCTGTAAATGCTCAAGTCTATTTTTAAAATCTTTTATTTTAAATATTTTTTTAGAGCTCGTCCGAATATTTGGTTTCGGATTAAGCAAAAATCGTTTTCGATCCAATATGCGGTATTTGAAAAAAATTTTAAAGAATAAATATGTTTAGAATATGAAATGATCTGAAACAGGTTCTAAAATTATGATAATATACTAAGGGCCAATTTTTTGTATGAATTATATTAAAGTTCCATTTAAAAACGAAAATGAGTTTCTCAGTGCTTTTTTAAATTATACTTAAATGGCCATTTAAATTCTACTAGGATCACCTGGTGGTCAAAATTTTACCACTTTAAAAACGCTTTATACCACTTTTATGGAAAGAATTTTGAAACAATTTTTTATATTGTGCATATCTAGAAAATAGAACCTTTTAAACCATATATGTTTCATCAATATTGGTGGACAATAACATACTTAAAAGTGTACCACAGAAAAACGTGTAGCCTATTTATATATAAAATTTAAGTTTCATAAACTACCATATGTTTTTGACAGCAGACTTTTGTTGTCTGTTTTTTTTTCACTCTATTGTAGCGCTGTAATTTTTTACAGCATCTGGCAAAAACTACACTTCCGATGCGGAGAAATTGTGGCTTCTTTTGTGCATTTTCCCATCAATAATTTTATAATTCTTATTGGACAAAATGTATAAATTTTTGTTTTGGTTGAACAGCTGTTATGCAAAACTATATGCAAAACTATAGATAATTGTTTGATATTTAGTAGGCTACCATACTTTTATGTTATTGAAATAAGAACATTGTATAGCACTGAAAAACTCAAAAACAACACGATGTCAATCAATTGCTGATCAGATTACAACAGAGAAAGAACATCTTATTATAATCCTTGATCCTTGTTTCCTTATACCGATCACTGATTAACGTACACACAACACAAATTTAAATGAAATGGAAAACTTCAATCAGCTTAAAAAAAATAAAGAATTTGTTTTTGAAAAGTCACAAAAATAATTTATAAATGAGGCGTTCTATCTTTGAGCCTATCACTGATTAAAAGCCGCTGGTGTCACAATTGTTGCTCTCAGAATTGAAAATGAGCAACGTTATTGATAGCAATAACGTTGGTTATGGAAACCATCTAATAAACTTTAAAATTATTCACTAAGATTAAGGAATTTAATGTTTTATTTATATTTAAAGTTTATAGTTTAGTCAGTTTTCTAAAATCTAAACAATTGGCCACAAATTTGATTTACATAATTTTACACACAATTTTCAATATTCTTTGCAATTTCTACGCAAAATGGGATTTTTGGGGATTTGACTTAATTAAATTAGGACACTTTCAAAACAAACAAAAAATTGGCATTATTGGTTATACACATATGTATATGTAATTATGTTTCTGGTATTCATTTCTAGAGGGAAGAAGAAAATTAAATGTTTGATTTAAAAATAGAATTTTTTGTTTTCCTTTTGTTGTTGTTATTATTGTTAAAGTATTGAAATTAGCGGCATTTACGCTACACACACAACAACTGACCGATTTTGTTTTTATATAATTTGTTTGAACTGTTTAAATTTTCTTTGTTTTTTTTTTTTCGAATTTAAATTAGCGATGCAAAAATATAATATAAAAAAATCTCATACACCAACACATCTACATTTATTATTGTTTATTAAATGTTTAATATAAAGAAACACCTTAACAAAAATTCTTTAAAAATTTAATTATTTTTATGAAAATTTTTATAAAAATAAAAATAAAAGAGACAATAACCACAATAACAATAATACCATGTATACAATATATGTATGTATAAAACAATATATACATCATAAATAAATTTTACGATGCAAAAACACATGTTTCGAAAGATGAATAGTTTTCAAACTGTTTCATATAAATTTCATTATAATAGAATTTTCATTATTTTCTTTGAATATTTTTTTGTAAAAATTTTGTATATAAACTTTAGATTTTACATTGAGTTTTTTACATAATTAACCACAAATTACTTGCAACTAATGACGCACTTAATTTTTAATATGTATTATAAGAAACACTTGATATTTTAATTAAATAGTGATTGTATTATTTAGAAATATTTTATTATTAATTTAGTTTAATTGTTAGTTTTGTGTTTTTTTTTTTTCAATATTTCTTTTTTATAAATTGACCGAGTTTTTCTTTTATTAAATTGTGTTCAAATAAAAATTTCCGTTTGATTTGTGTAAGCAACATTTACCGAATTGATTTCTGTTGTTGCTGTTTTTCGCGTTCACGTTCCCGTTCGCGTTGTTGCTGCTGTTGTTGTTGTTGCTGCTGTATATGAGATTTTTGTTCAGGTCGTTCGCTCGGATTACGACGAAATCTTTGCAACAGATTATTACAACCATCCGACAACAACTGTGTTACACTAGCCGCCGTAGCACTACGCATATAACGTCTCTGTTGTCTAGGTTGTTGATTCTGTTGTGGCTGCTGCGTCGACGACGTTTGCTCCGTTTGTTTGATTTCCTCCCCTGTTTCTGTTTTATCCTTATTTATTTCTTTTTTCTGTAGATCATTTTCTTCATTTTGTTTTGCCTCATTATTTTTATTTGTATTATTACTACAGCTGCTGCTGCTGCTAGTGCCGCTACTGTTGGTGGGTGCTGCTGGGGCTGCAGCATCTTCATTATTTGCCAAAGCTATAACATCTTTGAGAGTGGCAAAAACATATGATCTGCGCCTTCTTTGTTTTGGATTTGTGCTGTTTGTATTGTTCTCTTCTTCGCCATTGCGATTCTCTTCATTTTGTTTGGTTTGTTGATTTCCGGTATCCGCTACTAAATCCGTTGTACGCTTTGGTTGTGTCTGTTGATCTTTATTTAAGAGAGGATGTTTTTCACTTTTATCCCGTTGAAAACGATTTAAAAATGCTGTAGCCATATTGTTATTTTTTTGATTTTGTTTGTTTCTATATTTATAAACAGAGTACTCTCTCTCTCTTTCTCTCTCTCCCGTGTCTCTGTATTTTGTTTGTAATTGAAATTTAACTCAAAATTTGCATTTTATTCACATATTTATATTTTTTTTGAATTATATTTAAAACTAAACTGCAGGTTCTTTTTAATGAAATGTGAAATAAATTTATTTAAATTTTTTTAAACATTTTAAATAATTGGGTGCTTTTAAACAATTTTATCAAAATTTTGTTAATAATCAAAGTCTGTTAAGGGATTTTCAAAAATGTTTTAACTGTTTCATATTTTAATGTACTATAATAAACACTAAACAATTTCTAAAAATTTACGAGTAATATTTCGTTGAGTGTATATTTGTCATAAAAGGTTTTTGACTATATTTAGCGCTTACAGCAGACATACAAAATATTTCTTTTGATACTTATTTTTAACGTATACTAAATATATAGCACTGATATCAAAAATGTTTTATTTTTTAAAAGATTTTTTTCAAATTCGATTCTTTCAATATGACTAAAACATTAAAATTCTTAACCATTAAACATCATAACATTTCTTTGACGTCTACTATGTATCCGTCATAGAAAGCATCATTATATTTAGCTCGTAAGGCTTATATAGACGTCATACAGCTGATTTCTTATAAAACGTAAACAATTTTCTCGCATTTTTAGACATTTAGAATGTCTTTATTCGTTTTATACTAAATGTGAAAAAGCCTAAGAGCCGATTGATATTTCTAATCATAAATATGTTTTGATTTTCCTCAAATATTTGGGGGAACTTATCAAATCACGCTTAATCACTGAAAAAGTGACATATTTTAAAAAACTTCCAAAATAGTTTCTATAAAACTATTCCCAACACAAAGAGAAATAATTAAAAAAAAAAAAATTTAAAAAAAAAAAATGGAAAAAAAATGGAAAAAAAAAATGGAAAAATATTGGACTACTTAAAGAAAACTTCGTTGAAATCATTCCTTCAATACATTAGGAGCACAACTTTATATTAAACTTGCGGACCCGGCCTCGCCCCAATTTTAAGCCTTCAGACAAACTTTCCAATTTTCCGGCATTTCCGGAGGGATTTTCCAAAATTTTCTTCCGTAAAAACCTTCTCCTCGAAAATACAAACAACTGACAACAAATTTTACTGAAATCAGCCCAGCCGTTTTTACTATACATTTTGTACACCGGAATTACCGGAAAGACACCCATATATGTCTTTCCGAATAAATTTTTTTCCTTTTTTTAGATTTTTTAATTGGATTAAATTTTGAGAGACCTCTGGGACCTAGTTTTGATCCTGGTCGTTATAAAATTCCAAATCTATATTTCTCTCTGTTTGTGTAAAACACTCTATCTTTTGAAATAAGGCACCGAAATAAATTATTTTTATCTTTGTTTGTTGGTTATTTCTCTAAGCAGTTTGGTATTAAAAATCAACAAAATTGATGCAATAGAAAAAAAGTTATGCTGCAAAAAGTGAGACAGCCTGGGAAAATTGTTTGTTTTTAAGGAAAACTACTTCAAATATTATTATGGTTGCTTAGTTTTTTTGTTATAATGTGTGCATGATGTTGTATCAAGATTGTTGTATATTTTCAATATTTTTGAAAAATTGAACAAGCTCAAGTACTCAACAAGTTCTCATTATGCCGACCACTGATTTAAAAGCTGAACTTTCACGACTTTAAGTCTGATTCTGAATTCTGTACGTACGAAAAGTTTGGCAAAAAAAATTGCTAATGAAAACCACTCAGTTTTTAAATAATATTTTACTGTTCTAGATACCCTTTTCGTCCAGCTATTCAATCAGGCCTTAAGTCCATGAAATTAGCGGGAAAAGCACATTATATTTAATTTTTAGCAATTGTGAAAAGCAGCATCTACTGCCTTACCCCCTTATTCATAATCAATTTTCAATTGATTGTTTTGTAAACCATTTACATAAAGATTACGATTTCTGATTCAATGAACAAAAATCGTAAAAATATAAACATGAATTCAATGAAAAGTTTGTAATAATTTGTTTTGTGATGATTGTTAATTCTACTTCTTTTTCGCTTCTTTAGAAGTTATATTTCAGCTAGAGTTCAATTAAGAGAGAAAGTCTAGAAAATATTAATACATAATTATAGAAAAGATTTATCTTTGCGGAAGAAATAAAACTAATGAAAAGCTATTAAAAAGTTGTTCATTTAACATTATTATTGTGTTTATGACAAGTAAACTCGTAATAAAAAATTTTATAAAAAAAGGAAAATTTTTTTGTTATAAAAATAACATATCGTCACCTGAAAAGCAAAAGGGCAAAAGCAAAGACAACCAAAAAATTCAAAATTGAGTTTTTAATAAATATTGATACAGCACATATGTCTTCTCAAATTTATAGCTATCTATTTTTTAAAATAACGACTTTATTAAAGAAAATCATATTTGGAACCACAACACTTTTCATTTTATTAAGTTTTTTTTGTCTCTCTGTGTAAAATTTTAAAAAGTTATTATAGGCCCTTTTGCCTTTTAGGTGACGATATATTTTTCTATACGATTTGTTTATTTCTTATTATGATGAATCTATAATATTTGTTTATATTAAGAATATAGCTTTATTATAATTTTTTTGTTTAGTTTCATAAAGACGTGCACTTGTACGTTAATACTTTTTTTTTTACTATTTATTTTTATTTAATTTTTTCTAAATATATAAATAAATTTTGCTTTAATTTTCTGTTAACAATTGGTTAATTATTATTATTGGTTTACTTATTATTTTCTGGGGGTATATGAATGAGTTGAAAGATTATTTTTAAAAATATTTTTTTTTTTCATAAAAAATTTTGCAACAATGAAAAAAAAAAAAACAGAATTCTTTAGAAGTTTTTTCATGATTTCATTAATTTGCTTTTTAGACTTTTAGCCAAATTGTAATGAAGAAGAAAAAAAATATCTTCAACAGATCTCTAATGTAAAGTGTAAATGTTTATTTTGTTATGCGGTCTTATTAGGAAGTTCCTAAACAATTTGCCGAAAGATTTATTAGGTTGAAGGTCAGTGAGGCTGAAGAAAAAATACATACATACATATGCTGGGGAAATTAACACTTTGAAAAGGGGAAACTATCAATAAATTAAATAATATCACTAATGAAATCTAACAAGAATATTTAACATGTGATACTTTTGAAATTTTCCAAAGTTTTTAGATAAAATTTTATAACATTTTAAAAATTCTGAAGAACTTAATTTTTGCTTCAATTTCATTTTAATCTTTCTTAATCTGTACCATTTATCTAAAATAACATTAAAATATAGAATACCATTTGTCATCATAAAACAAGATGATAATGAAAATTAAACAAGACACTTTTTAACGCTACAATTTACTGAATTCGAAGCAAAAAGTGATTGATGACGAAATATTTGGTTATTTGGTTTATAATGATAACCAATGTTGACATTGAAAATTATTGAGTTAAAATTTTAAATAAATAAACAAAACTGTCTGCTATAAATAATATGTGAAAAATTAAATACCAATTAAATGGTGTGATGTCTGTCTGCCCATAGAAATATTATAAATATGTATATACAATTTTAGGAAGTAAAATTGTGTGTAAAACAAATAATTAAAACAACAAAATTGTCAAATGAAAAAATCACAAACATTTTCTTGTTTGCTTCTGTTTAATACATGAAAAATGCATTAACTACACTGAAAGAAAATACAGTAAAGGGTCAGCGATATTAGAACAGTAGCGTAAATAAATTCTTCCAAGAAATAATTTTTTGTTAATTCTATAATATTTATTTAATCGAACCCATAAAAGATTGTTGATATATTTTAAACAAACATTTTTAAAATATTAAAATATTATCAATTAAAATAAGATCTATTAGACTTTATTTTATTTCATTATGAGCGGAAACTTTCAATTTAATGAAAAGAAATCAAAAAAAGAAGTACTATATATATTCTAGGACAACCCTGTGTTAAATGTATTGTTTATGATACTGGTTTTTCGATTCTCGTTTTGTCTGGTTGAACTGCCATTATTTCCGAAATAATTTAAAGATCAACATTTTCGAACAGTACGTCAAATTTGTTTGAACAGAAGCGTTTTTCAAGATGTTTTTGAATATATTCACCCCTATCGTGAAAAACATGTGAAATTTATGTTCCCATGAAATATACATTTCCCTCGAAGGGAAAATTGCTATCGTGCAATTCCCATGAACTTTTCATTCACAATAGTTGATTTTGTTTGTAACAGCTGTCTATTGCTTACAAAATTCCATCTAAAAATTTCACAACATGGGGAATTTTTTCACGTGAACAAAGTTGATGAACGAAAAATGGCAAAAGGGAACACATTTGATGTGAAATATTGATTCGCGATAGGAGTGATTATGTTCCCAGTAAAAAAAAATTAGAAGCACTTAAGTCCTAGGTAAAATACGCTTCTTAGAAGCAGTAATGTAAGGGAATAAACGATTAAAACTGCTTCCAGGTGGGAACACATCATCTTCTGTATGGGTGAGGGTAAGCGATTCGGAAACATGTCGATGCCTTAATATAAAAAGGCCCTAACTCGTGTTCCAGATTTCGATAAATAATCCGATCATATATCATAATTAGCCAAAAAAAATCTAGACTTAAAAAAACACGAGTTAGGGCCTTTTTGTATTAAGGCATCGATATGTGCTTTCATGCACTCTTTTTTCATAGGGGCTAACATAAATATGTGAAATTGTACTGAGTTATGGCGTTTTCGATTCTGGGATAAATGATGCCTTTATTCTGCCTTTTATCCTTCTGTGTGTACTTTTCTGAAGCGTATAACGTGATCTTTTAAAATAATGTTGCCCTAAAACCCCGTAAATATGCTACATGTTTCACCATCAATTTTATCAAAGGGTTAGAGTGGCAGCACATTTTAAACAGCTTTTCTTGTTATTGTTTTTGAAGTTCGTTTGTGTTAATGAAATAGTTTTTGTATTTTATGATTAAAAGTGTAAAATTGGAAGCAAAAAGTAGAGTTTTAGAATACATAAAAGAAAAATGCATAAATGGTAATGGTTGTTGTTCTATTCTGATCGCTAAAAATCTAATGATCGGTAAAGAGGGTATGGGTAACCTTTAATAAATGGTACATAATATGTTGGCAACACTTTGTGTCAGAAAAGAAAACGCCATTAGTTTAGAGCCATTACACCAGTGGTAGGCACTAATAGCCACCAGTTGCCAAACATGATAGTTTATTTACCTGTAAACAACATGAAACAACAAAATGTGTTGTATAAATAAAAATCACATTAAATAGCTGGTAACAGAAACAAAGTGCATATCATGTTATTATAATCCATGTTCTCTATATGCCTACCACTGCTTTACATGTCCTCTCTATTGTATATGATTTCTTAAAAACGTTTCTCTTAAAAAATTACAGAATCTAATATTTTTGCTTTCTTAACGTTTCGACCATGATTGCAAAATCGAAACCCGATTTTGATTAATTTAAAAACCCCTGGAGATATTCGGTCGAACTCTCAAAATGTTCATTAACAAACGTTTGTTAACCTTAATAATCGTTTCTGAACTGCTGTGTAAGTTTCTGTAACGAATATACATAATTATCATACATGATCTACGAAAATTATCGTCATGTAGATTTATATTATGCAGAGAATGTCGTAACATGTTTCACATAAATCTAAAAAAAAATCGGCTTTATCTTGTCTTCCTATCGATGTGAAAGAAAACATTAGAGAAATACAATGTATAAAGCATACATATCCTTTTCAAAACTGGTTACAAAATAATACCCCAGGATTATAATTTTGTTGAATTTATTGTACAAAGGTTTAATACTTTAGCGAAGACCAGAAAATATAGTTAACATGCAAGATTTAAATACAAGGGCTTGTCAAGTATATACGTCATATGAAAATTCTCTGATTCAAGATTTAAGCAATTAATTTAGCGCTGAATATCCTCAAGATTTATTCTGTACTTTTAGATGCATTTTAACGAGATTATTCATATAAAGATTTGACGAATATATTAGCCTTAGCCTATTTTGGCTGCCATACGTAGAAGTTCGTCTAAATCTGTTGTTCAATAGTGTTCAAATTGTTTCGATCTATTACTGTATCCATTTCGAACTATTGGATTACATAAGATTTTGAAGAATATATGAACATTTATTTAATAGAGGAAGATAAAACAGTTTCAAACTGCTGTCGGGACCGTTCATGTGATATTAACTCTTTAATATTATTTCAGCAGTTAGTTTTATGTGTGCCTCTATTAATTTGACTGTAAATATCGCTTTAACGGGTATTATGATAATTTAAGCTTTTAAAGGGTATATTAAAACGTAATAAAGCGATTTTTTAGACGATTTCACTTTTCAATTGTCTAATTAATAGCATCCTCCACTGTATTATTTTCTCTTACATTTTAGATATTTTTTTCTTAATTTTTTTTTTTTTTTTTGGCTTCAAAATCATGATTTGTAGTACGAAATTTTTGTATTTTTTTTAAGTGAAATACTAGGAAATCGAAATATTTTCAAATACAATATTTTGTATTTTTGTTCAAACAGATATCTTGAGAAGAAACATAAATAACTATTACGAAATTAAGGCAGCAACAACAAAAAATTTAAATAAATTTGTCATTTGAAATATTAAAACAAAAAAAAAAAAAAAAAAACAAAAAATATATTAAAAACCAAACAAATCGAAAGAAACAAAAAGATTTCTTAAATGAAAAATTTTTATAATTCATATGATTTTATTTCAATTTAGAGGGTATTTCTTAATGACAAAAATAGCTGCTTCGTATTAATTTTTCTTTTTTTTTGTATTTCATGTTTTGTTAAATATATTTATTTTTGTTGGTTTCTATTTTGATTTTTTGTTTTGTTGTTGGTGTTGTAGTTGGCTAATCTTTTGCGTCAATTGTTTTCAAATAAACTAAAATACTTTATTAATTTTTAACAATCAAAAATGTTTAATTATAAATAATATTGGAAAAGCAATATAGATTAATTAAAATGTTTTAATAAAAAAAAATCTTTAGCAATTTGTTTAAAATTTTAATAATTGACTAATAATGATATGAAACAGTTAAAGAAAACATTTTTAAAACCCTGAATTTTTTTTTGATTTTGTTTGTTTTTACAATTCTTTATATAAAAATCGGTATGATTCACTATTTCAACAATTTAAATTGCACTTTTTCACATTGTATTTTTTCAACTTTTGGTATTTTGGTTGTCAAAATATTTTATATTTGCATTTGATTACACACAAAAATGACACGACACAATTTCCGCCTTGCAAATCATAATATAAATTTTTAGAATTTTTTTTTTATTTTTTTGTTATTAAAGAATTTTGTATAATTTTATTTGGAATAATAATTTTCTTTTCTAGATTTTATTTAATATCAAATTTTGCTAGTTTTTTTGTAAAAAAATGTGTTTTTTTTTAAATTTTAATAAAACCGCAAAAATTTATATCGTTTACGAAGTTAGACACGTTTTACACAATACTAAAATAAAACCAAAAATATTTGTTTCTGTTTTCAAAAATTATAAATTGGCAAAATACAGCAAGAACAAAATTTACACTCTCGCCAAGAAAATACATTGTTTTTATTTTTATTTTTCTTTAATTCGAGCAAAATAGTTTTCATTTTCATAAAAAAAAAGAAAATTCAAAAGCACAGTGAGTGAGCTCTTCGAAAATTATCGAAAATAAAAAATCTCAGAGCTTTATTTCATCACAGTAACATTTTTAAACAAATTGCTTTGGGGAAAAATCTCTTTATAGGAAATATTTTCTTAAGAGCCTTGTTATTTATTTATTTATTCTTTTGATTTATTAAGAGTTTGTTAATTTTTGATTTTCGATAACAAGGTCATTTAGCTTGTTCAAAAACTGTGAGTATTTCTTTTCTTTTAAGAGTTTCACTACCGAAAGTTAAAGGTGAAAATTAATTTTAGAAACAAGAGCAAAGTAATTTAAACATTCTTTAAAAAATGTTTTCAGTTAAAGTTCAACAAATTGTGTTTTTGTATACAAATATTTAAAGGCTCCTTATTTTATATTATGTTATAAAGTATTTGTTTAAACTTTTTGAAAAAAGTATTGCTGGTTTCATGATTTCCTAATACTATTTGTAACACATCAAAATACGGATTACAGATGCAATTAAACGTACACCTAGACTCCATACACTTTAAAATTTCAAGATATGGCCTCTCTCAGGCTTATATCTTGCAAACAGTTCGGAATTTTGATTTATTCTCTGAGGCAAAGTTGTAGCCCTTGTCATAAATAACAAAAATTGTGAACATATAAAATCAAAAAAAACTTCATCTTCAAAAAAAAAAAAAAAAAATTGAAATAAATTTTTTAAGCTACCTAAAAGTATGCTTTAGTTCATAATAATTTAATAGTTTATGGCCCGAAACACTTGTTTCCTTTAGTTTTTTCTTAACCTACCTAAACGGTGTTAAGAATCATACCTAGGAAGTTCATATGTTCTAGAAAGTTGTTTATTGAGATCTGAGATACATTTTTGTAGTTGATTGTTTCCTTGAATTTTGAACAGTGGACCTGAACAGGGGAAAAAAGGTAAACAAATCGATTTTTCCAAAGTTTTTTTGCGATTTTGATTTTGAAGATGAAGTTTTTTTGATTTTATATGTTCACAATATTTGTTTGTTATGACAAGTGCACTGTGTTATTAAAGTATCTATCTCTTGTAGTAATCATTCGTTTTCGGAAATAAAAAATCTCTCATTTAATTATTAAAAAATTGAAATTTCATAAAAAAAAAAAAAAATCTAAAGCCATTATTAAGTGTTGATTTATTGTAACAATAAGAAAATATTTGCCACAAGTTGTGTGCCTTTTTTTGTTGTTATTTACTAAAATGTAATTGCAAATTACAATCAAAACCAAACGAGATCACAAAACATACAACGTAAACAAGTGCACGTGTTGCTGCAACAAAATCTATTTTCAGTCAATGGAGAAAAAAAAATACATTGTATTTGAATGAAATTTACATCCGGTTTATTGAACAAAAGAACTGCCTTGACCTGTTGCCTGACGAATAAATTGAGAATAATGGTCATACTTAAATTGGTTTGAATGAGAAATGTATGCTTTTAAAAGAAATTGACGTTGATAATGGGTTAATATATATATTTATTTAAAATACGCTATATATCTATGTGTGTGTTTAACAAAATCTGTTTAATGTTTACACGAAAATCTTTTGGCATAAAACACTTAATACCCCCGAATAAAACAGACGATTGTTTAGAAATGTTTTTTTTTTTTCAAATAATTTTCACAACTAAACAAATAAATTTGAGGCAGAGGCGTATTTTTGGTGAAAAAAAAAACTATTCGGTAAAAAATATATAGAGTTGGTAAACAAATTAAAAAAAAAAAATTTTTTTTTTCAAAATTTTGAACATTTAATGTTAACTCCTGCCATTAGAATTCAAATTGATTAAGAAAATCAAATGTATGATATTATACTAGTGAAGAAGCTGTTCTAGATTCTACGATTATACGAAAACTTCCTCTATTAGGAGCTACGGCAGCATTTGACAATATCTCTCACGACTACTTCTATTATGAATAAGGAAATCATTGTTCATCTGCCCCTATCGACGCCGAAGATTTTTAAAATATTTTAATCAAAACATTTTAGAACATTGTTAGTCTCCCCTATACAAAATATGGACTTAGCTAGTTTGTTTGCACACTAAGCAAACGTTTAACAAAAAAAAATTCTAACCGGAAAATCTCATCAAATTTAACATTATTATTATTTTTTGCTGTCATAAGAACGTGTTTACCAGGAATTTAAAAATAAAATTTGACTTTTTTTATTGACATGGAAATTGAAAATGAAAATTAAATTTTTAACACATGTTGGTCATAAAAATTCCCCCCAAAATGAAAAAAAAGAAACATTAACATTTTCTTAGAAATTCGTTAAGAAACAAGAACTGCAATCGTCAATTTGACATGATTGATTAGTTTCTGTTGCGAGGCAAAAGTGCAACTTTTATGTAGACATGTACTATGTATTTCAATATTTATGATGAATTATAATGACACTTTTAATACCAACAATGCCGAACATCAACAAACAAAAAATGGTTACAATGAATTTTGTTTTGAATAAATGCAAAACAACAAAAAATACATGCAATCGTTTAAGACAAAACGTAATTAACCTCAATTGGATTTTTATTTTTTTTCAGTTTTGTTTGAAGACAAAAATAAATGAAAATTTTAAATGTAGGTAATAATTGAATGAATGAAAATATAAATGTTCTTAAGTATTTCCTATTTATATGAGTAAACATTTACTCAATTTGTTTATACATGAATAGATGTTTATTATTAATCAATCTTTCTCTTTTAACTTAATTTTATTTAAATATATTTTATTGCCGCCTAAAAGTAGACTTTAATTTTTGTTTAAATTTCTATTTGTTTGTAGAGATTTGCGCGTAAAGGTTAGTTGGTTGGTTTTCATTTAAATAACATAAATGTTTTATTATAAATTAAATATAAAGATGTATTTAAACAAAGAGAATTTCATGTTCTAAAGTAAAGTCTAACAAAGAAGATTTTTTCTTTCGTTAAGTTAACGTTTTAAAAGTTCCTTTTATAAAAAAATATAACTGTGAACTGCACTAGTTTTCGATAGTTCAAAAAACACTTTATTTCTTGGCCTGCAATGAATATTTAGTCTTACCTAAAATATCACGAGTTTAAATGAATATAAAGCCAATATGTATAAGAATATTTAAAAATTTTAAGAAATCAACAATCTTTGATCACACACATTGCACTCATTAGCCAGTTTTAATTTGGAATAATATGTTTTTTATCTACATCACTTGTATTATAAACTACAGTAACCTGGTCTAACTAAATTTATTTTAAAATTCATTTCACTATTTAATTTAGCACCTATTTGAATAGCACTTTTAAGTGTCAATCACCAACCTTTGAAAAAAAATATAAAATCTCTTAATATTCTATATAAATTTTGAAATCATCATCAACTTAATTTTGTTTTTACTACTACCAGCATCAACGATGAAACAAACTTTTCGCACTATGTGTAAAAGAAAAATACAATTTTTAGCAAAATAACAAAATCATCATAATTTTTCTCCTAAACGAAAATTATCATTTACAAAAACTATAAAATTAAAGAAAATATAACCACAATTATAGTTTTTCTAAATGACTAATCTCATGATTTTCACACAAAAAAACACACAGACTCACATATACAAAAGAAACATGAAAAAACAACAATTTGTGTATTGAAATAATATAATTTTTGTAAAAACAGCAAATGATTGGGGATTTATAAATTGAATCCAAAAATGAACTTCGCTTTTTGCGTCTTTTAGTTTCAATTATTTACATTATTTTCAATTTTCTTTTAGGAAAACCAAAATTAAAAAAAAAAAAAATTAAGCAAATAAAAGAAAGAAAAAACACAAAAATCAAGTGTTTTGAAAATAAGCTGAAGCCAGAAATAAAAATTAAAAAGAAAAAAAAAATAAATAAAATGTTGTTTACATTAACATTGCCTGCCGCCAGTATGTTTTTCTTCAGTACAATTTTACAAAATTGGTCATAATAGTGGCAAAATTAGACACATGTGTCTAATTTAATGTACAAGGAATACTATTTTGGTTATTTTTGAAAAAAAAAAAAAAAAAAAATACAAAAATACAAAAAAATCATGTATGTTGCAGCTTTGTTGCAGAAATTGTGTTGTTGTGCTGTTGATGCGAAAATTAAAGCAAGTGGTTATTATGACTCAAAATGAGGAAAACCACACACAAAAAAAATTAAAGAAAATTGAGGTAAATATAGAAATAAAAAACAATATTTTGTAAAAGAAATTTATTTTTATAATTAATTACAACGAACCTAAATTATACGTCATGTTGTTCTTTTTTTTTGTGTATATGGTTGTTGTAAATTCAATATTAATCATACGGTTTGTTTAAGTGTTACAACAGACATAATTTTACTAAAATTTATGGTAAATTTCAATATTAATTTTGAAATTTTTTGTAAATTTTAAGACATGTGAATTTTCTTTGTTTATTTTGAAATATTTTAAGTATTGTGAACCGAGGCGTATGTTTAATATTCATTTTGTAATTATAACAATCATACGTGGGGGTGGACAATTAAAATTAATAATAATCATGCGCCACGGGGGTGAACTTGCAAAAATTCCAGCAGAAGCTTATTATGTAATCTATAAGAATGTAAAGTTTTGATAGATATTCAATTAATTAAAGTCATTGATTTTCAATTGTTAAATTTTAATAAATTGCTAACAAAACTAAATAAAATGCAAAAGGGGTTTATTTTAAGTTATTAAACTGTTCCAAAAAGACTTGATGAATATTTATTGAAAACTTGTTTCAGCATCGTTATTGTTAACCCTTTCACGACCATAAGATTAATTTTTGAACAATTCTTAAACACAGACAATAAAAAATAAATGCTATAACCGAACTTGTTTAAACACATTAATAAGATACTCGTTTGCGAACTAATTAAAACTAAAATCGAACCCATTCTTTTTTTCGTTATTTAGTTATACAATGTTTTTTGTTGGGACACCGGTGTCCCCGTGGTCATCAAAGGGTTAAGGCAAAATAAATGAAAATATCTCTTAGAGAATCTCATAAAACTTTTACTAATAGCTAAAGGTTTTCATTTATTTTGCACGGTGCCTGCTAAAGATTGAGTCATGGAAAACTTGTTTAGATCAATGAAAACTTATTTAGATCAATTATTTTCAATATAATTTATATTTTAAAAGCAATTAATACATAAACGCTCATTTACAGCGAGCTTGAATGGATTCTTGATTCCAGCTGTGACAGAAACAAAAAAACAAGTTTATTATTGTTTCTGTCAGTGTTTGCTGATCACTGTTCTAAATGATTGGGAGTTTGTAGTGTCCAGAGCCAAAGCTATTATGTTGAAATCGTATTATTTTCAGAAAAACCGAAATCTTAAGGCTTAACCACATTCCATACTGAAGCATAATTTATTGCTGATCATCGGTGTAATATTGAAGTCCAATATAAAAAATACTCCAAGAAGTTTCTTTGTCACATAGGTTTTAATAATTTACATTAATGAGAATCATTTTAAACAGTTATCATTCAGCACAAAGTCTAATAATTTCTAACGCGATGATTGTTCTAAGCTCTAAAATTTAGTGTTTCTCACATAAACTGATTTTTTGCGTACGAATAAATTTAAAGTTAGCTTATAAACAAAAATTAAAGAGTTGTCACTTAATTTATTTTAGCGAGTTTAATTTTACAACTTTTTGATTATTTTGTTCGCGAACTTTAGCTATGTCCGCGACAGGACAGGAACCAAATGAAAGGAGCTAGCTAGCTGGATGAAATTTTCCACAAATACTCTCTGATGATAAGGTTTTTTGGTATTGAAAATGGGCAATGTCGGTCCATGATTTCACCAAGCCCACATACAAATGACTTCCTAGAATACTGTTTGAGCAGTCATAAATATGTTGACTATAAGAGGCTATCAGGATTGCATCTTATAATCAACATATTTATATTTTACATTAGTTCTAAGTACTCTAAAATTATACTGTAAAGTATGGTCAATATCGTGCAACAATTGTCCCTAGTCCCCATACAAGGTCCTCCTCAAAGAATGACTTGAACATTCATAATTGCCTTATAATAATTATTATCCTGATGAAATTGGACATAAACAAGTTTTACATGAACCTAAATCTTTCTACCAACTGCTTTTGTGAGGATCGGTGCATAATTGACCCTACCTCCCATATAACCCATATAAAATAATCACTCTATAAAATTCTGTACAGTTCAGATCATAACTAATTCAAGTCCCATAAAAAGCCATAACTCCATATTGATGGTGGGTTGTTAAATTTGGAAGTTGTATTTACTGGAATTAACTCATAAAGAAATTCAAAACAGACTCAACTTTTTGTTTTAAAACAAATAACGAAATAGTTGGAAATAAACTAAACTTACTTCAAAAGAAAACTTTAAATAATTTTAACAAAAATATAAATAGGCAACAAATCTATTACATAGAATATGTTTTATCCATAATAGAAAAGTTTTTTTCAAAAAAATTTGTAAATGAAATAATTGCAACGCAATTTGTTTTTGTATTTTTGCACCAAAAAAAAAAAAAAAACAATTTCCACAAATAGATATTAAAAGAAATAAAAAAAAATATATTTCAAATTTATGTATTTCAAATACATTTTGGAATTTCGCTCAGTAAATCCTAAAGTGCCGCAAATATAACGAAATAAATAACAATATTCTATCAGTTCAATGAACATTAAAATATTTGCATTTAACACAGCTAGAAAAACCCTGGCAAAAATTAAGAAGAAAACATAATTAATAATTCAAAAAACGTTTAATAATAAAAAAAACGGATTTACTAAAATGGTTTTAATTAATATTATAATTTGCTATTAAACAAATAGACTGAATCATAACAATTAAAAAATTATTATGAAAACATGACACAATTTGAAATAAATCACTCAAATCGATAAACAAATAAAATTTGCGATGAAAATAATAAACTCCCCCAAAATACCAAAATACTCATCACACACATAATTAAATATGCCGAGACGGTAGCCAAAAAAAGTTGTTAAACAAAAATAATAATAAAATTAAATTGAAATTTAATTTCAGTGAAACAATAATTTCAACACCCTCAGGTGTCGAGCACTAAAAGGTTCAAAAACCTTTTAATTAACTCCAGAATGCATTTCAAAATAATTGTTAATAGAAATATTGTTTTTAGTAAAAAAAATAAATGTTTAACATATATAAACATACATAATTGTTAGAAAAAAAAGAAAAAAAAAAAAAAACATGCATGCACCTTAATAGTTTGTTTAGTAGTAAATCAAGTTGCAAGTTGTTGCAGCCACAGCTAAGAAACAGGCACACATACACAAAGAGCACAAGTTCAATCTAACGAATACAACAGAGAAAAAGAAGCATTTGACACAAGATGAAGTCTTTGTATTTGAAAAATTTTCAAGAATCTACCTCAACATAGTGGAGTCCTAGGGCGGATTTGGACATTTGATTGGTGGTTTTTGTATGATTCAAAATCATAGAATTGCTTTGTTGCAAAGGATGTTGTGTTTGCTGTGGTTGTTGCTGGTGTACTTGTGACTGATGCGACACATGTTGCTGATACATTAAAGGTTGATGAAATACTTGCGTGGTGTTGTTGTTTACTTGTTGCTGAGATTGTTGTTGCTGAGATTGGTAGAAATTTAGAGCCGAAGCTGAAGCCGATTGCATCAATGGATTGTGTTTGGCTTGTTGTTGCTGATGTTGCAATATAGGTATAAATTGTTGCTGATAACGATTAAATCCTGCACCACCAGCAGCAGCTGCAACATTTTGCTGTGTATTCTGTTGAGTGGGTTTGTGTGGATAGAATTTTTGCTCCATTGATTTGTTGGTGTAGAATGGATCAAATGTTTGTAAAATTTTACGTTCTTGTTGATGTTGTCTGACATGATGTTGCGGCATCATGTTGCCAAAGTTATTAACCATGTATTGGGGTTTGTTTTGTTGCTCAATTGTTGCAGGTGGTTGGCCCAAATGCATTTGCAGGGCAATGGGTTTTTGTACGGCCGAAAATGAGGCCGAATGAGTTAAAGAATTTTTCGTACGTGGCTGATAAACGAAAGCAGAAGGCTGCTGTTGTTGACCCACCAAACACTGTTGCTGATTATTATACAATTGTTGTTGTTGTTGCAGCTGCATTTGAAATTTATTCTCTTTATTGGGATTCTTTTGCAAAAAGTCCGGTTTAAATGTTGACACCGTGCTTTGTTGCTGCAAAGGTTGAAAATGTTGCATTTTCCTGGCCACATTGTTGACAGATCCCGATTGTTGCAATCTGGGTGGTTGCTGATAGTTGGGTTCATTGGTATTGCAAGCAAACGACGTCCAATTTAAAAACGTTTTCTTTTGCTGTGGATAATTTGGCTGTACATTGGCCGCATTATTAGTTTCGGCAACATGTTGCTGAGGTATTGTTTGCATGACCTGTGGCCTTTGAAAACTTGCCATGGGTATTTGAGATGTCGAATTCGATTTGCCGATAGGATAACTTTTCTTTGTGGGAATTTGTGTTAAATTCGTCGTGGCCACCGGAATTTGTGATGAATTCTTGCTAATGTTACCACCGGATGCTGTTGTTGTTGTTGATGTTAACGGTTGAGAGGTTAAAATTTCACTAACCTTATGGTTTGTTGTTGCTGTGCTTTGAAGATTCGATAACGAAGAGGTGACGTTATCATTATTTGTTGGCTCTGGTTTAGCATTCACTTTTTCGCCATTTAAATTATGTGCTATTGTTGGTGATGACATCGCTGCAGTAGCGTTGCTTGTTGTATTTGTCGTTGTTGTTAATGCTGACGTTGTGGCTGATGCCGTTGTTGTTGTTGTTGACAAAGGTTTCTGTTGAGATTTTTTCATAATATCATTGAAACATTTTTCTATTTTGTTATCGGCGTCTTTTTGACGCTTTGACAATTCTAAATTGGCAGCACTTTGAGTTTTTGAGATCTTGTAATGTTGACCCACTCTTGGTAAATGTTCTCCTTGACCATCACCACCAATACAACTCACACCCTGTGCATTATGGGCATTTACAGCATTTACAGCATGGGGTTTCTCTTGAGTGGCTGGTATATGAAAAGATGAGGTCAGTTTGGTTAATTGCGGCAAGTGAGTGGTGCAACAGTTTGTAACTGTAACACTACTCGTACTTATAGTACTATTACTTTTTTCCGATTTACGTTCTAACGATGGCGAGTCTATATTTGTGTTGGTAACATTGTTGTTGGCAACATTTAGGTTTAGAGACTGCTTAAGTTTTTGTCTATGCTTCTGTTCTTGCTGTTGATATTGTTGTTGTTGCTGTCTCAGCATCATGATTTCATCATTTAAAGCTGTGGTACCCTTCATTTCATTGGCATTTGATGTTGCTGCAACATTTGCCACCAAAGAAGTTGTCATTTGTACTGGTTGCTTTATGGGCTGTGATGATTCACTGGCGTGTGCGGCTAATTGCGTTGCCGTCTGCTGCTGATGTTGTTGCTGCTGCTGTTTACTGGCATAAAATGGACTATATTTAGGCGCTCCATAGACATTTGAACTTGAGAGACTTTTTAATAGACCTCTCAGTGGATTGACTGAAGATGTCTCATTCGTTTTCGGTGACGACGACGATGATGTCGTTGTGTCATAACATGACGCAGACATTGTCAATGAGTTGTTTATTAGAGGCTGATTAATTGGTTTTAATGAAGATCTATTAATAACATGATTGCCTTCATTCGAAGGTTTGGGATCGGGTGGCAATAGTATGGCACTATTTGAGGTACTGCGACTGAGAGAAGGCAAATGTTTCATATAACAAGGTATATGCGTTTTACTGGTAGATCTACGCAGATTACTGTTAAAGTGTGCATTTGTAGAGGAGTTGTTAAAGGGAGTTTGAGCCACTGACTGAGGCACATGGGTCATTGAAACACTTTTATTTAGAGGTGTTA
This sequence comes from Calliphora vomitoria, assembly GCA_942486065.2. Classification (NCBI taxonomy): domain Eukaryota; kingdom Metazoa; phylum Arthropoda; class Insecta; order Diptera; family Calliphoridae; genus Calliphora; species Calliphora vomitoria. Next base: position 30,993,546 of record OW818029.2, read on the forward strand.
ATGGGACGGCTGCCACTTTGAGAGGTACTTTGCTAACAAGGTTAGCAGTGTTTGTGGTTTCCGTAGCTTTGGGTGAGGAGGGTTCATTACATATTAGTTTATAGAGATCTTCTTTGGTTACTGCCTGACGTACTTTCATATCCAGATGAGAAAGTGAGGCATTTTTCTGCAACTTATTGGGTTGTTTGTGTAATTCCTTTTGAGCCGCTTCTGCCACGGTGGGATCAAATATGGCCAATTTTTTGGCCGTTTGAGCATCAACTTTTAAGGGAGCTCCCACCGTGGGATTACAAATTTTGTCAAAGTTCCATAAGGTGCGTTTAGGAGTTTGTCGCTTTTGATTTTGTGCCAGATTGTCCGTCCAAAATTCATTTAGCATTTGCTTGTTTAAAGACATATTCGAGCCATTGAGTGAGGAATTCTTTTCCTCTGTCAAGGGCTGATGATTGTCATAATATAGACTTCGCTGCAAAGCTGGTGCGGTCTGCTGCATTGATGAGCTGGTATAGGGCATATTGGAACTCGAAATGCTCCTTTGTAATTTGGGTTTTTGTTGGAATATGGAGGGATATTGTATGCGATTTTGATTAGCCACATTGGAGGGAATTTGAAAGTTAGTAGAAGACGATTTGCTCAGACCATTATTATTCGCCATTAGTTCCTGAGGTTGTAATATGGTTTTAGTTTGTCCCTCTCCTAAGACACTTTGCTGTGAGTTCGATTTACTTAGAGGAGCCTGCCTCTTTTTGAGTTTATCATATAAATCCTCACACTCTTGAAATTCCTGGTGCAATTTCCGATCCAATTCACTGTAGTCGGGTAAACTTTTTAAATATTTATTCATCATTTCAATTTCGGCATCATAAAACGAGGCATCCATTTTCGAGGAGGCCTGGACAGCAGCTGTTTTCTCCTCTAACTTCTTTTGCTGGGCTAATAACTTATCCAAATCGATGTTGTTTATTTGACTTGGGTTCTCCGGCTGAGCTGTTTTGGGAGAAGAAGATATTTGAGCTTTTTGTGGTTTCGTGGCAGAGACTTCATTTAATAATCTATGGATATTGCTGCTCGATGATAGTTTTGGTGCCCTGGAAGGTAAGGGGGGTGGTGGCGGCGATGAAGAGGGTGATGATGTTGAGGAAGACAATGATAAGCTAGAGGCTGGACTTGAGGCTGCAGCTGCTGCCATCATTCTAGGTGGCACCGCCGGTATCGTTATAGGCGTAGTTGTATTGTTGCCCGTGGAGGTGGCATTGTAGGCCAAGGGATAATGTTTTCTGGGCAAAGGTGGTGTTGATTTTGGACTTACCGGTGGTAAACCTATATTCTTGCGCAAAGCCAAGGGTGAAGAGATGGGTGATCTTAAGCCTGATTTGGTTTCAGCTTTGCTGGAAGACATTACCGTGGCCATTTGAGGGTATATCATTTGATAGGGTTGCTGCTGCTGATGCTGTTGATTGGCATCCCGCATTTGTTGCTGCTGTTGGGCCTGTGACTTTTGCATGTTTTGCATTAATGGTTGTTGCTGGTTCCTATGTGTGACAAGATCTTCTACAGTTTCAGCATCGTCTTGCTGTAATTCACTTTGATTGTGGTTGATTTCTGTTTTAGTGGCAGCTTCTTTTGCCTCTATTGTTTGTGTTTTATTGTTATGGTCTTGTTGCTTGTTGTTGCCGCTGCTACTGCTGTTGGTGGTGGTTGTGTTGGAGTTTGTTTCGTTATCTGTGGCACTAGTATCATGTTTATTCATTGGCGTTTTAATATGTGAAAATTATTTAAGTTTATGCTTTTGGTACACTTTTTCTTTAAGATTTTTATTTTTAGGTTAGACCTTTTGGTATTATATTATAGAATTCAGTATGAGCTGTGGTGTTTTAAATAATTAAAATCTAAAATTTATAATACGCGATTGGCTACGGTACTAAACCGATTTTTGTCCGGCTATGTTTATTTTGAAAATAATATAACTCAAGCATTCGGGTTTCATTGAATGATTTGCAAACTAAAATTCTAACGAGTGTGGTTTTTATCAGGGAAAAAACATTCCACATTTTAATTGTTTGTTCTATCTTTTAAGCTGGAATGTGACCAGTTCTACAACTTTATCAGTTTCTTGAAAATTGTTTCTCCTACTGATATGCAACATTTTTCTTTAACATACACAACAATAACAACAACATTACTGATTGAACGTACAAGAAAAAAAAAATGGTGATACACAATATAAAAATTTTCTTTTAACTCTTACAACAGAAACAAACGAATAATGATGGCGACAATGACAAATGAAACACTTTCAATGACTCCGATTGACAAGGAAACCACATTGACATTTGATACAGACAACTACCACGAAGAAGACATAGAATACGAACCCCAATTTTCATAAGATGCTCCGGTAGTTTGCTATTTTTGGGCACAATATACTTTTTGATTATAATAATTTTATCGCCTTCAATTTTCTGTATTGTGATGGGTACTCCAGGCATGGGACGTTGCGGCTTAGCGGGCACTTGAGGAACGGGATGTGGAACCCTGGGGGTTTGGGGACCTGTTAAAATGCCACCTGGATTTGGTTTAGCCGCTATGGTGGCAGACTTTTGAAGTGGTACGGGTTTGGGTTTAGGTTTTGAGGTGGTATTATGTTCAGAGGGCTTGTAGTCTTTGCCGTCACTGCGTACAATTGAGAGATGATACAAGGGTTTATCATCATCCAGTATACTCTTTTGAGGCACTTGTTTCTTCTCCACCTTGCGCAGTACAACACCCAGCATGGGGCCTTCGTTTTTCTTAACGGTTATATGGGTTCTGGGCGGTGTAACCTTTTTCAAATTAACCCCCAAATTCACACCTACTGCCGGTGGAGTCTTAGTGCGATGAACTTGCTTGCCCGTGGGTATCTCCCTGTTTATAGTGCTGTCTTGAACAATCTCCCTGTTTAAAGTGTCTTTAACAATTTCTTGAATTTCTTCCTTAGTGTACACTTCATCCACTTTGGGATCGGTGTGTAGAACAGGTTCAGGGGCCACCAATGGTGAGGGGCCGGGAAATATTGAGGACAAACTGCTTTTACGTCTTTGCATATTAGGTGCCGAACTTGTTTTTGACAATGGATATAAGGGCGGTGGTGTAGGAGGCAATACCACCGTGGCTGATGTGGAAACCTCACTAATAACACTAGAATTACTATTACGACGACTGGTATTTTTACTTGGATTTAGAGACACAGATACCGAAGAAACACCACCAGCTGCAGAGCTCACACTACTAATGCTGGATGAATGCAAACGATCGGGTGCGGCGCTTCTTTCATGAAACACACGCCGCTCATCTAGTAAAGAGTCCGAACGTCTTTCTCTTGTACTTTCACGATCTATACGTTGTTTTCTCATCAACTCAATTGAGTCCATAATAATATGACGCCTTCCACTTAATTCATTTATTGAGCTGTTTGAAGAAGAAGGCTGCAAGTAGTTTGTGGTGTCTTTAGGCGACATTGAATCATCTGAATGTTGTTGCAAAACAGAATTTGCCGATACTGTTAATTGATTGTTCGAACGTCTGCTTTCATTAGAAATGTTGGAGTTTTTGCCAGCAGCACTATTAAGGGAGAGGAAATGGTCATCCATGCCTTCATCTAGTATAGAGGGTAAAGATGTTATGCGATCCCTGGGCGCCGGTGAAGAGGGCAATAATTTCACCTTGGCATCTAGTTGGTTCTCACCAATACTGGAAGAACGAGAGGGCTGATAGGATTGCGTGGCACTTGAAGGATTACTATCAGCATACTCCATAACAATTTCAGGAGCCTTTGGCATTATTTTACTATTTGTTGCTGCAGTTATTAATGGTGTTGCTGGTGCAGAGGCTGTAAAGCTTGCAGGTGTTTCATTATTGAAACTCAAACTGCTGCCGCTAGTTTTAGGCAAAGGTGTGGCCGGTGCACTGGCAACCTGGCCTGGTTCGCTGACTTTTGTTAGGGCGTTTTTAATTTCTAAAGCGGCTGCAGCACGTACAGCTGCCAACTCTGTAGCCGTCATTTGTTTAACACTCAAACGACGTTTTTCATCGTAAATGTGTATTTGAGTGGTGCTGCCACTAGCGCTGCCGCCGTTACTGTTAGGCGTCGACCCAAGGTCAGGACAACTCATAGCGATCATTTCGCTTAATTCGTTGGTGGACATTTTTATATATTTTTTTTTATTTTTTATCTAATAAAACTGTATGTTGTCTGTTTTTTTCTTTCTTGCAAATCGTTGAAAAGAAAAATCTTATATTGGTTTTAATTTTTTTTTTTTTTTTGTACGTTCAAGGTTTCTTTTTTTAAATTATCAATAGAGTTGATTTATATTTGTTAAAAAAATTAAGAATTTTAAATGTTGTAGGTTGTTTGTTGGCTGTTTAATATTACAGTTAAGTTATGTAGTATTGTTTTCATTTATTAATAATTATTTTAAACTTATATTTAATTTTTTTTTTTCTTGAAAATCAATTGATTATTCAATCACTTGGCAATTTTTCGTTCATGATATTTGTTAATTTATTTTCTTTTTTTTTTCCTTGCAATGCGTTTGCTTTTCTTTACAGCTTTTGATAAACTAAAGGTGTTTCTTAATGAGTTTTCTTAAAAATAATTTTTGTTGATTAAGTTCATTTTTTTTTTTTCGCAAAAAAGATTTATCTAAAAATTATCTACGCATGACAGACGTTTGCTAAGTTTTTGCTTGTCAAGTAATTCAATGTCAATGTTTTTTAAAAATTTTCGCTGTTACTTTTTTTTAGCTTTGAACATTTCTTTTTCGATTTTTTTTTCTTGGCAAAAGATCATTTCGATCGGTGTAGTTTTCGTTGTTGTCGTTAATGTTATTAATTTGTTATTTGTAAATACTAGATTTATATCTTTTGAATACATATTTCTAAGCGATTTGTTGAAATCTTTTTGGCTTTACTAAATAGGGCGCCATTATTAATTAAAGTCTATGCTAGTATGTAAACAGAATCTATTCAAAAAATCTCTAAGATAAAGGTCGTAAGTCAAAAAGAAATTAATGACAACATTGTAGTTTGATTTATAAAGAAATTGGGGTAAACAACTTGTTTACTTGCAATATGTTGCTGAAACAAATGTTGCAAATGAAATGTATACATAGACAATAGTGTGTTGCTAAGAGTAAGGATTTATTTAAACTACAATTTAACAGATAAACTATTTGAGTAAATGAAACTTAATTGAAGTACAGCCAGCAATATTTTGCCAAATAATGTTTAGCTTCTAAACATTTAAATATATAGAAAATGTGGCCTTATTTAACTAAAAATAACTAAATCAATACAAAATCACTAAATCATTCTAGTGGCTGCTGCCTCAAACAAAATTTGCCTTCTAATTTCCTTACAAACAATGTAGCAAATTAAGTGGGCTAAAATCGAACAATTTAAAGAAAAACAAATGCAATTGCTTTCATATTAAATCAAATCTGTACAGCTGTTTCTTTGAGCAAGAAAAATACAGCTGGATTTTTTCTTTTTTTTTGCCAAAATGCAGAACAAAAATAATCAATAATTTTATGAAGATCATAAACATTTTTTTCCCCAAAATATATATAAATGAAAACAGCACATAAAAATAAATAATAAATAAAAAAAAAAAAAAAAATAAACACACGATGGGAAAAAACTTTTTTGTTTTGAACGTCACTCTTTTAAAACACGAAAGAAAAAAACAAATGTTTCCATCTTTTCGCTTTTCTTGAATTCAAAAAAATGTTTGCTGAAAAATACACGAGCATAGTGATAGATTTTGCGAAATTTTATTTTATTTTTAAAATTTAAAATATGCGGTATTTTAATGCACATCTTTTTTCTATAAATTTAGTAAATTTGTTTTAACATTTTCAAATTATTTTATTTAGGCACAAGAAGAAACATATTTTTATAAAATTTTTAATTGGAGCAAATATTTAGGTTTTTATTTTCTTAAATAACGGGTGATTATTTCGATTTATTTTAAAGTTTCTTAAATAATTGAATTAATGTAATTGGACAATTTTTACTAAGATACTCTATAATGATATGCCTTAACCGGTTATCATTACTTTGTAATGACTACTACATACCGTTTGGATTACTTAGAAGCAGTGAAGTATGGTTAATAAATAAGTTGTTATCGTAATGTGTTAAATTGCCAATCGAGGGACTATATTCAAAGCTCTCTATCTTAAAAAACACAAGTTTCCAGGAGAGTAAACAAAAAAACATTTTTATTGTTTTTTACAATCTTCTAATATATTTATAAAATTTTGCATTATTGTCAAATTGAATAAAGGTTTTTTGGAGGATTTCTTTCTACAAAAATATTAATTTTGTATAAATCAAACTAATATATTTAGGGTTTTGCATTATAAAAATTGCATTTTAATTTGGATTTAATTTGTGACTTCGGTCAATTATAGCATGTTTAATATATAATAACTAATGGATGTAATAAAATAATAGGTACTTATGGGGGATTTCAAGTCAACTGAATCAACTGGATATCATCTGATCGGGATGAAATTTACACCAACGTTAGTATTGTTGGATAGAAACTCAAAAATTGTATGTCTTGAGTTGCAAAACACTTATTTTGATAGATATCCAACTCGCATCCCCAGCTCTTCAAGGAAAATACCTAAGCTTTCTTTTGAAAAAGGGCCTGATTTGATTTAATTTTGCAATAAAAAAGTATTTTTTTTTTATTTTTTTTAAATAATTTTTTTTTTTTTGAAAGATTGAATAAATAGCTATCTAAACTATTTGGGAAAAAATTTTCTAAGAACAATAGGTAATAAGTTACATGGATGAGAAGAAACACCTGTTTGGAAAAAAATGTAAAATTTTGACCGCCTCTAACTCAGAGAGTTCTTGACCGATCTTGTTGAAAGATTGTGTCTGAATTACTAGATGAATTACCGATCCGAAGACATCGATTTCAAAAGGTGCAATTGACATGAAATCCCACTTTTAGTGTATTATAACTGGTCCAAATTATCGTAGAAAGTATGGTATTCTGGTAGTATTACTTTCTTCAAATCTTGTAAATTAATCCATGACTTGTATATATAGATTAATTCGAATAGGAAGGTCAAACTTATTTTACACTTTACGCTACAATTTGAGAGATATAAAAAACAGGTTACCTTAGGATCGTTCTCAACATGATGTTCGTCGAATATGTGATAAGCATATCAAAATTAGTAAAAAAAAAGATGGAGAAATTAAAAAAGTCAATAAAATTGTAAAAAATATTTCTTTTGCTTCCTGCTTTGAATATAGTCCCTCACAATATAGTACATTACATGGTATCTTTATGAATTTCCAAAGAATAGTTCAAAATGTAAGAAAATTAAAAAAACAAAATAATCACAGGCAAAAATATCAACTTATTTATTTATATCAATGAAAATTAGTTAGTTCCACAACAAGTTTCATCGAAATTTTCCGTAATAGGTTTTAAAAGCAATTAATAATAAACAGGACATTGTTATCTATAAAGAAGAATCAAATTAAATTTACTTGTATGTTCACAACGAAGTTACCAAAGCGTACAAATTTAATTTTGAGTTATTTAAAAATAAATAACCTGAGTTTGTAAAACATTTTAAAGAAGATAATCTGTTAAAAAAAAACTGTAATGATTAAACAAACGGAATGACAGGCGTAATCCAATTAAGTGAGTAAGAATAAGGCCTTATTAAATATGGGTTGACTATAAGTTAATTAGCAGATTAACTGAGGTGTATTAAGAAATCCAAAATAGTACAGACAATAATATAATAATTCCTTAATTTATGATATGTTGTAAGATGTACACTAAGGTAATAAGTATAACTTCACAAAACGTTTACATCGGAGAAAGGCTTTGATTTCAAAGTATGTAAATCTAAGAGTATGAATGACAGAAGCAAAGGCTTTGCTGGATACTGGTTTAAAGATAACTGTAATCCCATTATCACTTTCATAATTCTGCGTATTAAAAATTTGTTTCATAATTAGGATAACATCGTTTCTTTATATAACATCGTTTCTTTATATAAAATTTTTTAATTTCACGCATCTTAACTGAAAGGGCAACACTGCACCTGTCATTTGACTTCTCTCAAAATTTGAAGAAGCTGCGTCATTTAGTTTACGTTTGACAGCCATTGATTTTGGATAATTTCAATATGCAGGCTAGCGCGTAACTTGAGGAGAAAGTTAATTTAGTGTGTTCATTAAGCACTCTTTTTTGCGGAAAAAAACTATCACTAATACCAAGGCTAAGCTTGATAAATACCAAGGGAACTCTCTACCATCAATTTCAATGAGAGAGCTATATTCGGCTGTGCCGAATCTTATATAGCCTTCACCAAATTATACTTTAAAATAAAAATATTAAATATTTTTAGGTAAACAAAATTAATTTTTTTTTTTTCAAAATTGTTTTTCAAAATTTAAAAAATATTTTTTTTTAAATTTAAAAAATAATAACTTTTTTCAAAATTGTTTTCAAAAAAATTTATGACAAAAAATTTTTTTGGTAAAAAAATTTGGGTTTAAAAAATATTTTCCCGATTTTGACCCGTTGTAGGTCCAAATTACTATAGCCTATACTATATCTATCATTAGATATCCATAATGTCTATATTAATGACTTAGTAATCCAGATATAGATCAAACATAGGCCAAAAATCGAGGTTGGCCCGGTTTTTTCCTTATATCTCAGCTATTTGTGGTCCGATTTTCTCGATTTTAGATAGCAACCGAGCCGGAAGAATTCCCGATATATTGATTTATCAATTATGTTTGTAAGTTATTTGGGGTCTTCAGAAAATTGATTTCAACAGACAGACAGACGGACATGGCTTAATCGATTAAAGGATCCAGAATATATATACTTTATTGGGTCGGAAAATTATATTGTGGAAATTACAAACGGAATGACAACCTTATATACACCTCTCTCACGAAGGTGAAGGGTATAAAAAAGTAGATCTACGGATTTCCTATTCTCCGGATTTAGTCACTCTGGACTATTTCTTGTTTCCAAACCTGAAGAAATGGCTCGGCGGAAAGAGATTTAACTCTAACGATGAAATCATCTTTTCAAAAAATACCTATTTTAATGACATCGACAAATCTTATTTTGTGAAAGGAAAAGGATAAAAAAAATTGTAGGAACATTGGAGACGATGTTAAAAAAAAAATAATTTTTTATCCAAAAACCTGTGTTTCATTCAAAACGTCACGGACTTATTGACCAGCCCTCGTAGTTGTAGTCTCAAGAACTAGTTGTGGAACTACACATTTAATGATTCACTTGCAAATAATTTTCCAATTTCCACTGTTAAGAATTAAGTAAGTTTTTAATTCTTCTTCAATTTGAATTTATAATAGGTACATTATTTTTTCATGTAATAATTTTAATGATTTATTGAAAATTTTTCAAATGACCTTTGGTTTTGTATGTTCGAAAATGTATATATAAGTTTTTTTTTTTTTTTTAATTGCTTTGATTTTATTTCAATAGTTTTTCTAACATTTAAAATTTCCAAAATTTATTCAAATATTCGTATTATTATTTTCGAAATTACTTGTTTTGGTCGTAATACAATTGTTTTTTTTCTTTTTTTTTTTTTTTTTGTATAAATTTCACTATTTGGATTATTTTGTTTATTTTGCTCAGGTTTTGTTGTTCTTGTCGTTGTTGTGGATTTAAAAATAGTTTTGTATATAAATTAAAAATAACTTTGGACCATGATCACCATGATGATTTTTATGCGAAGAGCAACTTCATTATCACTCCGATGATTATTAAGCACAACAAACATTATTTCCCGATGCTGTGGAAGATGTTTATGTTATGTTATTTTTTATATTATTTGTTTGCTCTCCAACCAAGTTTAGTTGTAGTTTTTTTGTTTTTCTTTTTATATACAATATAGTATATATTCCCGAAATCACACACAATTATACATTATCATCATAATAATTTGATTGGGAAATTTGTTGATTTTTTATTTTATTTAGATTTTTTGAACTCTTCTTTAGTTAATAAAACAAAAAAAATATGCTTTAATTTTATTTAGTTTAGACAACAATTTTGTTTGGTTTATTAGGTTTTTTTTTATATAAATTTTTTCTTTTTTTTTATAGTACGGTAGGGGGCGACTATTTGGCAACACTTTTTTTTCTTTTAGTTTCTTTTTTTTTAACGAAAACGAAGACGAAACAAAATAAATACGTATATTAAAATAGAGTGTTTGTAGATCTTGAGATCTAGTACAAGAAAATTTATAAAAAAAAAATATGTTTTTTATTCTAATTTATTTGTTTTTTCTTTTCATTAAGTTATTTCTTAATACACTTTAGAACAATATTATTTTTTATTTCACTCTGGGGTTGGCAAAAAACTAATATAACGTAAAAAAAAGATTGAAATTGTTTTAAAATTTACTTTGTCGTTTCGTTTTTTATTTATTTCAAAATCCCAACAACAAAAATTGTTGTTTTGTTTTTGGTTTTTCTGTGTTGTTGTTGTATTTAAAATAAATTTTCTGGGTTATATCACCACTTATTTAAGTAACCAAAGAATGAATATACGAAATTTGTATATAGATACGACACGAACGAACGGAACGGAACAAATTTCAAATCTTATAAAAAAAAAAAAATAAAACTCAAATAAATTTTTCCATAACATGAAAAAATTTAACACAAAAATCTGTTTTATACAAAACATGTTTCCACTTATTATTTTTTTTTTTTATTTTTGTTTTTTTAATTTTCAAATACACCTGCACAAGATTTATGTATGTCTTAAAATTTTCTTTATGTTGTTTAAATTAAGAACACACGATTTCGCAACATCTGCCGCCCAATTTAAACATACAAATAGTCCAAAATTGTTATTTAGTATTCGAGTATCACTTTATTTCAACAAACATTTACTTAGAAAACCCGGACATTATTTTTATAAACTTGTAAATTATTAAATAATTAGATAAGTTTATACAAAAAAAAAAAATAAAGTAAATATAAATATTATGCCATTATTTCAACACCGAATGCTTGAGTTTATTTTTAAAATAAACCATATTAAAAAAACTTTTTTTTTTTTTCATTATATTTTTTTCCAAATTTCACACGTCGGAAGCAGATATAGAAGGAACCAAAAAAAAAAAAAAAAAAATTAAAACTAAATATTGAAATTGTAAAAACACACACCACTTGAGTTTAAAGGCCACCGCGCTCGACAGACACAACCGTCTAATGAAGATTTTAATCTTCGTCTGATTTAAGATTTTCGAAAATGAAAATTTTTATAAAGGTGTAAATAAACTACACACAGTACACAGCCAAAACTGAAAACAACCTCATCAACTAAAATACTCAACTTTCTTTTCGTTTGCTCTTCGAAAAAATCGTGGAAAAATCGAAAAAGAACATGAAGAAAATTGCAAGAAATATACAAATTATTTCGAAAAGAATTTTTGTATTTTTATAAACAAAACATTGAAAACTAGCTATATACAACAAGAGATTTTATACAAAAACACACAGAGTAGAGTGGTGGTGCCACCAACATCATCACAGACAGCATTTTCAAAATATTTCATTTTAAGAAGAAAATGAAATAAAAGTTTAAAACATGCGCGCGCATCTAAATTCAGTCACATATAGCACTTTTACAAGTTCAATTTGACACATGACAGTTTGTTTGTGTGGCTGGCTGGCTTTATAACCAATTTCAAAACTCTGACGTCACAATAAGTGTTCTCTCTTCTTCCTGTTATTCTCTCTGTCGCTCGAAGGGAAAAAATTGTGTATTGTTTGTTTTGAAATTTTGCAGATTTTTTTTTTTTTTTTTCAAAATAGATCAGAAATAAAAATAGTGATGTTAATTTAGTGATTTTTTGTACAGCATTTAGTGCTGAAATAGCACAAACGCACAATATACTCATAAATCAATATATTCAAATTTTAAGCTTTTGTCAATGTTCAAAATTATGTCGTTAATCTCTTTATCTATATAAATATATAAATGTCTTTGTAAGTTTGTTTGTTTGTTTGTTTGTTTGAGCATCACGCCTAAACGGCTGAACCGATTTTATTGAAATTTGGAACGTAGATAGATCCATACTTGGAAGCGTCAATAGGCTATAAATTTTCAATATATCGGACCAGAAAGGGATAAAAAGGGGGAAAAACGGGTAAAATTGGTACCTTTAGTTTTTAAACAATAACTACTAAACGGCTGAACCGATTTTTACATCGACAGGGGTAGCGAAGCGCGCCGGGTCAAGCTAGTATTGTATAATTTCTAAATAAAATAAACATTTTTCTGGAAAGGTAGAGAAAATCTCCATAGAATCCAAATTTTCACTTTGAAATATTTCAAAAATAATTGCAATTCGATGTGTATTCCTCCTTAGAATCAAAGAATTGCCAGCACAGAGACATTAATTAAGTTACAATGGGGACTTTTTCTCTCATCATCAACCACCTGAATTAGTTAAGAAAAATCCTTTTTAGTTTCAATAACTTCTGGTATTAAAAAGTATCAGCCTTATCAACTCCCATCAAAAGCCTTTTAAATTAAAGTCGGCTTTTCAAATGATTCAACTGTGTAAAAAATTATAATTATATTTAATTTAATTTCAAGAATTTTAAAAATGTAGTGTAATTTCAAAAACGTTAGACTTTTTGTAGAGAAATGTTTGACATCACTGAAAAAAGCGGAGCATGAATTTATTAAGGAAAAAAAGAGTAGAAACTCTTTACACAAAGAAATTATTAAGAGAATGGAAATTTAGAGAAATAATATGTCTGTTAAATACTGAAGTCAGCTATAAAAGCTTTTGCTCTGTAAACTTTTTAGATTTTTTAGAAAAACTTTGATAGATTTAAAAAAAATCATTAAACACCCTGTGTTTGGGATAGAAAAACTTTGGTATTGTGTGTGTATGCGATTAGGTCTGTTCGTTTGTTTAAAGAAAAATAAATTTATTAAAATTTCCAAATGTACTCACGCAAAAAAACTTAAAAAATTTGAAATAAGGACTGAGATCGTAAAATTCTTAACACACGTTTTTCATTAAAACTTTTAACCCAAGTATTATTATTATTTTTTTTTTTTTTTTTTTGATCAAGTTACCTTTGTAAAGCATGTCAGTTATTATGTTTAATGACAATTATGTTCATTTGTTGTTAATCTGATTAAAATGAGTGACCAGAAAAAAGTGCATACTAAATTATTAAATATTTTCAACAAAACCCAACTTGGTCCTACAAAAAGTTGGCCACACAATCAAAGGTCTGCCGTCAAACTGTGTCCGATGTTATTAAACAGTACCGGAAGAACTTGTCCGTTGATAGAAAACTGGGTTCAGGTAGAAGGAATGGTTCACATGATGTTTATTAAGCCAAAAAAATAGAAAACATTTTCAAAAGAGCTCCCAACACATCCAGTAGGAAAACAGCCCGGTTAGCTCAGTGCTCGGACTATTTGGTGCGTAAAGTTAAAGCCAATGTAGGTTCAAAAACATACAAGGCTCAAATAGTTCCTGACAGGAACGCTTCTAAAAATCTAGAGGGCAAAAGCAGAGCACGGAAATTGAAGTCAAATTTTATTAAAAAAAATATTCCTGCTGCATAATGGATGACGAAACGTATGTTCTGGCAGCTTCCGGGCTTTTGATGTTGCTGATGCTCAAGAAAATGTTAAGGAAAAGTTTAGGGCCCAAAAGCAGACAAAATTTCCCAAAAAGTTCTTGGTATGGCAAGCAATATGCAGTTGCGGCAGAAGAAGCCAATCATTTGTTACAACGGGCTCTATAATTACTGAAATTTAAATCAAGGAATGTTTACAAAAAAGGATGCTTCCATTCATAAGACTTCTTAGTGTGTCCACTTATTTTTTGCCTGATTTGCCCTTGAGTGGTAAAAGAACAATAGTGTGGTATTTGTACCACGAGAGGCAAATTCTTCAAACTGCCTGGAGCTAAGGCCAGTGGAGAGATATTGGGCTCTTGTTAAAAGAGAATAATTAAAGAGCACAAAAAAGGTGTCCAAAAGTGTGATAGATTTTAAACGGAGTAGGACAACCTGTTTGAACAAAGGGACAAAAATCACTATAAAAAAAAGGTTCAAAATTTCAACACTAGTGATTAGAACTATAAACAATTTTTTTGTAATAATAATTTCAATCAAATAAAGAAACAATCAAAATTGTAAGTTTAGTAGTTTCATTTTTATTAACACATATGTATGTTAAGAATTTTTCGATCTCAGTCCTTAGCATAGAAAGTAGTATTATTTTAGGAAATTTTTTGCTTGAAAAGCGATAAAAACCATTGTGAAATATTAGGTCATTATGACATTATGACAAGACATGATAAGAGACCTTGTGAATTGACCAATTATATTAATACCATACACAACCATAGTGGGTATTATGCATTTGTGCTGATGTTTGTAACACCCAAAAATATTAGTCTAACACCCAAGATCGACAACTTTTTTATTCGATTTAACGATATCCGTCCGTTTGTGCATCCGGCCGGCAGTCTATGTAAACTCGAGCGCAAAGTACAGGTCGCAATTTTGATAAAATTGTTTACATGTTTTTGAGTTTCGGCCCAAATACGAAGCCTATTGAAACTAGTAAAAATCGGTGCATTATTTCATCTAGCCCCCATACAAATGTCTTTCCGAAATAGGATTCATGTCATAAATGCTTGATTTATATAGATATCCACACACATTTTTACACAAATCCGTTTTATATACAAATAAAACAAATCTAAAAATTTTGTGTGGATCGATTTATAACCGACCATAGCTCCCATATAAGGAATATTTATGAAAAGTACTTTAACGAGCATAAAACTATTTAAAATGTTGGTATCCAAAGACTTTAATTGTCTTTGGACAAGTAAGAAATCACGCAACCTAGTTTCCCATATAAGGCCCAACTCCGAAAATCACTCACGAAAATAAATTATTTAAATTTTAAGAGGAAAAAGTTTTTGCTCATTTATTATATAGTTGGGCTTGACCGACTATACTTTTTACTTGTTTTTTTTTTATTTTTCATTTAAACCCGTATGCTGAATGAGTAAATATCCCTTTTTTTTTGAAATTGGTGGTTGTAGAGATCTTTTTGCGGAAAATACTGAAGACCATATTTTTCTAATACATAATTGGGTAACATTTTATTTATCACAATAACGAATTACTACAATAAAATTAAAATTGTATTAAGGGGTATATACTGGAAATATATATAAATAAAGCTATTCTTCTAATTTTGTCGTTATTATTAATAATTAACCAAAATAATAACACTTTAAACTTTGAGTTTTTCAATCGTGTCGCAGAAATTGTGTTTATACTGCGAGTAGAAAGCAACAACAACAATTGACTCATCGTACTAATCGAGTACTCAGTACCTTTCAGATGATGAACAAAGAGTAATGTCAGAAAATGGTGATGCCATAGTTAATAAAAATAATTTAGATGATACATACATATTTATTTTGTTAATTCCCTTTTGTTCTTCTTATTTAATAAAAACATTTATGTAAATTGTTATTTTAGCAAAAAAAAATAAAATAAACGAAAATAATAATTTTAGTAACACTTAAAAAATCTAATTAAAAAATCCAGTTAGTTAATAACATACACAGCATTCTAATTTCTGTAAAAAATATATTCCAGTTTATAATAACACTTAATTCTTTTAACTCACTAAATAGGCATTATCGAGTTTAACAAAATACTCATCCTGCAGCCAATTGCCCACATAACGTTTAAATTGAAATTCACATGATAAAACTAAATCCAATAGATTGAGTTGCCTACGGGAGGGGTATCTGTGCCAGGGCTTAACAGAATAGCTGACTTCCTCATCACCATCATCATCTACTTCTTTAACAATTGATAAATTAGGTGCTTCAATGACCATAGAATGCGGCTGAGGTGGCGGTAGTTTTGTTAGAGCTATTTTTTGCACGTGTATAATCGGAACATTTGAGGTGGTGGCATATTGTATAGCTCTATGCTGGGTGGCAATAATGCCTTCTAATTCATGAAAGAAATCTATTTTGTACAATAAAACTAAGAACGCGCACAGAAAAAAAAATAACAACACAAACTGGGAAAAACTAAATTGAACTAAAGAGGAACAATTCAATTAAATTGATATGTTTAATAGATAAAGATATTTAAATAGATGAGTAAAAACAGATAAAGACACTGCAATTAACAGTAAATAAAATTGTTGCCAATAATTCAGGTAAAGATAATAAATAATAAAAATATAAAACAATTAGTCAAGACTCAAACCCAAACAAATAATCATGCTCTCTCTATCTCTGTTTGTTTAAATTTAAAAATTTAAATTATAACGTCTGTTCTATTTCAACTCACTAAATAATCAGCATCATGGTCATGAAAATACTCTTCTATTAACCAATCATCTTCAATGTATTGTTTGTATAGCACCGAGGTATGATACACCAAATCATCCATATAATCCAGTTTCTTGGGAGGCGGCAACTCACGCATTTTAAAGTAACACGGCACTTTGTTATTTTCGAAATTCTCGAAAGTCAATTGAGATTTTTCCAAATAACGTTTAAATAATAACATTTTATGGGATTTAAATTTTTTCTAATTTCTATGCGATGAGAATGCGTTGTCTGTCACTCTTTGCTGTAAATCAACTAAATTGTAGTAAATTTTTTTGTTGAAATTTTTGGGGGAAATAATGCTAGACAACAAATGATTTTATCATTTGTTTATTTTATTACGATTTTTTTTTACAAAATTTTAAACAACAAAACAGCAGAAAATTTTTATAATCACATGCATAGTTTTTGTTTATACTGCAGCTGAGATGAGTAATTTTATTTAGTGTAATTGTTAAGGGTGATTGAACAGCGGAGGTGTTTGAGTAGCAAGGAAGAGGAATGAGAATTCGTATCCATCAAATAGTCAAGTTCAATGATGCTTAATTGAAGGTGTTGAGGTTAAAAATAGTTCAATTAAATACTTAATTTAAAATAGATTTATTGTGAGGACGATAATTTATTAGATAAATAAAAAAAAAATATATATCTCAAAATAAGTGAATGTTTTTAAACAAGATGACAATTAAAAAAATATGCCTACAGAATACAAATTACATTCCCCTTACATATCACACGCAGAAAAAAAATATAGTTGTGCATCGTTACTGTAACCACTACAACATTTGTGCATGTTTACTGTAACCATTTAAAGATGTTTAACAATATTATAGTCACAGTAACTATATATATGATTATGGTAACAATATGGTTAATTTACAATTCACATGATTGTATCAACCATATATATGGTTACAGCAAACATGTATATGTTTGTGACAACCATTTATATGATGAAGGATTTACCATATTATGTTGCTCTTATATCATAATCTGAGAACAGCATATTATGATAAAATTATTCATCATATAAATGGTTATCACAAACATATATATGTTTACTGTAACCATATATATGGTTGATACAATCATGTGAATTGTAAATTAACCATAGTATTGTTAACACAATCATATATATATAGTTACTGTGACTATAATATTGTTAAAAAATTTTAAATGGTTACAGTGCATGCACAAATGTTGAAATGGTTACAGTAATAATATTTTTTTCTGTGTGCATATAGTTGTCTCATGGAATTAACAGAAATGTCTCATGGTTGCTGACATATAATGTACAATCTTATAAGAAAATCGTTTGGTATTTTGAACTTCTTTCAGTGAAGACTTCTAAAAGCTTTTTTGTTTCCGATTATAACTAACTATGATTTATCTAAGAATCAAAGATTCGTATGCTGTATTTGCTTCAAACTTAAGAACATCAAGACTAAACTTTTTGCTTTAAAAAAGCTTTCCCTATTTACCATTAGTTCTTAAATTTAAAAAGCATTCAACAGAAATGTTTAAGAAGTTTTAGCCTGTTGTTGGTTTTATATTCAAGATTTCTTTAAGAATGTCAGATACAAATTTCATTTAAATAAAATACTGAAAGTTTGGCACAATTGCCTCAAAAGCTTTAAGCTTTTGTTGACTCTTAATCAAATACCTAAAGATGAGAATGTATTTTAATATTGTAACTAACGTATGTGTAAATTAAAGCATTATCTTTTTTATTAAAAGCGTCTAGTATCTATGTATCTAATATATGCTTTTACTCATCTTAAAATGAGAATTCAAGCTTTACTTGTTTTACATAAAAAAAGCTTATATGTATATCAAACTTAAAAAAGGGTAATTCATTATATTTTAAATTTTACCAAAATAACAGTTAATAGTTGCACAGACAAGTTGAAAAGCTCATGTTAGTTAACATTTGGCTTAAGTAATTTTATAAAATTAGTGTCTCGTAAACTAAATACCGCTCAAAAGCATTAAGCTCTTCTGGACCTAAATTAAAGACTGTTTAAAAAAAGAATATATCTAAAAAAGGAGGTAAGTAAAATAAATACAAATTTAAAAAATATATAAGCTTTTAGCCATCGAAGAATATATTTTCCAGCTTTAATTTTTTAACAAAATAATAAAAGCTTTAAGCTTTTTAAATGATCTCAAATAAATTGACTTTAAATTGTTATTTAAAGCTTTACCCCCATATGCATAAAAAATTTTTAAATTTATAAAAGGTTTATAAAACAAAATTTCCATATAAAATTTGTTTTATAAACCTTTGATAAATTTAAAAAATTTTTATGCATATGAGGGTTAATCTTTTGTTAACCTACTAAACGAAATAGACCTTAAATTGTTTTTTTTTTATTATGGATTTAAAACAGCTCTATGTTATTTTTTATACTTAAAATAAAAAAATTTATAAAATTATGCATTTTCTCTTAAAAGAATATTAAATTAACTACAAAGTTTTTCATTATGTTAAAATTGGATTTAAGAAAAATAATTGTTACAAAAAAGTTACGTTAAATTTTTTAATTTTAGTTTTTTAAAAAATTCAAAAGATTTTCAATGAAAAGAGAAACCTAACACAAGAACCTGTATATAAAATGAAAAGTTTTTACCTTAGAATGTGATCTCCTGTTATTACGTCCACTATCACGTTCATCCTTGGGACGGTCACGATGACGGCGACGAGAACTTGAATGGGAGGCATCATCTCTGTAACGATATTTATGGGCACGACGGCCCGATGTAGGAGACTTACGGTGTGAACGTTTTGAACGCTCTTTGCGGCGTCGTGATGAACTGTCAAAGCTGAAAATAGAGGGAATTTTAAAGGTTAGTGACTGCATACAATAAAAATTATATTTATTTCAAGTAAATGGCCCAATATACAGAGACCTAAATGTAGCCGGCCCACCACTTTGATGAGATAACACAGCTCGGTTTGTTTTGGTTTTATTCGTATTTTTTTTTTTTTTGCTTTTGCTCGTTTCTCTTTGCTTAATAAGATTTCTCTCAAATATTTGTTTATTTATTTATTTTTTTTAATTTTAAACAAATTATTCAAAGTAAAATGTATGTATTTGATTTAAAAACAATTTAAAATATTTATTTTTGAATAACTTGACGTTAGATGTTTGAAAACAAATTCAGAAGGCTTTCTTGGATTAAATAAATACCAAATAAAAAACACTTGGAGAAAAAACTCCATTAAAATAATGAATATAATAAACATACTTTAATAGTCTAATTTTCAAACCCAAATCACTAAAATTTTTTCCCAGCAATAAAGAATATTTAAAACACATTTTATTTTCCTTGAACACTAAATTCCACTTGAATACAAGATATATTGAATAAAATGTATTGCTTTTTTTCAATTAAATATAAATATATTGTAAAATATTCTCAAATATTTGAATTTTTTACTTCAATTGTTTTTAAAAGCTTAAATACTACTAAGAATATAATTATGTTCTTTTGATGGCTTATGCCACCCAACCAACCAACCAATATATCTATCTATCTATGCATTCAAATGTTCATCCTTCTCTCTCTTCCTCTTCAGCAATCTTTCGCAGAGTCTGCTGTTTGTATTTTTGTTTTTAATTTTTCAATTGCAATTATTATTTTAGCTAAAAAGCAAAACAAAAACATAAAGAAAATTTTACATTTATTTAATAAATTCTGCAATTAAATTATCTATCTTTGGTTGAATGTGTCTCAGTGACGTTTTTGTTAGAGATATACAGACACAAAATATGTATGTTTTTTGTATATAGTAAATTGCATTGATAAATATACAAATTTATGATGGGAATTAAAATGCCGGGGATAAAGAAGAACAAATAATGTTGATTCAATAAATTCTCAATAAAGATTTTTTTTTAATTTAAACAAAATAACAAAAAATGTAGCTTAAAGTTATTGAGGCAACATGCATGACTTTTTTAGTGAGCTATACCACGAAATAATGTAAACATACAAAATACAAATTCGAAAAAACAAAGTGGTTTAGTGATTCATTAAAAAACAGTATGAATTTATGTAAAGAAACTGTAATTGATTTAAAAATTCAGATCGAAATAATCTAAGCATACATAAATTAGCAATTTGCTTAATATCTCGCTATTTATAATGGATTGTAAAGAGTGAGTCAGAAAAAAACATATACTTGTATTAAGTTAAATAAAAGTTATTCAAACATTGTACTCGGTATTTATTAATTTATCCACATTTTTCGGAAATCCTCCCATTAAAGATTTTAAAGTTGCTTCCGTTACCTTTTTGGACAAGGCGGTCCAATTACGCTTAAAGTCGGACATCTCCTGGGATACCTTTCCTGTGTTCTTTAATTCCTTTTTAACAAGAGCACAATACCTTTGAACAGGCCGAAGCTCTGGACAGTTATGTGGGATTTGCCTCCCGTGGTACAAAATTGACCTTGTTGTTTGAATACCACTCAAGGGCCTTTTTTCAAAACGGTATGATGCCAAATCGGGCCAGAAATAGAAAGAAACTATGTGCTGTTTTATGAAAGGTAAACGCCGTACTTGTATACACTACATAACACTTATTTCTGTGTTTATAGTGCCTGATGTCACAAACGATTGAGTTCTTTTGCAACTACTGCAATGCAAAAGGAAATTTTTTGGGAAATTTTGCTTGTCCCGTATGGACATTACCTTTTCCATCAGCCACATAAAAATCTTGACTCGAAAGTTGCGAAAAGTCTGCCAGTACATAAGTTTCATCATCATTCACACAACAGGTGTATTTTTATACCTTTCAGCTTCGTGAGAAGGGTATATATAAGTTTGTAATTCCGTTTGTAATTTCCACAATATAATTTTCCGACCCTATAAAGTATATACATATATTCTGGATCCTTAGATAGCGGAGTCGATTAAGCCATGTCCGTCTGTCTGTTGAAATCAATTTTCTGAAGACCCCAAATAACTTACAAACTTGATTCATACATCGGGAATTCTTCCGGCTCCTAAAATCGAAAAAATCGGCCCACAAAATTGCTGAGATATAAGGAAAAAACCGGGACAACCTCGATTTTTGGCCTATTTTTTATCTATATCTGGATTACTAAGTCATTAATATAGAGAATATGGATATCTAATGATAGATATTTCAAAGTCCATTGCAACGATCTATATAAGGCTACAATAGTTTGGACCTACAATGGGTCAAAATCGGGAAAAATATTTTTTAACCCGATTTTTTTTGTCATACATTTTTTTTCACTAGTAAATTTAAAAAAAAAAATTTTTGAAAAAAATTCAAAAAAAAAAAATATTTCGAAAAAAAAAAAAAAATTTGAAAACAATTTAAAAAAAAAAAAATTATTTTTTAAATTTTGAAAAACAAATTTAAAAAAATTTTTTTTTTTTAATTTTGAAAACATTTCAAGCTCAATTTTTACACTCGTTCTTTTGCTTCTAAGTTCTTTAACGCATTGCGATCTGGAACTTTCTGAACTTTACACGACTTCAACCCAGCATTAGCTTTGGCTCTTCGCACAAAAGAATCAAAGCATTTAACTTTACGAGCTGCTTTTCTGATAAAAGAGACCGGTGCTCTTCGAAATAGTGGTTCGACTTATTTTGCCTTATCAATATCTGTTAGATCTTTTGTTCTGCCTGATCCAGGTTTCATTCAATGTTCAAGTCTTCCTTATACTGTTTAATGGCTTTTCAAACAGTGTGATGAACCTTCAGATATTTGGTTATTTTTTGTTTGGAAAATCCATATTGGATTATTTTGAAATGAATGAATTATAGCAGTTGTAAATTAATGTTTTAGAAGATACATATTTTTAAAAGCTAAAGTGATTAACAAAAATAATAACTTGTTGGACCAAGCATAAGTTTTGGCTGGAATCGTGTGTATACGTTTTTTTTTTACTCAGTCTTTATAACTGATATTAAAAGTGTTTATTTTAACATTTTACATATTTTCAAGATTATCTAAATATAAAATTTCTAACACCAATTTCAACTACGGACCCAGGTAAACACAATTCAACTAAAAAACAGCTCAGTACAGACAAACCGAGATAACAACCAACATCTTTCAAAATGAGACAGAAAAGGTTTAAAAACATCGGCAACATATTTTTTTGTTTAACATGTTGCTGAAACAGAAAAGTACTAAAATCTTATAAAATAAGTTACAAATTCTTTAAAATTTAGACAGCAAATATATTTAACCTAAATATGTTTACATTTCTTTGTTCAGCAACATGTTGCAGAAACATTAATAATAACCGGTATTTTTAAAATTAGCAAACAATTTTGACATTGTTGAAACAAAAATCACTATTGGAATGCTTCCAAAAGATGACGGCAATGTTTAAATCAAATTTGTGTGAATTATTGTTAAATTCAATTAGTTTAGCAAGATATTGCAGAAACAAAAACCCTTATCCAAATCGTTTAAGAGTACGCCGTAAAATTAAAAGAAAATTTTATATATTTTTAATGTTACTTTAATGACAATTAAACTCAATCAGTGATTTTAAATTGATCATTATAAATGAAAAACTATTTTGAACAATCTAAACTACATATATTTCATTAATGAATTTTTATAACACATAAACTTCAGGCTAAATAAAATAATTAAGCCTTTAGCTAATATTTGAAATTTGATATCTAAAGACATGTTAAAAAAAAAAAAAACAAATTAAAACCAAAAGACCTTAGGTGTTAAATAGCTTTAAAATAAAAAAAAAATCCAATATTAAAAACAGGTGGCGTCTAGTTAAAAAAAAGTAATTTATCAAATTACAAACGAAGGTTTTCATTTGTAATTGCAGCTGATTTATACGAAATAGAAATCAATTTTAGTTATAAATCTCATTGAACACTTATTAACTGCAAGCAAATAACCTTACGGGCTAAAAAGCCAAAGATAGCAAATATACGACTCCAGTATTAAAGTTAAACCACGCATAAATAAACTTAATTAATTTGTCTCCATAAACATTTAATGCAAATAAACAATATAAAAAATATCAAATTTATTTAAACCAAATAGGCGTATCAGACAAGGCAATCTTCCAAAACCAAATACACACAAAATATTAATATTAAATAGACAACAACAAAAATTATATATAAAATAAAAAAAAGGCTAAAATTAATTCTAAACCAATGCATAGAATAGAAATTAAATTTAAACGCCGGCGCCAAAGAAAAAAAAAGTAAAAAAAATATATATTTTCAATAAACTCGTAAATCATAAAAAAATGGTTTATTTGTTTAATAAATAATAAAACAAAAATATTATGATTCACCGTTATGTACACAAAAATAACGGACAGCTTCTTTTTTATTTTCAGTTTAGATAGAAAGTACGTATAAGTACTTAGCTGATTTTGTTAATAAATTTTTATTATTTTGTTGTGGATGTTTTTTTTCTCACTTTTTTATTGTTTTTAGCTAAAGAAAATCAAAATAAAATTGTCTGATTTTGATTTGTTTTTTATATTTTTTTTAATGATTTTCTTTACACATTTATGGTGATTGTTGTGTTTTTGAAACGTTTTAATAAATAGTCTTATTGAAAAAATGATTTTTATTGTGTTATGACACAGAGTCATAAATTTGTGTCTATATTTGGTTAAATTTATATAGCGGGTGTTAATTTTGCAAACAGATTTTGTTTTATGGTGTTCTGTGATTTAAATTTTAAAAGTTCAGCAACATGTTGTGCGGGAAAATATTTGGTTAAATTAAGTTACATTGTTCAATGTGGTAAACAAAAGTTCATCAACATTACTAACATAAAACAAGAAAAACTGATAAGTTCTCTCTATTTTTTTTAAATGTTTTGTTTCTTTTCCCATAAATTGGCTGAAACAGACGTTACAACTATTTAGACATGTTTCTGGCAACATGTTTATAGCATTTATGATGTGGTAATATATGTATATAATTTAAAGTGCAATAATAATTTTAGTTTTATGAGACTTGTGGCATTTTACAAATATAAAAACAAATAAGAATATCCTACATAATACCCTACACTAAGTAAATGAGCAAAACCATTTTTCTATTAAAATTTCAAAAATTTATTTTCGTGAATGATTATTCGAAAGTGGGCCTTATTTCGGAACTATGAATAATTATAGACCGATCGCCATGAAATTGGGTCGTGTGATTTACGTCTATTTACACTGTTTCTAAGTTCAGCAACATGTTGCAAGAACAAAAATAACAACCGGAATTTTTGAAAACTGTACTGTAAAGGTTAATGAAAATATTCATTTCTATTCTGCAACATGTTGCTAAACAAAATAACCATTGGAATGTCCTCAAAAGAAGAAATATATGTTAAGGCTAGGTTCTCTCTTCGAGAACCTCAAAAGAAGAAATATATGTTTGGGCTTGGTTCTCTGTTCGAAGTGCATAGTGACCAAATGTTTAGCAACAATAAATGTTGCTTGAAAATAAACAACAAAAATTCAAAAACAGAACCAGAAAAACATGTTTTATTTTTGAAAATTTTTAATCGTTTTATTTGTCAAGTTTATAAAAAAAAATAAGTTTGTGTGAAAATTATGTTGCCAGCAAAATTTTGCTATGAAAAACAGAATACAAACTTGAATGAACATTTTTGAATAATTTTCTCAGCAATATCATTGATAGTTTTTTAATATAGTTTTTGACATATATTATCAAATGAAATTGAACAGAGTACACAGAGCTTTAATCGTGAAATAATGTAAACATGTTGCCAGCAACATAGTTTTCTCGTTTATTTAAAAATCTTCCCCTTTTTCAACAGGTTACTTAGCTTTAATTAAATCAATATGCTGGTATAAATAATGTTACATTTAATTAAATCATGTTTAAATGAAGCTAATCACATGAGGCAATTAGTTGCGCAAGTCTTGTGAGCAATTTTTGTGTTTGTAGATGTCAGAGGTAAGGTCGGGTTAAGGAGAAGAAAACTTTTCAAATTTGAGTTCAGACTTGTTTGTACACGGCAAGTTGGTTTATTCTTTCATTCTTATTTTTGAAAATGAAAAGCAGACTTGCGCAACTAAATATCCTAATGTGAAAGGCAACATGTTGCTGAATCAAATATTGACATACATAAGTATATGTTTTGCATTTTTTTATGAGAAATAAATAAATATTAGCTTTAAAAACAAAAAATATTCTTACATATTCATAAACAATGTAAAAACAATGGTGCTGGCAACATGTTTATACCATTTAGCGATTCAAAACAAAGTACATACTTTCAAAAATCAAATATTTACATATGTACAAATAAATTTGGCATCTTATTTTGTATTTTCTCATCTACTTAATGTGAAATTATTATCAAATTTTCAAAATTATATTTGACATTTCATATTTATACACCTGTCAGCTACTGTTTTCAAAACTATTCGTTGGTGTGAAAATAAACTTTACAAAATTGTATGCCTAATCAAATTTATTTAATATATATAAAACTTTTTTTCTCCTAAACACATCTCAACACATTTTTTTTTATCAAATGAAATGTAGTCAGTATTAGAAATTTGTTTTTGTCCCAGATATATAAATATTTATTTGTATTTTTAATTAGAACACAAATCACATTAAATATTTATTATGTTTTGCTGATGGGAGTATATATTTTAATATATTAGAATTAGAAATGATGATGACGGTGACGTCAGAGCGTTTAGCGGCATTTTATACTGCCATAAATGAACATTTTATGGCGGCTACTTTTTTATTAAGTCTTTGAAAGAGAAATATATATATATATATTTTTGTATTTAATATGCACTTGAGATTTGTTTGGGTCTTTATGTTTTTTTTTTTAGAAAAGTGAACAACGGCATTAAGTAGTTGCTGTTTGTAAAGTCGCTAGGGATTTTTATTTATAAAATACATTAAAAAAATGTTTATCAACATTATGTACAATTTCGTAAGACATACGTAAGAATTTGATAAACAAAATGCGAATATGTCCAACGAATTTATATTATGTGGATAATTAAAATTAACATGAATATTATGTTGCAGGCAACATGTTTATAACGTATTTGGATTCGTAATACAGACTTTTCACTTAAAAACAATGTTGGCAACATGTTAATGTTTATGTCAGTTTAAGTTCTGTTCGATGTCACGTTTAAAAATATGTAAAAATACTTATTTTATTATAAAGAATTAAATTGCTGTGAAATTTATTCAAAAATATTCATCCAATTAGTGATCTGTTTTCAATTAAATTTAAATTGTATAAATAATTAAAAGTTTTGAGCTATAATTTGACCAATTAATAAAACAATTATAAATATTCAAAAAAAAAGAAGCTTTTTCTTGTATTGTTTATAATTCGGTTTTAAAATGTTGCCAGTAAAAAAATTAAAAAAAAAAAATGAAGTACATCTATCCCTCGATATACACGATACTTTTTTACACGATTTCACTTTTACACGATTTTTTTGGTTTTCGTTTACATCGAGGGATGTGGAAATTACCTCAATTTACACGATTTTTTTTTAAATATTTTTAGCAAATATTATTTTTTTTTTTTTTTTTAAATATATCCTACACAATTATCAAAAATAGTTATCCATAAAAAAATGAAAACATAATCAGGAAAATTGTAGCAGCTGAAACTAAAACGAGCCTGAGAACAACTTTCGGGACATTACAATTGAAAATATGGAAAAGGCACTAATGATCTGGATAGAAGATCAAACTCAATAGCAAATCCAAATTGATACCAATGCTAGTACAAATAAAGCTTTGAGGATGAAGTCTTCAATGCAGATGAATCGGGACTGTTTTGGAATAAAATGCCACAGCGGACTTTTCTATAAAAAGCTAATAAAAGTGCAAGTGGATACAAAGTTGCAAAATATCTCATAACAATTCCTTTTTGTTCCAATGCTTGTTAATAATCAATGGCTTAAAGGATTAAATAAATTTAAAGGTTTAAATAAAGACAACTTGTCCGATTATTGGATGGCCAATAAGAATACATTGGTTACGGCCGTTGTTTTTAGAGACGGGTTTCATAATATATTTGTCCCAGATGCAAAACAGTATTCACACAAAACATATTGAAATTTTAAGTGCCTCTAGCAATTGACAACGCTCCTGGACATCAACAAGACTCGCTACATGAGAATGTGCAAGTTATTCTACCAAAAAATACGACTTCTTTGTTGCAGCCCTTAAACCAGGGAATAATTTCGACTTTTAAAGCATTGTATGTCAAGCAATCGTTCAGGTCAAATCGAAAATGTTGGATCTTTAACGGAAAAAATCTCTGCGAACTGATGTAATCTCCAATAAATTATCAACCATAGAACCAGAAACGCATGAAGTATTATCTAATGGCGAAAGTGATATCTCGGCTATCAAAAAGATTCGATTAGTAGTGGAAGACAGTGATGAAGAATTGATTGGAAGTGATGACTGATAGATATCGTCACCTGAAATGCAAAATGGCGTAACAAACAAAAATACAGCGCATCAAGGCACACGTCTTCACAAATTTGTAGCTTTCTATTTTTAAACATAACGACGACTTTATTAAAGAAAAGAAAATCATATCTGTAACTACAACACTTTTCACTTTATTAAGTTTTTTGTCTATTCTGTAAAATTTTAAAATGTGATGATACGCTATTTTGCACTTTAGGTGACGATATATATACATAATTAATAATTTAATTTACTTTAAAATAAATTAATTTTCTAAACTAAATTTTAAATTTATTCCTATTTGAGTTTTTTTGCGATTTTCACGATTTTTCATACAAACATTTTCCATTTCGATTTACACGATTTTTTTCAGGAACGCATCTATCGTGTAAATCGAGGGATAGGTGTAATCAGCTTGTTTTCACTTGGAAATTTATATTCAACTAAATTTAATAAAAACATTCAGAATAAATGATACGATATTTTTTTCCATAGTTTTCCATTGTGGAATTTTATAAACATGGTTGGGCAGATAATTTCTGAATTTTTGAAAAACAAATAAAGTATGCAGTTTCTTTCTTGTTTTGTACTTTTCTTTTTCCCAAGTGTTTCCTCCAAATTTGTAAATAGTGATAAAGATGTTTCCACTCATCATCACCGATATGACAAATTCCTTTCAGAATATTGTTAGTAGAAATGTCAAATTTACATACAAACGGCACAGGAATGGTTCAAAGTTTAACATCTTGGCTGTCAAATAGAAAAATTTATCCAGGATATATAAATAACAATTCAAAACTATTGCTAACAACGATGGATATAGGAGGCTATGGCCAACAGAGACCTGCGCCGAACGGCTGTAAGCCGGCTGAGCCGCCGATACATTTTCAAAGCCGCCGCCGACGAATTTTTTTTCGGCTTGAAAGTAGCCGCCGTTTTTGATAAAAGTTCCTTAATAATTTCATAAAATTTTTAGAATTCCACTTTTTAAATTTTTAATTATTTAGAATTTGAGTAGTTATTATATAGTCGGCTGAGAGCCGGCTAGCCGCCGCCGCCGTGAAATTTAGTCGGCGCAGGTCTCTAATGGCCAACGTTTATCTTTTAAAATGTGGTTAGTAGAGATGTCAAATTTACACAAAAAAGGCACTGCAAAGTCAAATATAAAGCTTGCTGTCAAGTATAAAAATGTTGTAATTTTTCACTAAGCGTTTGCTATATTTAAATTCAACTAAAACAAAGTGTGTGTGATTTTTTTATTCGGTTTAAAGGCCTATCGATGACATTATGTTTGGAATATAACACTATGCTTATCTCCACCGCGGCTTCTCTGGGAGGCGCGCATTCGAAATATCCAATTTTCAACGACTCATCTGCTCGTGTTATTGAACGCTATATCCGTCCATGCTGATTTGTCAACACAAACTGAATAAATGACAGCCAATTCGACAGATGTAGCTTCAACAATATGGTTGCCATCAACTGTCAGAGTTCGGAAGTCTCTATTGGAATACCCTTTACATACCAATTCCAAATTATTGGTCGGTACACAACTTGAAATAACAATAGCGAAGGAGTTTATATTCAAGATTAGTTATTGTTTATTTTAAGGATCCCTTTAAAATGATTTTGTTTATATTGATTGTAATACTTCTTTGTAGCCCACTTTCATATAGATATTTAGAAAAAAAAACAAAGAAAGAAAAACCAACGCCCTGTCATATCTATGTTAAACAACTTCAACTTTAAGACCAAGAAAAATAAAGCCGATATAAAATGTTACAACAAAACCCCCTTTAAAATCCATTTGATACAACAAAAAAAATATATATATATATATTTAAAACAAATACAACTTTATGCAAGTATTATAAATATTAAATAAACATAAAAACTAGAAACACCTTTTTTTTCTTTTTTTGCTACAAAATGTTGACAAATCAAAGTCACAAATGTGGCAGCAATACAAAAAAACCTACACACTATTTAAGTTAAAAAAATTAAAAAAAAGGAGGCAAGCAAACGATGTTATTATATGGACAGACAGACGGCTACAGCTACAGACAGACAGTCATGGTTTATTAAATAAATATAGTTATTTTTTATATGATTTGTTTGCCTTAATTAATTACCTTAACAAATAATTATAGTTAATAAACGAAAAACAAAAAAAAACATCATTTATACATAAATTATTTATCTATTTTAAATCATAAATAATTCATAAATAAATTATGTGCGACAATAATTGCTAGTCAGTGTATAACAAAAAAATACTCGCTGTTCACACTGCTACAGAAGTTCCATTTACTGCAGTAGTTATTAGGTTTATTTAACAACTTTTTGTTAATTGTTTAGTTTTTTTTTCTTAGTGCATTATTTTTTTCATTTCAAATTTGTTTAACATTGACACAATTTATTGAAATAAAGATACCTTATAATAAAGATTATAATTAAACAACAAGAAAAACTAAGATAAATGAGTAGAAAAAATAATTAATTAAAATTGAAAAAAAAAAATTCAAACTCATGCCACCAGCAAATAATTAAAGATTTTATAAAACACCTTTAAAATATTTATTTATTCCAATGAGTAATAATGTAAAAAATGTTAATCTTTTAAATAAATAAAAAAACAAACAAACATATTAGGCAATATACTCATAAATAAGTCTTTAAGAGATCTTAAGATCTTTGATTTTCTAATAAATCAAATATAAAATTTTAATTCCCCTGATAAAAACATCAAACATCATACATACACACCCAATAAATCCCTGTATTTGAAAAGTATTTATAATTTGAAAGAAAGTCTGTGAGATCGTTAACATTTCTATTTTGTATGCGCCTGAGCAACTGATCGATATTTTACACAAAACAAAGCAAAACACACAATTGTATTCAAATTCCGGACATTGCTAAAAAAAAAACACATTAAAACATTACAAAAAATGTGCATAAAATATTTTAAAAGTTTTGTTAAAAACAAAAAAAAAAAAAAAAATCATTTAATTGTTTTTGAGCTAAATTTTCAAACAATAAACGAAAAAAAATATTGTATTTTGATTTGTAAAAGTGGCATTAACCTTAAAATGAGTAAGAGAGACAAACATGGCAAATCACAGCAATAATATAAAAACAATAACTGTAGCATAATTGCCCAAAAAAATCATAATAGTTAATAATGCGCTTGGCAACATGTTGCTAGTAAACGAATATTTAGATTAAAATGTCAGTAAATAAAGAAAAAAAAAAACAAAGAAAACTTAAACAATTTATTAATTTGTTCATCGATTTCACATGAAAATTAGTGTCAAAATTCACAAAAAAAATTTTATAAAGTTTAAGTTATAAACATGTTTCCAGCAACATCGTTTTCAGGTTTCTTTTAATTGTAAAGACTTTAAACAAATTCTCTTCTGGTTTCTCTTTTTTCTCAAGTGTATTCGTATCTCACAAATTTATGTCACGATATGACCAATTCCTAAATAAATACAGAACATACGAACTATTGGTGCAATCTGTACAACACTTGAAATAATAAGAACTGAGATCGAAAAATTCTTAACACACGTTTTTCATTAAAACGTTTAACCCAAGTATTATTTGATTTTTTTTGATCAAGTTACCTTTGTAAATCATGTCAGTTATTATGTTTAATGTCAATTATATTCATTTATTGTTAATCTGATTAAAATGAGTGACGAGAAAAAAGTGCGTACTAAAATTATTAAATATTTTAAACAAAAACCAACTTGGTCCTACAAAAAGTTGGCCAAACAATCAAAGGTCTGCCGTCAAACTGTTTCCAATGTTATTAAACAGTACCGGGAGAACTTGTCCGTTGACAGAAAACCTGGTTCAGGTAGAAGGAATGGTCCACATGATATTTCTAAAGCTAAAAAAATAGAAAGCATTTTCAAAAGAGCTCCCAACACATCCGGTAGGAAAGCAGCCCGGTTAGCTCAGTACTCGGACTATTTGGTATGAAAAGTTAAAGCTAATGCAGGTTTAAAAACATACAAGGCTCAAAAAGTTCCTCACAGGAACGCTGCTAAAAATTTAGAGGCCAAAGACAGAGCACGGAAATTGAAGTCAAATTTTATAAAAAAAAATATTTCTGCAGCATAATGGCAGATTTGTCAACATTTTGATGTTGCTGAGCTCCAGGGAATGTTGAAGAAAAGTTTAGGACCCAAAAGCAGACAAAATTTCCCAAAAAGTTCTTGGTATAGCAAGCAATATGCAGTTGCAGCAAAAAAGGCAAACATTTGTTACAAAGGCCTCTTTAAATACCGAAATTTATATCAAGGAATGTTTACAAAAAAGGATGCTTCCATTCATAAGACTTCTTAGTGTGTCCACGTATTTTTGGCCTGATTTGGCACTCTATCACTATGGTAAGAAAGGTCTTGAGTGGTATAAGAACAATAATGTGGTATTTGTACCAAGAGAGGCAAATTCTCCAAACTGCCTGGAGATAAGGCCGTTGGAGAGATATTGGGCTCTTGTTAAAAGAGAATTGAAGAGCACAAGAAAGGTGTCCAAAATTGTGGTAGATTTTAAACGGAGATGGACAACCTGTTCGAACAAAGCGACAGAAATCACTATAAAGGGTTTCCGAAAAAGGTTCAAAATTTCATCATTAGTGATTAGAAGTATAAAAATATTTTTTTTTTTTTGTAAATTGTAATAATAATCAAAACTGTAAGTATAGTGGATTAATTTTTATTAACATGTATGTATGTTAAGAATTCTTCAATCTCAGTCCTTAATAGCGAATGCGTTTATGTTTTAGAATATTTTATGTACAGATGATAGTCAGAATATTTTAATTTTTCCATTTACTTGAAGTCAAAAGATCATGGATGAAAGAAATTCATCAAAATTCAGACTCATTAATTCAAAATTGTCATGGAAAATTAAGACAAAAGTGTGAGTATGATGCACCAGCAAAGCGATTTGACCGCAAAGTACACACCCTATAATGTGTACTTTCTGATAAACTAATTGGTATCTTCAAGTCGCTGAAACTATTTTTAATTTATCAGCGGTATCTTTGAGCAATTTCCAGAATGATCCAGCAGAGCTACGCTAGACTGCTTCCAGAATGATCTTGCACATTGAATGTTCTGCTATATCCCGCAAACAACATGGGGTTTTCAAAGTTGTTTAAAAAAGTATCCACTAGTATCCAATAGTAATGAGATGATGAATATTGAAAGCAGCCTTTAAAAACCCTTAAATTTATATTGATAAATTAGTTAAAACAATTTTGAAAAATATATTAAAATAAGTGTTTGATGAAGTTTTGGTTCAGTTTTGGTTTCGCATTGAAAAACATAAATATTTTAACACAAATTTTAAGATAAATTAAAAGAACAAACAAATCTGTTAGCAAAAATATTCGTTCCTAAAGAAATAGCTTAACAATTTATTAAAAGTAATTACTTTTTGCCTTTTTAGGGTTAACATAATATCAGTGATTTCTGGCAGACTCTTTGACGCTTGAATTGTGCGAATGTTTTTATTTTTTTCTATAATATCAAGCATTAGTAAAAACATAGTAAACATTCCCCAACCCAAAACTCATTATTACAGTATATTATGAAC
Organism: Calliphora vomitoria; assembly: GCA_942486065.2. Lineage (NCBI taxonomy): Eukaryota > Metazoa > Arthropoda > Insecta > Diptera > Calliphoridae > Calliphora > Calliphora vomitoria. The sequence goes on from OW818029.2 coordinate 31,027,120, forward strand.
TTTTAAACAATACAAAAAAAATGTTTTTTCACATTTGCCATTTCTGTCCGTTTTTTTGTTGTTTTTATAAACAATGTCAGATCATAAAATATACCACAGAAAAAAAAAGAACTAAAGCAACAAGACAATCATGTTTCTATACAATTTTCTATATGTTCCTTAAACGAAAAAGATTTATTATCTCTAACAACAGCAATAATAATAATAACGAGGGTTTTTCTAAAGTCTTTTTTTTTCGCTAACGTAAAGTACATGTCAGTCAATGATCAATATGACAGATCTATTCAATCAAACTAAAAAAAAAGTTTGAATTTAAAATAAAACTGTAATACAATCAAGTAAATGGAGGCTGTAATAAACTTAATAGAGAGTCAGTTACAAACAGCAGCAGCAGCTAGAAAACACCAACAATAACAACAATTTTTAAAGTAAGTAATAACAGTTGCAACATAATCGTTGTTTTCTGTATATTTTCTATGAAAACAAGTGGACAAGTCAAGTCTATTCTGGTAAAATGCACTTTACAATAATAATAATAATGGAAAAAAAAAAAAAATAAAATAAAATATTTCAAATGTTGTCGTCAATACTCACTCCACTCACACACAATTTACTTGATTTTGTTGGCAATTTAGCCTATTGTTGAGTTTATGGCTTTAAAAAGAAAAAAAAAAAACTAGTTTCTGTTAGTCATGCCAAAATTGGCAAAAAGCGTGTAAAACTAATAAATATTTAGTAATAATACTAAGCAGATATATATTGTTGTTTGCAAATGCTACATACAGTGCTTTACAGTTGTAGTAACTGTTATTTAATAAATTCTTTATTATATTTTAATCCATCTAGACAATCAATCTTCTGTTAAACAATAGAATCACGAAAAAATAAAAAAAAAAAAATTATAAACAAATAATGATTAAATGACCAGTAGACAAAAGTAGGATGTAATTGAAAAATGACTACTGTTTTTATCTGTTTAAACAAATTAAATGAGCTTTTTAAAAATGAACAGTCATTTATTATAAATTTGTAGTAAAGTATATACTTTTTTTGTTACAATTTATGTTAGAAAACGCAATTACTGAATAACATACTTTTTAATGATTACTACTACTGCTGTCTCAATTACTTAGAAGTAGTTGAATAATGACTTATTTATAACCTGTTGTGAATCGCGCTATAATTCATTTATATTTTTTAGTTTTCTTCTTAATTTTAAATAAAACACTAAAAATATAATTGGATATCGGCATCTTTATTATGACCCAAAAGAAGAATCCTGAACATTTATATTTTAAAGATAATTGAATTCAAATTTTGGCAATGCTGTGGGTTGTACAATTTTTGATCACTCTTTCTAGCATTGCTATCGGTATCTGGAGAATTATTATACCTTTCACCTTCGTGAGAAGGTCATTCCGTTTGTAAATTCTACAATATAATTTTCCGACCCTATAAAGTTAAATATTCTGGATCCTTATAGATAGAGGAGTCGATTAAGCCATGTCCGAATGTCTGTCTGTCTGTCCTGTCTGTTGAAATAATTCCTCATCTTCAATAATTCTGTCAGACATGCTTTCTAGAAGTTTCCTATTTAAAATCAACAAAATCCGTCCATAAAAAACGGAAATGTGAGCAAAAATCCGAGACAACCTCTGAAAATTACATCAAATAAAGACAATTTATTGCATGCTTTGACAAAAAAGCAACAAAACGTATGTTTGGATGTGTGTTGGTTTCATTGCTTTGCGTATTTTTTTGGTGTTTTGTTTCGTTTGGCGTTGTTGTTTTAATACCCTTTACCTTCGTGAGAAGGTAAATGGTATGAGCAATGAAATGTAAAAGCAATGAAATGTAAAATGTTTAAAAGTTTTCTTGATATATTTAGGATGATATACACTGAAAGTGGGCAATTAATGCATCCACAACAAAGGTGAAGGTTATATAAGATTCGGCATAGCCGAATAGAGCACTCTTACTTGTAATCTTATACTAAATTGATAAGCAACCATTCCCTATTATAAAGAATGTCCTGAAACTCGCGCAAGACAGCGGATTTAAGAACAGTTTGACAGCTGACAGTTTAGGGTTTATAAAAATAGACCATGGACAATATTTAAAAAATAATGAATGTTTGACCACACTCTCGAGCAAAATCATGTTAAGCCATGAAGCACATTCTCACCATGATGGCTTTACTAATAGCCAAACAAGCTTGATATTGGGGCATGATAACAGAGTTCTTTCTGCTTAAATGGGATGATAGGACATGTTATTTTAACAAGACCATGCCTCATTACATGCCTGTAGAGAGGTAATTCAGTTACAACCATAAGAAAAATCATGGTTGTGGTGGACCATATTATGGTTGTACCACAATCATAATATGGTTAAGCCCAACCATAATATGGTTAAGTCCAACCATATTATACTTCCACCCTAATCACAATATGATTATTTTGAAATTTTTTTTATCATGTCATGGTTATAAAAGGTTTTCCAACAAGAGGTGTTATTTTTAATCACCCTGTATGTCGGAAGCTTTTATTCTTTGACATTTGACAAGTAGAAACTACGCCATTACTAAAAATGGAACGATACACGTTTCAACAATACATTGCAATTACTAAAATCCACTACAAAAATGGTGAAAATCTTGCAGTCACAGTTCGCAAAACTAAAGCATTTTTAGTTCGTCGTGAATCACCTTGTCGGACCGCAATACAGAAATTGGTGGAAAAATTCGAGCTGTTGGGACAAGTTAGTGATGTGAAGAATAAAACCCGTGCACGTCGCTCAATAACAACTGAGAATATTGCTGCTGTAGTGTTGAAGAAAACCCAGGTTTGTCCATTCCTCGTCGTTCTTTGGAATTGGGTCATTACACCGTATCTTATGGTCGGAGTTGGATAATATTGATCTGGACAACGTTTACTTTCAACAAGACGGCGCTACGTGCCACACAAGTAACGAAACCATTTTTCGTTTAAGGGAAAAGTTTCCGGACCGTGTTATCTCTCGAAGAGGTGATCAATTGGCCACCGAGATCTTGTGATTTAACACGTTGCGACTTCTTCTTTTAGGGCCACGTGAAAGATAAGGTCTACGCCAACAGCCCAGCGTCGATTCAAGATCTCTAAGATAGAATTCGTGAGGCTATCGACCACATAGGGCAGCTTTGGGCACTTTGCGATTTGGTTATGGAAAATTTCATGAAAAGGATATGGTCCTGTAAGCCATGTGGTGGCCATTTGGTTGATGTTGTTGTTCATTATTAACGGCATACCTTATTCTTTATTATGAAATTAACATCCAATCATTTATCTCAAAAAATTAAATTCTTCTTTGAATACCAAAATAACACATCTTGATGGAAACCCCTATAAATATTTTTTCATAGTTATCATAATTTAGTAAACATAACATCGTCAAATATCAATAATATTTGCAAACATATAAACACAATCATGTTATTATAAAATACGAAGCAAAACATTGCTGTAGAAAACACATCATTATTCAAATAAAATATATTTAACATTAAAGTTGTTTGCGATAAACATTTATAATGGCGAAGAACATAACATAGTTGATTTAATCAGGAGTGTTGCAAACTCCTTAATATTATAAAAATCACTTAAAATATGTATAATCGCTTGTGTTGGTAATAGCTATGTTATTAGCAAAATGTCTTTAGAATGTTCCAGCTAATTTTTAGGTGTCCCCTTTACATTGTGGACTTTATTAATCTTTGGCCAACACTTTATGTTGATTAAAATTTATGTAGAAAACAACAAAAAAAAAAAACTATGATGATCGATTTATTTATTTCTTGTTAAAACAAAATCGCCTAACCCAGAGCTTACATCAAATAGTGCACCATAAGTATTTGTTGGTTTTATACTGCAGTAACAAAAAAAACATTTTGACTTAGCAACCCAGTGACAGCAGCAACAAAAAAGTTGTTGCCAACACGTGTTTGTGACACTCGAATACAAACAAAATTTTAAACATGTTTGGGTGTAACTTCTGCCTGGGAGTAAATAAAAACAATTGCTTATCGCTCCAATTGTAGCCTAAAAACTTTTTCCCAATGCAGTTTAAGCACTTAAAATTCGCCTTTATTTTCTCAAAACAAAAATTTCCTAATCTTAACAATAGTGGTGTCTAAACACACACCCAGAAAAAAAAAAGTTTGATTTGTTAAAACAAATGAAATAAAACGATAAAAACATTAAAACTCAAGAAATTACCAAATACTTCCGAAACAATAAATCTTGTGCTTAAACACCACACCACACCAGAGCAAGCACCAGCAGCAGTGCTGGCTGCAGCAGCCACAAAACTAAGGCGAAAATGTCATGTCGAATTTTAAGCAAAAGCGTCGAGACAGCAGCACTGATTTGGAAAATAAAAACGAGGTGTTTCCGTCATCTAATGTTTGTTGTTATTTTTAGTGGTGATCACAACAGCAGAAACATATGCAGCTTTCAAGCAAATGCTCTTTTCACTGACTGCTGAATTAGGCCTACACAAATTGCAATTAAACTGCAGTTAAAAAAAAAAAACAACCAGTTAACTTTAATGTAGAGAGCTGCTGCTCTCTCATGATGATTTAAAAAACAGAATAAATTAATATTAAAGATAAAAACATGGGAAAATGAAAAAAAACAAAAAAGTTTAAAAACAATCAACGAATTTGAAGAAATAAATAACAGAGAAATAAATTCAGTTCAGGCCGACTATATAATACCCCAAACTTCCCAGCCAACGTTTAGTATAGTTGATCTCAAATTGAGAATTATTTGAAACATAAAATTAATTTGAAATGTTCTATGACTAGAACCTTGTACGATTTTAGATCATTAAACAATTTTACCTATCGTTCTTAGATTGAACTTGGCTAATTTGTCCGAACACCGATAAAGCTTCTTAAAACTAGTTCCACTGAAAGATGAGCTTTTTATCGTGTCTACTAAATATTGCTCTAAGGCTGGGTTAGCCGACCGTTGATGGAATGTAATCGTAATGTTGACTTAACGTTAGACTTTAGTGCGATTATAGAACATTAAAAATGTGTATCACGAATTTCACATACTTGGATTTGCAAATAATTTTTTAGAGGTTAAAAGCTGTTTTTATGTCAAATATTAAAATATGAAATCAATATTTTGTGCTTTCCTCAAACAAAAAAAAATTATTTTTATAATCAACAGCAGATGTCACGTAAAACCCTAAGCAAATCGTATTTTAAACAGGTCGTCTGCACCTGAACAGTTACGTTAAATTGTATCACTATAACTGCTTTAACTAAAACGATCAGATGTTCCGATCAGTTGCTAAATTATGGTCGGCTATCCGAGCGTTTAGAATAAATACAAATAAATAAATTTTGATTTTTTTTAAACTAGGCCACATTGTTTGCTCAAACAGAACTTATTGATTTGGGTCAATTAATACAATAAATAGATAATCAATATTTTTGGTGTCAACATTTAATGTTGTAGGGTATAACCACAAACGAATAAACTCAACTGTGAATCAAACATTAAGCAGACGACATCATGATCAAATTTATTGGTGTTACTGGTGGTGATGATGCTGCTGCTGCTGCTAGCTGCTAGAGACTCAACTACAAGGTGGGGGTTCGTTCGATGCTATTGTAAACAAATAATAAATGATGCTAATTTTTCTATGAGTTGTTGCAATAATAATAATGACGATGACGCTCTCTGCTGGTGCTGCAGCTGATGATGGTTGCGGTTGATCATTGTCATACACATGTGATGTGATTGCAGTTTTTAATTTTTTTTATTATTTTAATATCTATATTACACCATTGTATGTATTTGAAATAATAATACCATTTATTATATAGCATGTTGCTGCTTTTTTTTCTTTAAAAAAAAGAGATCAAACGTTTGTAACAATTTTACATTATTTTTTTGTATCAAGAAACACGTTTGACAAACATGGTAATTTTGATTTTATTTGCTTTAATAGTTTCAATTGCATAAATTTAAATGTTTTTTTCCTTTATTGCTTTTGTACAAACATTAAAATTGAAAGAGAGTGAAAAAAAAAGTTGTTACAATATTAATTTGTTGTAATGCAATTTGATTTCAAAATTGTAAATGTGGGCTTGAGTCTGTAGATTTGTTTTCTTCATTTTTGATTTTTAAGTAAGGCAAGTGCACTTAAAGAAAAATGTGTGTAAACAATTAATTAAAGAAAAAGAGTGGCAAAATTTCTAAAATTTCCAAAGATAAAATCAAAAATATATCATAAACGAAAAAACCAAAGCATACAACATACAAATTAGAAAAACATACAATACTTTAGTAGTGTAATAAAATGTACTCGACTTCAAACTGGTTAATGTAGAAAATGTAATTAACTAATACACTCCGAACGAAATAATCTAAGCATACAACTTTAAATATGATTACATTAATATATATCTGATCAAATTCATTTTTATTAATTTACAAAAGTTTTTTAGGGAATTTTTGTTGATAGTAAACGAAAAAACCAAAGCATACACAAAAATAAAAAAATTGAAAAACAGTAGTTCAGTGATGTAATAAAATGTATTCGACTTCAAACAAGATTATGTAGAAAATGTAATTATCTAATACATTCCGTATGTAATAATCGAAGCATATAACTTTTAAATGGGATTATATTAAGATATATCTGGCCAGATTCAATAAATATTTCATTCTATAAAACTTGTAAAACAAGATTTATGTAAAATGAGCTCCCAAACCTTTTTATCTACAATATTTTTTAAGGAAACCGTCTCTTATCAAGGCTAGGTAGTCCAGAGTTTTGTGTAAAATCGGCAAATATCTCCGGAATTTAAGCACATTGTTATATTAAGCGTTTAATTTAACGCTTAATGCCTTTTTCTACTTTATGTTCAAGATTTTTCAGATGTTCTTATAAAAGGCGGGTTAAAAAATATGTTTCCCAAAATTGGTTCACTGTCGATACAAATTTCTAAGTTGCGTTACAAATAATCCATAGACTTTATTAGAAGAACAATTTTAAGTGGGATATTATGAACAATTTCTTTTGATTCAAAACACAAAACAATGTTTTTGACACCCGGTTTTCGATTGATTCAACACTGACAATTTCTGACAGATTTTAGTGTTTTCAGTTCTACACATTAAATGGGAGATTCACATGGTTAACTTTTGTGCACAAATTTCGTGTAAACAAGAGAACTATATTCGGCTGTGCCGAATCTTATATACCCTTCACTAAATTATACTTTAAAATAAAAATTTTAAATATTTTTAGGTAAACAAAATTAAAATTTTTCTCAAAGTTTTTTCAAAATTGTTTTTCAAAATTTAAAAAAATTTTTTTTTTCAATTTATTTTTTTCAAAATTGTTTTTTAAAATTTCAAATTTTACAAAAAAAAATTTTTTTTTCAAAATTGTTTAAAAAAAAAATTTTTAAATTTACTAGTGAAAAAAATTTATGACAAATTTTTTTTTTTTTTGTAAAAAAAAAATCGGTTTAAAAAATATTTTTCCCGATTTGGACTCATTGTAGGACCAAATTACTAAAGGCCAAAATCGAGGTCGGCCCGGGTTTTTGCTTATATCTCAGCTATTTGTGGGGCGATTTTCTCGATTTTAATTAATTTTAAATCAAGATTGTAAGTCTTCAGAAAGTTGATTTCAACAGACTGACGGACATGGCTAAATCGACTCCGCTATCTATAAGGATCCAGAATATATATACATACTTTATAGGGTCGGAAAATTATATTGTGGAAACTACAAACGGAATGACAAACTAATATATACCCTTCTCACGAAGGTGAAGGATATAAAAATCGAGGTTGTTGTGGGTGTCTTATATCTCAATCACTTATTTGCTGATTTTCAATATCAAAATTCTCATGAATATATCATGGGAGTCCTTAGATTATTTGGGGGCTTCGAAAAACCGTTTTTAACCAACACGCGGACTGACGGACATCCTTTCTTCGAATCCGATATCTATATGGATCCGTGATATAAACATATACTTTATAGCAAGGGTGTCCAAGCCCTATACTCTTGGTGCTAATTTGTTTTTGTAAATGCTCTTAGCTATAGGCTGTGTGTTTCTATACTCAATGGATCACTCAGCACTAGCAATATGAAATACACAAACAACTTTGTCTTGTTTGTTTTTTTTTTTTTTGTCGATCTTCACTGTCTACACGCAAGTCCAAAGCAACAACACTTTCGTATGCTTTGCTGGTAAACATTGACGACAGCGATCATCAATGTAGATTTTGCTTTTGTTTATCGTATGGTATTGTTTAAAAAAAGTGTGTATTTTTTTCTTTACTCTTTGTATGTTTTAGTTTTTACAACAAACAAAAATTTAATAAAAATTAGTTTTTCTTTAAATGTATTGGTGTTTGCTCTTCCATAAGGAACTTTTGGGCACCCCTGCTTTATAGCATCACGATGAAGAGTGACATAGATTTGAGAAAAACCCTCCTTATTGACAAAAACATTTGCGGAAACTATTTTCTGGGAACCTGACTATTTTGTATTTGCAAGGTATTGCCACATTGACTTAAATACAATTTGAATTTGATCCTCACAGCATTTGCTCTCTCAATTTATAGCAGCAATGGTGTTGTCTCCTTTGTGGGCATGACTTAGTAGCACCTTATCCCTAGATAGTAAATGAAGAATGAGGCTTTACCCATGTTTGAATTTAACACAAGAGGGAGATAATTTAGAATTGTGTTGTATTGCAAGATAAAGCATTTCTAATTTGCCAGACGAGTGTTTTTTTCCAAACTTTTGAATGTCTGTGACTGAACCTGTGTATAAATATTACATGCCTACAAACTATATTCTGAAAGTTTAACTCATCTTCAATTGATATTTTAGAGTATGGTGAAAAATGTAACTGTGGTGCTGCAGGGTACCTGATTAAAACGTTTGGGTTTCGGTCAAGAAAAATATCCCGTTTCCGACGGGCAAAAGCTTTTTGTGGATTATGCAGCTGTTTTAAAAACAATTCAAGGCAGTTAGTGTAATTTTAATTATTTTGAATAATTGTACCAGTTTCCTACATTTACTAAATGTGAAAAAAAAAAAATATGACATTAATGAAATTCTAATGCAAACATTTTTATTGAACTGAAATTAACAAATAAATGTTTAATTTCAAACACATTTCCTTCATACTTTAAACCGCATATCCAAAAAAAAAGAAAATTATAACTGTCAATCAAAAAAATATTTCTGCGAGTGTACAAGTACATTTTCAGTATTTTTGAAATGCAAACAAAAATAATTTGTTTATAACAAAAATATATAAGAAAAATTAATTTCAATTAAAACATGAGACAAACAAGGTTTCAATTTCAAGAGTCAAATGTAATTTACAAAGAATTTGATATGTTTTTCAATTCCGTTTAATAACACATGTCTTTTTTTTTTGTTGCTAAGGTTTTAATAAGTTCCAATAATTGCTCACATTACAATTTCAATATTCAATGAGTTGTCATTCAAATTGTGAAAAATATAAACAATTTAATAAGAAATTACAAATCAAAATGCATTAAAATTTTAGTTAAAAATCAAGGTTAAAATAAAATTAATTTTTTAATATTTTTTTTTAAATTAAACAATTATAAACACATAGTAAAATTTTAAAAATAGGCAAAAACTAAAAATCTTCTAAATAAATCTAGAAAATTAAAACAACCTGAGTTTAAGCATTTCAAAGCATAAAAAACTTATCACTAGACAGCAATCACAATTTATAGCGACAAATTGTTGGACTGTCTACAGCCAAACGTACGTACTTCAGTTAGTCTCAACTTTTAAACGTCCTTGTCTTAACACCCAAAATACTTAAAAGTTTATACACATTATTTTTTATTTTTTTATTTTATAACTTGTACTCCACACAACTACCACATCTTGTCAGTCAGCCAGCTACCGCCTTTATGATTTTCTTGCTGTTTGCTAACTTTATTGTATATTTTTTGGTGTTATTGGTCAAAATTGTTTCTTAAACAAGAAAAAATATATATGTTTGATGTTTTGATAGCCAAACATAGGGAAAAAAAACAAGACACCAGAACAAACAGAACAAGTGTGGTCAAACAAAAACTAAAACTCCACTCATTCATTCATTTATACACTTCACTTATTTTTCAAACTCAACTTGCAAGCATACAACAATCGCTTCATTTAAAACAGTGATCGGCAGCCATAGACCACGGGGACAGAACTTGATAAAATATTAAACTTTTAACAATAAGAATGTCAACAGAGAGCATACAATGATCAAAAAAGAAACAACAGAGAATGAAAGTGCACAATATGTTACTATACTCTATGAGCTCTTTATGCCGACCATTGATTTTAAATGTTCAATTGAGTTTAAAAGAAAAAATACTGAAGCAAAAAAAAAAACTGGTTACGATTTGAAATCTTCAACAAACCAAAATTGTTTTCATAGTATAATTGTATGTGGCTAGAGAGATACGACGAGTACCAACAGTTGTGGCGATATAAGCAATTGAATTGAATTTTTCACACTTTGTATTAATTGTACAAAAAACGTGGAGTTTTTATTTTTTACTTTATGACTGGCTACCAAAAAACTGCCAACCAACATGTGTTTAGTTTTTGTAGTTGTCATGTAACCAACTCAGCTCACGCGACAAAATTTGCATAATATGGCTTAAAACAAAAAAAAAAAACAAGAATAAACATCCATAAAAAAAATACATAAAATAATGTAGTCTTTGGAAAAAAATAAAAGTATAACAAAAAATGGGTGGTTGTTATGCCTTTAAGCAAAACCATCTAAAATCATGATTTCCGCTGTATAAAATGGGGAAAAAAATAAGTAATAAAAAGTTAAACTTTTAGTTTTAGCAACATGTTGCTAAAGTATTACGGCTATATGCATAAAAAAACTTATTGTAGATTTAAAACACAAATTTGTTAACAAACACTTTAGCTTTAAAAATCATTTATAAAAGTATAGTATTCATAAACGTTTGTTAAAGGCACAATAACTAATATACTGTTTTTTGTCTAAGCTGGCAATGCTTGTCTGTTATTTTCCCTTTTTCGTTGTTAGTGTTGCTTGCAATTAGGATAAAATATTCGTTAATTCTCTTTTTTTCATTGTTTTTTTTAGTAATTATATATTTTTGAAGAAAAAAACTAAAGTATTTAGAGAAAAAATATATATTTGATTCTAGTAAATTTATCCTAAGCTAAAATGTATTAATATTCAAACGTTTTTATATATTTTTGTTCAATTGTTAATAAAAGTATTCGAATGACGAATATTCTGTGATAAAATAAACATCACTGTTTTACAATTTGTTTTATTAATTTATTTTTATTGTCATTTTGTTAAATTTTAACAAAACTTAATAAATTTCTATGAGGAAACACATAATTTTAATTCCGGAGTGGATGTATTACATTGTGTGGACCTTCCTCCACAACGTTTACGCATTTAGTTACTACATGCCGTTACAGGTTAACAATAAATTACAAAAATGGCAATAAAACTCACTTGCGAACCTCATGTAGTTCGCTGCCGGAGAAATATGGAACAAAATCTTATATTATTAAAGTGAACCATATTTCCCAGCGGAGTTAAAATTATGTTTATCAATTGCAATTGTATCGACTATTATTGCAAATTTATAAAGAATTATCTTTAAAATTCCCTTTTTTCAAGATAAAATGTAAAAAGAATACTTTATAGTAGGTTTAAAGAAGGGTCGAACGAACTTTAAAATTTGTACACTTATTAAAGGTTTATCAAATGTATTTTGAGCTATTAATCGTTTATGAATACAACTTTATGAAAATTTGCTTATAATTGTTTTATAAAGCTCTTGTAAATTTTTATGCATATGGCTGTTAGTATTTATGTTTAGGCATAAGCACTTTGTGAAATGTGGCGAAAAACAATAATTTTGTTTTCGTAATATACAAGATTAAATTAAACAAAGCAGCAGTTTTAAAGCAAACCTATGTTGCTGTAAACATGTTTATGGCATTACACTATTAACAACATGTTGCTAACTAGAGTTGTAACTTATTTAAGTTTTATTTTAAACTAATAAAAGTTTATAATTTCTTATTATTCGTTAATAGATTAATTTTTAAATGTTCCTTAATTTTTCGAACGAATAATGTGTAGAAAATATTATTCGAATAATTGAAAAAAAAAAAAAACATTTAAAACCAGAAAAATTTTAATTTGTTGAATAAAAATACAAAATAACAATACATAATACAATAATAAATTGGAGCATTTTTATTATATAAAATATTTGATGAAATAATTGTTGCTGGAAAAATTTAGATTCCAAAAAACTTTTAAATTTATATAAGGCTTTCAGTAATTGTTTAAGACGTTTGACTAAAATAGATTATAAATTGTTTATTATTAGTTGAAAAATTCTTACGATCGAATTTACGGTCGAATTGTAAAATGAATGTAGACAGTTGTTTCCAAATAATATTTCTAATGCAACTAACTTAGAATAAAATTATAAACAATTTGTCTTGTTTCTTTGAGATATTTTTCTCACAATTTGTGTTTATTTTATTTTTATTCCCGTCATCAAAAAAGATGAATTTGTAATTTCGTTTGTAACACATCAAAATATTTTTCGCAGAACCACATTCGTATATACATATATTCTGGGTCCTCATAAGATTCTAAGAAGATCTAGCTATGTCCGTCCGTCTGTCTGTCTCTTGACAACAAAATAGGAGCTAGCTGGCACAAATACACGCTGTTAATAAGGTTTGTTTGGTATTGAAAATGGGCAATATCGTTTCATGATTTCACCAAGCCGCCAAACAAATGTCCCCTCAGAATACTGTTTGAGCAGTCATAAATATGTTGATTATGGGGCAATCCTCATGACTTGAACATTCATAATTTTCTTATAATAATTAATATCGTGATGAAATTGGACATAAACAAGTTTTATATGAACCCAACTTTTGTGAGGATCGGACAATAATTGACCCTACCCTCCCATATAACCCCTATATCAGAAAAATATTGTTGTCACATATTGATGGTGCACGCAGTCGATAAAAAAATATATTTGTGCATGTTTACAGTAACCATTTCCACATTTTTAAAAGTTGTTTAACAATATTATAGTCACAGTAACTATTTATATGATTGTGGTAACCATAATATGGTTAATTTACGATTCACATGATTGTATCAATCATATATATGGTTACAGAAAACAAGTATATGTTTGTGACAACCATTTTTATGATTAAGGTTTTACTATATTATGTGGCTCTCGGCTAACTGATATCATAATCTGAGAACAACAACAACACAAACATATACTTGTTTATTGTTACCATATATAGGATTGATACAATCCTGTGAATCGTAATTTAACCATATTATGGTTACCACAATCATATAAATAGTTACTGTGACTATAATATTGTTAACAAACTTTTAATAATGTGGAAATGGTTACTGTAAACATGCACAACTATATTTATTCTCTGCGTGTGGGTATAAAAGATTTTCTCTTTTTTTAATTTTAACTCTCGAATATAAATTATTTGCGTTATATTAATCAACAATTATTGATCGAATAATTTTTTATTCTAAATTAAATAATGTTATTCATTCGAATAAAAAATATATTTTCCCTCGATTATTCCACTTTTAACAGTGCCTCAACTTTGACGAACTAGTAAAGCTTTTTAACATAAATAAAGGTTTCAGCAACATGTTGCTAATGTGCAACGATCTTTTTTAACACTGACTCAGTGCATGAGTGTGAATTTTAAATAAGTAGAAGGATATTAAATAAATTTCGCATCTATACCTAAGCAAAACCATATAAAATCATGATTTTTGATGAATACAACGAAAAATATTAAAAAAAGCTTTAACTTTACATTTAGCAACATGTTGCTGAAGTATAAGATTGATTTTTGTCTTCTTTATGCAAATTATTCTGTTTCTTGTGGGGAATAAATGATTATAAACATTATTTAATAAATTTTAAAACTCTAGAATAAATATGACAAGAGACAAAAATTTAAATCAAAAGTTGCTGGTTGCTGACATCATGTTTACAGCATTAAACTTTAAAAACAGGGTTCCTATTAGGGATGCCAATCCCGAAATCCCGATCCCGAAAATCCCGGGATTTTTCGGGATTAACAAATCCCGGAAAATTACGAGATTTTTGATATTTTAGGAAGATTTTTGAAGCTCCAAAAATACAAAATTTAGCTAAATTTCAGCATACTGATAATACTAATTTTGCTTCAAATCCAAAATATTTTTCTGATATAGGGGTATATTATTATGGTTCTCACAAAAGTTGGTAGAAGGGTTTATTTTCATATAAAACTTGATTATTAAATTTCATTACGATATAAATTATTATAAGAAAATTATGAATGTTCAAGTTATTTTCTGAAGGGGACCATGTATCGGTACTAGAGACAAATGTAGCCCGATTTCCGCAATACTTCACAGTATAATTTGAGAGTACTTAAAACTTATTTCGTGCTAAATTTTATTAGGATTGTCGCATAATCAACATACTTATGACTGCTCAAATAGTATTCCGGGGGACAACTGTATGTTTCTAGGGGAAATCATGGACCATTTTCAATTCCAAACAAGCCTTATAAACAAAGAGTATTTATGGATAATTTTAGCCAGCTGGCTCCTTTCTTTTCTGTCCTATCGTGTTTTAAACAGACAGACGAACGGAAATTTTATGTTATAAAAGAAAACAACACTTTTTATATTTAAATTTTATTATCAACAAACATTTTCGACAAAAATTTCAATTGCTAATAACTTTTAAACTGCCTTACCAATTTTTACAGGATTAGTCTCATAGTAATGGTAATGTACTCTTTCCTAAAAATTCTTTTACTATGAACTTAGCGTATGTACTCAATACGGTTTTGTTATGGATTTCTCACTGTTATAAAGTTCAGAATACGATTATAAATATGAAATATCTTTTGTGTCAAATTTATTTTAATTCAATGCATTAGTTTTTCCTTTGTTATATTTTTACTTAAATATATTAACGAAAAATATAGTTTTTATTGTTGAATTTTTATGTTTTTTTACGTTTAACTAAAATCCCGAAGTCCCGAAAAATCCCGAAATCCCGAAAAATCTCGGGATCCCGAAAAATCCCGGGGTCCCGAAAAATCCCGGGATCCCGGGATTCACATTTCTAAAATCCCGAATCCCGGGATTTGTAAAACCTAGTCCCGTTTGGCATCCCTAGTTCCTATACTAAATTAAAGATTTTTAATACGAATTTAACATTGAATGCAAATTTCAGCAACATGTTGCTAATGTATATTAATACTCTAACATTGATGAAATATTAATTGTTTTGATATAGATGTCTTATACGAATTTTCCCAAGAAATCGAATATTAAATATAGGTTTCAGCAACATGCTGCTAAAGTAAAACGTTAATTTTTTTACAGTGAATCTAACTTTGATGAAATAGTAATTGGTTTTATAAGGATTTTTAACCCGAATTTTTACATGCAATCGAATAAAGTACTATGCTTTATCATGAAATAAGTTACAGAGAGCCTCAAAAGTGAGTAAACACCAACAATTATTTGATTTTTTTTAAGATAATGAAAATCCTAAAATCTATCCATCGATTACAATTTAAAAGTTTTGGTTTGTTGGAGATTAGAATGAATAATAGATTTGGTTCTGAAAAAAAAAAAATTTAAGTCGGACTATAATCACCCTTATTCTATTTGGCGTCGTCGACATTGTCGTCAATATTGAGTAAAGAAATGGTATATCTTTTGTCGATGTCGATAACAAATGGTTACTATTGACATAATTTTATATTTTTATAAGTCGGATTAAAGTACAAAACGCTGTCAAAAGTTACCAATTGTTATCAATATCGGCGACGACGACGCCAAATAGAATAAAAGTGAGTAAATTTGTGTTTACTCACTTTTAAGACTCTCTGTATAAGGTTCCTTTTCTAACATTGACTCTATAAATTGAAATAAGTATTTTTCTACTTATTTATAGCAAGGAAATATTTTGAATTCTATCAGTATAGAATCCAAATTTTCAGTTCATAAATCCATCTTTACAATCTATATCAGTCAATTATTATTAGACTCACTTTGCAAAGTTTTTAAATTGTTACTTCTTTCCCAAGTATTAAACAAACAAAAAAAAATCACTGTCATTCAATAAAGTTGTTCAACTTTAGTTACGGGGGGTTTTTTATTTAGTTTTCGCAAAGTTCACTAAACTTTGGAGACGTTATTTTTTCAAAACTTATTTTAAACACTAGTTTAACTTGGTATCTGACAAAGTCAATATTGATTTAATAAACATGAATCTTTAAATTGAAAAATATCATTAATGGCTTTAAGAGGAAACAACTTTAATGATTTAATATTTATTTAGTGGGGGGTTCGTACGTACACATTATTTACTATTTATTGTATATTTTGTTTTATTTCAATTTCAATTTGTTTTTGTTTATTTTAACACCTTTATTTCCTTGAACTTATTTAATAAAGTTTGCTTATTTTTGTATTGTATTATATTTTAAATTACGAAAAATCATTAATGGTGGCAAGAGGAAACAGGCGTCGTCCACACACACTTTTATCGCCTTTTTATTTATTTTGATTTTGTACTGCAATTTTGTAAGCAAAATCACGCATTTATTTCAAAGCAAAATACTGAAAATTATTATTATTAAGTATTTTCATTATTATTACAAAATATTTGTGGCCACGTTAAAACCATTTTATACAATGAAATGAAAGTTTAATGGAGTTTGTTTGTTTTATTTATTAGCTGGGTGTTAGAAAAGTGTTGGGCTGGGGGAAAGTAGTTTTTAAAGTATAGTCTAAATCAGTGGTTGGCAAAAAAGAAAATTCCGAACAATTTTCTGAATAACATTTACCACTTGAAATTTCGTGAAGATAAGATATATAATGAGATTCGAATAGATAAGATATCGAAATAAAATTTGGAACTTCATTTAAATTCCGAAATTTCTAAACGGAGAAGCAGCTATGTTCCAAAAATTAAGTTGTTTCAGAAAAGTGACAGCTCTTTCGTTATTCTTATTATATTTTGGGATATCTAGAGCAGGGAAAGGCAACATATACTAAGTATTACATTCTACGATTGTATTAGTTATACTCTCGAATCTGTGTTGCTGTAAGCTTTCGGCTCTTTTCCTCAATTAAAAATGTAAAATCTCATATTGTTCATCATACATCTTAAACAGTTGGAAAACAGTTTTTTTTTTTCTGGCAACGCTGATTCTTTAACACAGCCTGCTTGTTTGAATGCTCAAGCTAGACTGATTAAAGTTGTTTATTTCTCTACAAAGCGTATACACACGTACGTAAGAGAACAGTAAATGCAAAACGCGGCGCCCATCATTTGCCTTTCCCTGATCTAGAGTGCCATCCTGAAATTTTTAGATAAATCTGAAATTTTTCTTCAAAATTTATCAAGTTTGGATACGGTTAAAAGGGGCTCTGTTCTTTTAAATTTGGATTTTTTTCAGAAGCAGAAAAAAAAAACGAAATAAATGTTATCTATTTTACATTAGCCTTGTATAGCAACCAGATAATTACATGGTATTTGTATATAATTTATTCAACATTTTATTAGAAATAAAACTATTTTTCAAGGGCCCTAAGTTGTTCCTTAACATAAAAAACAAAAAAGGGTCGACGAAAAATAATAGTAAGTCAACCTAAATATCTCTTAAACTAAAAAATAAGCCCCACAGTAAACTACCACGATAACAAACTAATCTAAATATAAAATTTCTTGACATGTTTAGGCCCACGGCTAGTGCCTGCCCATTAGCTCTTAACTCAACTCCGAGCCCCTGTAAATACAAATGAATTCATAAAGCCTTCAGTTCAGACTTTGTAAAATTTCATTAAGATATCTTCAATCGATCACGCGCTTCCGAAATATTTTAAAAATATAATGTTTCCAAACCACTGCACATTAGTTGTTACCAGCAACATGTTGCATAAGACTTTTTCAAGAAGTTTTCTGAAACATGGAAAAGGCAAAAGTTCCTGACACTATATTTTGTATAATATTTATATATATTTTTGTTATCAGCAACATGTTGCCGGTAACATATCTATGTAAAAACATTCAGAATATATGTAATTTTCAGATTTTTCATAATACAAACAAATTGCAGAACACTTTTTTCTTTTAATAGTTGTCTGTTTTCCTAATAATTTAAAGTGATTTTAGAACTCTAGGTAAAGCAACAAGTTGTTGACGGGTATCCATTATATGTTGTAAAATTATTGTATTTTGGTTATCAGCAACATGTTGCCAGTAACATCAAATCGCTCAGAATACATGTAATTTTGAAATTTTTCATAAGTAGTTCAATGAAAAGTAAAGGCTAGACAGAGAAACACTTAAAGCTCAAAGTTGTTTATATAAATGTTCTTAATACATTTAATTTGTAGGTCTTTTTGCGAACTGCTTAAGTACGAGATATGATTATAAAATAATGTTTTTAAATAAGCAAAGCAGAATATAGCATTTTGATTTAGTTGTTAGGAAAACGTTGTTGAAATTATGAGAATTTTTAGAATTTTTGTAAAGCAACATGTTGCAGAAGTTTTTTTTTTCTTCTTAATATAAGTTAGTTTTGATAACAGTTTAATGGGAATTTAAGAACACTAGCTAAAACAACAAGTTTTCGGAGAGAGTCCATTATATTTTGTTTGAATCTATTATGTTTGTTATCAGCAACATGTTGCCAGCAACATAACTATTCAAAAACTTGCAGAAAACTTAAGGATTTCTGATGTTATTTATAACCTTCACCTTCGTGAGAAGGGTATATATAAGACTGTCATTTCGTTTCTAACTTCTACATTATAATCTGTTCGTCAGCAATTAAATGCAAAATTAAAAGTTTTCTTGATATATTTAGAATGCTATACGCTGCCAATGGCCAATTAATGCATCCACAACAAAGGTGAAGGGTTATAAGATTCGGCATAGACGAATATAGCACTCTTACTTGTTTTATGTACGATTTCAACAACTTTCGCGCTCGAATTAATTTGGATCGTTTTAGGTTTTTAAGAAATTACTTTTGCTCCTACCCCCTGTTTATCTTTTAGACATAATGCTAAGTTTTTTTGCTAAGTAGTGCAATGGAAAGTGAAGGTAAGAAGGTAAGTTGTTTATAAAAATTTTCTTAATATATTTCAGTTTAATTTCTTGCTTACAAACTGCTAAAGTATGAGGTTTGATTATAAAAGAAGGTGGTGTGGCGTTAGACTCATATGTACATACATATATACTTATATGAATGTTTCTTTGTGATTGTTCACCAAAGCATTAAAGTGTAAATTTAAATCGATTAATTGAACTTTCTTTTTCTACGCCATAAACTCTATTAAAGAAGTGAGAAGAAAAAAAATATAATAAAAATAAATGCATACAACATACTAAGCATATGTAATCAGTTTATAACTAAGAAAAGTGAACAAAACTTAAAAAAAAACAGTTTTTTAAATATAACGATTATTTGAAGGCGTGATCCATTTGCTTACAACTTTTTAAATTGTTTCGCTTAATGCAACTAATTTGATATTTTGAGTTTTTGTTTATTCTGCATTTATGTTTATAATTTCCTTTTTCTTATACAAATATTTTGTTAATTATTAAAGCTATTTTGTTAAGGTCTTTTTTAGTATTTTTTTTTGTCTGATTTCTCGTGCTTTGCCTTAGGGTTTTTGTAAGTCTTTTTATTTATTTAATAAGTTTTTTTTTTGCTTATATATCTTTCATGTGACCATTCAACCAACTGTGTATGTTTTCTTTGCCACTTTTTTTTTTTTTTTGCTTTTAATTTTATAAAATTTGATTGACAGTCTGACACAATGTGTCTTGGGTGTTTTTTCTTACTTTTGTCAAGATTTATGTAAATACGGTTGTTTTCTTAAGTAATTGATCGTTATTTGTCATAAATTGCATTGTATTTTTTCTCTCTTACATTTACTGCTTAAATTAAATGCCAAGAAAAATAGAAATGAACTCAGCTTGAATGAATTTCATTTTTAAACGAGTAATTTAAAGTGCAGGCGGAAGAAATAGAATTTAACACCTAAGTCTTAGTAATTGTATAAAAATTGCTGATATTTATTTTAATTTAAAGAAATTTTAATCTAAACAAATTGTTTGAAATCAATTTTGTGCTGTTATTCTTGTTACAAAAATATTTTCCCATATCATTTGTTAAAGAATAAAATGGGAACATATTTTATATCATATAACTGCACTGTAAGAAAATAACATGGTTGTGGTGACCACCATCGAACAGCTTCATATTATGGTTAGATTTTATGCGTCAAATAAGAATATGGTTCGTAAATGACAGCAATAATAGTAATCTGTAGCACAGACGCGGATCCAGAGGGGGTGAAATGGGAAACCGAAAAGTTTTTATATAAAAAAGAAGAAAAATATAGAAAAAATTTTGATTTTTTCTCTCCCCCAAATGGTTGACCTGGATCTGCGCCTGATGTAGCATCATAAAATGTCATAATATGATCCAACTTAACCAAAATTTATTATCTTGTTATAATTACATTGAGGCCTCGATTATCCGTGATTCGATTAACCGGCAACATCAATTATCCGGGAAAGAAAAAGAAAATGTTTTTGGATCGATTTAAATTTGTTTGCATCGATTAACCGTATTTACCTCTATTATCGGGATTATAATTTTTTTCGATTATTTTTGAACAATCTATCATAATGTGAATAAAACGAAAAAGGGGAATTCCCTCGATCGATTTGTAAGGCCAACATTTTTTGATATTGTGCCATCGATTTTTCGATAGCTTTTGGCGTAAGGATTGTTAGACATTATAAAAAACAAAGTGTTTCTTTGCTTTGGAAACCGAAAAACTTTAAAAACTGCTGAAAAACCAAGTGCAATAGAATTTTAAGAAAATCGGTGTAATAGATTATAGTAAAATCATTCTGCCATTGGACAACATCCAGGATTTCAATGCTGAAAACGTTATTGTGAAATTTTTTCCACCAAATTGGACGACTTTGTTTGCAATATGGAGCTTTAAATGTCATTATCGAAAAACTGTCATCATTAAAAAACTTCTAAAACTTGGTGCTCAATTAACCGCTAAAATTGATTATCCAAAATA
This sequence comes from Calliphora vomitoria, assembly GCA_942486065.2. Classification (NCBI taxonomy): domain Eukaryota; kingdom Metazoa; phylum Arthropoda; class Insecta; order Diptera; family Calliphoridae; genus Calliphora; species Calliphora vomitoria. The sequence continues at coordinate 31,048,400 of OW818029.2, forward strand.
CTCCCGGTCCCGACCATTACGGATAATCGAGGTCTCACTGTATTTGTTTATTGGTAATCATAATACTGAGCAATGATTTTATGGTTGCTGTCAAATTATATTATGATTCGTAGATATTAGTAATATGTAGCATTCTAAAATTTCATAATATGATTTAACTTAACCATAATTTAATATTATGGTTCAACGATAACATTATAATAGCAGCACAACTATAAAATGATTATATACTACCATATAATGCTTTAAAATCATGATAGCTGATGTTCATATTATGGTTGATCCCAAACATATTTTGATTTTACCTCAACCATAATATGGTTGTGTAAAAACATGATGGTTGATGGTATTAGACGATATTATGGTTGAAGCCCCATTATTTTTTTTGCTATCTCTTCAAGAGAAGCAATGTTGCTGGCAACATGTTGACAAGAACTTAAGTCATGAAAATCTTGAGATAAATCATTTGAAAGACCAAACAAAATTAATCTAAAAAAAGTTAACAAACTCTTTGTTACTTTTGTTGGACAAAACATTAAAAACTCTTAAAGCTTATTTCTTACAAACTTCAAATAAGTATACTGAAACAAACAACAAAAATAAAACCCTATAAATTGAAATTCAAAGCAACAAAACTGTGTCAATATCAAATGAATTAAAATTTGTATGTATGTATGAATGTAATTGGAAAGGAATATAATAGAACAATGATTTGAAACGCCTTGACAGAACAATTGAAATTATAAAATGCGAACCAAAAATAACAACACAAATAAAATGAAATTGTAGCAGTAAAAATGCCGAAAAAAAATACATGCAACATTTGAGAAATATAAGAAAAAAAAAATTACTAGATAAATATAAACGAAACGTTTCAAAATATCAACAACAGATGCACATTTGAAAAATAATTTTGAAAACAAAAACAACGACATTTGGTTTATTTTCAAATAAAATTATTTGAAAAATAAAAAAAAAAAAAAATAGAAAAATTGCTCAATATGTAGAGTATGTATGTTTGTATGACTGGTGTGTGTAAATTGTGATGGTGCAATCAATGATTGAAAGTCTACATGAATCAATGGCTGTTGCGTTGCGAGTATGTAGAAGTAGTGGGTGTTAAATATTTATTTTTAAAGATAAAACAAACAAACTTGGGTATAATATTACAGTAAAACAAAAACTTTTGGTGATAAGTCTAAAAAAAGAAAATAAAACTTTATGCTAAATAAACTAACTCATTTTTCATAAAGAAATTTGTTATTTATCTAAACCATTATGATAGATTGGATATAAAATATAAACAAAGAGGTTAAGCATTTTATACAAATTTCCTAAACATGTTAATAATATGGCTTTGGGAGTGGGGAATAATTAATTAATCAATTTTGTGTCTAAAAGATCAGATAACAACTCATTATATTGACGAGCTTGTTAAAACCAGTGTTCGTTCAAGTTTTGAAATATATAGGTGACCATAACAAATTGTAAGAATTTCAAATATTTAATTAATATTATAATAGATGCAGTTGTTTAAAAACTTGTTACCACTCCACACAGATTGCTTTATCATGGAAATGATATATGGGTATTTTACAGCAATGACCGGCATCAAAGCCATCAGAGTCAAAATATGATCGTATATTTATCTGTAAATAACACGAATGTTAACGAAGTTCATACAAATTTTTAAATAAGAAATAAAGGTCACAACCAATAGCTGATTGGATTACATTAGATTAAGGAAGTACATAACAGGTTATTATATATAATCCATATTCTCATCTACAATCGTTAATATCTCCTAAAATTATTATGTATACGACAATGTGTTAACATCATTTAAAAAGCTGGAATTGCAATTAAGGTAGATATGTTCTTTTTTTGGAAATCGTTCCTCAAGCAACATCAGAAATCGGTATTAAGAAAATAATGGATTAAAAGACAACTCTGTAGAATTTTGTTCATGAACAACCCAACTCTACAGCCAACCCCTGTCGCAAAAGATCTGTTACAATTTATTTTCTCACATAAACAATAATAACAAAAGCAAACTTTAACAAGAAGTAAAAAAATATAAAAATGTTATTAGCAATGTTAATTAAAGAAATAAGTATTAAATAGATTCCTATAGCTCTTACCGCCTTCTTCTAAACAAAAATTGTGTTTTATTTATAAATATATATTACTCACACCAGTTTTGTATTTTATTTATGCCTTATTTAAGTTTAATTATTAATTTAAAATAATTATAACACCTTTATGAATAAAATTATTGCAATTAAAATGTTTAAAAGCCCTTTTTAATGAGTCTCTAAAATGATATGAAATCTAAGTTATTGCACGGCAATAAATAAACTAATACGGGTATGGAAAATTGAGATTTTTAAATTGTACTGAACTCTAGTAAAAGAGTACTTTTTTGAGATATAGATGACTGAATTTATATCTTTAGCTTAGTGCGCAAACATGGTAAGTCAACTTATGAAAATTTAGGTTTTAAAACAAAATCATAGAAAACTTTTTATTAAGCAAGAGTGCAGAGTCCATTCAAAAAAAAAAAAAAACTCCAGTTAAAATTTTACAATTTACCATCTCAGACAAATCGAATTGACTATAAATAGTTTATATTAATCTACTGTAAAAGGGACAAATTTTTGATACAACAAATCTTAACCACCCCTATCGCGAGTCAATATATCACATGAAATATGTTCCCTTTTCCCATTTTTCGTTCATGAATTTTGTTCACGTGAAAAAATTCCCCATGTTGTCAAATTTTTAGATGGAATTTTGTAAACAATAAACAGCTGTTACGAACAAAATCCACTATTGTGAATGAAAAGTTCATGGGAATAGCACGATAGCAATTTTCCCTTCGAGGGAAATGGATATTTCATGGGAGCATAAATTTCACATGTTTTCACGATAGGGGTGAACATATCCAAATTTGTTCAAGGAAATATTGAATAATTTTTAAACTCATAAGAATTTGTATCTATATTCTACTACTTATATCAATAACCATGAGCCTATTGAGAGCAACTTCTGTGACAAATGAGAATTTAAGGACTGAGATCGAAAAAACCTCAACACACGTTTTTCATTAAAACTTTCAACCCAAGTATTATTTAATTTTATTTTTTATCAAGTTACCTTTGTAAAGCATGTCAGTTATTATGTTTAATGTCAAATAATGTCAATTTGTTGTTAAAATGAGTGACGAGAAATATATGTAACTGCTGCATAATGGATGACGAAACGTACATATGGACAATTTTTCGCAGCTGATGCTCGAGGGAATGTTATAGAAAAGTTTAGGACCCAAAAGCCGGAAATTTTCCAAAAAAGTTCTTGGCATGGCAAGCAAAATGCAATTGCGGCAAAAGAAGCCAAACATTTGTTACAAAGGGCTCTATAAATACCGAAATTTACATCAAGGAATGTTTACAAAAGAGGATGCTTCCATTCATAACACTTCTTTTGGCCTGATTTAGCATCCTGTCTTGAGTGCTACAAGGACAATAATGTGTTATTTGTAAGAAGAGAGGCAAATCCTTCAAACTGCCTGGAGCTAAAGGCTAATGGAGAGATATTGGGATTTTGAAGAGCACAAAAAAGGTGTCCAAAAGTGTGGTAGATTTTAAACGGAGATGGACTATCTGTTCGAACATAGTGAAAGAAAGCTCAATAAAAATCTTAATGGAAGGGTCTCCGAAAAAGTTTCATAAATTCATTACTATTGATTAGAATACATCATTCATTACTATTGATTAGAATACATCATTCATTACTATTGATTAGAATACATCGATCTCAGTCCTTAAATTGATTGATATAATGAAAACACTACAAATTGTTTAAGAAAAAAATGCTAAATCCACTACAAAATACAAACAAGAAGGTCTTATAAGTCTCAAATCCACTTATAAACTGTAATCAAATACTTCATTAACATATGTGAAAAATATTGAAATCAAAATATGTTTGAACCCTTTTTGTACCTCCTGTAAAATGTAACAAAGGAGTCGTTTGCACACTAGAATGATGCCGGGAGAATCCAGCACTTTTCGGATTTCTCATTTCCGATTTTAATGAAAGTTATCACAGTTATTATTGTATTGTGTTTATCAAATCATCGACTTTTTGAGTCGAGACTGGAATTCCTAATTTCCCGGACTTTTTCCCTACCCGGAAGGAACTTAAAAAATCGTTTTATTCCCGGTAATTTTTTTAACTTCATTGATAACTGAGTGTTGCTAGAACAAAACAACAAATTTCGCCATCACAACGAATCTGAATATTTAAGAAGAAAACATATAAAGAAATTTCCGAAAATTCTACACAAAAATTTCCAAAAAAAAAATATTCCCTGAACTTACGGTAAATTTTTTCACGTAGTAACCCTACTCGCGACCCTTTCAGATTCAATAATATGATGTTTTAAGAATTTAAATAAAGTGTACATACATTCACGGAGAGAGAATAATATAGTTGTGCATGTTTACAGTAACCATTTCCATATTTTTAAAAGTTTAACAAGATTATAGTCACAGTAATTATTTATATGATTGTGGTAATCATAATATGGTTAACTTACGATTCACATGATGGTATCAATCATATATATGGTTACAGTAAAAAAGTATATGTTTGTGACAACCATTTTTATGATTAAGGTTTTACCATATGTTGCTTTCGGCTAATTGATATCATAATCTAAGAACAACATATGATAAAACGATTCATCATAACAATGGTTGTCGCATATACTTGTTTACTATTACCGTATATATAATTGATACAATCATGTGAATCGTAAGTTAGTAGTTACTGTGACTACAATATTGTTAGAAAACTTTTAAAAATGTTGAAATGGTTACAACAATATTTTTTCTCTGCATTTAACTGCACATATCTTTTAAACCATACATTGCTACAACATAAAATTTAATTTTATTTCAAATTTGATTTTGTTGGCTCCATTCTATGTTTGTACTAATGTTAAAGTGGACACTCTTTTAGTTTAGGAGTTTGGCACCACATTAAAACACTATTTATTTCTAAGCTTAAAAATGTGTACAAATATAAAACAAATTTTAAAATTTGTATGTGACTTTGAATTTTATTGGTCATATACATATCTCAAAACTGCTTTAAAAATATTCATAATATTCTATAATTGTACAAAATTTTAAGCTGGTCACTATTAAACTAATTACTTTTTCTACATGAGATCTTATATTGAGCTACGAAACGCTCGAGTTTTTTTATAGATTATGTATAAAATGCCATTGAGGGTCATACATTTTCGGCTGACACTATCAAAATGTTTGCTTTATTTTCCTGATCTATGGCCTATTAGTAGTTATGATAAAAAAAATTGTTCTCGCTTGGCAAATATAGTGACCTATGGGTTGAAATCCCAAACGGACAATTAAAAACTTTCATTCATACAAACTTGACTGTAGTCGTCTACTGGTTAAGAAGATGTTACAAGTTGAGATATGTTCGTTATTACGCCTGACACATGGAGACAATGCCGAAAAAAACTCTAGTGTGGTTGTGCGAAAAACCCAACAGTTAAGCAAGTAGTCAATGTGTCCCTTATACACAGTAATGCTCCACCACTTGACTGACTGCAATTTATATATTTTGGGTCATTTGGCACGTATGTGCTCTTTGTAGTGCAGAGACAAGACAATTTATTACTTTATACATCCCAGGTAATCTAGCCCGAAGACAATTCCCACTTAAGTGGCTCTAAGTAATCTAGACTGATCGTTTTGTGAGTAATTCGTACAAACTGGTTTTATACAAATTGTGTTGATATAATTCTCATATAGTTTTATTTTTATTTTTGCTTAAGTATACCAATATCCCTTGCAACATAGCATGAAGTCAATGGTCAATTTAGTGTATCTTAGTAACCTATAGTGAAGTCACTTTAAACGTTAACTTTGTACTGTACTCTAGAAAGTAATTATTTTACCCACCAGAAGCAATCTATTCGAACAGTACAAGTATGAAATCAAGACGAACTATTTTAATGAAATCAAAAGTACTGAATTCTTTTTACAAAATGTTCCATACCTGTGTAGAAGTAGTTAATTTCAATTCTAGCAATGTAAAAAATCGCATTAAAATGATTCATTAAAAAAAAATAATAATAACTTTAAGCCAATATTAAAATAAGTAGTTTAAGCATGTATGTATTTAAAAGGCAGTTGATGAGAGGTGGGGATTAAATTTGATTGATTTCAGTTAGAAATTTTTGCTTACAAAAAACAAGGTGTGAAAAACGCAATGACATTAATGTGCATGTATTTCAGTTATTTACAGTTATTTCCGTTTTATTTTTGATTATCTGAGATTTGAAATTTCCGCTAGTTATTAACATGTTATATTAAACTAAAATTATATTAATTTTTTTCTAAGATTGGCATGAGACACGAGCTAAAATAAAATTGTATCAAGGTTTGTTTTGAATCGCATGTTATCAGTTTTTGGCAGCAACATAAATCAATATTAAATATACAGTTATAAAATAAAATTGGAAATATCCTAAGGCTTAATAAAACATAGTTTTAAAATAAACTGAATTAATATTCGATTTTATATTAAAGATGTTTTCTAAGTCCTACCCAGCAATAAGTTCAGAGTTAAACATGTAGGAGAGCTATATTCGGCTGTGCCGAATCTTATATACCCTCACCAACGTATACTTTAAGATTGAAAATATTTTTTGGAAAGGTCTTGGAAATGTCAATCATTAGATACCCATATTTTATATATTAATGATAATCCAGATATTGATAAAAAAAAAATAAGTCAAAAATCGAGGTAGTCGTTATTTTTTGCTTGAATCTCAGACATTAGTGGACCAATTTCCTCGATTTTATATAGCGACCGAGCCGGAAGAATTCCCGATATATTGATGTGTCAATTATGTTTGTAAGATATTTGGGGGCTACGGAAAGTTGATTTCAACATACAGACAGACGGACATCGACTTCGCTATCTCTAACGATCCAGATTATATATACTTTGTGGGGTCGCAAATGAAAATTGTAGAATTTACAAATGGAATGACAAGCTTATATATACCCTTGCCAATCATGATGAAGGGTATAATAAAGTATTTCTAAAAATGTTGCTGGGTTATAAGATTTCAATATAAATCTATTAAATTTATAATTTATTAATTTTTTTGCCACAAAGTGCTTCTAACCCATGTTTACCAAAAAACTTGTGCCCTTAATTAATCATTATTAAATTATTTATGAATTTAGAAGATTTAGGAGTGCTAAACTTGGAATTTTAAATTAAAAATTCTGAATATTATGTAAACTTTGTATAGATAGGTACAAGTTAAAAATATTTGTTGCCAACAAAATTCTTAATGAATTTTTTTTTATTTTTTTTTTTTTTTCAAAAATGACCTTAGAAATAAATCTTGAAAAACAATTTTACCTGAACGAAGGAAACAAAAAAAAAACATTAATTTATAAACAAATATTGTGTTAATAACTTACGGACATTTGTTGTGTTGTGATTTGTTTTTTTTTTTTTTTGTAAATATTGAGCCATTAAAAATTATTAACAGATGGGCATTGAATGCGAAAAACAACTCCAAGTGTTGACTAAATAAAAAAAAATGTTGAGGAGAGGTTACTTACCTAAAAATAAAAAAAGAATAAAGAAAAAATATTATTTATTAGTCAGTTGAAAAATGCTATGTCTGTAATTAAAATTTATAGAGAGGGAAAAAATACACAATTTATATAATAATTAAATTAATAAACATTAAAAATAATTTTATTGCAAGATAAATGTTTTTTTACATAGAAAAAAAAAAAAAAAACAAGTAACATGCTACTATGTACAGGTAAATAGGAATTTCCGGAGTTAAAATATTTTCCTAGTAAGTATATGTTTAAATACATGACAAAACTGTTTGTTGTAACAGTGCAAAGTGAAGTCTATAGAGGGGGTTTATGATTACTAGAGTGCTACAAGATTGTATAGCCGAAAAAATTATATATTTTCATACAAATCAAACCAAAAATATATCTAACTTTTCATTCGAAATTCCAAACATTGCATTTTTTTTACATTTGACATTCACGATTTACCGGTTAACGTTGTCTGCTCTTAGTTAAACCTTCGGGTTATATTTAAAATTATCTGGACTATAATATTATGAATATTTATAATTCATTTATAGTAAAGAAACTGGACTTATTCGACAATACACATTGGGGCAGAATCAAATTTTTTTGAAATAAATATGGCATTTCTAAACGGCTGGTTCGATCGGCATAAAATTGACTTGGGCATAGCCAAGGAGTATTAGAGTTTAAGTTATTAAAATGGACACTATGGGGGCTCAAAGTAGGCTACCTTTGTCATGTAAAATTTTTAAAAACTGGCCATTTTTTTGTTTCCCATCCGATTTCAAAGATTTTTATATTTTTGGAATACTCCTTGGCTAAGCCAATGTTAAATTTTATCCCGATCGGACCAGCCGTTTAGAAATGCCAGATTTATTTCCAAAAAAAAATTTGATTCTGCCCCACTGTGCAATATATGACAAAAAAATTCGATTTTCTTGAAATTCGCAATATTTGTTAGATATTGACAAAAATTTTTACATTTTTATTCCCCACAAAATTTTATACAAATTTAAAATGAAGTTGTGAAGTTGCCATTAAAAATACAGTGCAAGCTCGGTATTTTTAACATTGCAGGTTCTATAAACGCGACAGTTTACGAAAAACAGGTTCTATTTTAGCGACTTTTATCTGTTTGTTTTAAATTTGTTTACAATGTCTATAACCAAAAAAGGGAAATCCCCGTCTTTTGGTATATTAACCTTTTTGGTTGATTTTGATCTTCAATTTTGTCAATTTATTCGTGTCATTTGTTGTGAAAATAAATCTTTTAATATGGGAAAAGTTCAACATATTGTAAAACCAACGAAATCTCAAAATATAGAGATTTTAAAAAAATTTAAAAGTGGAGATTCCATAAATTGAATTTGCGTGCAAGAAAAAGCAAGAAAATTCAATAAAAAAGTTCATACGTACAACAGAAAGTGGCTCTGGCAAACGTTGCACCTTAAGGAAAGCTGAGTACCCAAGAATGGATAAAATGCTTTATAAGTGGTTACTAAAAACAAAGAGAACAAATTTTCCAATTTGTTTTCAAAAATTTATCAAACCAATTCAGGTTTAAATGCCAGTGAAGTATGGTTGAAGAAATTTAAGCGTCGACATGGAATTAGATTTTTAAAAATTACGGGCGAGAAATTGTCTTCGAAACCTCAACTTATTGATCCATTTGTGAAAGTGTTTAAGGATTATGTTGATGAGCATGGGTTGACTTTTCACCAAATCTACAATTCCGACGAATATGGTTTATATTATAGGGTGCTTCCAAATCACACTCTTGTCACTTGTAATGAGACAACAGCGCCCGGAAGAAAAATATGTAAGGAACGAATAACTTGTATGCCCTGTTCAAATGTGAATGGCACAGATATATTGAAATTGCTGGTTGTTGGAAAATCGAAAAACCCACGCGCCTTTAAAGGCTTTTTCAATAATCCTGTAATATACAACACCAGTAATAACGCCTGGAAGACATCATTTATATTCAAGGACTGGTTCCATCACGAATTTGTTACCCACGTAAGTTAATTTTCACCAATTAGTAAAAGTAAGTTGTTCATAAGTAAACATTTTTTAGGTCCAAAAATTTTTGGCTTCAAAAGGTCTGCCGCAAAAAGCAGTTTTACTTTTAGATAACGCGGTGACGGTTTAATTATACCAATGAATCTACCACCCAATTGCACTGCACTTATTCAACCGTGAAATCAAAATGTTATCAACTTGGACAAGTTAAATTATAAAAAACAACTGCTCACCCACTTGCTTGACCAGAAGGGAACAAATTTGGAGCTCAAACTAAAAAACTTCAATCTCAGAAATGCAGTTTAGATTCTAGCTACGTTCTGGGATTAAATATAAGTGTCCAATATCCGAAAATCCTGGAACGCCTTGCTCAAATTCGGTACTGAATGGAGTGAAGAGGATAACATCCTCTTAAATTTTTTACAAAATATAATTCAGGAAGAAAACGAAGATCTTTGGAAAATGATAAGCCTGCTGTTGTTTTAAAAAATAATTTGCCAAAAAAAGCAACTGAAAATCTGCAATTTCTTTAAAAATATTTAATATGTAATCAATAAAAAGGATTCTGTTTTTAAAAATTACATAAATTTTTTCAATAAAATTTTGGGTTCTGTTTTCGCGTAAATTCAGTTTTCGCGACAGGTCTGGTTTTTAATTAGTCGCGAATACCGAGCTTACAATGTATTTAATTTTTTTTATCCATGAATTTAGTTATAATTTCCCGAAAAGTACCTGGTTTTTCAATAATTTAAGAATAACAAAGAACGATTTTTGCTCAGAAATATTAGTGATAACAGATCGCGCTCCTTTTCTCGATTAAACGCTTATTTACAAAGTTATTCAAATTTTAGATTTTTGAGTTGTACGAGATATGAGTGATCTCAGATCGAACTGCTTTTCTTGATTAAACGCTTATTTAAAAAGTTATTAATATTTTAGGTTTCAAAGTTGTTTCATATGAAAAATCGATTTTTGGTCAGATATAACAGTGATCACAGATCGAGGTGTTTTTCTCGATTAAACGCTTATTTACAAAATTATTTAGGATTTTAGATTTTGTTACATAAAAATCGATTTTTGGCCAGAAATATGAGTGATCACAGATCGAGCTGCTTTTTCAATAACAATAAAGATGGTTGTGTCCTAATATTGCATTTTCAATGCCTTCTATATTTTAAGTCTGTTAAAGAAATTATTTAATTTATAAAATTATAAAGTCTATAACTTTTCTTAATTGCTCTAAAATTGTATTTTGTCCACTTTGAAATTTATTCTCAATTATTATTTTTTATTCAATTAACTTCAAAAGCGGCATTTCTGTCAATTTACAGAGCACTAAGCCCCCTCTCTCCCATCCTTCCTAGTTGGCTGACTTTTGGAGGTTGTTTTAAATAACTATTTGAATACAAGTATTATTTTTGGTTTGTTGCTTTTTTTGTAGTCTACGTTTGTACTGAATTTATGTTCAATTTATTATTTATGAGTAGAACATAAATCTATTAAACTTTTTTTTTTTTTTTTTTTTTTGAAATATATAAACGAATGCAATTTTTGATTTTGGAAATAAAAATCATAGAAACAGTAGCAAAGCGGTGGCTGTGTTTGAGTGCAAATGTCATCGATATTTTGTAGTTTTGTAGAAATAAAAAAAAAAATATTTAAATAAATTTGAATACAATAAACAGCTTGTCTGTTTAAATTAAAATGAAAAAAATAAAAACTTAAACCAGTTTGAAAATAATATAAAAAATATAAAAAAAGTAAATACTGTATCTAGACTAATTACGTTCTTTGGCAAACAAAAAAAATAAACACGATATTTAAAGGAATTAATACTTAAACAATAATTAATTCCAGTTACTCTATATCGAAAGAAAAATGAGAAGAACAAATTTGAGTGGCAATCAGAGTTTTTCATAAAAGTTAGCTTGGTGTCGGTTTTTATTCGAAAATCGCTCTTTTCAATTTAATGATTCTATTCCTGCTGGGGTTTCTGAGCCTTTTTTATTACAACTATTGTAGTTGGAAGTCTTCGTTTAAAGGCTCAATTAATTGAAAAAAGGGGCATGGTTACAATTTTATCACCTGCCACAGTAGTTTAGAAAGATTTCATTTTAAAAAATTTGTAGGGACGATGCGACAAACTTTGGAAGCCCACCCACATTCAAGCTACGCATCCATGTAAATAAAAAATTCACTCAGAATGTATTAAATCTCATTAAGATACCTTCAATCATTGATAAGCTACCTAATTATTACCAAAATAAAACGATTCTAAGCCACTGTGTAAAAGAATAGCTTATTTGAAATTACTGATTCAAACCACCATTAATTAACTCGAAAGATCATGTTTTCATATCCATATTAGATGTATTTGTTATTTTACCTAAATGCTTTTATTTATTACTACTATAAGTTTAGTCATTCATTACTAGTCACTCATTCAAAACAACTAATAATCGCCGTAATTTACAACTAATTGTTGCAATTGTTTGAAAAACTATTTGAGTTTTACATGCAAGCAAAGCTCAAAAGGCAGAGTGTTGCCAACTCTGAGGCCACTTCAAAATGATCATGTTTTTTTTCTCAATTTGAATTTAACACACACACACAAAATTTACATATTTAATGGTGTTTGAAATCATAGCCTGACAAAGTCTTCGACATCGTGTTGTAAAACCAGAAGTAAAATAGCAAAAACAACAACAAAATGGTTGTAATAATTATAATCAAAAATCATTAAAGTAAAAAAGGCGTCAATTTAAAAGAGAGAGAAAAAAACTTATAAAAAAACAAAGACGTTTTTGTCTCGTCTGGAATGAAAAGTCAATGTCTTGGATGGGAGAGATATTTGCATATTAATTATTTATATTTATTTTTTTTATATATATTTTTTTCTTACATCTTTTTAATTTACTATTATAGTAGTGTGACATTGGGAAAATATTACAATATAAATTACAACAATTTTATTGTAAATTAGTGACAATAACAACGTGTGTGTGATGTGTGAAAACTATTGACAATTAATATGAATTTAAAATATTGTATTTTGTTATTGTTAAGGAAGGCAGTTTGAATAAATATTTATGGCAAGAAATCAAAATTTATAGAGAAATCATTCATTTCATTTTAGACATAATAAGAAAAAAAATATTTAAAATCTTGGAATATTTATAATTTGTCAAACATTTAGCTTTAATAGCAATTGATGCATGTCATCTTTAGGACATTTCAGCACTTTGTCTGCTTTTAAACAGTTAGCACAGAGTGAAGATTATGCACTAATGCCCAGTTTTTGACTTCGTATTTTAATACGTATTTAGTTAATTTTTACTTAAATTTAAATGGTATTTAAATACAGTTTGAGTTTTTCAGTGCAATACAATTTTTCTCATTTAAATAAGATAAAAGTGTGGTAGCACTACTAAATATCAAAAAATTATCGATAGTTTTGTATAACACAGCTGTTCAAGCAAAACAAAAATTGATACATTTTGCCAAATAAGAAAAAAAAAGGTTATTATATACAATAAAATATATGTAGGAAAATACACAAAAGAAGCCCCAACTTCACCGCATCGGAAGTGTAGTTTTTGTTAGATGCCGTAAAAAAATACAGCGCTACAATAGAGTGAAAAAAAAACAGACAACAAAAGACAGCTGTTAAAAACATATGGTAGTTTATGAAACTTAAATAGAATTTAAATATCCAACGTTGGCCACTTAAGTATCATTTAAAAAAACACTGAGAAACTCATTTTCGTATTTAAATAGAACTATAATTAATATTTAAATACGAAGTCAAAAACTGGCTCTAGGTAGTCTTGTATATAGAGAAAACGGTTTTCCCTAGACAAGCGAATACCTTGCCAATCGAATTCAATCGGTTGTTTAAAAATAATATAAGGTCCATGATAAAGCCACTGTGTATTAGGGTATTCAATTAATCGGCTTTCTGGTTTAATCGGGGTTTAGATTTAATCGGTTAATAATCGGGTAATTCCAAATTATTCGATTAACCGAATAATTTTTATTTTAATTTTAAATTGAAAATAAAACCACGAATTTTGTGGTTTGAGATCCTTTTTGCACATGTGAGTTTTTTTAGGATTTTGAGATCTTTTAAAAAAAGAATATAATTTAAATGTTTTCCTTTTAAACGATTTGTTTCTTTAGATTTAATAAAACTTGATTTGTAAAAAACTCTCGCTGATTGTAGATGTTGGAGAAATCGAAATTAAGGCAATATCTCAGTTCTTTTTTTGCATATTCATATAAAATCCTCCATTATACCATTGGAGTCCTTTTTGGATTTTTCTTTTAATACTTTTAATATTGTAATTTCGTTAAGTTCTGATAAAAGACTTGTTTCAGTAATGTCTCCAGTTTCGCCTATTATCAGAGCGTCCTCCGACAAATACATGTAAATTAAATATGCCAATTGTTATTATACACAACAAACATATTTCTTGGATGTTCGAAAAAATATGTAATTTTACTTTGACATTTGTATTTGAATTAAAACGAAAAAAATAAATACCAAAAAATATGTTATAGTGTAAGAAACAATAAATTTTGGTTAATCGACACAAATTAATCGGTTTATTTGTTATTTGAAAATCGGCAATTTGAAATTATTCGAACAGTTAACCGACCAAAATTAATCGGTTAATCGATTGAATACCCTACTGTGTATACATCGCACACAACTATCTGCTAACTAGCAGACCGATTAGCCTTAGCAGAGAGTAAGCAAATACTTTATTTATAATGCAATTTTGCCTGTCAATAAATAATTTGAAAATTAACTCTGGAAAGTGTGATGTATTGCCAACTATTCAAAAAAATCTGCTCTGATGCATTTGTAGACATTTCTATTTATGTTTTTTCCCTCAAATTATAATTGGTGACAAGGTCTCTTATCAGTCATATTGTCATAATGTCCTAATATATCACGATTCGGCGGCTCGGCTTAACCGACTCTTAGGCATTCGACATTGGTCTCTGCTGGTTCGTTACGATAACACAATAAACATAGCATAGAAAGTAGTATTATTTTAGGACATTTTTTGCTTGAAAAGCAATAAAAACCATTGTGAAATATTAGGACATTATAACAATAAGACATGATAGGAGACCTTGTGAATTGACCAAATATGTTTCACGTTTATTTACAAATTTTGACACAAAACTTCTGTTGTTTAAAGACTTAGCAAGTCTTATAAATACATTATAAAATGTTAAATCCCTGCTAAATTTTGGTTATAAATACGGCTATAAATGACTAAATAACATTTTGCGTAGGACATCACTGTTACTATAATTTCGTTAGTATAGATTTAAATGCGCAGGACTTATTTTTCCAAATTAAAATAAAAACGTTCTAAAACCATTTGATGAATATTTGTTAGAAGTGTTTATTTTCCTTATGTGATACGATTTCCGATCAAGGTTATCAGATTTTTCCACTTTCAGGGACAAATTCTAAAAGGTCTTCCGAACTTTTACAATTGATAGTGGTCATGTTGTTAAGGCTACATCTGTCGAATTGACGGGCATTTGTTTGGTTTATTTTGCTAAATCACCATGGATGAATGTAGCGTTTAACAACAAGTGCAAATGATAAAATAAGTTTTATTAAAATGAGTGTTCTGTTCGAACAATGTTCCGCAATCTTCGCTCAATTTACGGTGAGGAACATTTCTGGACAAACGTTAACAAACAACATGAGACTCCAGAACGTCCAATGCGTCCCATAAAAGTCACTGTTGACCAGGCGTAAGTCGATGATTACCAACTTCCTTTGGCCGGCATGTGGTTTCAACATGAAGGACATTTTGTATGATAAACACATTGGATATTCTGTACGATAAATTTGAGGGCATGGTCATTTCAAGCGGAGGTGATGTGAACATGTCACCTAGATCATGCGATTTGAATCCGTTAGAATTTTTCTTGTGGAGTTTCCTTAAGTCGCAAATCTATGCGAATAACCCACAAACCACAGCGGCCCACCGTCACTCAAACCAATGCTAAGCTTGATAATTACCATGGAACTCTGCACTAACAATTTCAATGGTAAAAAAATGGTTTCGTACAAGTACGGAAGATGCCGAACGTTCTGAACGCTTAGTTAAGGTCTTTACACCCTAAACAATTGAAAAATTCAAGATATGGTGTTGGTCGATCGGATATTGAAAGTGCGGTAGCCATAGGCATCTCACAATTTTGTATGATCTCTAGGGTATGAGATATCTTGCTGAAAGCCGCGTTTGCTCACAATCGACCACAAACGCAATCGTGTGACAATTTCACCGGAGTGTTTGACGTTATTTAACCGTAGTATGGACGAGTTTTGGCGCCGTTTCGTAACTGTGGACGAAACGTGAATCACCCATAACACACCAGAGACCAAACAGCAGGCAAAAAAGTGGGTTTCTCCGGATGAACCGGGGCCAAAGATGGCTAATGGGGTTTGCCAGTCAATAAAGTCATGGCGATCGTTTTTTTTTTATGCACGCGGATCCACATTAACTACCTTCAAAATGGTAAAACAATCAATGGCGAACATTCAAATTATTACATCGATTTAATAAGTCTTAGCAAAAAAAAAAATACCGCATTTGGCCAAGAAAATAATTCGTTTTCGCAAGAGTGCACAGTTTCCATGACAAAAATCCATGAATTAGGCTGCGAATTGCTCCTTCATGCGCCCTATTCTCCGGATTTAGCCCCGAGTGACTATTTCTCACGAAATGGCACAACGGAAAGCGATTTGACTCCAAGGATGAAATTATCTCTCATACAAATACTTATTTTGATGACCTCGACAAATCTAATTTATTGGAAGGGAGAGAAAAAATTGGAGAAAAGGAAATTGGAAATGTTGACAAAATAAAATGATTTTTTAGCCAAAAACCTGTGTTTCATTCAAACAGTCACGGACTTATTCACCCCTATCGGCAAAACATGTGAAATTTATGTTCCCATTAAATATCCATTTCCCTCGAAGGGGAATTTGCTCTCGTGATATTACCATAAACTTTTCATTCACAATAGTTGATTTGGTTGAAACAGATCTTTATTGTTTACAAAATTCCATCTAAAAATTTCCCATGTTTGGGGAATTTTTTCACGTCAACAAAGTTGATTAACGAAAAATGGGAAAAGGGAACATATTTCATGTGAAATATTGATTCGCGATTGAGGTGATTAACTTGCCTTCGTATTTATAGGTAATAGTAAATACGGTAGTTGAGCTGAAGAGAATTTTAGATGTAAATGTAACTTTGCGTTAATGGTAGCCCAACCTTGCTTTTATGACTGCTAAAGTTCATAGAGTTCTGAACTCTTCTATAAATTAGACTGTCTCTCTATGTCTTCTGTCTTCTTTAAATTTAATTTTATTGGATTGTTTTCATTGCAATTTCTTGATTTTCGACTACGAAAGTTGCACTTTTTAAAATAACGAAGACCTGAAGATTTAAAGTGGTTAAATTTTGAACTCGGAATTTTTAACCGGATTGTATTTTTATATTTACAGTATTGTAATGGTATTTAATATTGTATTTACAGTAATGTGATTATTTATTCTTTGCAGAATTGTAAGCATTATCTAAGTTGCAGCATCTATATATATAAAAATGAAATGGTCCATGTATGTAATGTCATCACGTGAGATTTGAAATTATCAGGAGATGGTTTGTAAAGAAAAAAAAAATTAAAAAATCGGAAATTCACTTCTCATTTTTCTTAATAAAATACATTTTTTGGAGAAACTTGAAGAACTAACATTAGTAAATAGATACCGAGCGAAGCCGGGGCGGTCAACTAGTTATAAATATTTTAATAAAAATTATTCTTTGTTTACTTTGGACTTCAACATGATAACAAAGTTTTTAACAAAACAAATCATAAATCAAATTGTTTGCTATTTTAAAATAATCAACATAATCATTCATTATTTAAATTTCTAGACTTATTGTTGACCATAATAAACAATGTATAAATGATTCTGCTTTAATTTAATTCTAAAATTCTAATTTGTTCAAAGTTGTTAATTGAAATTAAATTCAACATTTTGCTACTAATTAAGCTCAGCTTGAGAATAAATCAAATTGAGTTTCAATTTATGCAAACAAATTGAAATAAAAAAAAATAAAAAAAACTAATAATACTCAAAAATAAATCGTAACAATTTTAAATGTTATTAACTGGTTTTTGTGTAGTTGTTGTTGTTGCAGTCATTTAAATTTGTTTCCCTCTCTTTGAAAGGATGGAGGGGTAGACAAATGGCAATATATTGTCATCATAAAGTTACCTTCTAAGAACACCTTTTATGTAGTGTTTTTTCACTTCTCCACTTTGCATTTTGTAGAATATTATTAATTGAAAGTACCCTACATGAAGTAGTAAAGTTATAAATACAAGATTTAAATGAATTATTCTGTTAACTTGACATAACATGGGTAAACATAAAATTTTAACATTTCGTATCTTAATGAATTTTTTTTTTTTTTTTTTGAAATTAGTTTGAAAATGTGAAATTTTTTTTATAAAAATCATAAGATTTCGGTTTGCACATCTGAATATATGATGATTTAGTTGCTAAACACATGGTAACATGGGCTATAGATCCCCTTTATGCAAAATGTTAGAACTAGAACGGCTAGTTTTCATTCCCACAAACATAAAAAAAATTGAACTAGAAAATTTTAATAAACTGTAGGTCACTTTCAAGCCCCTTTACCTATATTTTTATTTCTTAAGCTTAAACTAACCAGTTTCTTGTTAGATTTCTCTGTAGTATTTTAGTTTTTATTTGAAATGTTGCAATCTTTTTAACATGAACCCCTACTCAATAATTTTATGTGTGTATTTTTTTTTTTGTTGATTTGGTTTTTTGAACTTTTTTTTTACTATTCGATTTGGTTTTTGCTGCGTTTAAATTAACTTTATTTGTTTAAGCAGTTGTGTTGTTGTGGTAAATTAATTGTAGTGTAGGTGCTTTAATTATTTATTGTTGTTGGTACGAGTTTGTATATTTTTGTTTCAAATAATTTGTTTGTTATTTTTTTTGTTTTTGATTTTAAATATTGTTAACTAGTTGAATTGAAAAAAAAAATCACTTTCCGTTTCATTTAAAATAAATTTTGACGTCAAAATTTTGTAGATTCTCTTTTAATTTCGAAACATTTATGGTTAAGCAACTGTTTTTTAATTGAGATGATCATCGTTTTCATGGCAAAAAAAAAAAAAGAATGTAGTTTAGTTAGTATTATGTTAAGAAATCTATTATGAAGATTTTTTAGAAAAACGAAACAACCTAAGCATACAGAATTGAATTATTATATTAAGAAAACAATTTAAAACTTGTTGATATACGAAAACATTTAATAAGTGTCTTTAAATAGGAACAAAATATAATTAATTATTGCATAAAATTATGTTAATTAAAGTTTGCAGTAACTAGAGTTTCCAAAAAACCGAAGAATTTCAAAATCACGGTTTCGGTTTAAAAAAAATGAAAACTATTTAATCAGTTGATAATATAGGAAATGCTATACGAATTTAAAGTTCAAACTTGACGAGTGTTCAAGAGGATAAAGGAAAATTGGTACTTTTTCATTTAATGGTACCTTTTTAATATATTAAATTAGTCAGCTTATATACATTAAAGTTGGCTAATATGCTTCTAAATGAAGAAATAATCAAGAATATTGTTACTTTTTCTTCTAATTGTACATTTTATTATATTAAATTATTTTACTTATATGTATACATAATAGTTGGCTGATATGCTTCTGAGTAAAGAAAGAATCAAGGATAGCTAGCATAATGATATTAAGGTAACAGAAACTATTATTGAAATTTCTATAATAATGAACCTATAAGCAGGATATTAAACACACATGATCCTGACTGAGTTAGAATATAAAAAAGGGAATTGCAGGTACTTTTTCGAGCTAGTAGTACTTTTTGAATATTTTATAATGATGGATGGATGGAATTCAAAACGGATAATTAATGATACTATTTCTTTATTGTAAAGGTACTTTTTGAATATTTTATAATAATAAACCTTAAAATTAGGTACAAATGATTCTGAATGAGTTAGAATTCACAAAAGGTGATTATAGTGGTACCTTTCTTTTGTATTTTTCTATAAAAATGGACACAGAAATATGAAAATAGAAACTCATGATGCTGAGTAGGAATACAAAATATGGGTCTTTATGGTACTGTTTTTATTCTAATAACCCGTTTAGAATGAGCTAGAATCCACATTACAATGAATCAGTAAACATGAAACATGGCGAAGCGCACTGGGTCAGCTAGTACTCCATACTTTTATCGGATATTTAAAAAAAACTAAGACTTTGTTACAAAAATTTTGCATTATTCAGCCTGCGAAATTTAGCCTGCTACATCATCTGAAGCAATTATTGTAATACAATTTAAAAAAATTAAACAAATCTTAAGATATTTTTACAGATCTGTTTTTAGAGATATTGGATGAATAATTGGATGAAAAAGTTTGTTTCTCATTTTTAAATAATGAATTTTTCTACTGAAAATAGATTAAAAGTAAAAACCGAAGAATAATTGTCGGTTTCGGTTTTAGGCCTCGAAAAACCGCGGTTTCGGTTAAAACCGAACTGGAAACTCTAGCAGTAACCATAATCAAAGCACTTTGCTTTTTAAATAAAAATATCTAAGATAAGACTATATATTCACCCCTATTCTGTTAGTCGTTGTCGACACAATGTCACGTCGGCAGCCAATATCGATAACAATTGGTAACTATTTGCACTTTAATCCGACTTAAAAAATTCTGTCAGTAGTAACCATTTGTTATCGATATCGACGAAACATAACCATTTATTTGCTGTCTACTTGACTGTGTCGACAACGACTTACAGAATAGTGGTGATTATGTTTTATTAAAAGGTGTCACAAAATGTACGCAAAATTATGAACACAGCTTTTTTTCTTTACAGCTCATCGGATAAATAGCCTCCATGTCTTGACTATTTTGCATAAATGGGACTGTATTGTTAAATTTCCTCCTTCAATGTACGGTCGATTGTGGTCTTGTTGTGATAGACCTTTTACATCATGACCTTTGACCGCATAAAATTTAATCTAATGATGTTATGTCACGCGATCTAGGGGATCATCATTCTGATCACCGAAACGACAGAGTAAACATCCGGTAGTGTCTTATGCAGTGATGGAATTGGTTCGCATGCTGTAAAGCTGAATTCGCCCATGTGTTTCTGAAACATTAACATGTAGTTTGACATTTTTATATGTAGTATTTTTGAGACTTCAAACTTTATATAAAAATATGTACCGAACTAAAAAAGTTTCAGAAACACATGGGTGAATTCAGCTTAAGAACCAGGAATCAGTTTTCGAATAAGTTCTGTGTCAATTATCTTCCCTCCAGGCCATGCCCTTTTATTTTCATTACGCCCTAGCCAAGTAAGCCACTTATAAAATGGTTTACGAATTCTAAAGTACATTATGACTTACATAGTTATGACTTTGCATAGCTGTTACAAACGAAATAAATAGGTAGAGTTTCCGCTGGGTAAGCACTATTTAACATTACATTACTTTAAAACATTACATTACTTTAAAAATGCATTCTATAAATAAGTTATGATTATTTTAAATGCAAGTAAAGGGTTTTCCAACAAGAGTTGTTATTTTGGTATTGAAAGAAAAATTTAATTTTTTAAGATAAATGATCGGATGTTTATTTCATAATAAAGAGGAAAGTATGCCGTTAATAATGAAAAACAACAATAATCAAATGGCCACCACGACCACGCTTACAGGACCACTTCCTTTTCATGAAATTTTCCATAACCAAATGTGCCCTATGTCCTCGATAGCCTCACGAATTCAATATTTGACCTTATCTTTCACGTGGCCCCAAAGGAAGAAGTCGCAAGGTGTTAAATCATAAGATCTCGGTGGCCAAATGTGATCACCTCTTCCAGAGATAACACGATCCGGAAACTTTTCCCATAAAAGAGCAATGGTTTCGTGGCTTGTGTGGCACGTAGCGCCGTCTTGTTGAAAGTAAACGTTGTCCAGATCAATATCATCCAACTCCGACCATAAGATACGGTGTAATGACGTTTGTGTAATGGCCAATTCCAAAGAACGACGAGGAATGGACAAACCTGGGATTTCTTCAACACTTTGGGCTACAGCAGCAATATTCTCAGTTGTTATTGAGCGACGTGCACACACGCATAAAAATAAAATATAGTTGTGCATGGTTACTTTAACCATTTCAACATTTGTGCATGTTTACTGTAACCATTTCAACATTTTTAACAAAAACTATATATGATTGTGCTAACAATAATATGGTTAATTTACGATTCACATGATTGTATCAACCATATATATGGTTACAGTTAACATGTATATGTTTGTGACAACCATTTATATGATGAATAATTTGATCATAATAAGTTGTTCTCAGATTATGATATCCATAAGTGAATCGTAAATTAACCATATTATTGTTACCACAATCATATATATAGTTACTGTGACTATAATATTGTTAAAAATGTTGAAATGGTTACAGTAAACATGCACAAATGTTGAAATGGTTAAAGTAACCATACACAACTATATATTTTTTTTCTGCGTGCAGGTTTTATTCTTCACATCACTAACTTGCTCTAACAGCACGAATTTTTCCACCAATTTATGTATTGCGGTCCGACAAGGTGTTTCACGACGACCCAAAAATGCTTTAGTTTTGCGAACTGTGACTGCAAGATTTTCACAATTTTTGTAGTGAATTTTAATAATTACAATGCATTGTTGAAGAGTGTATTATTCCATTTTTAGTAATGTAGTAGTTTCTACTTGTCAAATGTCAAAGAATAAAGGCTTCAAAAGTGACAGCTACCGAAATCTTGGGTGATTCAAAATAACGCCTCTTGTTGGAAAACCCTTTTTTAAATTTATTTAAAAGCGGCAAAGCAAACAGGGCTTAAAACATACAAACTCATTTCATATTAAGAAATAACATGATTCGGCGGATTTGTTTTCTTAATAATGAGAGCAATATGAACAAATATAAAAAATTAAATAAATTTAAACACCTACAAATGATTAGAACATACTTTTTTATATATTTTTTTAATTTAACAAGATTTTATTTGAATTCTATTTAGTTAAATAAATAGCAGTCAGCAATAATTATGAGTTTGTAAATTTTGGCCTTACATAGTTAACAATTACAAATGTGTAATTATTTTTGAAGTTTTTGTTTGTTAATTAATGTTTAAAATATGACACAAATTGAAGCTTAACTAAACAGTTTAAACAAGTTTTTACTGAAATGAATAAAAAGGTTAATTATACCCCCGACCGACCGACAGACAGACAAGACAACTGGTTGTTATTATCACTACATAATTATAAAAAAAAAAAAAAATTATTTTATTATGGCTTAAATTCTATGTCATCCCAAATAAAACTTGTTCTCAATTTTCATTTCATTACGCCGCCAAAACATGAACAACAAATATGTAAAAACAAAAACAGATCATCAGAAATGTAGGTTAATTATGAGTTATAAACCTCAATATTTATGAAAATGGGTTGACGTTATATGGACATAAAATGAATGAATCATATTTTAAGCTGGGTGCTTCAAAAGTAATTTTTTTTTTTACAGTTAACTCCTCCTGTTTTCAAATCATGAAAAATTATCATTTCACAAAGAAAAGTAAAAATATTGAAAATAAAACTCTGCCATATCATGGAAGAAAGACCATGTGCTTGGCTGTTAATAAAAAGTGAAATTTTATGAAAATGTATGGGCTAACTTCTCAGCTGTGATGACTGTGCTGTTAGCCTGGTATCTCTCCATGTATGTAAATTTTGTTTTACATTTAAAAAGAAAATAAAATAAAAACTGTGTCAAAAATACACAAATTTCGTGCCTGGTTGCGTTGTTCATTTCATTTTTTCACAAAATTTAACTTTAGTTTTTTCCATTTCATTTTATTTATTTTCATTTTTTTTATATGTTTAAATTTTCATGGTGCTAATTGTTTAAATCTCGTAGCTGTGTGTATGTGTGACTAACTGACCTAAAACGTTACATTTGCGTAAAAGTTTTAATGTTTTTTTTTTTTTTTTTTTTTAAGATTTATTTATGCTTTTTATTTCTGTTGTGTGTCTGCTGTTCACATGTCCATAGGAAAAGATTTAACTAAAATTTCCATTAAAAAAATCTGTTATTAATTGCATAAAAGCGTAGTTTATTATGTATTTTTATATGATACTCTTGATGTGCTGGTAAATATTATACATAACTTTGTATTTTTAAAGGTTTTACTTTCTTCATGAAAGTGAAAAATTTGAATAAGTAATAAATTATGGTAAAGAGATTATACAGAGGAATATGGGTCATATGTTTCAACCAAAATGAAGTGCATATAAATTATGTTTGGAGGTGGGAATTTTTTTATGCGATTATATTAAAGTATTAGATTAGGCAGCACCATTGGCTACAGCTGAATGATTCGATTGTATAGACTGATGTTTTTTCTATTCTAGCAACATAAAGTTCATAATGTAATAACTCGAATATAGTGTAGCGACCCTAGAGAGAAGGTTGTTAGAAGGACCATTTCAACATTTGTGCATGTTTACTGTAACAATTTCAACATTTTTAACAATATTATAGTCACAGTAACTACATATATGAATGTGGTAACAGTAATATGGTTAATTTACGATTCGCATGATTGCATCAACCATATATATGGTTACAGTAAACATGTATATGTTTGTGACAACCATTTATAACACGGAAGACAAAAAAGATTGATGACATAGAATTGGAGGTATTACTCCATGAAGATTATTGTAAAACTCAACAAGAGCTTGCAAAATCATTGGGAGCTTCTCAAGCATCAATTTCAAAACGTTTGCAAGCAGCAGGATTCATCCAACAGCAGAGAAATTGGTTACCATATGAATTGAAGCTTGAACGACGATTTAGTATGTCAGAAATGCTGCTATAAAAGAAAATAATTTTTGCACCGAATCATTATACTTGCGATGAAAAATGGATCCATTACAATAACCCGAAGCGTAAGAGATCGTATGTATGGTAGACTTGTGCTTAATAGTTCATTTCAATGACCGTTCATTTTAGTTTATAGTTCAAAAATTAACTATGTAGCTCTTCTAGTTCAATCGCTCTTTTTGTTGAACTACCTATTTATAAAAGAACAAGAAACGAGTGATAAATTTATAATAAAATATCAAAAATTAACTATGTAGCTCTTCTAGTTCAATCGCTCTTTTTGTTGAACTAACTATTTATAAAGGAACAAGAAACGAGTGCTAAATTTCTTATAATAAAATATTAAAATTGTCTATGTTCTGAACTAAAAAAACATATAAGATACTAGAGCTAAAATGCTCCTTGTGTTTTTAATCTGACTTTTTTGGCATTATGTCAGAATTCCTATAAAAAGAAGCAGGAAAAACAACGAAAACACGCATTTAGTTAAGAGCGTATATATAAACCATTTTAGTTCATAGTTCAATACTGAACTAAGTGAGCAAAACGATTTGAACTAGTTCATTTAGTTCAAATAATGGAATCGTTCAATTGAACTAGTTCGTTCATGAACAACCCAAGTCTAATGTAATATCCATGGCGCTAAGGTAATGCTGTGTATTTGGTGGGAGCAAAAGTGTCCTATATATTATAAGCTGCTGATATCTGGCCAGACCATCATGGGAACCTGTACCGAACGCAACTAACTGATTCGTTTGAAGCGAGCATTGGCTGAAAAACGCCCAGAATATGCGGCCAGACATGAAACCGTAATATTCCATCATGACAACGCTCGGGCACATGTTGCAAAACCGGTTAAAAAGTATTTAGAATGAAGTCTTTGGGAAGTTTGGCCTCAACCGTTTTATAGTCCAGACCGTGCCCGGTCCGACCACTATTTATTTCGATCGATGCAGAATACTCTCTCTGGGGTCTAAAAGATGAGCAGTTCTTCTGGCTCCGAATCCATATGTTGCCAGAAAGATGGGAAAAATAGTTGTCCAATAATTGTCCAGGATTGCGATCAATATAAGAATGTTGGACAATTATAAAGAAACTTTAAAGAAGGTACTGCAATAGAAGAAATTTACAACTAAGTGGAATTTTGTAGACGACAAAGGGGATGAGTCTCTTACAAATTTCTAAAATAACGATAAAAACATTTTCATCGTCTCGAAAAACATATGCAACCACAAATTGTCACTGTTTGGTGATGAAAATGAAGTTGATTGTTACTGGTGCTCGATATAGCGACATGATAACAGAGTTATTTCTGCCTCAATGCTCGTCAAACAATTCAAGTACTACATGAGAAATTTCCTGATCGTGTACTGTATCGTTTCGATTATCAGAATTGGCCCCCTAGATTGTGTAATTTAATAACATTGGATTTAATTTTATTGGGTTATTTGAAGTCAAAGCCAACAAGCATTGAAGGAGAAAATTCAACCTTTCATCAATAAATTTCAGTCACATTTATGTAAAATGTTCATGAAAAATGTCGCCCAAAAAATGTGTATTGGGCTTTTATTTTGAACTTTTACGATGCTCCCGGGCCATCGCCATTTCTAACTGGCTGATCCGATTGCCATAAACCATTATTGTTCCTAATGACAAAAAAATATATTTAAACAAGTAAGAGAGCTATAAATTATACTTTGAAATAAAATTTAAAAAAATTTTTTTTTTCGAATTTGTTTTTTCCATTTTTTTTTAAATTTTTTTTTTTTCAATTTATTAGTGAAAAAATGTATGACAAAAAAATGTTTTTTGTGAAAAAAAAAATTCGGGTTAAAAAATATTTTCCCCAATTTTGACCCATTGTAGGTCCAACTTTGCATAGCCTTATGTACATTGTTGCAATGGACTTTGAAATATCTATCATTAGATATCCATATTGTGTATATTTATGATTTAGTAATCGAGATATAGATCAAGAATAGAGGTTGTCTCGGATTTTTCTTCATATCTCCGTTATTTATGCACCGATTTTGCTGATTTTAAATAAGAAACTTCTCGAAAGCATGTCTGACAGAATTATTGAAGATTTGGATCCCAATATCTGGGGTCTTCAGAAAGTTGATTTCAACAGACGGGCAGACAGACAGGCGGACATGACTTAATCGACTTCGCTATCTATAAGTATCCAGAATATATATACTTTATAGGGTCGGAAAATTATATTGTGGAAATTACAAATGGAATGACAAACTTATATATATCCTCCTCACGAAGGTGAAGGGTATAAACATATGTATAGAACGAAATTATCTAAGCATACAAATACATAATAATATTTAAAATTATCAATTTGAATTCAGTAGAAAAAATTCTAATCGCTTGGCATGAATAAAATAAGAGGTGAAAGAGTTTAATATTGATCCAATCTCATATGCTGGACTAATTACGACCGATATTATGCTTATTACAGCACAATAATTTCGAAATAAAACAAATAAACGAAAAAAACAGGTTGATTCCAATCTTGCAAAGAAATCTTCGAGTATTCTCAGTTATAAATAATATAATTCTTCTCGTACCTATGTAGACAAATTAAAAACACTTTATTTATATTACTTCCGATTTTGTGGTTATCAAAACAAAATAATTCAGATTCAATGACAATCACATCATGACTGTCAATATTTAATGAGGTCAAACATGTGAGTGAGTGCACTGCAAAATTCATTCATTCATCAATTAATTTTAAGGGCAATAAATTTCACATTATTTCACTGGAATACCCGCTACAAAACAAACATTACTCATTATTAGACGTAAACAAAAATATTATTAAAAAATTGTATTTTTTATTTATTTATTTCCGTTTTATTCAAAAAAATATTTGCATATTTCTAAAAACACTTATTAGCATTTTACTAAATGAAACAACGTACGATAAAAAAAACACTCTCTAAACACAAATTAAATTGTTGACTGGCGCTGCTCGCTCATTTACTCACTCATAAATGTCAATTTAAAAATTATGTAGAAAACAACAAAAATTAGTGTCTAGGTCAGGTATCTACTTTTTTTTTTGCTTTTTCATCTTCTGCTGTTTAGTAGCTGTTGGAGCTATACTCTTTTCTTTTCTGTTTTGTTGTTAATACTTTTTTTTTTTAAATAAATAATTTAAATTGTATTTGTACGCAAGATTTACTCAAATTAAAAATTCAAATATTTATTTAAATTTTCGTAGAAAAAGCAAAAAAACAGTACACTTTTTTAAAGCTGTCAAAATGTTTAAAAGCCGCTACAAAAAAAAAAAAAAAAATTAAGATAAACATCACAAGTTTATTTACCTTTTCACTATGTTGAAATTATTAACGTTGAAAAAAAGTTTCAATGCATATCGATAAATACGAAAAGAAAATAATACTTTATCAATTAATTTAAGTAATTCACACAAGCTTTCTTTACTCTTTAATCAATCGCAGACATTTTTTACGTTTCATTTTAGTCAGGCAGTTTTGGGTAGGCAGATAAGTTTACTTAGTTACACCATTTCCAATGAGAAGAAATAAATAGAAATTTTAAGTTCTTCAAGGAATTATTAAGATTAAAGAGAAAACAAGAGCTATATTCGGCTGTGCCGAATTTTATATACCCTTCATCAAATTATACTTTAAAATAAAATTAAAAATTTTTCAAATTTTTTTTTTAAATTGTTTTTTAGAAGTTTTTCTCCAATTTAAATATTTTTCCCGATTTTGACCCATTGTAGGTCCAACTTACTATAGCCTAATATACATCGTTGCAATGGACTTTGAAATATCTATCATTTGATTTCCTTATTGTCTATATTTATGACTTAGTAATCGAGATATAGATCAAAAATAGGCCAAAAATAGAGGTTGTCTCGGATTTTTGCTCATATCTCCGTTATTTATGGACGGATTTTGCTGATTTTAAATAGCAAACTTCTCGAAAGCATGTCTGACAGAATTATTGAAGATTTGGATCCCGGAGATATCTGGGGTCTTCACAAAATTGATTTCAACAGACAGACAGACGGACATTGTTTAATCGACTCCGCTATCTATAAGGATCCAGAATATATAGGGTCGGAAAATTATATTGTGGAAATTACAAACGGAATGACAAACTTATATATACCCTTCTCACGAAGGTGAAGGGTATAATAATGACAATAATAATGGTTTAAGTTTGTTTATATAAATTCAGATTTTTTTTAATATATCCCTGGAATGGACAAAGTCCGAGAAATTGGGAACTCTAGTTGTAACTGAATTTGTTGGCAATCGAATTATTTGGGCACGAAAAAATCAAAGCATACAAAGTTTTTTTATGGATCCACAAAAAAATCTAAGGTTTAAACGAAATAATCCAAGCATACAAATAGGAATTAGGTTCAATTATACATGCGACATGTGTTAGGTTTAAAAGATAACACGGGCTCAATTAAGAACCAGAGTCCATAGAAGCCGATTTGTAACTGAAATTGATGGCAATCGAAATATTTGTGCACGAAAAAATCAAAGCGTACACAATTTTGTTAAGGATCCACAACAAAATCTTAGGTTTAAACGAAGCATACAAATATAAAAAAAGCATCAATTGCCAAAAATTATACATGCGATATGTGTTAAATCAGACTTTAATACAATTTCAGGCGAACAATTCAATATCGAATTTAAGAGCGAAGAACTTCCAACATCTATTGTAGAAAACAATTAGCAAACACTTTGTGTTGCAGGTTATTTGTCAGTGCGGAGAAAATGTATGTTGCAACACCCAGAGAAAAAATATAGTTGTGCATGTTTACTGTAACCATTTCAACATTTTTACAAGTTGTTTAACAATATTATAGTCACAGTAATTATTTATATGATTGTGGTAACCATAACATGGTTGTGTCAATCATATATATGGTTGTAGAAAACAAGTATATGTTTGTGACAACTATTTTTATGATGAATCATTATATCATAACATGTTATTCTCAGATTATAATATCCATAAGCCGAGAACAACATAATATGGTAAAACCTTCATATACGAGAGGAATTCTTAATGAAAGTACTATACAGAATCAAATGAATATTAAAGAAATTGAAAACCATAACATAATATGTTAAAATTCCCTCATAAACGGTGTAAATTTATATCTCAGAGATAAATGGCATGATGTACGACTAGAGGTTGTTGTTGGTCAACAAAAATAACAACAAATTGATTACATTTTAAAGAAACAACCAAGTGATTTACAATATCTTGTGTTTTTTTTAACACTTTTTTTCCAATGAAAGTGAAAACATTTTCTCTGTGATTATTCAATTGCTGAGTGGCTAGCTGCTGGTGGCTTTTAAACTTCATTATCGTCAGTAATTTTCATAATAAACTTCTACACCTTTTAAAGAGTCGTTAGTCTTCAGTGGTGGTCAATCATGTTGAGTTGAGTTGTTTTTTTTTTTTTTTTTTTAATTTTCAATATTGTTTACTTCCACCATATTTAATGGATACAAACAAATGACGCATTAAGTGGTTTGTAAAAAAAAAAAAAACAATAATTACACAGAAATTGTTAATTGAAAAAAAAAAAAAAAAAAAAAAAAAAAAATAACCAAAATATACCCAAACCATTTGATAAGACTCATAATTTATTAGGCTTAAATATTTAAATAACTTTAGTAAGGCAATTCCAAATACTATACAATTTAGCTAATTATTAATGGAGTGTTAATTAGTCATTGAAATTTATTTATTATACGGCTAATGGAATTTTTTTTATAATTTAGTTCAAAATTTCGTTTACATTTCATTTTCTGTAAATGAAATGTGTTGCAATAAATGGGATTTCTAGAGAAGCTTGGCAGGAAAATGATCTACAATACGGATATTTTGTAGCTCCATAGTTCTGGGAAATACAATTTTCCCTGAATAACAAGTAAATTATAAAGAAATTTTTTTGTTACTTAATTCAGTGTTAATTCCACGAAAATTTAAATGAGCAAACCCTTGAATAATTGAAAATTATTAGCAAATATAGCAAAATTAGACAGTTTGATATTGATGTAATCTGACAGCAATTGAATTTTGATTTTTACTCAATTATATGCGTTTACACACAAATCGATTAGAAAGTATGTATGTTATTAAATTAGAAACTAGTTAAATGAAAATACCGGACATTGTTGTTCTTAATAACAAAAAAATATATTTAATACTTGTGTATAGCACGAAATTATCTAAGCATACAAATACATAATATTTAAAATTAGCAATTTAAATTCACCAGAAAAAATTCTAGTCGCCTTGGTACCAGTAAAAACAAGAAATGAAAGAGTAATTCATATTGATCCAATCTCATGTGCTGAACTTATTACGACCGATATTATCATAATTACAGCACACAGTGTTTATAGACATTTTATTTTGAAAATTGTTCGGTAGATCGTAAACAATTGGCTAGTGGGCGGCTCCCTAAAGCTGGTCCCCTCGGGCTTACAAAATTCAAAAAAAAAAAAAATTATTTATTATTAAAAACTGTGGTTTATTTCTTTTAAATAAACCATATTCTATTTATTGCAAATAAAAGCGATCAGTAGTTTAAAATTTGTAACAACTCTTTATTTATTTAAATATACACATTTTAATTATTACACACAGTTAATTTTAAGTCTAACATCACCTAAAATACACTGACTAACTTTAACTTGCTGTTACTTTTTATATACACAGCGCCATCTTCCAGTAGTTTCATGAATTATCTAACGGACAAATCTAGAATGTTCTATATCTAGAGCATTTAGCGGCTTTAACATTTAATGTTGTCATACTTATAAACAATGTTAATAACAGCGTGTTATCAACATTGATAAGTAGAAGTTTCTACTGATGGAAATGTTCATAAACATAGGGAATGTTACAAGCTGTCGTAACATACCTTAAATTCAAATTGATAGTGCTATTTCGTAACAATATATACAAATAATAGGTTGATTAGTATAAACATTTTATAATTTTTAAATTTTGAACCGAATTTTCTTTTGTTTTTGATGTGGCGGACCTATGAAGGGTCGGAAATTTATTTCAAAATATAATCTATATTTCCGATATAATTTTTAATAAAGTAAAGAAATGCTTCATACAGTTAATTGGTTCCTATAAAAAGCTACACGTATCTAAATTCGGTTCATGTTTTTTCGTTTTATCCTAAAAAGATCTTCATAGTACGAGTATTTCTCTTAAAGAAAAACAATTTCTTCGGGATCGTATACATTTTGTACATGTTTCTGAAAGAAAACTTAACGTAAATGCGTATAAAATAAAAATAGGCTCGTTTAAGAGAACACAGCCCCCCTCAGCCCTATCCAAACTTAGTCAATTTTGAAGTAGCATTTCAAATTTATCTAAACATTTCTTAAAAGGCAAAGCCCCGATTATAAAAGAAATATAATTATACCCTTCACCTTCGTGAGAAGGGTATATAAAGTTTGTCATTCCGTTTGTAATTTTCACAATATAATTTTCCGACCCCTTAAAGTATATATATTCTGGATCCTTATAGATAGCGGAGTCGATTAAGCCATGTCCGTCTGTATGTTGAAATCAATTTTCTGAAGACAAACTTGATTCTTACATCAATATATCGGGAATTCTTCCGGCTCGGTTGCTATTTAAAATCGAGAAAATCGGCTCACAAATGGCTGAGATATAAGGAAAAAACCGGGACAACCTCGATTTTTGGCCTATTTTTGATCTATATCTGGATTACTAAGATATGATAGATATTTCAATGTCCATTGCAACGATCTATATAAGGCTATAGTAATTTGGACCTACAATTTTTTTTTTAACAAAAAAAATTATTTGTAATAAATTTTTTTTCACTGTAAATTTTTTTAAAAAAATTTTGAAACAATTTTGAAAAAAAAAAAAATTTAAATTTTGAATTTGATAAAAAATTATTTTGTTTAACTAAAAATATTTAAGATTTGTATTTTAAAGTATAATTTGGTGAATGGTATATAAGATTCGAATATAGCTCTCTTACTTGTTTTTGGATGACACTAAGTCTATTTTAAATACACAGCAGACATGGGACATATTTCCCCGTTTCAAGAATTTTAGTATTTAAATGAAAGACAATGGATAAATATTTCAACCCATTGATTAAAAGACCTATCGATCTATATAAGTTCCAAATTTTATAAAGATATCTTAATACAATCGAATTTTAAGTTCACGAAATAAATGTTTGGAATGCCCCTCCCATAAATGTGGCGCAGAATAGTTCACCTGCGAATGTGCTGAATAATGCTTTTACATGTATCAAGTAAAATTTTTAACAACTTTGTATGCTTACATTATTTCGTTTAAACCTTAAATTTTGTTGCGGAACACTAAAACAACTTTGTATGCTTAGATTTTTTCATGCACTGTATTTTAAAACTAAATTAAGGGAACGCTTTTTCTGTGGTCCACTAAATGATAAAAAAAATACTATGTAATTTTACTTCAAAGTAGATTTAAAAGCTAAATTTAAGTCAAACAAATATAAATTTTTCCACTCTTCCAACAATAACTTAAAAATTTTGCTTCTAATTTATGTACTTTTAAATAAACTCAGGCTTCCCTGTGGTTTCAAAAGTTAAGAAAAAAAAGTGTTAAATAAACCAAATACCAAATTTGTAATAAAGCAAATCATAGAAAAATAACAATAGACACCAAAAATAGCAATTGCAGGGACTAACAAAAAAACCCCTGCTTTGAAACTGAAAAGCTAGATAAATAGATTAAAATTAATCACAATTTCGAGACAAAATAAAAATCCAAACACAAAAAGCAAATAATAACAAAATATACAATAAACTTTAAAGATGTAGTTGTAAAACAAACAAAAAATGTGGTGAAAAAACCAACAGACACAACAAAACGTGATTGAAATTTTTAATAGAAACGATAAAATGATGGTAAGTAATAAAAAATAATAAAAATATATCAGGAAATCCATAAATTATAAAAAAAAATATATTGTATTATTTACTTTTATAAGCAACGTGTTTGTTTGTTTGTTTGATTGGGTTGGCTGCTATGGGATAGGATGTATAAATAATAATAATAAAATAAAAAAAAAAATTAAACAAACAAGAATTTACAAAAAGAAAAATTATTGATTTTATTAGGAAGCCAAAAAAAAATAAACATTTGTTTTGTTTTATTAATATGAAATTTCTTAAAAAAAGATTCTTTGATATGTTATTTAAATTCCTTGAAAATTAAGACTGCCTTTTTTATGACTGTATTTTTTTAACACAAATGAATAAGAATTTAAAAATGCATTTTTATGCAAATATTCGTTTTTTTATTCATTTATATTACTTAATTAATTGAGTTGCAATTAAATATTAATTTTTATTTAGTTACTTTATTGTATTAAGTGTTGATAATGAATAAAATTAACACATTATACAATCAATAACTTTTAAATTCACCTGAGTTTATAAAAATAAAAACAATAAGTTTCATGAACCGAAGTTAATACTTTTATTTTTAATAATATTTGCTAAAAAAAAAGCTAAAAAGACAGCAAAATTATCTTCAAAATGAATAAAAGACGTTTTAAATATACAGTAGGAAAAAACCTAAGCATGCAAATTAGAAAACAACTGAAATTTACTAATCCAAACAATGTTCAAAACAAAATTAATAAGAAAATCTATGTATGCTTAGATTTTTGCATTTCACCGAATTCATAATTATTTTGTTGAAGAAATTGAAATGAAATATGGAAATTTTATGTTTTATAAGGTAGCAACAAAATTGTTTGCAAAATATATGCATTTAAAATACATAACACGTAAAAACCTAAGCATACAAAGTAAAAAACATAAAGTTATTAATCCAAATAAAACTAAATTGTGAAGATCTTATAACAAAACGCTTTTTTTGATTTGGCAGATACATTTTGATACTGAAATTTAGGGGTTATAAAACACAATTATTAGCACTTAAACATAATTTATGTAAGTACATGTTGTATGCTTAGATTATTTCTATTTATGGATGCCATTGTTCATTGTTTATTCTTTTAACATTTTGATAAAACATCTAAGAATAGAATCAATATTTATTTTGAATCACCTTTTCAAAATTTTAATCCAAATTATGTTCAGAAAATCTCTGAACTATGTAAGAACTTGGTCCATTCATTAAGGACTTGTTTAAGTCAGAGTTTGTTTTTGCATCACTGTGTTTCCCTTTTACTTATTTGCTTAACTACAACTACGAGGAAATAAACAAGCATAGGCAAACAGCAGAAGTAAAAAAATAAAAAAATTCTTAGTAGCTTATAGTGGTGCTGTGAGAAGTTATCTGCTTGCGCAGACAGTTACGGCGATTAATTTCACAAATGTTGAATTGATGTGAGCAATTAAGCAGTTTAATTTAAAGTCCAATACTTTTCGATAGTGCGAAAATGTTAGTGAATTTATGGCATTATCATCGAGTAGTTTTATGTTTTAATGCTGAATCGACACAGAATTGTTTTTCTGACTTCTAATTAATTTTTTTTAAAAAATGCAATCGAAATTTTATGTTTTGAAACAAAATCTTTTGAAAATTAAATAAAAATAAAAATATTTGAATTAGTGAACACGAAAAAACCTTAGTAAAAAATCCCACAGATTAGTAATCCAAACAACGTTTAAACAACATAAACATATGTATGCTTAGCTTATTTCATATTACGATACCGTATGTATTTCCCCAAAATTTGCAAACTTTAAATGATTTTTTTTTTTTTGAAATCATGATAACTTATTTCTTTAAAATTTCTCATATTTTTAAATAAACATTACTTCATACTTGTCATACTTTGCAAGTAAATACAATTACATTTTTTTTTTCCTTCCTCACATACTTCCATATTTTAACAAGAGTTCAAAATAATTAAATATTGAAAAATTGCAATTTCAATAACCAACTTCATTTTTATGTAAATTTTTTAATACGATCTACAATAGAAGATCATGAACTGCTCTAAAATTTTTGCAAGTGGTTTTATTATAAGTTTTTTAATGCAACACACAGCAGCATAATTATAATTGTTGAACAAAAATAAAACAAAAGCACCGACTGATTGTCTTCTCTCATCATCATTTGTTAAATTGAGTGAGAAATCAAAATTGTTTATGAAAATTAAATAATTATTATTTTCAAGTATTTGTTTTATAATTATTGCAGTGCACTTTAGTTTACAACATACACATAATTGCATATTACTTCCTATATTTGATAAAAAAAACTTAAAAAACAAAATATGTGCAACAAAAATAAATGTTTACAACATTTTTAATAAGCAAGTGTTTCAAGACTTTGTATCGACATAAATAAAGAAAAAAACTTATCATCTTGTAGAGAGGATAAGAAGCATATTTCCTGTTTGTTTGAAGTTTTATTTATTTATTGAAAATTTGTGTTACTGTTTATGAGTTTGGCTTTGTTTTCATTGTGTCTTTAGATTATAACGTAAAAAAAAAATTCAAATTTCACTATGCAAATGATACATACTACTTTACATACTACATACGATGTAAAATATAACCCATAAGGGACTAGTCCAAATGTAAACCAAATGTTTTAAAAAACACATGGTTTATTCAAGAGCTGGACCAATAAAAAACTACTCCATGGACCATAAAACCCAGCGGAGTAGTCTTAAAACTACTCCATGGAACACCTTCGTGGATTAGTTTTGAGTTAACACAAAAATATGTCGTTTAACTACTAACTCTTGTTTAACTATGACATAGTCCATGACTGCATTACATTGGGCCATGTTGTAATTAGTCCATTTTTACTACATTTCATATAAAATAATTAAATATTATTTGCAGGGTATGTTAGTACATGTTGTATGCTTAGATTTTTTCTATTTATGTACAACATTGTCCATTGTTTATTCCATTTACATTTTGATAAAGCATCTATAGAATCAATATTTATTTTTAAAATCACTTTGTCAAAATGTTGATCCCAATTGTGTACAGAAAATGTTTGAACTATGTAAGAACTTGGTCTATTCATTAATGACATGTTAAGTTTTACATAAGATTTCTGACAATACTTTGATGTTCTCGTACACGTGTTTTCATTCTCTTCATGGCTTCAATCTTTCGGTAGGGCAACACTTCAGAATTTGGGAGGGGGTTTGGAAATTGAAATTTGTTGTAAATTTTTCTTTTTTTCTTCTTTTTATAAGAAAACTTTTCGGTTTTAAGGGGTTAAATTCCTATTTCACCCCATCTGGATCCGAGCTTGTTTAAAGTGGAATAATTTTATGTGTCAATGCTGAATCGTCACAACATTTTACTAGTAATGAATGAAGAACTTGCTCCGGCACTGACAAATTGCCTGTATTTCCTAGCAAATTTGTCTAGGCACATAGATGTTTGGGAAGCTGGAAGTACTTTTCTCTTAATGGCGGTATAGTTTGCCAAAGGTTTTTTTTACATATGTCTTAGGTAGAATTTTTAGTAATTGAAGCCTTATTCATATTTGTATGCTTAGGTTATTTCGTTTAAATCTTAAATTTAGTTTAGGAACTCTAAAAAAAAACTTTGTATGCTTAGGTTTTTTCGTATTATGAGAGAGCTTTAGGCTGTGGTATACTAAATGATGGAACATTTTCTGGAATGAGAGCAAACTGTGTTTACAAATTTGTTGGGGGATAAGCTAGTTCCTATGCGCATTTCACTGGTTGCTTAGGTCAGATCATCAGGAAACCTTTTCCCAAAAGGCTTTAGAAAAATTAAAGATATACAAATAAAACTATAGAGTGAATGAGAATTACAGACACTAAAGCTTTATTTGTAAAAATATCAAACAAAACACTATTAATCTGAGGGTGTGGGTTCGATTCCCGCCAATGTCATCCATTGCATTGAGAACTTTTAAAAATACTTATTCAAAATTGCTGACGGTAAGTCATGGTAGTCTTTATAATAATGGCAATCGATAACGAGCAATCATGCGAGTGCAGTCTTGCCAGTTCTTACTTGAAAGCTAAGAAGCATTCGAAATTTATTTCCATCACGAACTGATATTTTTATTCCATTTCTCGATTTTCTTGGTTCACAATTTTAAGCGTTTTTTATGATAGTGTTTGACAGTGATATTAGCAAACATTTATCAATCTGTTTTTTAAATTTGTATTTTAAAATCTATTTCACAAAACTAATTCGATACTGTCTTTAAAAATGTTCATTGGACATATGGCAATTTGAAAAATAATTGTGTTCTCCATTTCAAGCCGCGCAGTTGCTAGTAAAATAATTAGATAATAACGTATTTTTTGCAGTGTTAAACGTCGTCTCTTCTTATTGTCTCATTAACTATGTTTCGACCATGTTTATATTTCAAAATTATTTATAATTTTGCCGAGTTTTTCTTAATATCTAGATTGAGGCAAATCTGCAACTGTTTAACACAGCTTTTAAACCAAGTATAAAATATTTAATTATTTAAAATGTAAATGAAACTGTATAAGACTTGATTTGCTTGAAGAAAATAAAGTATGAATATGGGATTGCATGATTCATTTATTATTAAAAAAAAAAAAAAAAAATGTAAAAAACTAATAAAACAACAAAAATTACAAGAAATTTAATTTGATTCTATTCAAGTGTGTAAACTAAAGCAAATGTAACCAATCCAGTTGCACTTGAATTTAAATTGTATTTAATAGCACCCTACAGGCTAAACTAAAGACAGTAAGTTCATTCCTACAACTTATCATATCATTCTACAACTATGGTTCCAAGGACCACTGGCTTTTTCATACATATCTAACACTTTTGCATAAATCTTCGTACAATAATGTTGAAGGTATTACAGTACTACTAATATCCCAGCAGGCTATTATGGTTCTCCTTAATTAGGGTTCGAAGGACCAGCGGATTTTTCATACTTCATCTTCCTTCCGACTGTCTAACATTTTTGCATAAATCTCTATAATAATGTGTACAGTACTACTGACAGCTTACTGTTTATGTTCTATTGATATCAGAGATTTTATGGTTAAATTCTTCATGATTAAAGTACATATATTTTATTTAAGGGAACCCTAAAGTCGTTCATTATCTCTCTCTCTAACATTATTCATACATTTTATATTTGGTAAATAATTTTCAGCTTAAAAACTAAACTACCAAATCCAGTCATTATAATATGTACCAACTAATAATGCAAAACCAACCAACACACACAGAGAGTTTATGAATAAAATCTAAAAACCTAAAGATTTCTCACAATTTTCAGGGTCAAAAATGTATTATTATCTATTAATTTTTGTTGTTATTGTTTTGTTTAATAAAGTGTTAAATGTAACCTATTGTAGGTTTATTTCAAATTATTTAAATCGCTTTTTGTTTAAACTATAAAGAAACTGGTTTTCTACTAAGAAAATATAAAATAGTTTTAATTTAATATTTATAGAAGAAGTATATTTTACGATTTTCAACATTTTTAAATTATTACGAAATAAAACTGTAAATATTGTTTTTTGTTTGGTTTGTATTTGGTGGCAGCAGTTATTTTTTTTTTTTTTTTTTTTTGCATAAATTGTTCTCAAGAATTTTATTAGTAAATATTATTATAATTTAATTTAAATATTTATGAATATTTATTATGGCATATAAAAAAAATTAGTTTTACAAAATGTTTTCAGTGTTTAACAACAATTTTATTCAGTTCTAATGATAAAATATGGGGCCAAGGGCGACTGGGAGGGATTTAAACCGCTAGAGTCGAAGAGAATGAAGAGGTGTGTTATTTTGTTTTAAAAATGAGCTTGGTTACAGTTCTAAGAGGGTTGTAAAAAAAAAGTTTTAAAATGTTTTTTATATTGATACCGTTTAATTTAAGCAGCATGTTGGGTGTAATACAAGTAGAATATATAAACAGTTAAATTTTTGTTAAATAAAAGTGGAAAAATTTATGAATTTTTAATAATTTACAACCAAATAATATAATTTTTTTTTGTTTTTAAACACAAGCAAAAAACAAGTAAAAGTGTGATATATTCGGTTGTGCCGAATCTTATGTAACCTTTATCACACTATAATTTAAAGGACAAAACGATTTATATTACAAAGTTTCAGTCTTTTTGTGTGCAAAGACAGTGGCAAAGGCCTTTAAAATACCTTTTATTAGATATACATATTAAGTATGAAAAAAAACTTAGAATCCGAAATATATTCAAAAATATTGAAAAAAAAAAAAAGTAGACGTGGTTTTGATCATATCTCATCCATTAATGGACCGATTGTTCAAAATTATCGGATATATATTTGATATATTGATATAAATGTTTTATAAACATATTTGGTCAATTCACAAGGGTCCTATTATGTCGTAATGTCCTAATATTTCTCAATGGTTTAAAAATGTCATTATTGATTTTCAAGTAAAATATGTCCTAAAATAACACTACTTTCTATGCTATGTTTATTGTGCTATCATAACCAACCAGCAGAGACCTCCGACGAACGCCTAAAGGTTAAGTCGAGCCGCCAAGTCGTAAAATATTAGGACATTATGACAATATGACATCACAGGAGACCTTGTGAATTGACCAATTGTGTATGAAAAGATCTTAGTATCCGAGATATATGCAAAAAATATTGAAAACAAGTAAGAGAGCTATATCGGCTGTGCCGAATCTTATATACCCTTCACCAAATTTATTTTAAAATAAAATTAAAAATTTTAAAATTTTTCCAATTTTTAAAAAAAAATTTTTTTTAATTTAAAAATTTATTTTTTTTAATTTATTAGTGAAAAACATTTATGACAAAAAAAGTTCTTTATGAAAAAAAAAATTCGGTCTAAAAAATATTTTTCCCAATTTTGACCCATTGTAGGTGCAACTTACTATGGCCATTATAGATCGTTGCAATGGACTTTGAAATATCTATCATTAGATATCCATATTGTCTACAATTATGACTTAGTAATCCTGATATAGATCAAAAATAGGCCAAAAATAGAGGTTGTCTCGGATTTTTGCTCATATCTGCGTCATTTATGGACTTATTTTGCTGATTTTAAACGAAAGCATGTCTGACAGAATTATTGAAGATTTGGATCCCGAAGATATCTGGGTATTCAGAAAATAGATTTCAACAGACAGACAGACATGTCTAAATCGACTCCGCTATCTATAAGGATCCAGAATATATGTATATACTTTATAGGGTCGGAAAATTATATTGTGGAAATTACAAACGGAATGACAAACTTACAAAATTAAATTATCATTCCTAAAACGTAATGTCTCAGCGTCATGTTAAAGTGACTGGTTTTTTAATATAAAGTGCTGGAATTCTTACCGGTCACTATCACTACCAAGGAATTAATCATGTTATGAGTTTGTCAGTTGGCTTTGCTTTAGGAAAAGTTTATATTAAAATTGAGACCGCTTAGCTACCGTTACTTCTAACATCAAAGTTGGCTTACGACTCCAAACTGTTGTACGGTAACGGTAACGCAAATTTGTATTATTTCGATAACGATATTTTAGCTTATTTCGCTAACGGTATTATAATCATAACGACAATTTCATTATGTATAATACGTAGACAATTATCGTGCTATTTAATTATCGTCCTTGTTTTGTAAATCAAGTGATTTCAAATACAAGCGATTTGCAAAAACGAATAATTGAAATTGATGTTTTGCAAACAGTTTTCATACAAAAATTATATTAATTAGAAGTATATCGTTACGAAAAACGATAATCAGTGACAAAAGTAAAACGAGTTAATCATTTGCTTTACAGAACAACAAAATATGTGAATTCATTTAAAACCGAAAACGCTACTCTTATTCGGTTTACAGAACAGTCTAGTATATTTTAGTTTCACTTGATTTTAATAAACTCAATTATGAGTAAAAAATATTGTATTTCCATAACTGTAAATAATCTATAGGATAAGGGTAACTGTATTTTGAGGTAACGTTATTTTAGATGTAACGGTAGTCGAGCTGATAGGGTATTTTAGGGGTTTTAGGGGTTGCTTAGCAGCAACGGTAGCCAACCTCTACTATCGTTACAGCTCAACTATCGTCACAGAAACAACTGCAATTGTCATTAACGCTAAAATACTATTACGAAAGTAATCGAAAATACTGTTATTTTGTTTTCCATAATTAAGTAAATCTTTGTAAACTAATTTTAAAATTTTGTAAATTTTATTATTAGTATATGTAATACCAAAATTAACGTTATCGTTAAAATATCGTTAACGATATAAGATTAAATAACGTTACAGTTAAGAACTTAAATTAGATATACCGCTACCTATCGGAACGAATCTTTAAATACATTATTTAAATATTCCTGCAAAAAAAAAAACTCTAAAAAATTCATGATTTATTTTTATCACTTTCAATTATTTTAAATTCAAACAACGTTTCTGTCTTTTCCTATTTCAAACTATTCAAGTTTGTATTTTATTTAATTTTATTTCAAAGAAACCAACAACAAAATATTTAACACATAAAATGTAAAATGTAAAGTGTAAAAATAAACTTTAAAATTGTTGAAGTGTTGTGTTGTATTTTGAAAAATGGGTTTGAGGCGTGTAAAAATGTTTTATGGGCCAAGTAAGCAACGAAACAAAAAAAAAAACATGCACAATATATAGTAAGAAAGATAAACATAATTTGCATAAACAGTAAAATGTTTCAATAAAGGACAATTGTATATACAATTAAAATTGTTTGATTGCTACAAATTTTTAATTTCCTGTAAAGTAAAGTTGCCCTTTATTGCTAGATTTCACTGTAAAACAATTTGCCAAATACAACTAATACATTTACACTTAATTCAAATTAGACTCATCTGGCTAATTTTAATTTAAAGCGACAATTTTAGTTTTTACATTTAAAACAAATTTATAAGGAAATTAACATTTGTATAATGCAAACACCAAATAAATAACGATCTCTGACGATTTATCAATATTATTATTATTAGTAAACTAGTTTTATGTGTATTTTTAAAATATTTAATTAAAAATTTAATGAAAATGCAAATTAAAACAAGTTGTTGCTTATTTATTTTTTACCAATACGCACATCCGAAAAATGTTATTGAGACACATTAAAATATGTACTTCCTATAATGTTGGGCGAAAAATTAACAAAATTAAAATAAATTGTAATCAAAACAAAATATTGTGTTCAGGAGCATATAGCAGAGGGTTCAAAATTTATTTTAAGGTGAAAGTTTTGAAATGATTAGACACAAATTTGATTCATAGGACGCTTAAGAAAACTTTATACAGAAAAGAGTTTCATTGTGACAGTAAAATTTGTTGACAATTGAAAGGTTAAGTTGTTTTAAATTAATTATTTGCTTGTAGCGTCAGTTAGCTATATGATTGCCTCAATTAAACATGATTTGTAACCACAACCAAAAAACTTAGTTAAAGAGACTATCATTCAATTCAACATAATTTTGGTGGCCACAATGAGGAATTATCGTTCTCTTTGAAAGATTTTAGAGTAAAATGAAGTATGTGCATAGTTGCTAGATTAATTTTAAAAGTTGAAAAAATATTATTTTCCATAGATACGAGGGTTGGTCAATAAGTCCGCGACTTTTTGAATTTCCCGACTCTTAGCTGCTGCGCTGTCAGTTGACTACTGTCAAAATTTTAACAGACTGCGTCATTTAGTTTGTGTTTCACAGCCATTAATAGCAGACTACCTGGTGACTTGAGGAAAAAAGTGGATTTCGTCTGCCCATTAAGCAATATTATTTTCAGAAAAAAAAAACACCGCTTAAACAAAAAGCTCAGCTTGATAATACTATGGGAACTCTGCACCATCAATTTCAATGGTAAACAAGTAAGAGAGCTATATTCGGCTGTGTCGAATCTTATATAACCTTCACCTAATTATACTTTAAAAGAAAATTTTAAACATTTTTAGGTAAAAAAATTAAAAAAAAAAAATTAAAAATTTTATCAGTGAAAATTTTTTTTTAATTTTTAATTTTTTTTTTTTAATTAAAAAAAAAAATACTTTTTAAATTTATTTGTAAAAAAATTTATAACTAAAAATTAGTTTGGTGAAAAAAAAATCTGGGTAAAAAATATTTTTCCCGATTTTGACCAATTGTAGGTCCGACTAACTTTGGCTTTATATACGCTGTTGCAAAGGTCTGTGAAATATCTATTATTATCAATATTGTCTATATTAATGACTTAGCAATACAGATATAGATACAAAATCGAAGTTGTCCTGGTTTTTTCCTTATATCTCAGCCATTTGTGGTCCCGATTTTAAATAGCAACCAAGTCGGTAGAATTCTTGATGTATTGATTATGAATCATGTGTATAAGTTATTTGGAGGCTACGGAAAGTTGATACAGACAGATGGACATGGCTATATCGACTTCGCTATCTATAACGATTCAGAATATATATACTTTATGGGGTCGCAAATGAAAAATGTAGAATTTACAAACGCAATGACAAATTTATATATACCCTTGCCACTCATTGTGAAGGGTATAAAAAGTGATTTAATGAATTTTGTTTTGGCCCTGCAAGCACGGAAGATGCCGAAAGTTCTGGACGCCCACACGAGGTCTCTATACCCGAAACAATTAAAAAATTCACGATATGGTGTTGGCCGATCGGAGAGTGAAAAAGCTAGATTGTGAAAGCAATAAGCATCTCACATGGTTTAGTGGTTTAAATTTTAAACGATTACTTGGGTATGAGAAAGTTTTCCGCAAGATGGGTGTCGCGTTTGCTCACAATCGGCTCTACAGTTCCATGGCAAAAATCCAGGTATAGGATTCCATAATTTTATTAAAATGTCCTTAAATTAAAAGACTTACTTTCAAATTTTAGATAAAGCTATTTAAAATTAGTACAGAATTTCTCTTTAAAGACATCGTAA
This sequence comes from Calliphora vomitoria, assembly GCA_942486065.2. Classification (NCBI taxonomy): domain Eukaryota; kingdom Metazoa; phylum Arthropoda; class Insecta; order Diptera; family Calliphoridae; genus Calliphora; species Calliphora vomitoria. Next base: position 31,093,158 of record OW818029.2, read on the forward strand.
AATTTAGGACAAAAATTAAATCTTCAGTGGGTAATTTTGTACCCATAAAATCGTCAAAATTAAGAAAAATCTTTAAAACTTGCAGCCGTGAGTATTTGCACTGTTTTCTTTTCAATATTTCTCTTATTTAATCTCATATTACATACTTTTCGACCCGAGGTAGAGTGTCAAAAATAAAAGGGTTCATTTTAAAAATACCAAACAAGACAACATGTTTGTAAGTAATAAATATTAAAAAAAATTTAAAAATAATTTTTTTTTTAATTTATGGTCATTGACTTTGATTTGTGAACTTTTTTTTTCTGTTCAGTTTTCGTATCGTTTCACACAATAATTACAAAATAACGTTTGTAAATGATTTATTTTAAAAGGAAGAATATTCTTAATTTAAACATATTGCTGTTGTTTGTTTTCTTTCAAAACAATGTATTATGATGATGAATGAAAAAAAAAACATATAATAATTGTTTAAATACCAAAAATTAAAGCAAGCAGTGTTAGTTAGCGTCTGTAAATGAGTCTGTCTAATTACATTTAATTACGACAAAATGACGACACATTGACCGATGATAATCATTTCTGATGAACGTGTTTGTGGTTGGATTGGCTGGATGGATGATTTTGAAGAAAGATGTGTCTTTTTTTGGAAAATATATTGTTATGAGTGGAGGTCAATAAATGTGTTCCAACGCGAGAGACAAAAACCACAACAACAAAAATCAACAAACGTGGGAATTTAATAAAGTTTTTTGTTAATATTTTTTTGGGATTTTTTTTTTCAAGAAAGAGAAAGCAATGAACTTTTAAACAACAAAAAGGAAATATATACACATTATTTAGAAGTTCACTAAAGGTGAGAGAATAATCATTTTACAGAACTGAACTAAATGTTATAATTTAAATTATTATTTCAATAATGGTTTTGAACTTAGATTAATGTTTACGGAGTCCGATGGAAACTGAAACCAACCTAATTTTCAGCATAAAACTTAGCTGAAACTTAGCTGCACATTTTTTAAGTGAATGACAGTTAAATGGAGTATATTTTTATTAGCTTTTTCTCAAAAAGGTCTTCTTCATATTGTTACTCTGATAGAAAAACAATTTCTACAGGATTGTAAACATTTTGTATGTTTCTGAAAAAAATGCTTTACGTAAATGCGAGTTATTGAGAAAAAAGTGCGTACAAAAATTATTTAATATTTTTAACAAAACCCAACTCGGTGCTACAAAAAGTTGGCCAAACAATCAAAGGTCTGCTATCAAACAGTTTTCAATGGTAATAAACAGTACCGGGAGAACTTGTCCGTTGATATAAAACTTGGTTCAGGTAGAAGGAATAGTCTACATGATGTTTCGAAAGCCAAAAAAAAAATAGAAAGCATTTTTAAAAGATTTCCCAACTACCAGATGTAGAAAAGCAGCCCGTATAGCTCAGTGCTCGGACTATTTGGTACGAAAAGTTAAAGACAATGCAGGTTTAAAAGTATACAAGGCTCAAAAAGTTCCTAACAGGAACTCTGCTAAAAATTTAGAGACAAAAGACAGAGCACGGAAATTGAATTCAAATTGTATACAAAAAATATACTTGCTGCATAATGGATGACGAAATGTACGTATGTAAATTTGGCGCGGCTTCTGGGTCAATTTTTTTATGTTGCAGAAGCTCGAGGGAATGTTGAAGAAAAGTTTAGGACCCAAAAGCAGACAAAATTTCCGAAAAAGTTCTCGGTATGGCAAGAAATATGCGAAACATTTGTTACAAAGGGCTCTATAAATACCGAAATTTACATCAAGGAATGTTTAAAAAAAGGATGTTTCCATTCATAAGACATCTTAATGTGTCCACTTATTTTTGGCCTGATTTGGCATCTGTCACTATGGTAAGAAAGGTCTTGAGTGGTACAAGAACAATAATGTGGTATTTGTACCAAGAGAAGCAATTCCTCCAAACTGCCTGGAGCTGAGTCCAGTGGATAGATATTGGGCTCTTGTTAAAAGAGAATTGAAGAGCACAAAAAAGATGTCCAAAAGTGTAGTCGATTTTAACGGAGATGGCCAACTGTTCGAACAAAGTGACAGAAATCACTATGAATACCATAATGGAAGGGTTTTAGAAAAAGGATCAAAATTTCATCATTAGTGATTAGAACTATATAAATAATTTTTTTTGTAAATTGTAACAATAATTTCAGTCAAATAAAGAAAGATTCAAAACTGTAAGTTTAGTGGTTTCATTTTTATTAACATATGTATATGTATGTTAACAATTTTTCGATCTTAGTCCTTTTTACGCCTCAGTAAATTACGCCGCATTTAAAAGTCATACACCCAATAAATGAATCTCTATATTTGAACTAATATTTCGGCAATTTCTAGAAATCTTTAATTAAATCAATATAATTTTAATTTAATTTCCGTATTTCACCACAATTTCTTAATATCCCTAACAAAGAAATAAAAACCGTTTACAGTTTTTTTTCTTTTTTTTAACAAAATCACAATTTCAATTACACAATAAATGTAATTACAATGGGCACGTACGTACTTGTTTATATAGCTACATATTGTTCTTCAATTTCATAACTGTTAATATTTGTTAACAATTTGACCAGTCACACTACGTACTAAGCAGGCCCATAATGTATTAAACACAGCAACACCATTAAACTAATAATATTCCTATAGTGAACTCCAGAAAACTAAATATATGTTATGTTTGTGGTAGTTTTAGTGTCTTTGTATTGTAGTTGTAGCGATCATTGTGGTCGGGAAACGTTCGTTCATTGAACTGTTTTTGTCATGCTGTTTCGCACACATTTTTAAGTACGACTTTAATACGGGTACACAAATTACAAATAATCAACAACAACAAAAAAAAACATGAATGAATGAAAGAGTTCTACAAATGAGGCAGAGAGAGGTAAAGAAATTAACAACAATAACAAAGTGTTCAAAACAAATAAGACAATAACAATTTTACAAAACCTTGCCAATATCGTACGCCTACAAACACACTCCCCCTACCTCCCATTTAGCACTCAACCCTTGAGTCACATTGGGTCTCCAAAGAACTTAAGTGAGTCAGTGTTGAAATGAAATAAGATATGTACATATTACTAACTCAACTACTTACTTGGCACTAATAACAACAATAAAACCTGTGCTTTATAACAAAAACAAAAGAATGTAGAGAAGAAAGTTTAAAGTACTTTAGGCCAAACACAAAAATGTCAGTTATATTCAGGGTTGGATATTTTTTTTGTTTTTTTTTTTTTGTAAAAAGTACTGGGATTTAATGAAGTTTGAATGTATACAATAACTATTAACTCTTTTTTGGAAAAATTTACAATACCTATATCACAAGGGGGATGAACTCCACCTCAGTCTGAGCAGTTCTGAGCTGAATTTTTCTTATATGGTTTCCAAGTTCGAATGGCGGTTAGTGAGTTACCCCCAAAAGTTGGTTGAGTCGGGCTAAAAACCTAATTTTAAAAAAATCAGTTTTTCTCTGTTTTATTTTAATTTAAAGTTCAGCCTTTATATTAAGGACTGAAATCGAAAAAACATTAACACACGTTTTTCATTAAAGTTTTAACCAAAGTATTGACAGATTTTTTATTTTTTTTTATCAAGTTATCTTTGTAAAGCATGTTAGTTATTATATTTAATGACAATTATCTTCATATGTTGTTAATCTGATTAAAATGAGTGACCAGAAAAAAGTGCGTACTAAAATTATTAAATATTTTCAACAAAATCCAACTTGGTCCTACAAAAAGTTGGCCTAACAATCAAAGGTCCAATGTTATTAAACAGTATCAGGAGAACTTGTCCGTTGATAGAAAATCTGGTTCGTGTAGAAAGAATTGTTTACATAATGTTTCTAAAGCCAATAAATAGAAAGCATTTTCAAAGAGCTCCCAACACATCCAGTAGGAAAACAGTACGGTTAGCTCAGTACTCGGACTATTTGGTACGAAAAGATAAAGCCAATGCAGGTTTAAAAACATACAACAAGGCTCAAAAAAGTTCCTGACAGAAACTCTGCTAAAAATTTAGAGCCAAAGCCAGAACACGGAAATTGAAGTCTAATTTTATACAAACAAGAGTGCTATATTTGGCCATGCCGAATCTTATATACCCTTCACCTTTGTTGTGGATGCATTAATTGCCCACTTTCAGCGTATAGCATCCTTAATATATCAAGAAAACTTTTAAAAATTTTACATTTAATTGCTGACGAACAGATTATATTGTAGAAGTTACAAACGAAATGACAATCTTATATATACCCTTTTCACGAAGGTGAAGGGTATAAAAACAACAACGCCAAACGAAACGAAACAAAATACGCAATGAAACCAACACACATCCAAACATACGTTTTGTTGCATTTTTGTCAAAGCATGGAATAAATTGTCTTTTTTTGATGAAATTTTCAGAGTTTGTCTCGTATTTTTGCTCATATCTCCGATACTTATGGACGGATTTTATGGCTGATTTTAAATTGGTAACTTCTCGAAAGCATGTCTGATAGAATTATTGAAGATTTGGATCCCGAAGATATCTGGGGTCTTCAGAATATTGATTTCAACAGACAGACAGACGGACATGGTTTAATCGACTCCGCTATGTATAAGGATCCAGAATATATATACTTTATAGGGTCGGAAAATTATATTATGGAAATTACAAACGGAATGACAAACTAATATATACGCTTGTCACTAAGGTAAGGGTATACAAATATACCTGCTGCATAATGGATGACGAAACGTACGTATGGACAATTTCTCTCTGCTTCCGGATCAATATTTTGATGTTGCTGATGCTCGAGGGAATGTTGTAAAAAAGTTTAGGACCCAAAAGTTCTTGGAATGGCAAGCAATATGCAATTGCGGCATAAGAGGCCAAACATTTGTTACAAAGGGCTCCATAAATACCAAAATTTACATCATGGAATGTTTACAAAACAGGATGCTTCCTTTCTTAAGAATTTTTTATGTGTCCACTTATTTTTGGCCTGATTTGGCATCCTGTCACTGTGGAAAGTAAGGTCTTGAGTGGAACAAGAACAATAATGTGGTATTTGTACCAAGAGAAGCAATCCCTCCAAACTGCCTGGAGCTAAAGCCAGTAGAGAGATATTGGGCTCTTGTTAAAAGAGAATTAAAGAGCACAAAAAAGGTGCCCAAAAGTGTGGTAGATATTAAACGGAGATGGACTACGTGTTCGAACAAACTGACAGAAAGCACTATAAAAACCTTAATGGAAGGGTTTCCGGAAAAGGTTCATAAATTCAATACTATTAATTAGGACTATAAAAATAAAATTTTTTGTAAATTGAAACAATAATTTCAATAATTTTAAAATTCAAAACTGTAAGCTTAGTGGTTTCATTTTTATTAACATATATGTATGTTAAGATTTTTCGACCTCAGTCCTTATTTCTCTTATATTGTAGAAAAATAATGATTCGTGTTCGTACACATTTCGGATATTTTTGAAAGAAAACTTTACTTAAATGAGGGTAAAATAAAAATTGGCTCATTGAAAGGAACAGAGCTTACCTCAGCCATAGCTAAACTTAAACAATTTTTACGGGAAATTGTTTAAGATTTATCTTTGGCAAACTTCCGATTATAAAAAACTGTAATTTTCGAATGGCAATTAAATTACATCAAATCACATGATAATTAACGGCAGTGCGAATTCTTTTGAAAAAGCAAAGTTTTTAGAACATATTTTCACCATTTAGGATTTTCGGTTTTTAAGTATAGATATATTAAACCATTGATTAAAAGCTGTTATGATTGAAATATATTACAAATTTTAATACAATATCTTAATCCAATTTAATTTCATACAGAAAGCGAATAGTAATTCGGATTGAATTTAATTTTGTAGATTTAAGTAATTCTTTTAATTTAGTGTTTATCAGTTTATACATTTCAGTTTTCCATCTGTGGTAAAAAAATAAAAAATAACAAAAGCTTGAACTTAAGTGACAGAGGGGTCTGGCATGCTTATAACTATTAGATTCCAAATGAATGGATTTAGCTTAGAAGCCAAACAATAACTTAACTCCAGCTTAAATTACCCTTGAAGTTTTAATGTTATATGGCCTGTCAGCCAGTCAGTCAGTCGTTGGATATGCCTTGAACAAACATCATTTTGCCAATTTCACAACAAAACATCAACAAAATATAGTTGGAGTATGATGCAGTAGAAAATACACTCCGAGAAATAAAACGATGAAACATACTCAAGTTATTTTCCCTCGTTAAAGCAGCGATTTATCTGATTTTCAATAGCGATATATTTCATAAATAACATGCTTGAGCCAAAAAAAAGCGATAATTATTAAATCATTTTTATCTAAGTCATCCATCTCAAAAAAGGAATATTAACTTCAGACAAAGTGTATGAATCATCTAACAGTTTCACAAACATTTTCCAAGTGTATTGCCTAAAAAATGTCTGCTAAAAATTATTCTTATTCTTGTTTCTCCATTTATCTATGAGTAATGTAAATTATATTCCAAATTATATGCTTTAAAACAAAGATCATCATAATCATCATCAACACAACAGTAAGCGTCATATTATCTTCATTGACTTTATAATTAAAACTTAGACAGGAGCGGATCTAGAGGGGTGAAATAGGTACTCCCCCCCAAAACCGAAAAGTTTTCTTATACAAAAAAAGAAAAATGTAGAACAAATTTTGATTAAAACACAACCACCCCCCCCTCCCCCAAATGTTTGACCTGGATCAGAGCCTGAACTTAAAAGCATTATGTCAAAAGTAAGCAGAGGTTAAAATTAATTCTGAAATTCTAATTTCAGCTTCTTGTTTATTTTGTAAACAAAAAACTGTTAAAATTTCGCAATAATTTGTTTTTTTTTTTTCATTTTGTTTTCAATGGATTTTCTTCTTTATTTATTTTTGATTTTGTTATGGTAACTTTAAATTAGAGAGAGATCATGCTTCAAGAATTTTTAATTAATTTATGCCATAAATTTTTTTGCATTTTTGATTTTTAATTCTTACGAAATTTGTAAGAAAGAACTTTATTGTTCTCTGAATGAACATGAACCATTTGAAATGAGATGTATTTGAATTCCTTTGTTTTATATAACATAAATTTATAATAAATATTAACATTTTGGTTTTACTTTTATGCAGTCGTTTACATATAAAATTGGCTACCAAATGGCATAAAACAAAATTATAAAGTTCGTGATAAAGTTATTTATTGTTTGAGACAAAGACTTACTTAAATTACAGCTGAGATTAAATAATTTGTTTAAGAATTCAAGACACTTACCTAGAAAGAAAAAGAAAAATAAGTTAAATATTAATTAAAATTGTAATTTCAAGAATAAATATAATAAAACAAAATAATTTTGTAACACTGCGCGAAATATCCAAAGCATACAAAAATAAAAGGTGAAAAATGTAATTTGCTTTCCCTAAATAGGAACAATTTTATATAATTATATTTAGACCTTAGATGTCAAAACACAACGAGTTTGTAATAAATTGCATTTCTTTGGGTCCACAAATAAAAATAACTTTGAGTCCTCTAAACAAAGTGGATTTTACTTAAGACTGCGCTTTTTAAAATTATATGATCCTTAATTAAATAGTTAAGTATCTTTTGGCTGCTTTAAAGTCCATCATCACTTTAATGCTTTCTTTAGATTAAAAAGTAGAATTAAATCAAACTGCTAAACAACGTGTTGGTTATTGCATTTACTGATGGATATAGGGTCAAGTTCTGGATATTTCACCAGTACATGGGATACGAAGAAATAAGATTCCAGACATGTCCCGCCAGGTCATAACACTATCGACGATATGTGGGACATCTTATCTCAAGATGTTTATGATGTAGGCTGAAATTTGGACATTGCAAAATATCTGTAGAAGTCCAATACAAAAAGAATGATCGAATATTGGTATATACTGTTCCAGATCGACTAGATTTTGTTATAATGAAAGCTTTCATACAAACTACATACTCTGCTTGAGAATTAAAACTTGTATGCTAAGGATATTTCGTTCCGAACTTATAAATAAGGTATAATTTATTTCTGTTTAGAGCATTGGACTAAGGACTGAGATCGAAAAACCTACAGTTTTGATTATTTTTTTTTTATTTGATATTTTAATTATTATTACACACAGAAAACAGATTCGTAGTAGCAACCGAATTTGTTGCTAATCGAATGATTCGGTTGCACACATAGAATTTTTCGGTACTATCAACAGAAAGTCAGTTAATAAAGAATATTTTCGGTTGAAGCAACCAACATTTTGTTACCCCTTCTAAAGTTTTGTAGTCACAACTGTAAAATTCGGTCACAATGGTAGAATCATTCGATTGGCAACAAATTCGGTTGCTATCACGAATCTGTTTTCTGTGTGTACAATTTACAAAAAAATATTATTTCTATAGATCTAATTAATAGTGATGAATTTATGAACCTTTTCTGGATACCCTTCCATTAAGGTTTTTATTGAGCTTTGTTCGAACAGGTAGTCCATATCCGTTTAAAATCTACCACACTTTTGAAAAACCTCTTTTAACAAGATCACAATATCTCTCCACTGGTCTTATCTGCAGGCAGTTTGGAGGATTTGGCTCACTTGTTACAAATAACACATCATTGTTCCTGTACCACTGAATACCTTGCTTACCATAGTGACAGATGCCAAATCAGGCCAAAAATAAGTGGACACATTAAGAAGTCTTATGAATGGAAGCATACTCATTTGTAAACATTCTTTGATATAAATTTCGGTATTTATAGAGCCCTTTGTAACAAATGTTTTTCTTCTTTTGCCGCAACTACATATTGCTTGCCATACCAAGAACTTTTTGGAAAAATTTTCTGCTTTTGGGTACTAAACTTTTCTACAACATTCCCTCGAGCATCAGCAACATAAAAGTTTTGACCCGAAAGATGCAAACCATTTTCCATACGTACGTACGTTTAGTCATCCATTACGCAGCAGGTATATTTTTTGTATAAAATTTTACTTCAATTTCCGTGCTCTGTCTTTGGCCTCTACATTTTTAGCTGAGTTTCTGTTAGGAACTTTTTGAGCCTTGCTGTATGTTTTTAAACCTGCATTGGCTTTAACTTTTCGTACTAAATAGTCATAGTACTGAGCTAACCGAACTGCTTTCCTACCGGTTGTGTTGGGAGCTCTTTTGAAAATGCTTTATATTAATTGGCTTTAGAAACATCATGTAGACCATTCCTTCTACATGAACCAGATTTTCTATCAACGGACAAGTTCTCCCAAAACTGTTTAATAACATTGGAATCAGTTTGACGGCCGACCTTTGATTGTTTGGCCAACTTTTTGTAGGACCAAGTTGGGTTTTGTTGAAAATATTTAATAATTTTAGTACACACTTTTTTCTCGTCACACATTAACCACAAATGAACATAATTCAGATTAAACATAATAACTGACTAATAACTTGATAAAAAAAAAGAAAATAATACTTGGGTTTAAAGTTTTAATGAAAAACGTGTGTTAAGGTTTTTTCGGTCTCAGTCCTTATTACCGGAAATATTGGAAAAAATCTAAACAAATTTTTTTGGCGAAAAATAATTTATGTTAAAAAATTTTTGTTGGTGAAAAATATTTATCCCGGTTTTGACCCATTGTAGTTCCGAATTACTATGGTGTTATATATGTCGTTGAAAATCCAGATATAGATCAAAAATAGGTAAAACAAATTGAGGTACTCGTGTTTTTTTTTTCTCTATATCTCAGACATTTTTGGAACGATACTTTATGGGGTCACATATGAAAACTGTAGAAATTAAAAACGGAATGACAAACTCGTATATACCCTTGCCACTCATGGTGAAGAATATAATACAAATTTCGTGGTTATGCGTTAACTAACAGTTATATTGTCGGTTAAAATTATTTTTGTATGAAAACTGTCAGCATAACTATTAGTGAACACGTAACCATACTTCGTGTTAATGGAGGTTAATAGAATAACGGTATTTTCCATTATTTAAAGATAACGGTAGTTGAACTAAAATGGTATTTTAGGGATAACGGTAGCCAACTTTGACCTAGGGTCATATTTTGGTGTTTTGTGTGTTACAGTTTATATAGCATTTTTAGCCTGGGGCTGTATTACATTCATTTTGTAGTTACAGCATTGTAGTGGTGTAGAAAATTGAGAAGAATCTTAATGTTAAAATGTATTGTACTGCTCTAACCGGATTTTGCCGTTAAAATTTAAAAAAAAACATTCTCATATTTACATAATATTATGATGGCTCATCATAATAAGAACAACTTCTTTAAACAAATAATAATTCTAAAAATATGCAAAATTTAATAATAAAAAAGATGTCTACCATATGTTTAGTTATTAGTTGTTTAATAATGATTATAAAAAAAAGCAAAAACACACAAGAAAAAATTCATAATTTTATTACACACCCTCAATAGCAGCAAAAAGCGCATTTATAAATTAAATTGTTCACACCAACAAAGCAGGCAGACACACAAACTATTTATTCTGAACCATAATAAAGACAATCAAGTTTATTTTACTAAATTTTTTTTTCCTTAAACATTTCGTTTTTTATTTTATTTATTTGTTTGAGTGATGTATTTATTAATTTGTTTATAAATTCAACATAAGGCACAGCAAAAACTCACACCAAAGAAAAAAAATTGGCATGAAATCAAGCCAAACAATAAAAATATTATTTAATAATAGTTTTTTTTTTTTTTCTTTTTTCTAAATGCAAAAAAATAAAAAATAAACAAAGAAAAAAACCAGCAGACAATCTACCAAGATGATGTTGATCGTGAATCATAAAAGTTCGCTTTTAAAACCAAACATACAAAAATATATATATATAAAACTCTAGAGAATTTGAAGCAAACACACAAAAATTGTGGAGAGGTTTAAAAAATGAAACAAAAAGTTTTACAACTAAATTTGGCAAAAACAGTGGCTAATAAAGCAAAACAACCAAAGCTCAACAATGAAAAACACCTACAAAAATAACTTTGCTATTTTTTTTTTGGTTAAGCATCTAAAAATAAGATTAATTTTATAACAAACATTATTTATGGTTTTGGAAATATGTACTTAAAAAATAAAAATTAACTACAATTCAAGCACATGCTTAAATTACTGCATGAATTTATGGTCTTCTAGAAATAGTTTTAATTCTTTAACTGGTCTTTATTTTCTATTAAGTAACACCTTCTATATATGTACCTCAACTCAATTGATCTCTTTTATCGATAACTGTTGGTAAAGAAAAATTAAAACTTTTTATAGGAAGAACCACTTTGGCTACTTAAAACAACAATATAAAACAATTGAAATCAAGTAAAACCTTCATTGAATTATTTCATGTCAAGTAACAAAGACTGAGCGGATTAAGATTTAAAGCCTCTTAAGCTTTTTACAGAACAAAACAAAAAACAAATGCTGTATAAATAAATTCAATTACAATTAAAGCACGTTCTTAAAGAAGGTGACTACTTTGTTGTTGTGTCTTTGCTTTGATAGGAATTAAACAAACCGGAAATGTATTTTTATAATCATACACCCCAAAAATCGATAACACACCCCTTTCAAACCAATGTTAGTCAATTATATACAATGTTTTTAGAATATTGGAAATATATAGTAGAAAAACGGACTATAAATTAAAATAGTTATCCCATTTAATACCTGTTGTTGCTCATTAATATAAACAAATATTAATTAAATTGAGTTAAAGTTTAAAACGAAATAAGCTAAGCATACAAATCTTAACTGGGCATTAGTTAGCAAACTCCAACCAGAGACCTGCACCGTCTAAATTTTACGGCGGCTGCGGCTGACTCCAAAAAGATCGGCGGGAGCAGCTAGCCGGCTGTGAGCCAACTAAAGAATATCTACTCAAATTCTAAATAATTAAAAATTTTAAAAGTGAAATTCTGAAAATTTTATGAAATTACTAAGGAACTTTTATCAAAAACGGCGGCTATTTTCAAGCCGACTTAAACCAAAAAAAATCGGCTCCAACTCACGGTTTAATAGTTAGATGGAAATTATCCACTGCTTTCATTGAATAAAACGAAGTCAGGATCGGGATTGACTATAAAGCAATCTGCAGATTAGATAAATCTTATCTAGAAAACTACAATAACATTTAAAGTATTGTTACGTTTGAATCTTTTTAAAACGTTGGTTTATTTCCTTTAAATAAACCGGATACTTTTGATTGCAAATAAAAGCAGACTTCAAACTACCATTTATACACACGCCATCTTTCGGGAATCTTCTACAATGATCTTAACGGACAAACTAATACATTCGAATTCTAGAGCTTTCGATGTCAATGTTAGCAGTTCAAACATTTAGTGTTGCCATATCCACAAACAATGCTAATAACCGCATGCTATCAACATTGTTGATAAGTAGAAGCTTCTACTGATCGACGTGCTCATAGACATGATGAATGTTGCAGGCAGTCGATACAGACCGTTAAACTCAAATCGATATTGCACATTCGTAACAGTATAATTATGTTAATATAGTTCAAATATTTGACGAAATAAGCAGAATCACTATTTGCAGCAAATATTTATTTGATCTTAGAAGACTCTCAGAAAACGCTTAACTGGAAAAAATATTTTTGTATAAATTCTTGATCCTGTCAAGACATGCCCCACAGTTAGTAAAGACCTTAATTGTATATGAGATAATATCGTACTCCATTTTAAGATATCGGAAATAAGGATTTTAGGATTTTCACCAAAATACAATGTAAATAAAAGGAGATTTCATGAACAAATATGCTAAATCCGAAATATGAACATAATATGGCTTATAGTTTGGAAGGACTAATGAAGGATTGATAATTTGACACATTTTTTATGATGGAATAATCACTGTAATAAGATATTTTACAAGGTGCCATCTTTACCTGTAAAATAACCATCCAGCTCAACTACCGTTACAGTTACCGTTATAGATATAACCGTAAATACCGTTACCTCTACCGTTAGGGTGAAATTAAGGTTATCGAAATAACTGCAACTACCGTTGCCGAAATAATCCAAATTAGCGTTACCGTTACCAATAACATTTAATCGTCGAATCGGTAGCCAGCCTTAATATTTTTCAATTCATAAGCTGCAAGCTTAAAGCTATGTATAGACGTTTGTCAGATCTTACAATATTGTCAGACAAATTTTCAGAAAATGTCTAATAGGCGTGGGAACTTACAAATCAGAAGAAAAAAGTCAGGTCAAGACACTGATGAACAATTTCAAATTGTTTGTTTCAAATGATTTGACAGTTTTTTCCATACAACAGCAGATAAATTTATTGTTTGACAATTTTCTGGCAATGAAATTGTAAGGTTTTCTTACAATCGTCTGAACCGACAATGCACCGAGATATCATTGCCGTCTATGCATAGCTTTATTATTACAAAGGAAAGTCAAAGTTGATTGAATTTCGAATATTTTTATTGTACTCCTTTTAAAATCTCTGATCTGTGTCTCAAAACTTGAAGAAAATGTTAGAAAATAATATTTTTTTCCAGTGGCAATGATTTTTACGTAGGTTTTTGACTAAAAATCTATAAAATTAAACATTTTCGTAATACGAGTATTCAACTTTAAAGTCACCTATTTTTGGACACTAATTTGAAATTTGTTACGTCTGTACACTTTTGTAATACCAGTAATTAAGTAGTATATAACGTATTATGATATAATACTTAAACATATTATCAGATAATCATTCATCATGAACATGATTGCAGTGAACATATTTTTATTTACTATAATCATATATCTGACTGCTACAATAATGTGAATGATAACTTAAACATATTATGGTCAACATAATTATATAAAATATTACAGTGACCCTAATATTGCTACAAAACTTGTAAACAAACCTTTTCTCCAAAAAAAAAAAAACTTCAGTATTTTTGGGCATTTTCTATTTTAAAGCTATACCTGTAGAATATGCCTTTCCAAAATATAAAAAAAAAACATTAAGTTCGTTAAAAAGTTTTTTTCTAGGAACCAAAGGCATTACTAGGATTTTCGGCAGAACAAAATATGAAAGTTCATCAACATATTTTCAATTTAAAATTGAATCATTTTGTACTATTAAAATATATTGATTTGAAATATTATTCATAGGATTTTTGTATACTAACAGGAAAAATGTTATCGATATTGTGAATAACCGGGCCAAGGCACAGTGTGGTAGATCGCAAATCTAAAGCTACGTTTACACGGTTGTCATATTCTTACAAAGTTGTCAGAAAATGTTCAATAAATGGTAAACAACCATATGTTTCAACATAAGTTCTCATGGTTGTGTTAACCATTTTCTGAGCATGTTTCTGACAATCTGACAACCGTTGGGTTCACTTCTCTCTTATGAATTTAATAAAAAAAGAGTTCAAATAAATAAAAGATTATAAAAAGTCAACTTTTTTTTCGATGTATTTTGGGAGTTTTTATCCATTCTTCAAAAATTTTCTTTCGGTAAAGAGTGGAGGTCATGATGAAAAAGTGAAAAAAATGTATGGCGGTCGTAAAAATGCGCAAGATGTTTTTGATTTACCTTAAAGTGAACACTTGAAAGATTAACCAGAATATAGTTTTACAGCGGAACTATTCGGAATAATCAGCTTTAACTCTACTTGAAGAAAGGAAATATTTTATTTTTTTCACTTTCTGAACTTCTCACAAAAAAAACATATTTTTTTAATACTTACAATGGAAATAATTAAATAAAAATTGTGATTTATTTCCTTGAGATAAAGCTTAATAATAATAATAAAACAAATTATGACAGTAAAATCACCATAACCTTTATTATCATATATTAAAGACACAAAAAATACATTTCTCCTTGAAATCTAAATGTACTTGTTGACAACAACTGACTTCAAAGCTTTTTCCTAATCAGAGCTAAAAACAAAACATGAATTACAGTTACCTAATGTATTGAGAAGTTCATTAAACGATCAGAAGGAATCTTGCCCGACATTTTTTTTTTAATTTTGTCCAGTTAGATTTGTGATTCACCATAGTGTGCAAGGTGTGGTTAAATTTGATGAGACCCCATAGCGTCATCATGAGGGGTATGTGGGGGTCCGTAGTAAAAAAAATTAACTATAATACTCCGCTGCTACGCCTATGTGAAATTTTTATGTTATTCTGATCTGCCGAATGGACTGGCATACTTATTTTCAAAATAGAAGTATGTAAAATAAATTTTACATATTTTTGTATTTTTTTAATCAAGAATTCTAAATGATTATTTAATTAAAGCTAAGTACCCGCTAAACTAAGTGCATTAAAAAAAAACTCTCACGAAAATGTTAAATTAATTTATTAATGTCTGTAACGAAATAATGATTAATGATTTCAGTTATTAAGTCATTATAGTATGAAGACAGATTTGAAAAAAAGAGTATTTAAAAATGTAACAAAACAACTTAAACTACTTAAATATTGAAAAAAAAAAATAAATAAATAAAACTGTCATCATTATTACTACCAAACAACTATTTATAAAGACAAACAACAAAAACAAACAACAATTGACAGCAGTAGTCAAAAATAGACTTCTAAGCGGCTTTTAGGCCAAACTACAAGGGCTTTAAATAAAGCTTAAATTATTTCTACACACATTAAATGAAACTTTAAAGTTTAAATGAAAAGAACGATAAAGCCTCTAGTAAGTATATTTAGTAAAGGTTGTTTTTTATTTAAATTTATTTTTTAAAACAAAAAAAAAAAGCAAAACACACTTATGCTAAAAATAATATAAATTTAAACAAAAGGTAATAAGTCTATTAGATGGCATAATTTGTGTTGTCGTTACCACTGGTTTAACCATATTTGGTTGCTTTTCTATTAACCATATTTGGAGCGCTAAAATGTAAAACAAAATAACTGATTTACAGCCTAAAAATACATACTGAACTCATGAATAAAGTCTAGTCTAAAACTTAATATCAAACGAGCAACGAACAACGAACAAAATTTAAATTGAGCGCCATCTGCAGTTAGTTATAGTTGTTTTTCTATAAAAATTATTATTATAAATAAATTTCCATAAATAATATTGATTATAATAATTTACAATAGATTTCATTTTGTTTTTGTAACTTTGACATTCATGACAACATATTTTTAGTTGTATGTATTTGTTTAAATATGACAGACTGACTAACTGCTACATATTGACAACTGTTTGTATAAACAAATATTAAATATTATTTTCATACTCGTCGTCTGTTTAAACAAACAACAGTGTAACAGACAGTTGGCTAAACGCTTGTATACTACTCACTACTTACTTATTTAGCCTTGTTTGGCTAATTGCTTTTTGTTTTTAATTTAAAACAGGAACCGGCTTTGGAGCCAAAAAAACGTGTCTGACCGATAGAGGAAAATACAAACATAAAATAAAAGTAGAATACAAATACAATTTAATTAATTTATTAATGAAAAATTTCATTTAATATTTGTAATTATATGTATGTATGTTCTCGTGTTTGCGATTGTACTTTTGAAGTTTGAAAAACTTTATTAATGAGTTATAGAAAGTTTTCCGGAAAGTTTTTAATGAAAAAAATAACCTTTTATTTTTAAAGATAATTTAGAAATGTATTTCAATGAAATTTCAGTGAAAAGGGAAGATTTCTTAAATTTCAAAAAAAAAAATTGTTTACCGTTACCGCTAAAATACCGTTATGATAGTTAATAAATTAAATTTAAAAAACATTTTTTTTTTTTTTTAATTCGGCTTATAAATATTTTTCCCGATTTTGGCCCATTGTAGGTCCAACTTACTATAGCATTATATACATCGTTACAATGGACTTAGAAATATATATCATTAGACATCCATTCTGTCTATATTTATGACTTAGTAATCGAGATATAGATAAACAAGTAAGCGAACTATATTCGGCTGTGACGAATCTTATATACCCTTCACCAAAATATACTTTAAAATAAAAATTTTAAATAGTTTTAGGTAAACAAAATTATTATTTTTTTTTTTCAAAATTAAAAAAAAAAAAAAAATTTTAATTTTTTTTCCAATTTAATTTTTTTATTTTTTTAAAAAAATTAAGAAAAACTATTTTTTTGTTAAAAAAAAATTCGGGTTAAAAAATATTTTTCCTGATTTTAACCCATTGTAGATCCAAATTACTATAGCCTTATATACATCGTTGCAATGGACTTTAAGATATCTATCATTTGATATCCATATTGTCTATATTAATGACTTAGTAATCCAGATATAAATAAAAAATAGGCCAAAAATCGAGGTTGTCCCGGTTTTTTCCTTATATCTCAGCCATTTGTCGACCGAGGACCGAGCCGGAAGAATTCCCGATATATTGATGTATCAATAATGTTTGTAAGTTATTTGGGGGCTACGGAAAGTTGATTTCAACATACAGACGGACAGACGGACATGACTATATCGACTTCGCTATCTATAACGATCCAGAATATATATACTTTGTGGGATCGCAAATGAAAAATTTGGAAACTACAAACGGAATGACAAACTTATATATACCCTTGCCACTCATGGTGAAGAGTATAAAAATAGGCCAAAAATAGAGGCTGTCCCGGTTTTTTCCTTATATTTCAGCCATTTGTGGGCCGATTTTCTCGATTTTAAATAGCATGCGAGCAGGAAGAATCGGAAAGTTGATTTCAACAGACAGACAAACATGGCTATATCGACTTCGCTATCTCTAACGATCCAGAATATATATACTCTGTAGGGTCGGAAATGAAAAATGTAGAAATTTTAAACCGAATGACAAACTTATAAATACCCTTGCCACTCATGTTGAAGGGGGTACAATAAGTTAGAATATTCAAATTTGTAGCCCATACAAAATTGAAATACATTTCTATCTAACTATCACTTACCTATACTCACTGTTCGCGGGCTCCAAAACAACATCCGACTTATCGGCAACAACTGATACTTTCGAACCACTATTGTAACGCTTGAATTTCTCATAATAATCCTCTTTCTGGCCAAACTGTTGTTGATTACGATGATAATCCCTGTTGTTATTCGCATCACAATTACTGGCCTTTGCACAGGCAGAAGCGTTGCAGGTGGCGGAGGTGGAGGAGGAGGTGGAGGAGGCGGGTATTAGAACTTTAGTCGGATGTGAACATTTTGGAACCCACGATGATGAAACAGCCATATACGAATCCGTCTGTTTGGACGAAGACACTGTGGTGGTGGTGGTGTTGTTGCTCGATGGTGGCGAGGATTCGGGTGAAGCATGTGTGTAGTAGCCATTATCGGCATTTTGTAAAGGATCCAAGTATGAAGATAATTTAGTATTTGTATATAATAGAGATTTTCTACTATCACTAGTGTTTTGAGGGGAACCGTTCATGCACAGTTTCCCACCATTACTAGTGTAGAGATAATCGTTTATAGATTGAGAATATTTCGTTGTAGAACGTATGGACGCGTTAGTTTCCGCGCGGGCAGTAGGCGGAGTGGGAGGTAAATATTGATGGTGATGATAGTTGCGTCGTGGCGAATGAGGTGAATCGTGACTAGCATCATAATTCGATGTTTTGTTGTGGTTGTGGTGGCTGGTGCGTGAGGGAGAGTCTCTCCGCAGCCACGTAGAATGTGTGGTGGTGGTCGTTTGATAGTGAGTGTTAGTTGTGGTATTAGATGATTTATAATCCTGTCTATGCATGACTTTGGAAAAGTCCACATATAAAGCATCATCTGTTGAGGGTTTTCTTTGGAATTCATCATCTTCTTCGCGATCATAGTCATGGGGAGTATGAGGCGCGGTGGTATGAGCACCATTGGAGGAATAAAATGAATAATTACTGGAGGATGATTGTGAATAGGAACGATGTCGTCGATAAAACTCATCTTCAAATGGCAAACCTTGTGGAAATTTGGTAGAGAAGGCTTTTTTCGACTTGGGAGAACCCTGAGAAGCACTAGACTGGGTCGAACTAGAATTACTGCAATTACTGCCCGTTTTTCCCGGCATTTGTATAGAACTGGCCACACCATTTGGAGCGGGCTGATTCGAGCTGGTATGCGAATTGCTGACATAGGTTTTTCTTTTATAAAGCGGTGTGGCCTTGGGATTACAGGAGGCATTAAATGAATTTATGCCTACACTGGAGATAAATCTACGATTATTGAGGTTGGGCGAGGCCGATACTGAATTAAGTCTAGACTCTTCTTTGCATTTGCGTCGTGGCAAGGCCTTCGGTGTACCTTGCGGTGGCAGAGGAGCTGGATATGATTTTATGGACTTTATAGGTCCATTTGTATGAGATCCATTTGTTTCAGCAGCTTTCGGCTGATTTTCCTTGGTTACTTTACTGACTGTGGTAGTGTACGATCGTTTTTGGGTGGCTACCGGGGCATTAGTGCGTTGCTGGTATTTTTCCTGGGAGTCATTACTGGAACTGATAAATGATGAACGCTGATTGCTGATGAGCGATGTAGCATTATTAGTTTTTTGTCTAATACTTAAATTGGCCTGATGGAAACGATCAAAATTTGATGATTTTCTTAAAGGGGGCGTGGGTGGTTGCTGTTGATTTCTTGTTCTCAAATACTGTTTGGGGGCAGTGGGCGGTGTGGGACACACACCATTCGCTACAGGCGGTGCAGGCGCTTTAGCTTTTGTGTGATGTGTACAAGTCGTTTCAATGCGCCGGACTAATTTGGGTGTTAAAGGTTTCACCGTTACGGCGTTAGCAGTATTATTTGCTGATGCACATCCTCCGGAGGAATTCATTTTACTGGCCATGGGTGTATTGCTTTCGGCCGTTTTAAAATTATAACGAGTGCCATAATAACTGCTGCGAAATGGCTGCTGCCTTTGAAAATTTGTGTTAACACCCGGGATATTGTTGTTACTATTATTAAAGCTAGTTCTAACACCTATCGAGGAGGAGGAGGCTGAAGTCTGTAAACCATGACCAGCTGTTGGTTGATGATGTTGATGATTGTTGTTGCTGCTGCTGGTATTTAATGAAGTTTTACTGCAATTGTTAGCAACAGTGTTTTGCTGTTGATAATTTGCTGTACAGCTTGTTGTATGTTGTTGTTGTACACTACAAGTACCCCTGGTAGCCCTAAAGGAACTATAGGGTCTTGCATTGTATTGAAAACCACTAACAGGCATTTTGTTTAGTTTTGTATTTTTTTTTTTTTTTTCTTTTAGTTAAATTCAATTTGAAACATTAAAATTAGTTGGGGGGTTTCATTTGTTGTTTTATTTAAATATCACACTTTAACATTTTGCTTATATAATTTTTATGTGTGGGTTTCAAGGATGTAAATCTTTAAGGCACTTGTTTAATAAAAAAATAAAATGTTTCCTTAGATTTTCCGGTGATTTAACTAATAAATTCGTTGTTTGTTTTAAGACTTTTTAGTTTTTTTTTTTTTGTTTTTATTAAAAGATGAAATTGTATGTTTTAAATAATGAAATATATTCGTTGTTTGGAGTTAAAATTAATTAAAGTAGAGATTTTCTTTCTTTTCATTCACATTTTCACATTTTCTTAAAATATTTCTAAAAAAAATAATAAAGGAAATTTGTAAAAAATAATATATAACAAAATCTTCAAACACTTTCATAATTTAAAAAAATTTTTACACTTTTTTTTAAAAAAATAATAAAATTAATTAATTACTTTCACATTCACAAAATTTTCAAACAAAAATTCATTTGAAACAATTTAGTTCTTTAAGCTTCCAAGTATTATTTTCATATGAGCGTTGTGTTTGATCGAAAGCATTAGTTTCCTAAAATAAATGATGCAGAAACAAGGAATAATAGCAGAAAACAAACAAACCACATAATGGTGGCTAGTAGGCAGTTGTCAGTCTTCAGTTTGTCCGCATTTTGAAAAGTGTCGAAAGACCATAAAGAAAAACTGTTGTTAATCTTGGAACTACAGCCAAGAAACATACATAAACCGCCCGCATTATGTTTTAAACACACAACAAAAATTGTGACTTTTTTTTTTTTTTTTTTTTTTTTTTGAACATCATGTCAAAAGAGAGAAAATTACAATTTGCAAAAAATAAATCAATACTAATCATCATGTAGTTCTTTTTTTATTTTTTCTCAAATACTTAAGAGTTCTTGAAAAAAAAAGAAAGAAATAATAAAAGACCTTTCCTTAACACAGAAATAACATAAAATGTCATAAAAGAAATTTAACAGTGAACTAGATAAATTGTATAAAGAAAATTCAGTGAAATAAATCAAAACTAGAAACAAATGTTCATAGAAAGCCGCTGGTAAAAGTAAAAGTGACAGCATAAAATCAGACTTAATCCATTAATAACAATTTAACTCTGTAATGCAAATGGTACCAAAATGACCCCAACCAACACATATCACGGTTAATTTTAACCTCATTGCCTAATGGATCAGCATTACTTTAATGGATCAGGTGACAACTAGCTTTCTACTTCGAAAAAAATATAGCAAAGTTTAAAACTAAAATCAAAGTCTGTCAAACACATAACTAAAGACTGAGCCGATCTAGAATTACAGCAATCAATGTCCGTTTTTCCTGGCATATACAAGATATTGGACTTAATCCGTTAATAAATAAAATTTTAAACATTTTAAAAAACCGAGAACTTTTAAAATCAATAACTCTTTCACTTTAATATCAATTTAATTTTTCGAAAACTATGGTACCAAAAAGACCCCAACACATATTTTGGTTAATTTTGACATCAATAAATACCCAGCAATACTGCACAGAGGGGCAGCAGAATCAAAATATTTTTTAAATAAATGTCATTTCTTCACGTAGCTGTTTTTGAATTTAAGTTTCTTAAAGCAATCGAAAGAAATATGGACCGATGACGCCGCCAACCCAAAATCCACACCAAACAGTGACTTTTTCGGGATACATTGGACGTTTATGGATCTCAAATTCGACAATTTTGTTTGTTGATATATCCATTCATCCAGAAATGGGCCTCATTTTGATAAATAAAAATAACTTTTGCACGTATTTTTTAACGATATATCTGTCCACGGTGATTTGACAAAACAAACTGAAAAAATTACAGCCAATTCGACAGATCTAGCTTCAAATATATGGCCGCTATCAACTGTCAAAGTTCGGAAGTCCCTATTGGAAGATCCTTTATTTATTATTTATATGGCACGTTACAACTATCCATGTGTGCATTGAACAGATGTCTGCTGTGTAATAGAGGGCTCTCACGGTATGTATTGAAACTCTGAGTATGTAAAATACATGTGTATGCCTTATGACATTTCTGGTCAATTCACAAGGTCTCTTATCAGTCATATTGTCATAATGTCCTAATATATCACGGCGGCTCGGCTTAACCGACTCTTAGGCATTCGGCGTTGGTCTCTGCTGGTTGGTTACGATAACACAATAAATATAGCATAGAAAGTAGTATTATTTTAGGAAATTTTTTGCTTGAAAAGCAATAAAAACCATTGTGAAATATTAGGACATTATGACATTTTGAAATACAACACTGTATGAGTGCAAAATAAAAAACACAAAACAAAAATCAAAAAAGAGTAGAGAAAAATCATAGCAAAATAAGTTTCATCAAAATAAATATATTTATTGTGATTTAGAATTAATAGAGGTTATGTCGCACGCAATTACATATGTACGTGTGAACATGGAAATTATGAATCGTATGAATAACGTGAATTTTGACATACATATGGAATTCCATATGGGCAATTCCACGAGAATGACTACCGTTTTATGTCACGTACGATATACTCTTATTCCGCTCGATATTTTGGATAACAATGTTTCGGAAGAACTTTTTATTTTTTTAAAATATAGCACCCTCTGAATGAAACATACAGACCAACTTATTTTTCAGATACTCTTATTTTTGGAAAATCTATTCCACTCTATAGGCGTACAAATGTCACGTACGATGACATGGAATTGCCCATATGTATCGAATACATGTCCCAATACATATGGAATACATGCCGTGTAACCCCCCTTTAAGTACTTTTATATCAAATATAACCCAACCATTACTAAACTATTTAAAAGTAATGCATGTAATTTGTAGAAGTCATTACAGAACATGTAATACTGGGTCAAATTCGATAAAAAGCTTTTGAAAATAAAAAGTTTGTTTAATTATAAAATAATTTATATTAACCCTTTTCAATAATTAACAAAATTTTCTCAAAAGGGGATTAATTTTTATTATATTTTTAATTGAAAGTCATTTTTTGCTAATGAGTACTTAATAAAAAAAATATATTAATTCTAACACGAGCCGTCCATTCAAAAAAAAGCTACAAAAATTAGGAAGAAACAACAATTTTAAAGAGATACTTATGTGTATGAGATCATAATTATTTAAGGAAAGTGTAATAAAAATTAAAAAAAAAAAATTAATAAGATAAATTTCTTAAATTACAAACATCTGTACAGACAGACAACATAATGATGAAATGAACTGAACTGAAACCAAGCAAATAAGTAGCAAATTTTAAGCTGAGTTGTAGTGGTAAAGACAGACAGACAGACGGACTGACGGATGAATGGACTAGCCATGGACAGACTTAGAACAAAATAATTGACGATGAGGAGAATGCAATAGCAATAAAAACACTGTTAAACAACAACAACAAGAAATAGAAAAACATTTTTAATTCCTGATTAAAGCGCAAACATATGGACACTGTGTTTGAATGAATGGTCTTATAAGATACAGTGGATAATAAAAGTAATGCAACGTAATGTAATTTTAAATTAAAAATAAGGCAACACAAAGTGTTTAATTTAATAACACTTTTTTTTACCTACATTAACCCTTGCTACTCAGGGCCAAAATGACCCCTAATTTTTGAAACTATAAAAAGCACACAGAGATATCAGATTCGTGATAGCAACCGAATGATTCTACCTTAGTTTTTTACAGTTGTGGCTACAAAATTTTGAAAAGGGTAACAAAAGTTTTGTTGCTTCAACCGAAATTCTTCTTTATCAATTGACTTTCTCTTGATAGAACCGACAAATTATATGTGTGCAACCGAATCATTCGATTGACAATAAATTCAGTTGCTATCACGAATCTGTTTTCTTTGTACACTGTATATTTTTTAAATTTAATATATGGGACACTAAAATTGTTAATGAATTTAGTATCAAAAGTATGCAAAGTTAATGATCGTTTCCACAAAGAGCCTATAAACTGTAAAACTAAAATGCATTTAGTAAAATTAACTGCTGTTTTTCTATTACCTAGATTTTTTACAGCCAAATTATATCATAATTTTGTGACTTAGTGTATTCATTTAAACATTTAATAAAATATGAAATAATGTACAAAAAAAACTAAGCATTCATGTTTCTTAAATAAAAAAAAAAACAATAATTGACAGAACAATATAAATAAAATAATAAAAAATTTATATTTTAATGTATAAATAAATTTTTAAAACCATAATTAAACAAAAAAAATAAAAAATAACACAACAAGTAACCAAACTACCGACAAGACAAACTAAATGGAGGTCTTACTAGGCAAATAGATTAACTCACAAATTATAATGAAAAGTAAATTTAATTTAATAAAAAATAGTTATGTATTTAATCCTTTAATCAATACTGTGATTATGTGCATTCTACATTTATTATTTATATGTGCATTCTAAGTTTATTATTATATTCGTCTGTATCGAACCATATATACCCTTCACCTTAGTTGAAGAACCCTTTGAAATACCTATTATCTATGTACATAATGCCTACACCTTGATGTTATGCTTCAAAGCCAAACATGGTGCGAAACAGGGTAGGAGTTTATTAATTTAAATTCTTTGCTGACTAAAGACTTATTTAATGGAGGTCTGAACCACACACATTGAATTTTATCGACCGGGAGTTTTAGAAGTCAGAGGCCCTATGTAGAACAGGATTACCAGGCCGGATGCTACCATTTCGATAATTTTCATGGACTTTGCTGATTTACTAGCTACCTATGATGACAGGAATTAGATAGCTCTCGAACCAGGTGCTTGAGCATTGATCTGTGTTCTTTGCTAGTCACACAATGGCGCTAATATACGCATTGTCTCTATCCGATGCTAAGAATACAGTGCGGTTCGGCCTTCGGCCAGCTACGCACTTTAATCTTGAGCACACTTGTCCATGTATACATAAATTAATATGGGAGATATAAGTATCTAGAAATACTTCCAGGTCCGGGGTCCGTTGGCAATCTGGGACCTCGGGAAAGTTGATTTCAACTAACCTACGGACACACAAGTAAGAGAGGTATATTCGGCTGTGCCGAATCTTATATACCTTTCACCAAATTATACTTTAAAATAAACATTTTTAATATTTTTAGGTAATTTTTTTCTTCAAAATTGTTTTTCAAAATTTTAAAAAATTTTTTTTCGAAGTTCTTTTTTTTAATTTTTTTCCAAATTTTTTTTTTAAATTTTAAACAATTTTTTTTTATAAATTTATTAATGAATAAATTTTTTTAGTAAAAAAAAATTCGGGTTAAAAAATATTTTTCCCGATTTTGACCCATTGTAGGTCCAAATTACTATAGCCTTATATACATCGTTGCAATGGACTTTGAAATATCTATCATTTGATATCCATATTGTCTATATTAATGAATTAGTAATCCAGATACAGATAAAAAAAATAGGCCAAAAATCGAGGTTGTCCCGATTTTTTCTCTATATCTCAGCCATTTGTGTGCCGATTTTCTCGATTTTAAATAACGACCGAGCAACCCGATATATTGATGTATCATGTTTGTAAGTTTTTTGGGGGATACGGAAAGTTGATTTCAACAAACAGACGGACATAGCTTTATCGACTTTACTATCTATAACGATCCAGAATATATATACATACTTTGTGGGGTCGCAAACGAAAAATGTAGAAATTACAAACGGAATGACAAACTTATATATACCCTTGCCACTCATGGTGAAGGGTATAAAAATCGAAAATATATAATTTATGATATTGCAAATAAAAATTGTAGAAATTACAAACGGAATGACAAGCAGACCTCCGATTTAATGACTTCCATTTAAGCTTAATTCACGGAAATATTAACTCAGAACAAAACAAATTCTTTAGCTTCATTCAAAGGATTTATTTTTAATAGAATTCATTCGTTGGTGAATGGTTATTTTTTTAACTCAAATTTAATCTAAAAATTATTAAAATAGTTTTTTTTATTTTATTTTATTTTTGGTTTTGTTTTTAATCATTTACAAAATGAATTGAAAAAAATTTCTTATTTGAAATAGATTTGAATTGAAGAAGACAATAAGGAATTAATTCTAAAGAGAATAAATTCTCAAAGGAATGAATGAATGTTTGAAGTACTATGGAATAAGCCTGTGAATTAATATGTAATGAATTCTTTATAATGGAATAGATAAGAGAATATATTTAATTTGAATTTAAATATTGAATTAAGCATTAATTCTCTTGGAACTTTGCCTTAGTTGGAAAGGCCTTTGAAATACCTTTCATTTGATATACATAATGACCATGTACATAAACTAATATTCGAGATATATCAAAAAATATTTCCAAAAATCATGATAGTAGTGGTTTTTTGCTAATGTCTCTGCCATATATGTACCGATTTTTCTAATTATCAACAACAAAATTATACGGGCTCCGTCAGATAACCGGTGCTTCTAGTAAAATGATTTAAACTAACATATGGACAGACGTGCATCACTATATCAACTGAAATAAAAATTGTAGATATTTCAAAGTGATCGATTAACCACTAAAGGGTTAATTAGAGTCATACTCGAGAAAATTTCGGAAATTTTTTTCGTTGTGATTTTGTTGCCAATCGGATTCTAACAGATTTTTTCTATCAAAGAATAATTACGATTGAAATAAACGAATTTTTGACACCTGAACTAAAATTGTTCAACCACAACAGAAAAATTCGGTCTTAAGGCTGAATCATTCGAATAGCAATAAATTTGGTTTTCACAACCTAACCATTTTCTCGGTCCAGTGCTTTGACTTTAAAGTTTGAACAAAATGTAGTTAATCATTTTTGCGACTAAGCCTTCTAAACGAATGTTTCTTAGTTTTTGTAACCAACATAATTTTCAAACAGAGAAACATTATTATATTAAATTAAAAACCAATAGATGCTTAATACTATAAAAACAATTGTAAGAGGAAAAAATTTACACAAAGAAAACCTTGAGAAAAAAAATCAATAGAAAAAAACCAACAAAATTTTAAAAATTAAATAAAAAATATTGATTATGTAATAAAACTGATTACCAGCAATAAAGGAATTAATAAAAAAAAAAAATCAAATATTTCATAAAATTTAAAAAAAAAATTTGAGGTTAAGAATAAATGCAGTATGTGTGATAATAAGGTTATTTATTATTTGTTTGCTGTTGTTGTTGGTTTTATTCAATATTTATAAATATTTGAAACTAATTAACTTTAAGTTTTATTATGTTCATGTTAATATGTTTTGTGGGTTAAGTGTAGGTTTTGTTTTTTACTTTTTTTTTCAATTTAGGCTTAGACATTTGTCTAACAGACTTAAAAAGACTTCGTTCAAGTCACAATTTATAGTTTATTATAGAGGAGATTGATTCACTTTACTTTATGCTACTGCTGTTGAATTGTACTGAAATTTCAAAAATGTATTTCGATACTTGTACACTTGACAGTTTCAATAGTTTACCCTTGAAATTAAGAAATCAAGTGTATAAATACAAAAAAAAAAAACATTTTCAAAAAATCTTATTAAATATTATTAAAATAAAAAGAAAAAAAGCGTTAAATTTGAGTAGTTAATGTAAAGTCAAAAAAAAACATGCGGTTGTGTGAAATGAGGGTGTGAAATTTTTAAGTTTTTCCATAAATAAACAAATAAACTGAAATTTAATACTCAAAAGGCATTTTAAATGCTGCAATGAATTTTATATTCAAAATTCTGGGGTTTAAATTTTTAGATTTTTTTAGAAATTTTACTGTAACTCTAAAATTTTTGTTCTAAAAGATTTGAAAAAAATATATAAAATTTAAGCTACAAGTAAATTTCAAGCACGTGTTGTTTAAGCCTGATTTATTTAAATAATTTAAAAATCTATAGTTACAAAAACCCAATACATACAAACAAATCCAACTAAAAGTGAGACAAAATATAAGAATTAAATTGAATTTAGAAGATAAGCTTAAAAGCATGAATATAATAACAAAAAAAAAAGCAAATAAAACACACCTTAATGTTTAAAAAAAAAAATTAAAATAAACAACCAACATAAATAAACTTTAATAACTGATTTTGTATTTAAAAAAATTTAGAAAAATTTCTATTTCTATTTATTTTTATTTCATATTTTTATACCCTACACCACCATAGTGGGGAGGGTATAATGGATTTGTGCAGATGTTTGTAACGCCCAAAAATATTAGTCTAACACCCACCTTAAAGTATACCGATCGACTCAGAATCACTTTCTGAGTCGATTAAACGATGTCCGTCCGTCCGTCTGGCTGGCTGGCTGTCCATGTAAAGCTTGTGCGCAGAGTACAGGTCGTAATTTTAAAGATATTTCGATAAGATTTGGTACATATCATTTTTTCTGCCCAAGGACGAACCCTATTGAAACTGGCTGAAATCGGTTCATTATTTGACCTAGCCCCCATACAAATGTCCTCCCGAAAGTGGATTTTATCCGTATCAAATGTTTAATTTATATAGGTATCTACACAAGTTTTTGTCCAAATAAGTTTTATATATAGGGAATTCATGTCATAAAATTTTATTATGATCGGTCCATAATTAGTCATAGCTCCCATATAAGGCCTGCTTCCGATAATCACTTTAACGAGCATAAATCTCCTAAAAATGTTGGTATACACATAAAATTCAACATAAATAACTTTCATATAAACATTAATCACATGACCAAATTTCGTGGTGATCGGTCCATAATTTGTCATAGCTCTCATATAAGGCCCACTTCCGAAAATCGCTCACGAACATAAATTATTGAAATTTTGAAAGAAAAATGTTTTTGCTCATTTACTTAGTGTAGGGTATTATCTGGTCGGGCTTGACCGACCATACTTTCTTACTTGTTTTTAACAAAAAAAATCTGTTACTTTTTTCCATCAAATAAAAATTACTTAAAAGTAAATTTTTTTATTAACAACAAAACTAGTTTCTTTAAGATAAATATGTATTATATAACATACATTATTTAAAAAATGTGTTAATAAATCTAAAAAATTAAATAAATAAATTTAAAAGAAATAAGAAATATTAAACTAAAAACTCCGCTAACATGAATGAACAGCTGCTGCTGCTGGCTGCTAAAAACAACTTGAAACTTTAAGTAGATTAAAAAAAAAAAAATAAATAAATACACAGCAAACTGAAAAAGATAACAATAAAAAAAATAATAATAACGAATAAACAACCACAAAGAGAAGCTGTAATGTATGGCTTGGCCTAGCCTGGCCTACTACCACTGCTATTGCTGGTAATTTAAGCTGTGCTACTCGCGTAATGTATGTCTTTATCTTTTTACAGAATAATCATCATTCAATAGACAAATCTTTCAGTGTTTATACCCGGTAGGAAAGTTTTTACATTTATGTTTAAAAATACAATAACTAGAAAACCTTTAGGTTCTCAAACATCTGTTGAAATCAGGGAGCGGCACCAAGACTATATGTATAACTCATGTTGTGTTAGCAAAGACTTGGTAATGGCCTACCTTTACTGATTAACATACTTTATTATGACTACTACATACCGCCTGCATTACCCAGAAGTACTTTAGTAATTTTATGCATACAATTGTTATCAAACTAAATTATTATCGATTTATCTAAAACTACACACAGACTCAAAAGTTACTCACTTTTGAATTATTATGAATATTTATAAAATTATATAATTCCGTGGTGTTTAGTACCTTTTGAGGCTGTTTGTATGTGTAAAATGATGAATAGAGCCTTAAACTTTTAATCAAAAAATTATTCCATCTCAAAAGAGCTAAAAATTACAAAAACTATCATCAGCAATGTCTTGAATAAGTGTTTTGAAATGTTCTGTTCGTGTTATACTCAGGAGCCGTTAAACAAGCCAAAAATATTTTATCAAAAAGAGAAATAGCAGTATAATCCAGTGGTCGGCACTCGTAACCCTTAGGGGGCGAACATGATCGGTGATTTAACTGTAAACAACATAAATACCAAAGAAATACATCAAAAATATTAAATAAGAAACAAAAATCGCAATAAATAGATTACAACAGAGAAAGAAAATCCATAACATGTTATTATAATCCATGTCCATCCATCCTTTATGCCGACCACAGGTCTATTCAATTCACTGTGCGAAATCCTATATAGGACATAAGGAAAAACCCTTCTAGGACATCTATGGCCTAAAATAATGGGTAGAGATCGACCGAATATACAGTTTTAGATCGGGTTTTTTGAATGTGAAATATTAGTGTAAAAAAAAAACAAATTCGTTTTAACTCTTATAAGTATAATGAGAAAGAAGTATTGAAATAATCTTAACATTGTCTTAAAGACTCAATTTCCCATTGGGCTATTTAAGAGGCCAAAGCAGATCACATCACGATCACATCGTCTCATGTTTTTAATGTAAAATAAATTGAAGTTTTTTTTTATTATTACTATCATCGCCAATAAAATGAAGAAATTACTTATAATAAAAACATCATTATTTATTAAAATAATAACAATTTATTGTCTTTTAATTAAAAAAAAAAAAAGAAAAAGAAACATGAGTTAGAGTTTGAACACAATTCAGATGATGAAACAATGATAAGGGATTTATTTAAAACCATAGCTGCATAAAGTTGGACCATAGTCGTACAACTTATACAATTTCTAAAGACATAAATGTAACGAAAAATTTGTAGATATTATTTTTAAAAAAAAAAATCATTAAAATAAGAGATTGACTTTCTACTGTTCTTTAAAGCCACAAAGGTACCCTTTAATTGATTTGTGCAGATTAAATTCCGTTTCTTGTTGTAAAAAACAATTATTCGCATTTCCAGAATTAGTCGATTATTATATTCTGTTAGTGTAATCGGTTTTTATTCGGGATTTTTTGTCATTAGGAGAAAACAAATTTTATTAATCGGTACAATAAAATTAATCGAATATTTTATTCGGTTCATAGTCGATTTTTTTTATAAATTAAATATTTTTTTCCCTTAATTTAATATTATTTGAAAGCTTTATTCGGTTCGATAATTATGACTCGATTAATGTACTCGGTTTTCATTTGTAACATGGTGTTGAAAAAATGTGTCCAACACTAAAATTAATCGAATATTTTATTAGGTTCATAGTCGATTTTTAAATGAATTAAATATTTGTTTCCCTCAACTTAATATTATTCGATTAATGTACTCGGTTTCATATGCAAAATTTCTTTAAAAAATTACGATTGATATAAGATGTTAGGCGTTGATAAAAATGTGTCTATAACTAAAATTTATCGAATATTTTATTCGGTTTTCAGTTGAAAATTTGTTTAAACGTTATATTCACCCTTATCGTGGTTGGCATAAACGTCTTACGTCTACGACTGTTTCGTACTAGATTAAAGATAAAATGCAAACTGTTTCTTTAATCTAGTACGAAACTGTCGTAGACGTATGACGTTTACGCCAACCACGATTATTGGGTGATAGGGTGATATTTCAAAAATTTATAAAAATTATTCGGTAAGAACAAAATTATTCAATGGTTTTTTTGAAAAATATTTAAATTTTCTTAAAATTTACTCATTCTTGTCTTATGTTCGCAAAATATCATAAGCGTTTAACAAATATTTTATTCGGTCAAATTTTTTTTTGAAAAATTTAAATTTTTTTATCTTGAAAATTAATAAAATTCAACATCTTTTTCAAGGTTTTTTCTGTTTTATTCGATTAATGTATTAGGTTTTTATTAGAAAAATGTCTTATAAAATATTGTATATTGCCTAATGTTCACAAAATGTCTTAAGCGTATTTGTGTTATTCAGATCTTTATTCGGTTCGAAAAATTATTCGATTATTTTATTCGGTGTTTATTACAAAAATTACTGAAAATATAACACAAAATACCTTAAACTTAATTGAATATTTTATTCGATTAACTGAAAAAATAGAAATACATACATTTTATTATTGAACAATTTGTGTTATTCGGTTTAATATTTTTGAATATTTGATTGGGTTAATTGCAACGTGTTCGTATTTGGAAAAAAAAATAACATTATTCATAAAAAAAATTTCATTGGAAAATTTGTGTTATTCGGATATCTAAAATGAATCGATTAATATATTCGGTTTTAATAAAATTCAACATATTTTTTTAAGCTTTATTCTGTTTTATTCGACTAATGTATTCGGTTTTTTATTTGAAAAATTTCTTATAAAATATTGAATATTGCCTAATGTTCACAAAATATCTTAAGCGTATTTGTGTTATTCGAATCTTTATTCGGTTTGAAAAAATTGTTCGATTTTAAAAATTACTGAAAATATAACGCAAAATACCTTGAAACATGTTTCTTTTTCGGATTATTAAACTTAATTGAATATTTTATTCTATTAATTTTATTATTGAACAATTTGTGTTATTCGGTTTAATATTTTTGAATATTTGGTTGGGTTAATTGAAACGTGTTCGTATTTGGAAAAAATAACATTATTCATAAACAAAATTTCATTTGAAAATTTGTGTTATTCGGATATCTAAAATGAATCGATTATTTTATTCAGTTAATTTACATGTGTTATTAAAAAATAAAAATGTTTTATTTTATTCATAAAATTGTTTATGGAAAAAAATTATTTTATTCGGTTTGAAAAAAGATGATCCGATTATTTTATTCGGTTTTTATTTGAAAAATTTCATAAAATATACCGCAAAATATCTTAAGCGATTTAAAATGTCTGTTATTCGAATCACAAAAATTAATCGAATAATTTTTTTTATTTGAAAAAATAAAAATCTTTTTTTAAAAAATAAGTAATAGTTATAAAATTTAATTTGGGTTTACAAAATTAGTTTTTATTATTTGGTTTTTAGTTTAGAAATTTTACAATATGTTCTGATTAATGTTTACTTGTTTTCATTAGAGTTGACAACTTTTTATTATTCGTATCAACAAATTTAATCGAGTTTTATTCGGTTAACTTATTGGAGTTTTGTTTCGAAACATTTTGAAGATATTTTTATCTTCAAAATGTTAGAATATTTAGAATCCAACAAGCCAAATTCATAATGACATGTTGAACATTTTATTAAAATAACTTTAAAATTACTAGTTGTACTTTGATCACAAGGTTTGCATGGACAGATACACTGAGGGATATCGCTTAATCGACCCAGAAATACTGAGGCGATGAATACTTTAGCTGGGTATTGACCATTAGTGCAAAGTAAAACTTATACGAACCATAAAAAGGTTTTTTTAAAGTATTTTCTTAAAAAAATTTAATTTCTCACAATAATCAAATTGAGAAGAAAGAAAAAATATGTTTCTAACAATTTCATATTAATTGCGGTAATACAATATGGCTTGTTACAAAGAATTACCAACTTGATTGATGGTTAATCAAAGAATTTTCCTAGAGAAATGAAAACAAACAAAGTCTAACATGTGGCCATATAAAGTTTAATAACAACCAACAGCAACAACTAGAAAACGTAATTAAAACCAAAAAGAAAGCAAAACAAAACAAAATGAAATGTAATGGAATAAAAAGTATTAAAGTTCGGCATAAAAAAATTTTACTACAAAACTCCACTCAAACGCACTCTCTTCCACAAAATACAACATGGAGAAACAAAACACAATAATTCCTCTACGATTGAATGCACATATTGACCTAAAAAAACATATGTACGTTTACCAACATACCATATTTGACAGTTTACAACAATTTGGCTTCAGAAAACAGAAAATCCAACGACAATAACAGACTTTATGGAAAATAATATTGAATTTATAGTTTTTATTTTCAGTTTTGTGCACTGTGATGATGATTCAACACGTACTCAGTCAGTCAGTCAGTTATCAAACATCATTGCAGTCGTCGTCATGTACTCAACGAACCCATACAACAAATAAGGAAAACACAGAACGTACTTTCAAGTGAACACACATACTATTTACCAACAAAAACAAACGATAAAAAAAGAACTGGATATACTATATTGTATTTGTTTAAATATATAAAACTGGGAAATTATTGGGAATACGAGCCAAAACTTCTACAACAGAAAAAACAAAAAAAACTTAAGAAGAAGACAAACTGCAGCAACATTCAAGTAGAAAACAGGTCATTTAGTTGTCAGAATATAAAAATTACTAAAATAAATACAAGTAGCACCACTGCACTGCACTACTATGCTCTGATCTACACTCACTCTCTATTTTTGATATTTATTCGAAGTATGTTGTGTGTGATAAAATGTACTTTATTGTATTGACTATAAGTATGATGGAGAGAGAGAAGTAGCAGCCAATGACTTAAGAAAATGTTTGTTGAGGCAGCTAGCCAACCAGCCTACTACTTACTGTATTTATATTTTACTGCGAGCTAAACAGGCAGCGGTAATTAGATCTCTACCAACAAAATTTTACAACAGGAATAAATTCAGTAGCCAGCCCGTCATTATTTTTATTTCATTTTATTTTCTAAACTACTTATAATGATGATTAAGTTTGAAGTTATTTTTTTTTTTTAAATTGGTTTGAGGAAAAAATATTTGAACAAATTAGAGTCCGATTAAAACGGGGTTTAATACAAAACTAACGACACTTTCAATTTAGTACCAATTTTTGGAATTTTAAGCATGTTTCAGGAAAGTTTCGGTATCGATATTCCCTCTGAATACCAGCGTAAGCTTTAGAAAAAAACATGCCAAAGTATACATTAAAATAAATATTAAAATTTTTGTTGATGAACAAATATTTTTCCCGATTTAGACCCATTGTCGGTTGGAATTTCTATGGAGTTATATACGTCCTTTAAAATTTGAAATGCCTTTCATTTGATATCCATATTTTCTATGTTCATGACTTAGTAATTGAAATATTCATAGGTCAAAAATAGACTTTCCCGATTATAAATAGCAACCGAAACAGGACTATACCCGATATATTGATGTATAAATTATATTTCGGAGTTATTTGGAGGATTCGGAATGATAATTTCAACAAACACAGGGACATGGCTATATCCAATCCGCTATATACATATAACGATGCAGAATATAAATACTTTAAGGGTTCACTAATGACAAACTTATATATAACATTACCAATCATGGTAAAGGGTATAATAAAATCTAGTAAACTTATCTGGAGTTTTCGGAGAAATATTTAAAATTTGTTTTAGATATCTTAATGTAAAGAAAGGATGTCCCAAAATACATACAAGATTTGAATTTGCCGTAATGGGTGCATTCAAGTTTTGTAAACCAAAAAAACTGTTTGACTGCTGACAGTTAAAGGTTAGTAAAAATTGAGCCATTGAGCCATATTGAACAATATTACAAAAATAACAAGTAACAGAGCTATATTCGGCTGTGCCGAATCTTATATACCCTTCACCAAACTATACTTTAAAATAAAATTTAAAAAAAAAATTTTTTTAAATATTTTTTTTCAATTTTTAAAATTTTTTTTTTTAAATTTATTAGTGAAAAAAATTTATGACAAAAGAATGTTTTCTGTAAAAAAAAATTCGGGTTAAAAAATATTTTTCCCGATTTTGACCCATTGTAGGTCCAACTTTGTATAGCCTTATATACATCGTTGCTTTAAAATATCTATCATTAGATATCCATATTGTCTATATTTATGACTTAGTAATCGAGATATAGATAAAAAAATAGGCCAAAAATAGAGGTTGTCTCCGATTTTTGCTCATATCTCCGTTATTTATGGACGGATTTTGCTGATTTTAAATAGGAAACTTTTCGAAAGCACGTCTGACAGAATTATTGAGGATTTGGACCCGGAAGATATCTGGGGTCTTCAGAAAATTGATTTCAACAGACAGACGGACAGATAGACAGACATGGCTAAATCGACTCCGCTATCTATAAGGATTCAGAATATGTATACTTTATAGGGTCGGAAAATTATATTGTGGAAATTACAAACGGAATGACAAATTAATATATACCCTTCTCACGAAGGTGAAGGGTATAATGAAAGTTCGTGAGCAAAATCAATCGTCAAAATTGCCGAAAAACAAATCACTGGACTATAATTTTTGGAAAATGAGGATGACCTAGCAGTGACTATTTTTGGTGCTAGATATCTCAACAGAGTTGTTTCTGCCTAAATTGAGTGATATTTTGAAAATACGGAGCCCTCATGCCATCCAGTCCGTGAAACAATTCAATTACTTCATGAGGCATTTCCAGTTCATGTACTTTCTGAATTCGGTGATCAGAATTGGCCGAATAATCAGAATCAGAATTGAAGTCAAAGGTTTATGCCAACAAGCCCATAAGCACCAGCGCTTTAAAATAAAGAAATTCAACGCTGCAACAATGAAATTCAGCAACAGTAATGCAAATTAGTCATTAGAAATTTCAACAAAAGATTATTCATTAACAATCTAAAGAACAACGTTGTTTTCTAATTAGCCCCGATAGACTAGACGATTGTGTGCTCGACTATCAATCTACGGGTTGGGGGGTTCGATTCCCGCAAGAGACTCTGGTTATATCTGCAGATAAGCAAAATGCTTCGCAGTTTTTGTTTGATAAAAATAAAATAGATTGCGTTAAGTTTGGGACACCCTTTAGAAAGATAATAATTCTTAAATGAAGAACACTGAAGTCGAAGTGATGCTAAACCCTTGTCAAAGCTCGATTTTGACAATTACTTTCTAATTACATTGTATGATTAGGTTATTTTGTTCTTAACCTATCAAATGAAAGTTGTAATACCTGACGAGAAATTAAAGCATGTATTTTAAAGTAGGATTAATTTGTTTGCTGTTGTAAAGTTAGTTCCTAATTAATTTGTATGCTTTGATTTTTTCGTTGTGAATGTATCAAAAGAAAATTATAATTCACTAGCTTGACCCGGTGCGCTTCGCTACCCCTGTCGATGTAAAAATCGGTTCAGCCGTTTAGTAATTATTGCTTAAAAACTAAAGGTACCAATTTTACCCGTTTTTCCCCCTTTTTATCCCTTTATGGTCCAAGTATAGAAAAAATTTATAGCCTATTGACGCTTCCAAGTAAGGATCTATCTACGTTCCAAATTTCAATAAAATCGGTTCAGCCGTTTAGGCGTGATGCTCAAACAAACAAACAAACAAACAAACAAACAAACAAACAAACAAACAAACAAACAAACAAACAAACAAACAAACAAACAAACAAACAAACAAACAGACAAACAAACAAACAAATAAACAAACAAACTTACAAAGGCATTTATATATTTATATAGATAACGAAATTAAAGCATAGATTTTAAAGCACATTTAATATGTTTGCAAACGAGATCTAGCTTTTAACAATTAGTTCTTAATTAATTAAGGAACTAATTGACAGATATTACAAAGGAAAACTGCATTATAGCATACATTTTAAAGTACGTTTAATATTGTTTGCTTTTAAAAATTATGAATTCAAAATTAATTTGTATGCTTAGGCTATTTCGTTGTGAATGTATCAAAAGAAAATTGTGACTTATGACGAAATTAAGGCATCGATTTTAAAGTACATTTAATTTGTTTGTAAAACCCAACTGGATATTGGATATAACCGCAAATTCATTAGTATGCTTAAGTAATTTCCTTCTGCACGTATCATAGAAACACTTTAATATATCATGGAATTAAAACATTGTTACCAAACGCAAGCAGGATTTTGACAATTAATCCCAAATTCATTTCTATGCCTAGGTTATTTCGCTATGAATGCATCACAGCAAAATTGTAGTATCTAACCATATTAAAACATAAATTTTAAAACTTCTTTGCTATTACCTTTTCCCTTTACCAATAAATACATTGCCTCTTTTTACTCCCAGATTATTGTAAACGATAGTCAAAAGCATACTATATATACAACAAAAAATGAAATCAAAAACCAAAAACCACATTTTAGCTTAAACAAAAAAAAAAAACAACTTGTAAAACGTGTCTTCTTGTAAAATTTTAAATAAACTAAAAATAAAAACAAACTAAAATCAATGCACTTTTTTTCTGCAGTTTTATTTTTGTATACATATGTATATATTTGTGGCTGAAGATTTGTTGTTTTGGGTTGGTGATGGTAGGAGCTGCTTTTTTTACCTCCAGTAATCAAACAACAAAACCAACCAACCACTTTACCACAAAATATTGCAAGTATTGTATTATTTTTCATAAACTTGCACTCATTTTAAGCGAAAAACAAAATCAAACGAGTACGATACGATACGAGGAGTCGTTACAAAAATATTTGTTTGTAAAGTTACTTTTGCGCAGCTGTTACAAGCTGTAAAGGGGGGAAAGAGAGTTGTGAAGTAAAAAAAGTAAATTTACCAACTACGCATTTTAATGTTTGGACTTTAAGAGGAGTTTTTTTTTAGTCATCATAATTTTGCTTTTATCATCATCAGCCTCTAAATGATCATCATAATACGTGCAATTAAAGAAAAAAATTGCGTAGATGTGTGATTTTGATTACTGTGGCTGGCTGGTTGTACGTCCGTCCATCTGTCTTGTCTTGCTTTTTATGGGGAAAAACCTTTAAATTGTGCATTTTTACCATAAATGTTAAAGAAAACAGGATTTTAATTTTATTGCCATCATGATGATGATTCGTTGTGGAAAAAAAAAAAGGAAAAATAAAACCATTTTAATTGTTGCTAAATTGTTTGTTTGCAGGTAAAAGTTAATGAACTTTTCACAAAACAAAAACTAGATGATGCTGTTGTTGTTGATCAAAATGTAATAAAATAAAGTGGTGTCATAAAACTTGTACAATTTTCCTCTTTTTGTACAATTTGTATTAATATTTTTTGTGTTTTGATTTTATTTTCTTATTTCCTTTAAAAGGAAGTTGGGTGTGCTTGAACTGAGTGATTTCTTCAAATGTGGTTGTGGAATTTTTGAATGATTTGTACATGGAAAAAATAATACAAGTTACAGATATATTTTATTTTAAAAATTTAAATCATTTGTTTATAACTTAATCATTTATGAACATGTTTAGGTGATTTTAAACTGGTATTTATGTAATACACTTAGATATACTGCATGAAATAAACTAAGCATACAAAATAACAAGAGAAAACAAAAAATATTATATTTGTAGATAGAAACGAAATAATCTAAGCATATATATTATAATTAGGCGATCTAAGCATTCAATGTAACTAGGATTGTCATTCGATTAAAATTATTCGAATCGAAAAAAAATAATTTTTATTCGAATAAATAAAATTTTGCAGTTTAGAATAAACAATATTCGAATAAGCGAATACTCAAATAAATTTGCTGTGGCCCAAAGTTGAAATTTTGATAAAAAAATAGGTCAAATACCGAAGGGCGTAGGGGCGACATATTCGAAAAATAAGACATGTTTTTTATAACAAAATGTTCTCCGTAAAGATACCTTACAGAAAACATATTATTATTATTTGTTCTTAAAGAAAGTTTTTTTTCATAAAAAAAGAGTTAATTCTCCTTTTCGCCCAAAAAAACAGCAACAAGCTACGTTTATTTTTGGATCCATAATTGATATTGCTCTCAAATCTTTTGTATATTATTGGTAATTTTGTTGTCTAACTAACAAAAGAAATTCGATCCAAAAGTTCGACCTACATTATTAAAAAAGCTGACCAAGATATGGCAAAATTTCAAAATTTCAATTTTGAAATGCCTATAAATCGGAAATTATAAGAGATACG
The DNA here is from genome assembly GCA_942486065.2 of Calliphora vomitoria. Lineage (NCBI taxonomy): Eukaryota > Metazoa > Arthropoda > Insecta > Diptera > Calliphoridae > Calliphora > Calliphora vomitoria. The sequence continues at coordinate 31,133,240 of OW818029.2, forward strand.
GAATTTAATTCTAGATCGAATATAAAACCGATAACTTTCGATTTCACGAGACCAATGTACTTTTCTCTCCTTTTCAAAACCGATTCCGACAAAGATTGGATTCTGTGACAACCCCGATCAATTTTACACCTAAGCATATTTTTGATTCTGCCCCATTGTGCACTGTGACATGCCACCCAAAAGACTAGATTTAAAAAATGGGCGATTGTCTTCATTGTCAAATTATTACTCGATCGAGTAATCAAGGAAATTTAAACAATTTATCGATCACTCTAATAATAAAAAATAATAAACTTGAATTCAATGAAATTTAAACTCGAATGAATGACTAAGTAGCCTAAATACAACCCGTAGAAAGCTAACTAATGTACATGATCCGAAAGAGATTTAATTTAAAGCCAGTCAATGCATTCAGAACGAAATAACCAAAGCATTCCGATTTTAATCAAATGACACGAAAAAATCGAAACAAACTAAATAAAAAATAGAAAAACAATAATGAACACTGGTGCTTCAGAATTTTCATTTGATATGTTCACAACGAAATAACCAAAGCATACAAATAAGACAACTATTGCCATAATCTACTCTAGAAATTAAGTATTCATTTCTTTATTAATTATTCTACTTATGATTAACCTCTTCAGACCGTGGATGCACATATGTGTACCTTACTTTATTTCAAGTTGTAGAAAGTATCGTTATCTTTTTGTCGCTTCCACTACTCGTGTTACTTACTATAGGTTTATTAGGATTTTAAAAACATCAATAAAAGAAACAAATTTGGAAATATTTTTCTTTGTATTCCAATTCGATGCGATTGAATTATTCAGTTATATTTAAACTATATGTATTTTTTAAATTGATTAATCAAGTGAAAATGTGCTTTAATTAAAAGGTAATTTTAATTTAATGCTATTGGACCTAATTAACAGTTTGTTTAAACCAAAAAGTATACATATGTTCACTACTTGTTTCCATTACTTCCAAATTTAATAAACAAAACAGACGAGTATTTTATTTGAGCACTAGAAGATAGAAAAAATACATAAAAAGTCTACTATCTCAATCGGTTCATGTTCAGGTCTCAAGAGGTTAACTTTTGAATGTGTATGCTTAGGTTATTTCGTGCACTGTATGCTCCCCACATTATATTTGCAGGTGACTAATCTGTCAGCAAATTGGACATGTTTGACCCTTACTGATAAAAGCACAAATTCATGTCAATTTGAACAGTTAAGTAGAAAGATTATCCAGCTACAATTTGTCAATGTCATACTTTTACTGATTAACATGTTTTGTAATGACTACCACATACAGTTTATAGTTTGGTAATGGTAGGCTTATAAGCTCGTCACCTGTTTCGTGTTCGTATCGTTTCCCAGTAACTATTCTGACTCTGTTGCTTCTTATAATGACTTCTATAAGTCCTTACAATAAATGTTTTTTAATAGTCCTTACATGTAACTAGTTATTTGAATGTAATCTCTATATTTCACAATAATTATTTCAATTATAAAATGTTTCTTCATAAATAAAGTTTTTCCAAGCCATATAAAATTTTCGTTTACATAAAAATATAATTTGTTCATCATTCCTTGGAAAGTTCTTCTTCATTTAATGCCGATTAAAGTAAACAAAATTCATTACTTTAATCGCAAACAATTTTAAACAATTTATAAGCAATATTTTGTCTTATCTTTTAAAAACCAATAAATGAAATATTTAAAGTAATACAAAGGTAAAAGTGTAGACACCACAAGATTAGAATTGAAAAAAAGAAAAGAAAAACTAAAGCACTTGAAAATAATAACAAATACCCACAAGTCATTTGGAACGATATTAGAAATTGAAAATAAAATAAAAATATTTGAAAGAAAAACAAAGTACAAAAAAAAAAAAACTAAAATAAAATACAAATTCTATAGATAACATATAATCGAAGGGACACACAAAATTAGCTGTGTGTGTGGAAATAAAATCAAACAATTATTATGTCAAAAATGCACTTTTTCGTAGGTTTTGTAAAACACCAAACAAAAATATAAATATTCAAGATAAGAATATGTTTTTTCATTCAAATCTTATCTAAAAATAAAAGCAGTCTAAAAACTAAATAAATATGATTTTGTTGATAAAAAATCATCAAACTAACACAATGCGTTCTTTGACAATAGTTCGTTCAATATTAAACGAGTATTTCTAAGTAAGAAAATAAGTTCTACTGCAATTAAATCATTAGGGAGCTTTATGTAATACATATTTAAATAAATTATGAAAGTGTTGAAGAGTTTTTATATAAAAAAAAATTGTTCTTAATTAATTTAGGTTTGATAAAAGTTTCATAAAACTGGGTCATTTTAATTAAACACATTGTTTAGCTTGAATACAAAAACACTTTAAACAAGCACAGTGGTGAAGAAAAACTTCCATATCACATTTTTTAAATACATATTTTTTATTTTTTTTATCAACATTTTTATTGTTTTTTTTTTTTTTAATTTTTGGTATTTTTTAGTTATTTTTGATTTTTCCTTTTTTTATAATTTTGTTTTATTATTTTATTTCATATTAATTTATTTTTATCACTTTTTTTTATTAATTTTAGTTTTATATTGTTTTTTGTTTTATTCTTTTATTTTACTTATTCAATTATAAGGAAATTATTTATAATTCTTTGTTTTATTTTTTCATTCGATCTTTTCGTAATCAATTTGCTTATCACGTACACAACATAATTTCAGTTAAGATCTATTCAACGATAAATTTTATTTAAACAGTTTAAACTCAATAAAAATAAATTCTACAAAACTTTGCTAATTTCAACACAAATTTGCGAATTTTGAAACATAATAAGACTTTATTAGAAAAACAAAGAGGAAAAAAACATCAAACAGTGTGACAATTAGTAAACAGTACCAGTTTAAAGACAATATTCCTTAGAAAAAAAACATGATTTTATGATCAAAGCTAAAACATATATTTTAACTTTCCAGCTAAGATATAGCATTGTCATACTTTATAATGACTAATACAACAAGCCTTATTGTACATACATAACTGACGATAAAACAAGTTAATACAAATTTGAACAGTTGGAAAAACCATTCAACATCAATTTGTCAATGACATGCTATTATTTATATTACATGCTTTATAAAGACTACTACATACTATCTGCATTACTTGGGAATAATTTAGTAATGACTGGTTTATAATATATTATACATGTAATTATTTATAATATATCTGCATGCTCAACTTACAGTAATACATAGTAGTTAAAAGCTAAAATTGTTACGTGCCTTAATGTACAACCACTACAATTCTCGTTTAGTTTAGAAAATTATATCCATAAGTACCAATGAGCTGTTTGGGAGTTACCCAGTAGTTTACTATAACTTTTCCATTGTATGAGAATAGCCGGCCACTTGTTACGAATCCGTAATCTACCAAATTAATTAACCCAACGATTATTGAGTTAAGTAATGCCTTATTTAAGGCGCTTACCCCCATTAACACGAATTCAGGTAATTTGTTCACTAATAGTTATACAGACAGTTGTAATATAAAAATAGTTTTAACCGACAGTTTAACTTTTGATTCAGGCGCGGATCCAGGGGGTGAGAATTCCCCCCCCCAAAACCGAAAAGTTTTAATACAAAAAAGCACAAATGTAAAATAAATGTTACTTTATTTCCCCCACAAATGGTTGACCTAAATCCGTGCCTGTATTAGTTAACACATAACCAGACTTCGCGTTAATGGGGGTAAATGGTAATTTGTTGCCTCCAATGACATTTTCGGATTAAAACTATAGGTGGAATTGTGCCAATGTCTAAGTAGTGAAGAGTTGTAATATTGGAATATGAATCCCTTAATTGTTAATAAAAGTTGTTGCTGGTCTACTATCGAAAAGTTGATAACAATATTTTATGGAACCTTTATGAGTAACAAGCAGGCCGGTTCTTTTAACATAATATCGATAAAATGATTCTCAAATTTGTATCTGATCACTAGCGAATTAGAGGGACTTAGTTAATTATTAATGTAGTATATCTTTAGGTTCGTAAAAGAAAAGGAATATCATGCTATTGATAAATCAAAATCGTAAAGTTTGACCAATTATCATGCAAAACTTTTTTTTGAAAAACTCATCAACATTACGTGTTGTGATTATCAACGATTCGCTCAAGTGCTCAGATTAACTCGCTAGGTAGTTTTGACAAGTCCGACCGATTTACTTCTTTGGCCGATCTTGCTTTTGTATCCGATCTCGCTTGAGTGGAAGAGAATTATGTTGTATTTCGAAAAATATTTGCTTTCGATACGAATTACACAATAATCCCCCAGTTATTACAGGATCGTCATGTGACTTATCTTGAAATGAAGACAAGTTTGGGCTTTAGTTCCATTTGCAGACATTTAAGTTTGTATTAACATTTGGATCTCAGAGAGATCATTTCACGTTTTCCAAAGAAATATTGAAAATATTTGACTGTGGCATCTGAAAATTGTACCACAGTAGAAATCATGAATTTATTCGATCGCCTGTATGCCTCCTTCAAATCTTGTTCGCGAACAGAGCTATTCCCTATAAACAGTCATCAGTTTCTTCGGAAAAGCCAAACAAATGTCTATGAGTTTTAAAAATCAAAGATTTTAGTCTGGAAATGTAATAGAGCTTAATTTTTTTTCTTTTAATTTTTAGGAAACATCTGTATACTTGTATAATTGTCACATTGTAAATTATAATTAGTGTAAAAATTACTATAGATCGTTTACAAAAATCTAAATTTCTTTTAAAAATAGTTTGACGGTCACAAAATTTAAAATGTTTATTAAAATCTTTTTAAATATTTGATTAATAATGTTATAATTTTTTGTTTAAATATTGATATTTTCGCACTAATTTCAGTATTTTTTAACCATTTTTTTTTTATTATATTTAAAAGGTTTATGTTTTTTTAAATCATGTTTATATGTTGTTTTTATAATTAATATTTTGTTGTTGCTTGGAAATTTCCTTTGGAGTTAACATTTTTAGTTTTATTTTAAATCTGTTTTGTATTTAAGTTATTGTTAAACATATGTTTTAATTCTTAATTTTTTTAATAACTTTATAGGCATTTTAAATTCTTTGATTCATAATCATAATTAATAAATACTTTATTTTATATTAAAGAAAAACTTTATTTGTTTATTAAATATTTCACACACGATTTTTGTATTTTTTTCTCCGCAATATTAAACGAAAACACCTCCATTCGCTTTAAAGTAATCGCATCGACTGACTTAAGAAATGTTTTAAAAGTTGCAAACAAGTGTCGGCGGACTGACTGGTGGCAACGCCATTAGATCGATTGATCAGTTGGGTTGGCAGGTCTGTCTGTGTTGTCTTCCAGAGAGCCCCCCAGACAAAACAACATTTGTGATTATTAAACCAAACAAAAACAAATACAACAACAACAAAAAGAAGTTGACTAAACTCACAATGTACTTATGTACTTACTTAATTACGTACCACACAAATAACAACTACACAAAAATATATAGAGCGAATTGGATTAAAAACACACAAACAAACGAAATTTTAACTACACATGGGGGTTTTCTGGTATCCACAAAGAGAGAGAGAGAGAGCGAAAAAAGAGCACACAACTGTTTACTCAAAATTAATCAATGTGATCCAATGTTTTAAAGAAATTCGCCGTAAAAACTTTGTGAGAATATGAGGGTATCTTTTGTCGTTTTTGGTCTCCAACAATCAAAACATGTGGGGAGCTTTATGAATTATTGTGCGTTTTGTTTTTATTTTACAATTCTTTCTCTGCACATGAATTTTCATATGCAGAGAATCAGTCATGCAATTGGTTTTTATCTCTCTCTTCCTCTTTGTTTGTATTAAATATTTGGTGTGCATGAATAATTCATATTAAATTTATAACGATTAATCATTCAAAATTGTCTTTGTTTTTTGTTAAACAAAAAAAAAAACAAAATATACGCGAATTTGTTAAAACGGTTTTTATTTATTTCGTTTTCATTCTCGATTGTTTCTAAGCTCTCTCGGTAGCTTGAGCACAACTCAAGAAGAGAACAAAAACATTGTTCAATTTCGTTCAATTTTGATTTTATAAGATTTGATATTTATGTTGACTTGATTGGTTTTTAATTTCTTAATTAAATGTAACGTTTGCAGTTTGCTGTTACTGTGTTATTTATTAGTTTGGGGGAGCCGGGGCAACACATATGGCTGGCGTTTTTTTTTTTTTTTTTTTTGCTTTGTTTGAATGCGCAAATTTGGTCAAAACAACAAGTGTTTAGATCGTATTATGAACGCAATTAAATTGATCATGATCATGCCCATAATCAATGACATGCACCCGCATAAAATTATAGAATAGAAAATGTATGTATGTGAAAGAAATAATTGTTGATTAATATCTGGATCACGAACACAACAATTATAATAAAATTAAGACGAACAAGGAAAAATTTAACAAAAAGAACACTTTCACCTAATTTAAACATAATTTATATACAAAAACTTTCTATATTTGTTACAAATCACTATGTTTTAAAGATGCCAAAATAATTGCAGAGAATTAAAACAAATTTAATTCATGTTAAAATTTGTTGGAATGCAATGGAGACGACAGGCCATAAACTACTAAAATAAAAATTCCAAATCTCTTAAAAATTTAAAATAATTTAAATATATATCTGTGGACTTTTGACAACACAACTTAATTCGATAATTATTTTATTATTTGTCCATGAAGAACTTTATTATTTCTATCAAAAAAGTATACAAAACTTTCGAAATTCATTAAGGTCAAAAAATAAACCAATTATCGACCAATTAAACAGTTTTTGCGAACTCCTGAAAAATTTTAAAATTACATTTAAGTTGTTTTGTCAAAAGTCCACAGATATATATATTGATTCAATTTTAAACCAATTTTAAATGAGAAACAAGGACAATGTTGTCCATAATTAATATGTTCTTAACGAAATAACCAAAGCATACATATGTATATGTAACTTTTAATTATATTCAACTACAAACTGCGTTCGTAAACATTTAAATATCGTGGGCATTGTTGATAAATAATAAGACAGACTAAAGAAATTATAAGATAGTTGTTACAATAGAAGATGCGACAGATATGAACAAATTCAACACATGCCACAGAACTTAGAAACAGAAACAGCAGTAGCTGAACATGAACTGTTTTGTACTGGCACTTAGATTAGCAGCATGATATCTTGTGAACTGGTACCCCAATTATGATACTAGGATTTTCAATAGATGGCGTATCTTTTGAACGCGGTTTTGTTGTGCCAACATAGCGTCATATGCCGGTAATTTTGCTTTACTTCTTTAATTTAAAAAAAAGTGCCGCTGAAGCACACCGATTGCTCACCAAAGCTTATGGTGAATGTGTTCCATCGGTTTCATCGTGCGAGATATGGTTTGTGCGGTTCGGAAGTGGTGATTTTGACACGGAAGACAAAGATCGCCCAGACAGCCAAAAAAATTTGAAGACCAAGAATTTGAGGCATTACTCTATGAAGATTGTTGTCAAGCTCAACAAAAGCTTGCAAAATCATTGGGAGATACTAAAGCATCAATTTCAAAACGTTTGCGAGCTGTAGAATTCATCCAAAAGCAGTGAAATTGGGTACAATACGAATTGAAGCCGAGAGACTTTAATAGACGATTTTGCATGTCCGAAATTATGCTTGAACTCGAATCATTACTTGCGATGAAAAATATATCCATTACGATAACCCGAAGCGTAAGATATGTAATGTGAAGCCTGGCCAACCAGCCGAATCGACAGCAAAGCCAAATATTCATGGTGCTAAGGTAATGCTCTGCACTTGGTGGGAGCAAAAGTTTCATATCTATTATGAGTTGCTGAAATCTGAACAGACCATCACAGGGAAGAGATTCGTTTAAAGCGAGCAGTGGCCGAAATAACGCCCAGAATATGCGGGCAGAATATTCCATCATGACAACGCTATGCCACATGTTGCAATACCTGTTAAAAACTATTTAGAATGAAGTGGTTGGAAAGTTTTGCCGCACCAACTTTGTAGCCCAGACCGTGCCCTGCCCGAGTACTATTTGTTTCGATCGATGCAGAACTCTCTCTCTGTGATACGCTTCACTTTGGAACAGAGTATCCGATATTGGCTTTATTCGTTCTTTTGGCTCGGAATCCATATGTTGCCAGAATGATGGGAAACGGTCAATGGCCAATACTTTGAATAAATTTATATTGTACAAATGTTGCAAAATAAAAGCTAAACATTTGAAAAAATTCAAAATTTTTAAGATTTTTGAGAAATTTCGATTCAGCAGCAGTTCTTGTGTTTTTCAAGCTCTTAAGTATCACAATTATGGCTTACGGTTGTAAAAACGTTTGTGTTTTTCTTCCACAGAAACTTATTTTCTTACAAACTATAAATTTTTTGAGAAGTTTGCATTGTATTTGGATGATAAGTACATCTCTTCAACAAATTTTGCCCAACATTCAGAACAAATCCTTTAAGATCGCATTTAACATTTTTTATCAGCTATAAGGTTTCTTTGGCAATAGTCGTCAACAATTCCACATTTTTATTCAAATAGTCATTCAACTTAGTGAGTTAAACATGATATTTTAACATATTTTGCTATTTAAATTTTTCGGTTTTAATAAAATGGGAAACTGTTCCGTTAGCTTGCTATTAGTAAATACTTTATTCATGTTGTGGAAATGAGGAATATCATATCCACAAAGTAAAGTGGGTGCTGTAGAGCACCTAAACACGGGGTAAAACATGGTACATTTGAAGTTTCGGTTTGAATAGGTCGAATATTAGGTTTGGTTCGGTTTCGGCCAAAAAAAAAAAACTAGTTTCGATCGAACTCTAGAAATAGTGAATAAAATTATGCTACTGTTTATATATTTCTATTATGTAAAATTTTCCGTTATGTGTATTTTTTTTTTTTAACTTTTCATTTTGTATGCCTAGATTTATTCGTTCGGTGTATTTCCAAATATATCTATCTAAATAAATTTCCTTTGCATTAGTCATTCTAATTTACTATAAACTCTGGTATTATAGCAGCAACAGTACCCCGCCACTCCACCTCTGCTTCATATCATAAATATGCTTTATCGATGTTTATTTCTAATAATTTATTTTTAAACTCATTATTAAATAAATAAATGGAAAAATAAAAAATTTAAATAAATTTTTCATCTACAGAGGTTACCACCACCTCTCATCTATTTATGTATTTCGCCGTTTTGTGGTTTTGTGACCATCGAAAAACCGATCATTCAAAATGTCTGCAAAAATGTTTAATAAGTTTTGAAGTGAAGTGCATTAAAGTGTTTCCATTTGACATTTAAAATGCTACATGCCAGAGGATTTTTCGTTATTTATTTGTTTACATAAATTAAAATAAACAATATTTTTTATTTTGGCTGACTTTAGAAGATGATGGAATAAATAATATTAATTATGCGTTTAACAAAAGCAAAATAAACAAGAAAATTTTAATGGAGATTTTCAAGTATTTTTGTTTTTTTTTTACAGGGTAAGAATGAACTTGACATAATTATTGAATTACAAGTTCCCAAAAAAAAAATTATTTGAAAAAATAGTTGATATTGAAAAGTATAGATGAGGAGGAAGTCAAATTACACATTTCAGATCAAAACATGACGGACAAAAATTTATAATTGTCTGATAGATTTCACTGATTTGCCGGCAGTAAGAATTGGTACAGGTCTTGTATTCTTCCTTATAGCCTGCAATATAACTTTTCATAATATTTAGCTTACAAAAATGGTAAACAAAAATGCTGTATAGTATGGCGAATCCCATTCTGTGGAATTGTCTGGTCAAGAAGTTTTATTCCATGAACTATAAAACTGTTGCGTATGTGGACGATCTAATTCATCACATGGGGCCGCACTCAGAATACTAAGTTGATGGAACAACGATAGTGGACTGAGAGTGAATCCAAGTAAGACTGAAATTGTTTTCAACGAAATGCAAGATTCCAATCTTCACGCATACTCGATTGAATGGTATTGAAACCCAACAATCTTGCAAGAACCTCAATTGCTATGTATGTTTGCAGGAAGGCCAGAGGCACGAGATGGGGTATTAGACATAGGAACGTTAATTGGGCTTTCTGTCTGGTGGAGGGCAATGGAAAGTCTGAAACTGCATACTCTTTGAGAGGGTATTAAGAGAACAGCACTGATAACAGGAACTCTGCGTACGACTCCAACCAAATAGCTTTTTACGCTGTTCAACTGGATCTAATGAATCATGCCAGCATTATTGTTGGTATACAGAATCTTTCCTATTGGATTGATCACTGCACTTCCTTTTCGAGGAACTTCGGTTTTTAAACTCCAGTCAATACGAGATTAGATGAGGATATCTCCTTAAACACGTAGGGCGCCTATATTAGACAGAGCAAATGGTTACTGAGATCAAATATTCAAATCACGCCTCATGGTGGCTTTGAATCCGTCAAAGGACTGGAATTTGTAAACACTACTTCTATACTGGACTATCTTCTATTAATATATCAATTTACACTACTCTCCCTCTCTTTATTTTTTATATTTTCAGGTTAGACAAAGGGACCATCCAAATGGGCCAAAGTGAGATTAGCATATTAGACAGCTACCGGCCTGGTATTTCCAAATCTTATCTTCAATCTTTTCTGCAGCCTTTCAAAGACTACTAATATACTGGACTATCAATTTACCCTCATCTCTCTTTGTCTTTACCTCTCTATTTATACCTTCTCATTTCGTGTAACAGAAATAGACCCAAGTGAGCTGTGCTAAAACTAATAAGGCGAATAACTGCGTAAACAAGGAATCTTGAAGTTTATTACACATTTCGTTAAGCTCTAATTCCATTTTTTTGGAAAGTAAAATCTACGTAGTATATATTATTTAGTAAGTTTCCTCTAAAATCTAAATTATAAAAATGTTTCTTTGTTTGTACTTTTTTGGGCAATTTGACTCCCACTTCTAATACGAAAAATCAATATTTACTTTTAAATAATATTAATTATTAAAATGAAATTAGAGCATTTCAACAAACAAAGAACAATTGTTTCAATTTAAATATTTACTTTATCAAACACTCAAAAAGTACTCGAAATTTGTTTGTAAATCTTGATCGCAATTAAATAAACAAAGAAAATTTTAAATGTTTAAGAGAATGTAATATGAGTGCAATACCTAACAACAATTTTGAACACATAAACTACATCTTAGACCTGAATAAGGTTAAAAAACCTTTAAAGAATTCAAAACAAATAATTCTTCAAACACAAATGCTGTGAAAACGTGCAGTCAATGCACTTGAGAAGATTTTTTTAACAAAAAAAATAAATATATAAGTAAAAACATATTTCTGACTGTGAGCACCAAACACTTAAAAAGATAAAAAGGTGTAAATTTATAGATCTGGTACAATACAAAAAAAAAGAGCTATAACTCTAAGTATGTGTGCACTTTTGTTGAAACATTATAATGTATAATTCTGGCAGCTTTGCTTTCAATAAAGTGTTAATTGAAAGAGGAAACATGTTCCAGAATTAATTGATTTCAATTCAACACAATTGATTAGAAAAGTCTTAAAAAGTCATTGAAGGCTACACAAAATAAACTTATATTGTATTCGTCCAAATTTTGGTTAATTTAGCGCGTGTCTACTAACGATTTACCTGTATTAGGTCTTAAAATTAGTATAGATTAAGGCTACAATTGTTTAGCTACAAGACCAATCTAATATTAACAAAGACACACTCCTTATCGAAACTTCAAACATTTCCTTATTACCTAGTAAGACTACCAAAAATCGCGAACCGAAAACTTTACAATACAAAATCAATTCAATTTAATATTTTTGTTTAGTTATAGGTAATTGAACCATCATCGTCGCACCCCCTTCACAGCATCATTAGACAAGCCAAAGATTCAACTGACTTTGCCTTTTGCCACACCAAACCGCAAAGACAAATAAATACACCAAAACACTTTAGTGGCAAGTGATCTATTGCCTGAATGAAAAGAGGTGGAGACAATAATAGAGGAGAGTAAGAAATTTAAAGGCAAAACTTTATTTATTGCAACGAAAATTAACTATCTGTTTGGCAGTCATTTAGGCTGCATGAACCAACCAACCAACCACCAACATAATAGTGGTCTTTAGGTATTTTTGAGGAAATGGCTGGAGCATTAAACAGTCAATAATGGAAAAATAAATTTGTTAATAAAAGAAATAAATAATAATCATTATCGTCATACTAAAACTAAAAGGAATATAGGAATTACTTATATAAAAAATTTACAACAAAAAAGCAAAAAATTTAATAAAATAAAAGTACACAGATGCCCACACCTTGTAATATTTTAATAAATTTAATATAAATTAACCCATTGGAGATCGTTAAGCAATTGAATACTGCAACTTGAGTCTGACAAAATCCATTTTTTCATGCCTCGATACTCCAATTCGAAACTCACCCAAACATTCTTAATATACAACCAGTTACACATCAACATTTTTATGTGATGATTCACAATAGTGCATGGATCAACTAGCTAAATATACTTTTGGTAGTAAGAGAGCCATCGTGAATATTCATGTATTTAATCATGTCATACAAGGTTGGCTACCGATTTGAAACGGTTTAAAGGTAACGGTAACGATAATCTGGTTTATTTCGGTAATGGAAGCTTAACGGTAATGGCTTTTGCTGTTATTTCTATAACGGTATTTTAATGATAACGAAAATTTCGAAAAATTCTGTAAATTTCAATAAAATCAATAATTAAAATAAAAAAAAATTGTATTTTCATAATTTGGAATAATTTATAAAATAGCGGTAACGGTATTTACGATTATATCGGTAACGGTAATTGCAGTTGTTTCGGTAACGGTAGCTTAACAGTAAAGATAGTCGAGCTGAAAGTGTATTTTAAAGGTAACAGTATCTTAGCGGTCACGATAGCCAACATTGATGACATGTTTCGATTTAGAACGTATTTCGTGAAGGTCATCTAAAGTCGGTGATGGATGGAAGCTAGAGTCTGACCAAAACTGTTTTTTTTTTTAGACCTAACCGTACTTAATGTGCTGGGTAAAATATCAATATGCTGTTTTATCCAAAACTAACTGAAAATTGTTTAATATACTACAATATTCATTTCAATATTGGAGTAGCATCCTGGATCACATTATTTCACTGATTTTCTAAATCCATTGGCTGTACTTTGTTCCTATTTGGAAATAAGTTCTTGAAAATCATTGCCCTGCGAAAACTAGAATCTGACCACAACCGTTTTTGGCCAATTCACATCTAAAGCTAAAATGCGATCCACAATTAACCGTAACCATTATCATATACTACCAGTTTTCGAAATAATTTAATGCTCTATATTTTACACCATGATTCATTAAACTTTTCAGAGGACATGAAGCATCACCTTTACATAGCGGACATTTATTCAATCTTATTTGCTTCATCATCTTGAACAGAAGATTATTTATGTACAGGTTTTCTCCTGGATAGTTTTATTATTATCTACACATATTTCTCCTTCAAAATTGCATAACCAATGTTTTCTTTATAAACGTTTCGGTATTCGGTCAAATTTTTCCCAAAACTGACGAACAAACTCTAATTATTTGTTTCGAAATTTTTTAATAACCAACACTCAGAGGATCTTTCGTTTATATCAGGGAAAGGCAACCTATATTATTACATTTTACGATTCTATTAGTTATACACTCTCTCCGCTCTCACCACGAATCGTTGTTGCCAGTAAACTTTCGTCTATTTTTCCCAATTACAAATTTAAAATATCATATTGTTAAGTTTTTACCGTTTGAAAACGTTGGTTTATTTCAACAAAAACAGTATAAAAAGTCACTATGTTTATAATGCACAAACTTAAATGTACAAGACAGTTGATGTTAACTCTAACAGCGCCTATGATAAACTCACTGACTACTTCAACCACAGTTACTATTTATAAACACTGCCATCTTCATTCGAATAGGCTAGATTGTTCTTAACGGTCGAAACTCGTATGTTCGAATTCTAGATCTTTCGATATTAATGTTAGCAGCTTAAACATTAAGTATTTCCATACAAACAAACAATGCAAATAACCGCATGCTATCAGCATTGTTGATAAGTAGAAGCTTCTGCTGATGGACGTGTTTATAAACACGATGAATGTTGCAGGCGTTACAGACCGTTAAATTTAAATGGCTTAAAAAGTTGGGACAATTTTTTTTCTCTGGCAACGCTGATTCTTAAAGTGTGCGATACAAAACAGGCCTTTGTGAATGCTCAAGCTAGACTGATTTAAGTTGTTTATTTCTCTACAATGGGTGTACACACGTACGTAAGATAAGAATATATTAAGAGGCGTGTCGCCCATCATTTGCCTTTCCCTGGTTTATATATACTGTACATTGTGTTGATGTGAGGTTAGAGGGTGTAGTGTTTTTGGACGTCTGACTGAAATTGGTAAATATTATCTTCAGCCTGGATGACATTGTCTGAAAGTCCGTTCGACATACGAAGTAGTTCAAATGAGAGTAAGATCGTCTAAAAACATCTTAAGAAACTCAAGCTCATGTTTTCTTATCAAAATCGAAAGTATGGCGATTCCAACGTAGCCTTTTATTCTCGTACTAAGTATCGAATGGATATCTGAACTCCCAAGATACACATCACTCATACGAAGAGAGATGTGAACTCTAGTCCTGTTAAATTTACTCATGTTGATATCGATTTGAGGAAATGATTATTATCAAAAGAAAATAGTCAAACGAAATCTAGTTACAAATATTACTGGCTTCCGTAAAAGATATATATTGGATGAGAAGATTATATCGTTAATTATTCGTTTATGATAAATAAAAAGGAAAGCTGAATGAACCGAGCCTTAGGGTACTCGCGATGGAAATAAAACTTGAGAATTAAACCTAGGATACCCTGATAGACCAGACGATGGTGTGCTGGATTATCAATCTCAGGGTTGCTGGTTCGATTCCCGATACTCTGGTGTAACTGCAGACAGATATAAAAACGATATCAAGTTTTAAAACCGACCAACGCATCAGTCTGTTCCAATGCGACTACATTACTCTCCGCCACGAAATGTATTTCTTGTCACATATCTAACATTAAATAGTTTATTGAATTCAATAAATAATTGACAAGTAATGAACTTGGTTCAGAAAGTGCAGAATAAATTAAATCTACAATGAGAAAAATATGCCAATGAGGAACACCTTCCAGACTTGAGGATTTCGGAAAGTAAGCAGCAGTTGATGAGTATAGGTCTTTCCAACTAGGCTAAGCGAATAAAAGTTGTTTCTGGATGAAGCTATCTCCCATCTCTTCCACTGTGCTGTATTACAGCAACATATAATGAACAATTTGGTAGGTTTGTCAAAGGGTTTTGGAGAAATCAGGTAATGAAAGCGGAAGTCGTGAAAGACGATTCATTCTCCATCATCAAAATATTTGCTCAAACAGGACAGCTCAAGAATGAGACTTATTGATAAGCAAAACATCTAATTAATGGGTCATCCATTTGGCGTTAAATGATTTTTTTATTCCATTCAGACAGTTTCTGTTAACGTTTTTCGACGACTCCAGTACCGCAATACCGATGTCGTTAAGTAACGAAAAATATCGGTTGCTTTAACTAATTTAATATTCACTGTTTGAAGTTAACGATTTCTCGTTATGGCTTAACTAGAACATTTTATTTGTCGTTAACCTACCGACAAATTTCGTTATCTACCGACTACTTTTAGCGAAAACAATCGGTAAAATTTAATTCGGAATATCTCTTAACGATAAATATTGTTAACTAACGAATTTTGATTACTTAACGACAAAATTTTGTCGTTAAAAAGTTACAGAATTGTGTACTGTATAAACTTAGGATTTTTCGGTAAAAGTTCTTTGAATATTGGGTCTTGAACAAGTGTATTTATCTCTAAGGAAGTAAGTTCAATACAAATTTTCGATTTTACTTTCTTTTCAAACTAAGTCTTAATAAATAATGGGTTAAAACTAGTGATGATTTTGAAAATTTCATTTACCTCTAGGGTTTAATAACTAATTTAAAGTTTGATTGAAACAGGAAATAAAAATTAAATGTGTTTTACAACAAATCGACAAAAAATTAATATGTAAAAATGTCACACTTTTAAATTGTTTACAAATTTATATAAAAAATATTACTTACAACTGTATTCCTTAAAATATCAGATAAAAAGTTTAAGACACTTACCTAAAACGAGAAATAAATAGAAAATAAAATTAGTTAATAAATAAAATCGAATCAATAGATAACAAACATATAATATAAATGTAGGATGTAAATTTCAACAGCTAAAGCACTCATAATTTTCTTATTTAGCTACCAAATAAAGTTGTTACATTTCAAAGCAAATTTGAAATGATATTTTGACATAAGGAAATTGTCTAAATGTTTGACAAGTACCATTCATTCAATCATTCATTCATACACTCGTTTATGGACTCTTTGTATATACATTTGTTTGTTTGGACATACGATATCTAAATTATTTATGGCAATTTTGTTTGCGTCTCCCATTCACTCATTCATTCCAAATTAATATAAATATGTAGTATCATTTTACAAACATCTATTGAATATAAAATATCAAACACATCTTTATTATGTGTCACCAACATTTATCGTATCATTAAAGACGAAAAAATAAAATATAAAAAAAAAATCATCCAACTAACCGACCAACCAGCCAATTATTATTTTAAACTTGATCTCTGAGCTCTTGTCTGCGAACTTATGTAAAACTTCCGTTGATGCCATTAATTAAATTTAATGTAGACTTGTTGTAAAATGTAAAATACATATAAATAATGAAACAAACATATGAAACATCAGAAATTCACAACAGGCTCTAGTAGTGGCTGCTGCTGCATTTTACATTTTTTTTTTGTTCAGCTGCAAAATGTGATGAGATCTTCCTTATTTTATTTAAACATTAAACTAATTTGTTTCATAGTGTTTTCTTTTTGTGTGTAAAATTAAAAATACACAAAAAATAATAATAATAATAACAACAACAGTGACAGCAATAACAACTGCAACAATAACGGCTACATTGGCAACAATGTCAATATAATTTGCACACAAGTTGGGGATAAATTTGTTGCAAAGTATTAAAAGAATGAATTGATAAACATATTTTTTTATTTATAAATAATTTTAACTCAATAATATTTAGTGTCAGTCCACATATTCAATTTTTAAAATGATCAAAAGTTTATAAAATAAAATTTCCTTACAAAATTTTTTTCATAAATCTTTGATAAATTAAACAAGAAACAGAGGCTATATTCGACTATGCCGAATCTTATATACCCTTCACCATAGTATACTTTAATGGGTCTATTATGGATGGCATCCGCAACTGAAGTTCGGCTGACGTCCATAATCGACCCATCATAATATAAAGATTGAAAATATTTTTTTGGAAAAAAAATTTTTTATTGAAAAAAATTATTAGCGATAATAAATATCGTTGAAGGAAAATTGAATAAAAATATATTTTATTTAGCGGTTACGTCTTTTTCGTCAAATATTTGCTATGTGTGACCCCCTATTTAATTTCTACCATGAATAATTCTATCGAATATTAAACTATTTACATCTATGTGATGGAACTATTACGGATTAACGTGTTTTGCTGGATTTTATGAATACAATCCTGAGGACAAATTCTCGCATTAATAAACGAGCGAATACGAATATTGAAACGTTTGAATTTTATTTTTAGGTTTCTGTTATTCATTTTTTAATAAAATGTATAGAAAATTGTAATGATGGCGAGTATTTACTCGTAAGCCAAAAAGGTCGCCAAAAGGGAATATTATCCCCCTGGTTGTCGTTCGCTCATTGTTCTAAACTCTCGGAGAACTCCTCTAAATATGTGTTAGGCCAGAAAATATCATATGTTTATGCTAGAGTCCAAATTTTAAGATCGTCAAATGATAGTCGTTGTACTTCAACTCATATACAATTAATTTGACCGCTATGGATACCGTTCAAAAAGTCTTGCGTTGATTGATTAAAAAAAATTGCAAAAATCGATTGCAATTTTTGACATGTTACTTCTATAACATTACATTTATGCATACTACACATCAGAATATTAGTACAGGTGCATGGAATGATATTTTAGGATCAGAAAATGAAGGCCGATCAGAGAATATGAAGTGTATGAGGCAGTAGGAATCTCCACTTAGCTGGTATATCAAATTTTTCATGAAAAATTTTACCTGAAAAAGCTAACCGCATGATGGCTGCTGTGATTGGTCACATTCGACCATAAAAACAACCATGTGAACACTTCAAAGAAATGTTTGGCTATGTTCATCAGTAATCCGAAGAAATATGGATCCATCACAACACACTAGAGATCAAAGAACCAAATCAGTCGACTACTCTAGGCGAATGCGCCCAAAGAATCTGTTCGGAGAGATTCAATATTGATCTGAAACACCGGTACATAAGTGTCTTGGCAAAAGAACACAAATTGGTCTATATTCCCCTCACTTAGCCCCCGCACCTGACTCCAAAATGATTCCGCGATAAGAGATTTGGATAGAATGAATAAAACGAACGCTTATTTTTAGGACCATAAGAAAACCTTATATTTGAAAGGGAGAAACAATTTTTAAAAACTATATATGCCAAATTGAATTTTAGATTTGATATCAAATTGAGAAAACACAATTTTTCTCTTTTTCAAATCAATTATAAATTGAATTCAATAGGTAGTCCATCTCCGTTTAAAATCTACCACACTTCTGAACACCTTTTTGTGCTCTTCAATTCTCTTTTAACAAGAGCCCAATATCTCTTCACTGGCCTTAGCTCCGAGCAGTTTGGAGGATTTGCCTCTCTTGATACAAATACCACATTATTGTTCTTGTACCATTCATGGGCTTGTTTACCGTAGTGACAGGATCAGGCCAAAAATTAATGGACACATTATGAAGTCTTATGAATGGAAGCAGCCTTTTTTGTAAACATTCCTTGATGTAAATTTCGGTATTTATAGAGCCCGTTGTAACAAATGATTGGCTTCTTTTGCCGCAACTGCAAAATTGTCTGCTTTTGGGTCCTAAACTTTTCTTCAACATTCCCTCGAGCAACAGCAACATACAATTTTTGACCAGGAAGTTGCGAAAAATCTGCCACAACATACGTTTCGTCATCCATTATGCAGCAATTTCCGTGCTCTTTTTTTGGCCTCTAAATTTTTAGCAGCGTTCCTGTCAGGAACTTTTTGAGCCTTGTATGTTTTTAAACCTGCATTAGCTTTAACTTTTCGTACCAAATAGTGCGAGCACTGAGCTTTCCTACCGGATGTGTTGGGAGATCTTTTGAAAATGCTTTAAATTTTTTTGGCTTTAGAAACATCATGTGACCCATTCCTTCTACCTGAACCAGGTTTTCTATCAATGGACTAGTTCTCCCCCAACTGTTTAAAAACATTGGAATCAGTTTGACGGCAGACCTTTGAATGCTTGGCCAACTTTTTGTAGGCCCAAGTTGGGTTTTGTTGAAAATATTTAATAATTTTAGTACGCACTTTTTTCTAGTCACTCATTTTAATCAGATTAACAACAAATGAATATAATTGACATTAAACATAATAACTGACATGTTTTACAAAGGTAACTTGATAAAAAAAAAAATCAAATATTACTTGGGTTAAATGTTTTAATGAAAAACGTTTGTTAACAATTTAACGATCTCACTCCTTAGTTTGACTTCAACTTTAAAAGTAAATTAATTTTCAAATTGTTGCTAGATATAATTCTTAAAAGTGAAAACAATATATCGAGCCCTAACCGCGAAAATAACGTAAGCGCCAAAAATCGAATTTTAACGGAGAGAGTTTTTTTCGTTTCTTTTTTAAGTTGTGCGAAGGATTTTTTTGAAAGTTAAAATGCAGCCTATTACTGGTCTCATATATGAGATAAATGCATTTTTAAGTTAATTTTGTGAGCAACAAATTTGTTTTGGCGCTTACGTTATTTTTACCGCCACTATTACAATCTGTTGAGACTAAAAAGTGGCGCATACGATGAATGTTTTATAAAGAAAAAATATTATTTTAAGTTTCGAAAAAATTTATTTTTTTTTTTTAAAATCAGAAAAAGGTTTTAAACTAATATAGTAGGTGCTTAGGAAATTAACGGATATCATCTTCATCTGTTTCGTTTAAGGCGTCTAGAATATTTTGGGAATGTTTTAGGTCAATATATTCGTTATGAAAACTTTGAGGAATACTATTTTTATAGCAAGGAGATTTTAAATCATTGAATTTATATGAGAAAATTTTTAACTCTGTGTTGTATAGCGGAGGAGGTCCACGGACCGTAGAAGTATTTAAATCAATGTCTTGTCCTCGCTATTAAGGAGTGATATCGTAAAATTCTTAACACACGTTTTTCACTAAAACTTGTAACCCAAGTATTATTTGATTTCAATTATATTCATTTGTTGTTAATCTGATTAAAAACCTGGTTCAGGTAGAAGGAATGGTCCACATTATGTTTCTAAAGCCAAAAAAATAGAAAGCATTTTCAAAAGAGCTGCCAACACATCCGTAAGGAAAGCAGCCCGGTTAGCTCAGTGCTCGGACTATTTGGTACGAAAAGTTAAAGCTAATGCAGGTTTAAAAACATACAAGGCTCAAAAAGTTCCTGACAGGAATGCTGCAAAAAATTTAGAGGCCAAAAACAGAGTATGGAAATTGAAGTTAAGAATTTTTCGATCTCACTTCTTATCACAATAGCCGTATTTAATTGTAATCATAGTTGTATAAAAATTTGAAGACCGCATCTTGCTTTATTTTATTTTCTTTGGAACAAGCTAATCAGAAAACATTTTCCAGTTTGAAAATCAGAAGGAGTCCTCATGTAAACGCTTAAATGCCTCGTAAACTGTGCAATCTGTGCATTTTTACACTCTCGCAAATGAACTGTCAAAAATTGTATGTAAATTCGTTTGCACAACTCCGATAAGTTTGCGCGACAATTTAGGCTCTCAAACTTAAATATATTGTGCATTTGATGAATCAGCTGTTTTTGTTTACTTTTATTTATAATAAATAAAAATAAAATACAAATATTTTATACACGTGAAAATTTGGAACCGAATGATTGGATTGAATGGCATTGTGTTTTGAAATATTAACCAACAGCAAGAATATAAGCAAAATCTTCCAAACTATGTTTACCATTGTTTGTTCCAAACTTAAACTTAAGCATAAATGAGTACCCTTAGAGTGCTTTAACGATATAAATTCATAACCGTAAAGGGTTTTTCTTGCACTTCGAATAACTGTAGGCCACTCACTAGGAGCCCATGCAGTTCGGTTTCGAGTAAATTATTCTATTGTACTGTGAATGGAATCAACAGGCATCATTTTATGACCAGGTAGTAAGCAAATTTGAATAGATTAGAAAAAAATGCTTGATTTGATATTTGTCCAATAAATGGGACTTAAATTTATATATTTTCCCGTTAATTGTATTTAAATTTCTTTTGATTTTCTCTCTAGTACTTCGGCTTTCATGTTGCCCTTTTGGGTTTTATGTCGCTTACGTTATTTTTGCGGTAAAGCGAAAAGGTGGGTGTCGCTTACGATATAATTGAATTTGCGTTATCTCTGTATATATAAACACTTAATTTTCATTATTTCGGGTGCTGATGCGCACGACACTTTTCTATCGATTTTCATTAAAAAGTCAAATTCGGAAAAATGTCGCTTACGTTATTTTTGCGGTTAGGGCTCGATATAGTAGATTCAAGCATCTTTGAAGTCATAATTGACTTTAGGTTTGAGATTGATTTGAGAATTTATTTTCAAACGTTTCATGAATTCATATTAAATTTTAAATTACAGATTCAAAAAAAAATTAATAATGAAATTTTTTTCTTAAACATTAACCTCGAATTGAATTAAAATGTGAAATTCAAAGCTTTGTTTTGGTTAGAGAAATTCTGAGTTTAGGTTTACTGAAGAATGCTGATGGGCATTGTAGCTGTTGTTGTAACAGCTGAAACTAGAATTTTTAAACTGGGGGCACTACATGAAATCCAAGGAATTGTGCTAATTCAAAGGGATGAGTACACAACTGGACATTTCAATATGCTAGGTATAAACTGGTGCCAGAAAGATCTATGCGGTACTAGAAGGCGTTAAGCCTTTCACTTTCTTTCTCTGTTGTAATCTGACCAGCTATTTATTAAGTTTGTTTGTTTATTTAATCATTTATATTAACTTCATTCATATTCGTGTTGTTTACAGGTAAATAACAGATCTGGTTTGGGCCCGTGGTTGCTATAAGTGCCAAACACTATGTTAAACTTATCAATCAATACCTTTAGATCTCTGTACAAGTGCAAATAGTGTCACATGTACTTGCTGCAGTAGTTTTTAAAATAAAAAAAAAACACTTTTTTGATTATTTCTGCATGGGACATTGAGTGTAATAATGATGATGTTGATAATGTCGACAACGACAATAATGATGGTCACTCTCAATCCAGTTCACTCTAGTCCGCAATACATTTCGATAGTTTTAATATTCAAGATATAAATTTATTAAAACAACAGCAACAACAATAATGATATTTAATTTTCCATAGCTGTACGTTACACACTGTTACAGTGGTGATGTATTCGCATCATCAACACAATTTTTACACATGAACTGACAGAAAGACAGACAGACAAGGGGACAGACGGACGGACATGTAAACGGATAAAAACACACACTTTCATTTACACAAAATACAAATGTCAATACTTATTTATAAATGAACAATATTTTAAAAGATGTTTCTTTAATAAAATCAACATTTCAATTTTATTTATTAACAATTCATGCCACTAAATTGCAGTTTATTTACTGCAACTGACAAACTTTGTACTTTGTTTTTTTTTCCACTTTATTGTTATTTAATTTTGCATCTAAATGCATCCATCTCCTGCTTCTTCGTATCGAGTCCGAAAAGGCACACAGGCTTATATTCAAATTGTAAATAAAATGTCACTGTATGTTTCCATGTCGTACATACTTAAGGTACGGTCAGACACAGCTAATATTTGACGATTATCGTCAAATATTTCATTGTCTGAATCTGACCACAAATAAAACTTAGAGCAAACAACAAAACAGATGATTTTAGCCAAACAAATTTATTTGTCGGCAAACAAAATATTTTCTTAATGTGAACATAGTGTGACCACTAGCTATATAAACACATAAAAAATATATAATTTGATCTTACAAATCTATTTAAGGTTAACGCACTTATTTCTAATTGTAAAACAATTATTTTATTAAAGCTTTATTGAATTTTGTTATCATATAGTGAATTTAATTTTTCACTTTTTGTTTGACGAAACTGCTGCGAAAAAGAATCAGTAAATATATTTGCCGTGTGGTCACACTATATCAAATACTTTCATGAAATAATTGTTTGAACAAATAGAGAAAACAAAGAAAATTATTTGCTCAACACAGCGGATTAAATAGGAGAATATTTAAACATTTTTGGTACTAAATTAAAAACAAAATTGCACTATTTTTATTCTTTAACTATAATACATATCAATATTTCTTGTAAAATTCTTATTTAAATTATTTTCACTAAAAAAATGGCATCAATAAATGAAGTCTTCTTCTTCACATAAAAGTCATTCAGCCTAGAATGACATACTGGGAGAAAAACTAATTGAAGACATGAAGTCTATGTTGCGATTTTTTCATTTGTATGCGATTATATTTGTATAAGTATAACATAGTCTGATGTTTGATTGTTTTTATACATGGAGTTTTTCTATTTACAAAATTTAAAATTGCTCAAATGAATGGAATATTTATTGAATTTAAAATCAAAGAAAATAGTTTAGACATACATAAATATTATGATTGGATTGCAATTAAAAATTAATTCTTAAACAGTATGATCTGCTTAATTTTTTTTAATGCTAATATAATATTTGTGAACATTCAGAATGAAAAAAGTTTGGTGAAAGTCCTGTTCGATTAATAATTTTTATTAAAAAAAAAAATAATTTCAATTATGAATTTCATTTTTCGTTCTACATATAAGTATAGTTTCAACCAAAGTATAACAAGTAGTCCGACTCTATTTTTCAATATTACTCTCTCACATAAATGAGTACCGTGTGAATTCAACACCCTTGTGAAAAATGTACACATCAAATGTCTCGATATTTTAAGAAAAAATTGTCGATTAAATATAGTTTAACAGCCCTATGCATAAAAATTTACAAGAGCTTTATAAACCAATTATAAGCAAATTTTCATAAAGTTGTATTCATAAACGATTAATAGCTCAAAATACATTTGATAAACCTTTAATAAGTATACAAATTTTAAAGTTCGTTCGACCCTTCTTTAAACCTACTATAAAGTATTCTTTTTACATTTTATCTTGAAAAAAGGGAATTTTAAAGATAATTCTTCATAAATTTGCAATAATAGTCGATTTTATTGCAATTGATAAACATAATTTTAACTCCGCTGGGAAATATGGTCCACTTTAATAATATAAGATTTTGTTCCACATTTCTCCGGCAGTGAACTACATGAGGTTCGCAAGTTAGTTTTATTGCCATTTTTGTAATTTATTGTAAACCTGTAACGGCATGTAGTAACTAAATGCGTAAACATTGTGGAAGAAGGTCCACACAATCTAATATATCCACTCCGGAATTAAAATTATGTGTTTCCTCATAGAAATTCATTAATTTTTGTTAAAATTTAACAAAATGACAATAAAAATAAATTAATAAAACAATTATAAAACAGTGATGTTTATTTTATCACAGAATATTCGTCATTCGAATACTTTTAATAATAATTGAACTAAAATATATAAAATCGTTCGTATATTAATGCATTTTAGCTTAATATAAATTTACTAGAATCAAATAAAATTTTTTTCTCTAAATATTAGTTTTTATCTTCAAAAATGTATTATTACTAAAAACAAACAATGAAAAAAAGAGAATTAACGAATATTTTATCCTAATTGCAAGCAACACTAACAAAGAAAAACAGAGAAGCATTGCCAGCTTAAACAAAAAACAGTACATTAGTTATTGTGCCTTTAACAAACGTTTATGAATACTATACTTTTATAAATGATTTTTAAAGCTAAAGTGTTTGTTAACAAATTTGTGTTTTAAATCTACAATAAGTTTTTTTTATGCATATAACCGTAATTCTTTAACACACAGAGCTTTATAATTTTATTTTACATTTCAAGCACATTTTCATTTCGTTTTGCGTCCAATATATGGTTAGGTACTGCTGTCAAAGAGTTGGACTACTTGTATGTACTTTGGTTTCAACATTTTAAAAATATACTTTTTCTTTTTAACAGTTAACTTATTTGATTATTGTAAAGTTCATCATAGTAACATTCGTTTTGTTTGAATAATGCGATTTTTAGTTCAAAATCCAAACAAAGCCAAAAAAAATACAATAGAATTCCAAAATTGTTAATTATATTAGGGATATTTTGTAGATTTTAAGTACAATTATACCTACAAATTTTCATACGTTGATAGTAATATAATTTAATAAATAAACTTTTAATATTATATTATTAAATTGTTCAAGCTTGAGTTCTTTTCGCGATTTGTTTTCATTATTTTGCGATTTTTATTTTAAGATATAGCAACACTACTTTTGCGATAACACATGATGCAACAGCTGTTATTTGACGCTGTTTGATCTTGCAAATGAATTGCAAGATCAAATAAAAAATTGAGGAAAATATTTGCTGTTTAGTGGTCACACATTGGTCACATTACAAGAAAGTTTTCTTATAGGCAAATAAATTTGTTTGACCAAATTCAGCTGTTTTCTTGTTTGCCGTGCAAAAATATTTTCTGTTCAAACTAGGAACATAAAATATTTGACGTTAAAATAAAAGTACTGAAATTTCACAATTCTTTCAAATTTAAAGCAAAATCTAGTAGTATTTTACTTTCAAGATATGTATTTTTTACTGATGAATGAAATTAAAGTTTTTTTACAGCTTTGTTTAATAATTATTTAGAAAAATTATTACCATAAATGTGACCACAAGACAAATATATTTTCCCCTTCGTGTGTTTGATAGTATTAATATGGCAAATAAATGTGTACAGTGTGACCACAAAATCAAGCCATGGATAATTTGATGTAATTTTGATCAAACACATGAAACATTTTGTGTCAAATAATTTGCGTAATCTGACCTTACCTTTAGATACTGCCCCGTCCGTCTGTCTATCTGTTTGTCTTTGTTGTATTTTGTTTATTTGCCTGTTGCGAGTTGTTTGTTGTTGTTAGTTGTTGGTGTTTTTGTCTATTATGGCGGTACTTGTTGATTAATGACGTCTTCTCTATAGCTGTCACAGTGACAGCTATTACGCTTTTGTGCATTTTAATTTAAATCGTAAGCAGTTTATACATTTTATTTTATTCACAAAATCTTTTTAGTTTTCATTACGAACTTTATAATCGCACATGCATACATAGATACGTTGGACGTCGGGTAATGTAACATGTTTAAAAAAAACGCAAAATGACTACTTCTCTTTGCACTCACTACGAATCAAGTTGTGGATGTGTTTTTCCTCTTTATTGGACATTTGAATACACCATTTCTTAGCTTTTTTACACCTGGTAAGATTTTGGAATTTGTTCTAAGTGCCTGAGAGTTCTGGAACTAGTGTAATCAGGGGCCACTTTAAATTCCTTAATATAATTCTAATGGTCTACGATCTGCATCTTCTAGTTGCTACGCGCATCAAGCTGGTAAATTCTGCTTGACAGAACCCAATGCTTAAGCATTGGCATATTAAGCTACAAAATAGCGTTCATGACAAACAAAAATGTTAGGAAATTCTCCAAAACTTTTGATTCTCCTCTTATACAATCTGATTTGAAAAAATTCCCTTTTGAATCGAATAACAACGAAGTTTTTCCAGTGTTAACTTAGTCGGACCTCTTAAATCTTGAACTTGGATAGAGTATTTGAAACATGTTTGTTTGACCTAAGTTAATGAGCAGATTTTTTCAATATTTCCCAGGAATGCAAATGCAGGAACCCTTCACCTTTGAAGTTGATTTCAAAGAGTAATTTGGTACAAAAATCATTGATAAAGAAAACAGTCCTAAAACCGTTAGAAAGAACTATACTTTGTTGCATATAGCATTCGTGGAACTAATACCGATTTAATTAAACATCATTTATTTAACGACTGCTTCTAGAACAGTGGTCGGCATGAAGAGAACATGGATTACAACATGTTAAAACACTGTCTTTCTCTCTTGTAATAGTGATTTTTATTTCGTATTTGATAAGTTTCATGAAGTTAGTGGAAATGTGTGTTATTTATAGACCATAGTAGCTATGCAACCCAGTAACATATTTTTTCACTTGTTCAATTGCAATTGGATATGGTGTTTAGATTCATAACTCTTTGCTTTAGTTTTTTTTTTTTGTTTCTAATGAAATTTGCATAATCATCACATCATCAAAAATGCATAATGAAAACTTTTCCTGATTTAATAAAATTTTCTTATATGGTGACAATTTGTTGGCCAGTTAAGGCGTGATTTGTGACTAGTAATTTGGTATACAAATACAAAAAAACAATAATAATCAATAAAATTTATGAGTTAGAAATAAAAGCACATATTAAGAATTTTAATCATTAACACTAAATCACTGCAAGTTCAAGACCCTAATAAACAAAGTTATAATTGTTGATATCAAAGAAATAGAAATGGAAATAAAATAATATAAAAAGTTTGAAACAAAATTATGACATACAATTTATGACATATGTATGTACTTGCACCAGAAAACGTAACTATATCAATTACATTATTTTTACGAAAATACAAAAAAAAATAATAAAAACTGAGATATATATGAAGTAAAATGAAAGTTTGACATATTTACTGTGTAGCTGATTGCAACAGAAATTAAAGTGAAATTCATAAATTAAGAAATAAAGAAATAAAGAGAGAAGTAAAATGTGTTTATTTTTACACTGAATATTAACAACAACAACAACAAACAAACAATGCAATATGAAAAATAGTTGTCACAGGTCAATACATGCCCGGCCATAAATGAAACGAAGCCGATGAAGAAAAACTTTATTTACAAATGCTCTTGACTAAACTGGACTTTCGACTCGCAGAGTATTTGCATACACTTGCTTTTAATGGAAAATAATAAAGAAATAAAATTAAAAAAAAGAAAAAAAACTCCATAAACAGCTTAAGGTTAGTTACACTTTCTCACCAACTGCCTGTGGACTCACTCACTGATTCAGCTCTTAATGGAATGACAAGAATGACCTGACCACATACAATAAAATTAAGAAGACAAAGATGATCAAAAGAAAAATTACACAAAATGAATTGGAATGACCTCCATTTGGTTAATGAATACGACACAACACAATACGACACTATAGATCACCAGCGCCTTTTTTTACCATTCCCTTATATACATAAAGGGAGAATGGTTGCCCACCCTAATTTCGTTGACTATGTACTTCTTGTGATCCCCGTGAGAACCAACCGGTACTTTTAATAAATCTGATCATATTTACTAGTGGCACATCTCTGAGACAGTCCAGATCATGGAAAAGAGCTCTACCAAGATGTAGTAGTCTATGCTCTTGTAAGGCCGGGCAATCACATAGAAGGTGTTCTACCGATTCTTCCTCCTCCTCATCCAAACAACTTCTACAATAGCTATAACGTGGGTAACCCATACGTTCTGACATGCGTCCAATCATACAGTGCCCAGTGATTATACCCGCAAGAAGCCTGATCGAATTCCTACTAAGAGAGGAATGTTAATGTCATAACAAATAACGTAGGAATAAACTTAAGCATACAAAATACACACTAATTAAAAGTATTGAAAACACAAAAACACTATTTTCGTTCATTAGAACGAAATAATCTAAGCATACATATTTCAAAAAGAGTTTGGAAACGCCCTGTCTTTGGAATGTAATTTTCTTGATAAATACCTCTAGAAAAATGGGAATTATGAATATGTGAAGAATATATGAAAGGTAATCTGAGGTTATTTGCCCATATAGTGGCAGATAATTCAGATAAAAATTTGTCCATAGTTTTCACGAATTATGTAATTGATAAAACATTTTAACAAAGGTGTAAATTTAGAAGATTATCAATTTATGACAGGGAATGTGTGTGTTTGGTATACACAGAATTATAATGTGATATAACGAAACATTGCAAGTCAAAAAAGTTAGCTCAAAATGGGGATTTTTTGGAGAAACTCTAAAGGCCTTATTCATAAACAATATTTAAATTTATCAAAGGTTTATAAATCAAATTTTGTATGGAAATTTTGTTTTATAAACCTTTGATAAATTTAAAAATTGTTTATGCATATGGGGGTAAATATGTATTATATATGAGGCCATCAGCGCTAAAGTGGTGTAACCCACAATTTTTTTGGTTGCTGTTCTGGTGTTACATACAGTTCTAACATACAAAAGTAGGTATAAAAAAGCAGATTATGATGAAAAGGTCGTTTTTACACGAAGCATAATATAACAAAGTAATGTAGCAAAATTGAATATACTACTAAATAAATAGTTTGGGGTTAACCATATATTTTTAGGTAAACAAAATTAATTTTTTTCAAAGTAGTTTTTTTAATTTTTTGGAAAATTTTTTTCGAATAGTTGATTAAAATTTTTTTTTTTAAATTTCAAAAAAACTTTTATTTTCTAAATTTAAAATTTTTTTTTTTTTTTGTTTTTTCCATTTTTTTTTTAATATTTAGCGAAAAAACCTTTTAGTGAAAAAAAAAAAAATTCGAGTTAGAAAATTTTTTTCCGATTTTGACCCAGTAGGTCCAAGTTAGTATGGTATTATATACGTCGTTGCAAAGGTCTTTGAAATATCTATCATTATTATTATTATTCATATTGTCTATATTAATGACTTAGTAATCAAGATATAGGTAAAATTATTTCCTTATATCTCAGCCATTTGTGGACCGATTTTCTCGATTTTAAATAGCAACCGAGCCGGAAGAATTCCGGAGATATTGATGTATGAATCGTGTATGTAAGTTGTTTGGGGGCATCGGAAAATTGATTTCAACAGACAGACAGACAGACAGACGGACATGGCTTAACCGACTCCGCTATCTATAAGGATCCAGAATATATATACTTTATAGGGTCGGAAAATTATATTGTGGACATTACAAACGGAATGACAAACTTATATATACCATTCTCACTAAGGGAAGGGTATAAAAATATGTATACTGTTCTAATCACTAGTGATAAATTTATGAACCTTTTATAGTGCTTTCTGCTACTTTGTTCGAACAGGTAGTCCGTCCATCTCAGTTTAAAATCTACCTCACTTTTGAAACCTTTTTTGTGTTCTTCAATTCTCTTTGAAGAAGAGCCCAATATCTCTTCACTGGCCTTAGCTCTAGGCAGTTTGGAGGATTTGCCTCTCTTGTTACAAATACTACGCAAGAGCTTGCTTACCATAGTGACAGGATGCCAAATCAGGCCAAAAATAAGTGGACACATTATGAAGTCTTATGAATGGAAGCAGCCTTTTTTGTAAACATTCCTTGATGTAAATTTCGTTATTTCTAGAAACCGTTGTTGCAAATGTTTGCCTTCTTTTGCCGCAACTGCATATTGCTTGCCATATCAAGAACTTTTCCGGAAATTTTGGGTCCTAAAATTTTCTTTAGAATTTGCTTGAGCACGAGCAACAAAATGTTGATGAAAATTTTGCTAGAACATACGTTTCGACATCCATTATGCAGCAGGGATATATTTTATAAAACTTGAGCGTTCATGTCAGGATCTTTTTGAGTCTTGTATGTTTTTAAACCTGCATTGACTTTAAATTTTCGTACCAAATAGTCCGAGCATTGAGCTAACCGTTTTTTGAAAATACTTTTTATTTTGTTTGGCTTTAGAAACATCATGTGGACCATTCCTTCTACCTGAATCAGGTTTTCTATCAACGGGCAAATTTGACGGCAGACCTTTGATTGTTTGGCCAGCTTTTTGTATGACCAAGTTGAGTTTTGTTGAAAATATTTAACAATTTTAGTACGCACTTCTTCCTCATATCTCATTTTAATCAGATTAACAACAAATGAACATAATTGACATTAAACATAATAACTGACATACTTTTCAAAGGTAAAATCAAATAATACTTTCAACGGTAAACGTTTTGTTCGTTAACATATCGCAATATTTGTTTTACGTTTGTATATTTTTTGTAAGCAAATGTTAAGAAAAGTAAATCCCGCAATACCCAGAAAACAAACAAAAATCCCAAAAAATATATTTTGGAAGTTTGTAGATTTGGTCCGAGTCTGGTAAAATAAAATGAATGATTTGGAATACGTTTAGAAATTCCATCTTCTTTGAATTTACAACACTTAGCCTGAATTCAAAATTTCGATAAAAAAAAAGGTTAAATAGAGCGATATTTTTAAAATTTTAATTATGAAAATATCGCATATAATTCAAGCTACCGACTACAAATACCGCTTTCAATAATTGTCGCCGAGTAGTCAGCTACTTAATTATTGTGAAAACAGCAGCAACATATTACAGTATGTATTTGAACAACAATGTCAGCTGGTTACGATGTGCCTTATTTGTTAATACATTAATAATATTTAATGTTTTTAATGTTCCTTTTTTGTTTAATAAACAAAATATATTTATTTCATATTTTTTATAGTGTTGACTGCATTTGATCTGTTCATTGCCGCCTACAAAAATATAAATTAGTTTAACTTGGCAACAGCGGCAACGGTGGTCGTGCAGCCGTGTTGTCATGAAAATAATAAATAATGTATTCTATTTTTGACAGGATGAAATCGGTAGCCTGCTGTCTGTGTTTAATGCATAAGATGTGTTTAATGCATAAGAGAATATATTAAAATCTTTGATTTTGGACGAATCGCAAAAAATGGCAAGCGCCACTCCTGAGAGGTTGGTGGTGTCCGTCGTTAAAAATTGAGCTGAAATACTCCTCTGCTACGCCTACGTGAAATTTTACGTCAATCTGATCAGCCGTTTGCAAATATATTGATTCTACCCCACAGACGTTTATCCAAATATTTTGACCCACTACCCCACTGTACATTGTTACAAAGATGACTAAGTTCGGCATTGCCTTCGCAGTAACGTTTTGTTATCGATGTGTTAAACAAATCAAAATTTGCACTTCTTCAATATTTACAATAATGTATAAATAATTTTGGTAGACTTAAACACATACTCAAGTCAAAATTCTCAGCTAATTTCAATTTCACTCTTCATCATACCGAGATGTTTAAACTTATATTTCTTAACTAATAATTCAAAAAACCACCAAAACTCTATACATTGCTAATAACCATCACAGGTTAGTTACACCCGATGTAAAACCTAATGGCGTAAATTAATCATTTCACAATCATAAAAATGCAAACATTAATTTAATATTAAGACATGGCTTTGACCATTTTGCTCTCAAAGATTCTTGACAAGCATAAACAAATGCACCAACAACCAAGCCAGCAATTTACATTACGTAAAGTTTATAAAAGTTCACACAGCATATTATGTGTAATTGCAACAACTATAAAAATAAATATATATAATTTAAATATTGCAAAAATGACCCCAACACACAACACACAAAAAGATGTGAGAAATGTCTGTGTACAAACAAACAAATAAGCCGGAAAATATAAATTGTTGAAATTAATATTGTTGATAGAAATTAATCAAAAAAAATGCGACTCATACAAAACCTCAGCCATGTGACACAGATCAAACGAAAAAGTCTCAAATGAAGCCACCAATCCAACTATAATACATACGTATACATACATATATGTATATAATCATTATTGTACAACAAATAATCTGTCATCTGTCATTCGCTGAGTACAACTAATAAAAATATACATTTTACAAAAATTAAAGAAATAAATAAACATTTCTCGTTAAATTGTTAAAATATCGTATAACAACAAAACTGTAAACTAAAAGCACTTAAAATGACATACTTTTTCATATAATTTGTGTGTTTGCAAATAGCAACCGATCGCTAGAGAAGATCAACTTCAATCACACAGCCTTTATTACTATGTTTCTATCTGCAATACACTTAGATACAGTATATTATGAGTGCGTTTGATTATGAGCTGGCTAATTGTCTATTGAAAGATACCTACTTGTGGCGTCGAGTTGAAACCAAAACAAAAACAATAACGAAAATGAGTCAATGAGCCCCCTCTTGTGATAAAGACAAATGTGCTTCTTTTTTTTTTGTGAATATCTATGTTTAACCCTGAAGGGAGTTCAAATTTGAAATTATTTTAACACACTTTTAAGTACTTACTTAGTTTTATTAAAATGTTTTTATAACTGTTAATAAATTATTTAAACTAACAAAAGTATTTTAAGTTGAGGAAATTGTATTATTAGGGCTATTCACAGTCTGTGGTTATTGTAAAAGAAACAAGTAAGAGAGTTATATTCGGCTGTCTCGAATCTTGTATACCCACCATATCAATATGTGACAATAAAATATTATGATATAGCGGTTATATGGGGGGCAGGGTCAATTATGGACCGATCCTCACAAAAGTTGGTAGAAAGATTTGGGTTCATATAAAACTTATTTATGTCCAATTAATCATCATGATATTAATTATTATAAGAAAATGTTTAATTTTCAAGTGACTTTTTGACTGGGACCTTTTGCCCGATTTTCGTCATACTTTACAGTATAATTTCAGAGTTCTTAGCACTAATTTGTGCAAAATTTTATCAGGATTGCCGCATAAAGGATATATTTATGACTGCTCAATCTGTATTCCGTGAGGACATTTTGATTGGAGGTAGGCGAAATCATGGACCGATATTCTCCATTTTCAATACCAAACAAACCTTATCAACAGAGAGTACTTATGGAAAATTTGCGAGAACTAGCTTCTTTTGTTTGCGCCCTATCTTAGACGGACAGACATACATAGCAAGATCCTCTTAAAATCTATGAGGACCCAGAAAATATATATGTACTTTTGTGGGTCTGCGATGAATATTTCGATGTTTTACTTTCGGAAGTGATACATATGTAAATTAGACATTTATGACCGATAATGTCCTATTTCGGAAGGACATTTGTATGGGGCCAGTTTCAATAGGCTTCGTCCTTGAGCCGAAAAAATGCATGTCCCAAAATTTATCGAAATATCTTCAAAGTTGTGACCTATACTTTGCGCACAAGATTTACATGGGCAGCCAACCAATCTGCAAGACGGACGAACGGACAAAGTGATTCTGACTAATACTTTTGGGCGTTACAAACATCAGCACAAACTCATAATACCCTCCCCACTATGATGGTATAGGGTATAAAAAGGGGTTTGTTTCTATTATGTTTAAAATACATATAAATATTGTTTAGTATTTTATATAAATTTCTTTCATTATAAACAAAGAATATTTTTATATTTTCAAATTGTACGAATTAATCATTGCAGAGTACAAGTGAATACCCCCTAATTTTTACACATTTTGACACATTAACAGTTATATGTTTTTATAATTGACATTAGTAGTAAGTAAGTAGTTCATATACATAATATTTACCTATGCTCTGAGGTTTCTTTAATTGCTTGCTCTTGCTTAGTAATTTTGCTAAAAGAAAATAAAAATAATGTTATAATTAAGAAAGAATTAAAAAAAAAAAAAAATCACAAAATAAAAACGAAACAAACAAAAAAATTACGTAACGAAACAAACACAAGTGACAACATTAAAAACACAAACACAGCACGTAATAAACGTTAGTAATGCAGTAGATAAGAAGCACTCATTAGCCAAGTAATGCAAGTGGTAACGAGTCACTTTTAAGTACACATTGTTTACTAAGTGTATTTCTTAATGACACTACAAGAACTGTAATTACAAATTCCACACACAGACTACAAGTATTTAAATTAGAACAAAAAAAGTGGAAAGTGATAACGTGATAAGTAAAATAAGAAACAAATATTTGGAATTTATAATTTTGGGTAAAACTTTTTAACTGCACTGCATATAACAGATATTCATGTGTAGTTCTCAAACGAAAAGTAAATGTTTCCATAAAGACGTATTATGTTCGTGAAATTAAAATTTGGTTACGACCCTCTCATGGGTTTAAATAGAAGCACCAAGGAAACCATACACCTGCATCAGATGTTAAGACAAAATAGACAAGCATTACTAAATCTGTGATCGGCAATCATGGTCACCGGGGCCGAACATGATTGATCATTTACCTGCAAACAACATGTCAACGAAGTTGAAAAATTATCAATTAAGAAAATCACAATAAATAGCTGTTGGATTTATAACGGAGAAGGAATGTACCAAGTTTTTATAACCCATGTTCCAAGTTCTCTTTATACCGACCAATGGAATACATTAAAGCACTGCGACCCGAAGAATATTTTGTGTTGGTTTTTAGTTCACCATAACAGTTTGAGTTCACGAATGAAGCTGAAAGTCCTTGAGATGGATTAAAAACATCTTTTAAATCCAGTGTGAGCCAACAAAAAACCTCACTGCTTGACCCCCCCAAATCACAAAGGGCATGCTTCGAGGTTTCGACCTCTAACACACAATATCTACTCAGTCTATTTACAACTACATTAGGGGTCCTAATTTTTCGGACTTTTTCCATTCCCAGGGAATATTAAAACTAGTTTTTCAAATAATCGGCCAAAACATCAAAATTTATACAGGAACCCTAAGCACTATCCATATCGTATTGATGGGATTTTCAACAACAATGGCCAATAAACAATATCGTAAGTATGGAATTTTCCCCTTGACGGTGTAATAAATCGCTACATCTGTGACGAACAAACTTTGACTCAGTCCAGGATCCTGTTTTCTATTAGAGTTACCAAATAATGTTACCGGTACCACAAAAATTTGGCAAAACGAACGGGGTCGTTTTCAAAGAGATCAGATATTCTGAATACTAAATGTTGTGTCCCTAGGTCGTTCAGAAATTTAACTCATTCCATAACAACTGTCGATAACGCTCTAAACAAAGGCTGGATATCCAACAGCACAAAGCAGCTCGAATAGCTAAACATTCTTAATCGTTTGTGGGCATTTTTAAACCAAATGCCGAAGGAATTCGTATAAAGTTTTGATAATTCCAAATAGCAAGACATTAAAGAACATATTAAAATATTCAATGCCAATACAGGAGAAACAAAATATCCCTAAGGATTTCTTTCTATTTGCAGTTGCATCAGGTTCAATAATCATTAAAATTTACGTCAAATACAGACAACAGAATATAGTCTTAAGACAACACTAAATGAATACATAAATTTAAGTCCCTAAATTTTGCCCTGTTCATTTCACTAGCCTAGGTTATCAGGCAGCAGTCCAAAACCTTCGTTGGTACAGCTCACTTGGGCCCAATAATCATTCCCTCACTAGCCTTAAAGCCTCCTACGAGGTTTATTAACAATGATCTTAACACAACAATGAATTCCTTTACATTTTTCTCCCAATTTGTCATTGTTCCAATAAGGCTCAAATGAAATATACCAAAAATAATGTGTAATTTGTCAGTGATGGACTAATCCACAAAACTACCCTTCACTCTGGTCTGTATAATAATAATATTGGCTTCTCGTAAAAAGGGAAATAAACAAAAATTTCACCGGGATATGGCAGACTAAAAGTGAAAACCTGCTTCAAAAAGATAACGGAAAGGTCTATATAAATAATTCGTAAATATTGAGTAATATTGCAAAAAGTTAATGATAATGCAGTTCTGTAAGGAATAAGTAGTGCTAAATGTAGCAGGTTAATCCAATACTTTACTAAAGATAGCTTCGCTGGGTAGTTCATTTTTCAGCAACCTGAACACTAGGTGGTCTTAAGTTGGTGCTGATCACGGTCTATGCAGTACCAGTATAATGTATTGTATATGTATTAGGCTGGGTCGATTTGTATAGACGATCAAAAAGTAAAAAATCGTATACCAGAAACGCAAACTACGGAAAATTCTAAGAAAGTTTCCTCAAGAAACCATAGGTCTAAAATCAAATCCTATTTGCGCATTTCGTCTTTTATCCAATAAAAAAAACTATTAAAAAAAAAACAAGTAAGAGAGCTATATTCGGCTATGCCGAATCTTATATACCCTTCACCAAATTATAATTAAAATTTTTTTTTTTCAAAATTGTTTTTCAAAATTTAAAAAAAAAATTTTATTTTCAAAATTTAAAAAAAAAATTTTATTTTCAAAATTTAAAAAAAAAATAAAAAAAAATTTCAAAATTGTTTTCCAAATTTTTTTTAAAATTTTTTAAAATTTTTTTTTAAATTTATTAGTGAAAAAAAATTTCAAAAAAAATGTTTGTGGTAAAAAAAAAATATTCGGGTGAAAAAATAATTTTCCCGATTTTGACCCATTGTAGGTCCAAATTACTATAGCCTTATATAATTAGTTGCAATGGACTTTGAAATATCTATTATTAGATATCCATATTGTCTATATTAATGACTTAGTAATCCAGATATAGATTAAAAATAGGCCAAAAATCAAGGTTGTCCCGGTTTTTTCCTTACATATCAGCCATTTTGGGCCGATTTTCTCGATTTCAAATAGCGACCGAGTCGGAAGAATTGCCGATATATTGATGTATCAATTATGTTTGTATGTTATTTGGGGGCTACGGAAAGTTGATTTCAACATACAGCGGACATGGGTATATCGACTTCGCTATATATAATGATACAGAATATATATACTTTGTGGGGTCGCAAATGAAAAATGTAGAAATTACAAACGGAATGACAAACTTATATATACCCTTGCCACTCATGGTGAAGGGTATAATAATACTGAAATATCATTGGAAGAAATACGAAATGCGAAAGATAGGATTTGATTTTAGACTTATGGTTTCTTGGGGAAAATATGTATATTATATGTATCCCGATGACAGCTTTTTAAATGCGCATTCTCTATGATCTTGAAGTTTGAATGACATCTCCGATGACATATATAGAGGATCTGGTGTCTCGACATGACCTGAAAAACATTAGTTTTCTTGTGTTGGTGGTATTCCGAGGTGATTTGTATGCAGCATGTCCAAAGGCTGGTTCCCAGCAGGTGTAACGCAACAAAATAACCCAGGTTACTTGATTAATGACTGTCAATTATGCAGGTTTTTAGATTCTGGTAGATGAATTCAATTGGAGATTGATTAAAAAAAATATATTTTCAGAAATCATTCTCAAACCTAAATTTTGTATGGAATATTTGTTTTAAACTAAATATTAATACCATAAATAATGTGTTTTTTCCACCATTTTAAATGTTGTATGCTTAGGCTATTTCACGCACCGTATTTATATCATGTCCCTTCAACAATCACCCAATTTAATTATCTGGCTGATTATATACAAACTCTAACCTCTCTAATGAGTATAAAATGTTGATATTTCACAGCCATACTGTCTGTGTAAAATCAATTTAACTGTATGCGATTAACTTTTTATAATTTTGTGAAGTGTGAGGTGATTTTTAAATATTTTAGTCAAAATTAATTTATTTTATGACTTGTATCTATATATAGCCAGTCTAAAAAGTCTATGAACGAGTGTAATGAATGTGTGTGGTGTAAAATTATATTTAAACCACAAAAACAATGCAAATTGACAAAAGTGAATGTCTGTGAGAAGAAACCTCAGAAATTTATTATTGTTAAACAACGACAGAAAAAAAAAATTAAATAAATAAATATTTTGTTAAAACTATTTTAGTGGAAATAAAATGAGTGGCTGTTCGGCTAAAGCGAAAACACTAAATATTATTAACAGTTAATTAAACTGTTAAACTGAATGTAAAAATAAGATGACAACTTGGAAAAATTATATGACGAAAAATCTCATATTTATAATAAAAAACAAAAAAAACAAGTAATTGAATAATAAAATCAATTCATACATAAATCAATTGAAAATTGAGAGAGTTGAATGTGAAATATGCGCAATTTGTGGACAACCGCAAAATAATCTTAAGGAACGGGCAAAAAAAAAAAAAAAACATTGAAAATAAATCAATAATAATATTTTTATAAAATTTACTTAACAATAAAAAACAGATCAAATGTTTGTATTGTCTATATAAAGAAAAATTATTAAAAAAAACTAATAAAATAATTTACATGGAATATGCATATAATAATAATTCTTGAGACATTCATTATTGCCCACATTCAAATGAGTCTTAATTATTTATTTATGATTTTCTTCTTTTATTGCTTTTAACTGCTACTTTTTTTTATAAATTTTAATTATAATCCAATCAACTTGATAACAACTTTAAGATGTTTGGTTGATGGTGGTTTTAAATTGTAAATTAATTAAAGAAATTGCGTTAAGCATGTAAATTACTTTATTATAGAATAAATACAAATTTTATTTATTCATTTTTTTTGTTTATTTACTTCGATTCTAATTTATATTCCCGGGTGTTGAGATTGAAGTGAGGCTTGGCATGTACACTGTGTTGTCTGGTATGTTTGTTATAATTGTAATGTTTTGTATTTAAATCAATATTGTAAGATTAAAGCGTCTTAATGGCATACATTTCAATTGGAATTTTGAGATCCAAAAAAAAATCGTATAATAATCCCAGAGTGTAGCACATATTTGGTCTGATGTCAACAATGCAAAATAGTCAGATAGCCTAGCATAAAACTTTTCAGAATATATACAAAATTTGAATGCATTTTCGATAAAGTCCTCACACCTGTTCATTTCAAATTAGATAATATCTAAAATAATTCATTGTATATGCCATAAAATTGTATATTATGTAAAAAAACAAGTATTTAATACCGTCACTAACCTGTAGGGCATTCCCTTGCAAGTGTCATTTAACAATGCATTTAAAAATAATAACATATTGTTCAATCAATTGTGATGTTAATTAAATATTTAATTAAATAACACTTGCTCGGGCTATTGCTCCATGTTTTTGTTGTTGTTGTGGTTGTTGCTGATTTTATTGCTGTTACAAACAAGACGAGCAACGACGACGAGCCAGTAGAATTTGAAATGAATAAATAATTCATGATTAAGAGGATTAAATACAAATAAACTATTTTAAAATTGTACACAGATTTAATTAAATAATAGTGCGATACGCTGTATGAAAATCAAATGTACAAAATTTAAATAAATAGTTAATTATTTCAACACTTAAATATGTGTACAACAAACAAATATGTAGTTAAAAATGAAACAGGTCACACTCAATTGACATGCTATCTTAAGAGTAAAGGGCAGAAAATTGTTCAAATAATTTGTTACATGATATCATTTTATATTTTTTCCTAATCCTTGGAAAATGGAACCGCTTTCATGCTCACAATAAGGACTGAGATCGAAAAAATCATTACATAAATATATGGGCAATTCCACAACTGAAAACCCAAAAACCCTTGAAACTTTTTTTCGAGATGACTTGAAAAGGAGAAAACACTAAAATGTTACTACGTGAAAGTATTTAGAGCTTATTACAACATTTGGAGGGCAAAAATAATACTTTAAACTGACTATATTTAATTTTTTAATTTAATTGGTATGTTTTAGGCTAAAATTGTGGCGAAAACTAAGCTCCCAATTAGCATGTAGAATGAAATGATTTTGACTCTGATTGTTTTTTGGCTATTATCAAATTGTTTATTGAAACCGAATATATATTTTCTATTTACTTTTTTAGTTTTTGTATACATATATTTACAGAATATACATTGTTTTACTATAAGAGAAAAATCTGTCACGTACGGTATGTCACGTATGATATTAAATTGTATTTATTAAAAAATCATCCAAAGATTGTTTTTATTTAAATATGACGGATTGTAAAGGAAAAATATTTGGTTTAGTGTAAGAAATTAAAAGAAAACCTAACGCCTATCACGATTCGCAAATTTTCGCATATTTCTACATGTACCTCAAAATGACTTCCGTTTTATGTCACGTACGATATACCTTTATTTCGCTTGATATTTTTGAGAACAATGTTTCTAAAGAACTTTTTATTATTTTAAAATATAGTACCCTCTGAATGAAACATAAAGACCAAATTATTTTTCAGATACTCTTATTTTTGCAAAATCTATTCCACTCTATAGGCGTACAAATGTCACGTACGATGACATGGAATTGTCCATATGTTAAAAAAAATTAAACAACTAACTTTACAGTTTTGATTTTTTTTATTTGATTGAAATTATTATTACAATTTACAAACAAAAATTATTTTTATATTTCAAATCAATAGTGATGAAATTTTGAACCTTTTTCGAAAACCCTTCCATTAAGGTTTTTATAGTGCTTTCTGTCACTTTGTTCGAACACGTAGTCCATCTCCGTTTAAAATCGACCACACTTTTGGACACCTTTTTGTGCTCTTCAATTCTCTTTTAACAAGAGCAATTTGGGAGATTTGCCTATCTTGGTACAAATACCACATTCTTGTTCTTGTACCACTCAAAACCTTGCTTACCATAGTGACAGGATGCCAAATCAGACCAAAAATAAGTGGAGATATTAAAAAATCTAATGAATGGAAGCATCCTCTTTTGTAAACATTCCTTGATGTAAATTTCGGTATTTGTGGAGCCCTTTGTAACAAATGTTTGGCTTCTTTTGCAGCAACTGCATATAAACTTGTTACGAAATTTTGCCTTCTTTTGAGTCCTAAACTTTTCTTCAACATTTCCTCGAGCATCTGCAACATACAAATTTTGACCCGGAAGCTGCGAAAAATCTGCCAGAACATACGTTTTGTCATCCATTCTGCAGCAGGAATACTTTTTTATAAAACTTGACTACAATTTCCGTGCTCTGTTTTTGGTCTCTAAATTTTTAGCAGTCAGGAACTTTTTTAGCTTTTTATGTTTTTAAACCTGCATTAGCTTTAAATTTTCGTACCAAATTGTCCGAGCACTGAGCTAACCCGGCTGCTTTCCTACCGGATGTGTTGGGAGCTCTTTTGAAAATGCTTTCTATTCTTTTGGTTTTAGAAATATAATGTGGAGCATTCCTTCTACCTGAACCAGGTTTTCTATCAACGGACAAGTTCTCCCGGTACTGTTTAATATCATTGGAAGCAGTTTGACGCAGACCTTTGTTTGGCCAACTTTTTGTAGGACCAAGTTGGATTTTGTCGAAAATATTTAATAAATTTAGTACGCACTTTTTTCTGTTCACTCATTTGAATCAGATTAACAACAAATGAATATAATTGATATTAAATATAATAACTGACATGATTTACAAAGGTAACTTGATCAAAACAAGAAAATCAATTAATACTTGGGTTAAAAGTTTTAATGAAAAACGTGTGTTAAGATTTTTTCGATCTCAGTCCTAACAACAAAAAACATGCCCTTTGTGACAGTGGTTCTTCGTTCATAAATTTTTAATAAATCTCACTGTTCTAAACAGCGGATCCACACGATTTACTCGTTTTACTTACGATTAAAGAAACCAGTTTTAATGTACAACAATTAAGAAAGTATGGTCGGTCAAGTCCGACCATATAATACGCTACACTAAGTAAATGAGCAAAAACATTTTTCTTTCAAAATTTCAATAATTAATTTTCGGGACCGATTTTCGGAAGTGGGCCTTATATGGGAGCTATGACCAATTATGGACCGATCACAATGAGATTAGGTGGTGTGATTAATGTCTTTTTGAAAGTTATTTATGTTGTATTTTATGTGTATACCAACATTTTTAGGAGATTTATGCTCGTTAAAGTGATTATCGGAAGCAGGCCTTATATGGGAGCTATGACTAATTATGGACCGATCATAACAAAATTTGGTGACATGAATTCTGTATA
The DNA here is from genome assembly GCA_942486065.2 of Calliphora vomitoria. Classification (NCBI taxonomy): domain Eukaryota; kingdom Metazoa; phylum Arthropoda; class Insecta; order Diptera; family Calliphoridae; genus Calliphora; species Calliphora vomitoria. The sequence continues at coordinate 31,176,417 of OW818029.2, forward strand.
TATAAAATTTATTTGGAGAAAAACTTGTGTAGATACCTATATAAATTAAACATTTATGACCGATAAAGTCCAATTTCGGGAGGACATTTGTATGGGGGCTAGGTGAAATAATGAACCGATTTCAGCCAGTTTCAATAGACTTGGTCCTTGGGCAGAAAAAATGATATGTACTAAATTTTATCGAAATATCTTCTAAATTGCGACCTGTACTCTGCGCACAAGGTTTACATGGACAACCAGCCAGCCAGACGGACGAACGGACATCGTTTAATCGACTCAGAAAGTGATTCTGAGTCGATCGGTATACTTTAAGGTGGGTGTTAGACTAATATTTTTGGGCGTTAAAACATCTGCACAAATCCAATATACCCTCCCCACTATGGTGGTGTAGGGTATAAAAACGTGTGATTTGCACAACATAAATATGTCAATCGGGGTTGTCATAGAATCCAATCATTGTCGGAATCGATTTTGAAAACGACAAAAAAGTACATTGGTCGTGTGATATCGAAAGTTATCGGTTTTATATTCGATCTAGAATTAAATTCTTTATTGATTAAACAAAAAATTACATTGGATTTTATAAGTCAAATGTACCATTTTTGTAGTTTTCAAAACCGATTCCGACAATGATTGCCCCGAATAATACGATTTTGAAAAGCGATTGTTTTCAAATGACTCGATTTAAATAACAGTTGCATAAAAGGGGCAACATTTTCATGCCGTAATAAAAGAGCAAAGAAATTAACCAACAGAAACTGCCTTTTTGGGAGACATTTTTAGAAATGATAATGCGAGAATTTCAAGCAAGTTCGATTGGTCACAGAGTGTCTAGAAGTTTTAAACAATGTTTTTAGATCTAGAACCAGATTTGTGGGTGGAAATCCAATTTAATAAATTTGAAGGGATCAAATTATGAAAACTAGAAATTATGCAAAATTCGTCACGCTGAGTTTAATCCTATTTACATTGGGAATTATTTGTTTGTAGCTCAGAAGAGTTGCACAATGTCTTTCGGCCAATTTATAAGTTTGCAGTAGAAGAATGTCTTCCTGTCAATAAAAATCCAATCACATATTCGCTGTAAATACCGCACCTATCACTGAAATTGGTGTCCAATTTTAATCTGTTTTCCAAATATTTTTGTTGAATGTGGACCTACAATAAAGAAAAGATCTAAAAAGATGAAAATATTCAGCAATTCGATCAAGATTTCCTTCCACAGTAACTGTTTATGTTTTTTAGTTGGAGATTAGATTACGGTCATGAAACAAATTACGTACTGAATTCATATAACACTTCGGAAAAGCTCTCAACTAAATGTGATTTATAGAGAACACGGTTGGTAAGACTGGTGGGGGATATAGACCCATGATCACAGTGTTTTTATTGGTGCTAATTGATTAAATGAGACAAGTGATTTCTACAGGACGCTGCAACTGCACACTGAGATCTCATGACAATAAGATGCGTTTCCGGGTTGCCTAAAGTCTCATTTTTGTGATTTGCAATTGACGGAAAGATCGCCCGATTTGACCGCTGCAGACTTCTTTCTATGGGGTGTTTGACTCCAAGAGTTTTCAAAAAAGAATATCCAACAAGAGTATAAGAACTTTTGACCCGAAGTTCTCACCAAAACTATTGAAAATGCGTTGAAAAATAAGTGCTATTGGTCATCAACAATGGCGGTGCCCATTATAATCTACACTGACAACATCCTTAAAAAGTAATGGGAAACAACTTAAAGCTAAATTTTTAAGATTTGGTAAAACAACATCAGTAGAGTCTCAGCATATTTGAATTGACCTGAAGCACCACTCCTTCATGGCAAACTTTTTTCAATTTAATGCAATATCTCTCTGCAAAGTTTTTCTGGAAATTTTGAGGAATGTACTTGTGTTTTGACTTAAATGTATGACAATGTTAACAAAATTAACAGTTCATAATCATTGGTAAAAGCCCATTTAAATTTGTTTCAGATTTAACTTAACAGTATGTTATGCTACCTTTAACTAACAAGTAAAAAACTAATGTCTAAAGTAATCATTGTAATATTACAAATAAATTAAATTAAGCCTAAACAGTCATTACATCATATAATAAAAATATCTTAATTGTAATCATTTGCAATTGTTCCAAATATACTGAAATGTTTAAGACCCTTAAACCCAGTTAATACAGACCCTACCGTTGTTTTTTTAAAGTTCACAGCTTAAAGAGACATTATATTTCTAAATGACTGGCAGCCTTAAGGGTATTTAGATTTTAATTACTATCGACATTAAACTATTTGCAATAATTATTTAGTAAACATTTTTAAAATGTTTTATAAACATTTAAACAGATATTTTTAAATCAAGACACTAGAGAGTAGTGGGCGGTCGTTTTGCACTGATTATTTTATTTATTTTAAATGTTTCTTTGTCTGTAATGTGAATTAAAATTTATACACTCTGTAAATATGTATGTACTTGTGTTAATTTTTTACATTGCATTTTTTAAATATTTCATTTAATAATATTGAGTAATTAAAGTTGTTTAAACTCGTACGTTGTCGTCGTCTTGTGTCAATAATTTAACGCTTAATGATTTTTCTATAGAGCAGCAATATTGCTAGAGCAGCTCTACTAAAATGAATGATCGAGTGGTGATGGTGGTAGTGTTTGAAAAAAAAAAGATTGTGACATGATAGAAATCAGTAACAACAAGTCACAAGTAGCAAATAACAAGTAACAAGTAACAACAACCGCAATAACACCAACTGAATTGAATGCCTGCCTGCATTATTGCCAATAGCTGATTTAGTTATTGTTCCCGCCAAGATGTGGTGTAATTAAAAATGTCAAATTTTCTTTGGTGTAATAATTTTACTTTTACAATGTCATTTTACCTCACTCTTACAGCTGAGCAGTTAAGAAATCATTAACAAATTACAAGATGTAAAAAAGAACGATGAAATCATTAGTAAAAATGTTAATATTAAAAACTGTTTAGTATTATTGACTCATTTTTTTATTTTGTATTTAATATTAAATAATTCATATCATGGCCTAAACATTTACAATAATTCTTTAAACCACCAAGCCCCTTTTGTCCAGTGAAACTACCAAAGAACCGCTAAAACAAACAATCGCTTTAATAATCATCTGAAGTTTTCACCAGGCACGTATTTATTATAAAAACTAGCTTTTCTTGCAAGTCAGGAATAGTCAAGCCATAAAAGGAAGCTTGTGTCATAAAAAAAACAACAAAATGACAAGACAAAACACTGAAATGATTTAAGAATCATTGTGTTCTGAATAAATATTTATGTATAAACGTGTACTTGTTTCCTTAAGATACATTATGAGATACAGCAGAATAAATGTACAAATTGAAGATTGCGCTAAGGATGCTTACAAGTGTTTGCAAGTAGCAAAAGTCAACAGAACAATAAGGAATCATTTAAAAAAGGGCAACATTAAAAACAAGTAACAGTGCGTGGTTGTGGAATAAAACGGAATTTTACAGACAGCTTTTGTTATACATACAATTAAATAGTGGTTAAATCCAATATATTAACCCTAAATTGGCAGCTGGAAATTTCAAAATTCTGAATTATAAATCGGCAGAACTAAATAAAAAATTCCAAAAATTTTAATCGTCAATTACTTTGAAAAAAAGGGATTTATTAAAAAAAAAGCAGCACGATCTATGGTCACTAGTTTAATTAAGAAAAGATACTCGATCTGTGATCTCATATTACATGTAAAAATTCGATCTCTTGTACAGGGTTTTCCAACAAGAAGTGCTATTTTGGTATTCAAAAAAAAATTGCATTTTTTGAGATAAATTATCGAATGTTTATTTCATAATAAAGAGGAAGATATGCCGTTAATAATGAAAAACATCAGCCAAATGGCCACCACGACAACGCTTACAGGACCATATCCTTTTCATGAAATTTTCCACAACCAAATCGTAAAGTATCCTGGAAAACCTCACGACTTATATCTTTGAGGTCTTGAATTAACGCTGGCCTGTTGGCGTAGACCTTATCTTTCACGTGGCCCCAAAGGAAGAAGTCGCAAGTTGTTAAATCACAAGATCTCGGTGACCAATTGTGATCACCTCTTCGAGAGATAACACGGTCCGGAAACTTTTCCCGTAAAAGAGCAATGGTTTCGTTCCTTGTGTGACACTTAGCTCCGTCTTGTTGAAAATAAACGTTGTCGGGATCAATATCATCCAACTCCGACCAAAATACGGTGTAATGACGTTTGTGGAATGCCCAATTCCAAAGAACGACGAGGAATGGACAAACCTGGGTTTTCTTCAACACTTTGGGCTACAGCAGCAATATTCTCAGTTGTTCTTGAGCGACGTGCACGGGTTTTATTCTTTACATCAATAACTTGTCCCAACAGCTCGAATTTTTCCACCAATTTCTGTATTGCGGTCCGACAAGGTGCTTCACGACGACACAAAAATGCTTTAGTTTTAATACTGTTGAAGTTGTTGAAGCGTGTATCGTTCCATTTTTAGTAATAGCGTAGTTTCTACTTGTCAAATGTCAAAGAATAAAAGCTTCAAAAGTGACAGCTAACAAAATACCGGGTGATTCAAAATAACACCTCTTGTTGGAAACCCCTTTGTGAAAAACTCAAAATATCTTAGGTCGATCTGTAATCACTCATATTTCATACCGAAAATTGATCTCTGGTATGGAAATAATCTTAAATCGTCGTAAATTCGAAAAAGAAGTTCGATTCACTGATGATCTTTATATGAGAAACTCAAAAATCTTAAATCGTCTATTACTTATTAAGTATGCGTTAATTCAAAGCATTTATGCGAATTTTAAATAATAGTTAGATTTTTAAATAGGCGTTTAATTAAGAAAAGCTCCTCGATCTGTGATCACTGATATTACATATTGTATAAAATACTCAAAATATCTTAAATCGTCAATAACTTTTTAAATAACCATTTATTCAAAAAAAGAAGATCTATCTGTGATCATTAAAATTAAGAACATAAAAGCGTAAAATAATAGTTTAATTAAGAAAAGGACATCGGCCATGATCACTCTTGTCAAAGAAGATCACTATTATTTCTAAAATAAAATCGATTTTTACATGGCAAATTCAAAAACCGTTTATAAATAAGCGTAAAATTAAGAAAAGGAGCTCGATCTGTGATCCTAAATTCCATGTAAACATGCGATCTCTTGTATGAAAAACTCAAAACATCTTAAATCGTCAACAACATTTTAAACCGTATATTCAAAAAATAGAAGATCGATGTGTGATCACTAATTCTTCTTCACAAAATGCAAAATATCTTTAATCGCCTAAAACGTTGCAAATGAACAAAGAAGCTAGATCTGTGATCACTAGCATTTCTTAATTAAACCTTACTTTCTTATTTAAATCGTAGCTTTAGCAACATGTTGCTTATCTCTATCATTATGCTATTTTACTCTAGAAACATGTTGCTATACTGCAGCACCACGTTGTTTTACTCTAGCAACATCTTGATGTACTCTGGCAACAAGTTGTTTTATTTAAACTTGGCAACATGTTGCTTAACCCTAATCACTAATACTTCTTCACAAAATTCAAAATATCTTTAATCGTCGATAACTTTGTAAATAAGCATTTAATTAAGGAACAGGATCTCGATCTGTGATATTTCTGGTCAAAATTCGATATCTTGTATACAAAATTCAAAATATTTAAAATCGATCTTTGACCAGAAAAGGGCCTTAATCGGCAATCAGTCATATTTCGAACCAAAAAATCACCAGTACTGTCTAAAAAGAATTAATTAATAAAATGGCTTCAAATTGTGATTTTCTGACCAAAAATCGATATTTATAGAAAAAACTAAAAGCGTGATCACTTATATATTTGAAATAAATTTAAAAAAAATATTAAATCATCAGTAATATTTCTTACTGAATATCATCTATATTTTATATAAAAACTACAAAAATTCCTTAGTTTTTATGTTGTATGCTTAGGTTTTTTCCTGGCTCCCAACTCCTTTAAGAATTAAAATCCCAAACAATGGTAATTTTTATGACATTTACAAACAATTGTTTATTTATGTAAAAACTATAAAAGGAATAAACTAAATACGAAATACAATAAAGAAACGAAATTCCCTAAAATAAATTTTAAATGCATATAAAGAAAAAGATAAAGATGTTATGTAGGAGTCGTCGTCCGTTCATGTTTCACTAAAGGCAGCACATTGTTTACTACCATGTAAAATAATCATACAATTGAAAACTTTAAAACAACCGTTAAAATCATTGAGAATTTAAAAATTATAAACCATTATTAATGATTCATAAATACACTTTAAAATGCAATTAAAACTGAAAAGCTGTTTAAAAAATTATAAAGACAAAAATCAGGCATAAATCTCTAACTCAGGATAATTTAAAATTTAATAAAAACTGAATTAATTTAAAAAGCATTTCCAACACATCATAAATCTTTAAGATAAAATGAATTATTTTTATATAATTTTGTTTCTTTGGGCATAAAACTCTAAAAAAGGTAAACGACATAAAAAAAAGTAAAGTTAAAAAAAGATCCTAAGATGTGATTAAAATGATGATGACGATGACAATGAGTGGTAAGAAAAAGGCTGATTGCTAGATGGTGGGTTTACTGTTTGTTTATTGGTTGAAGTCACAAAAGGATGATAATGATGATGGTAGTTGGTGTATTGTCGTAAAAGCTATTTTTAACTTTTACATTATTTCTGTTCGATAAGATGAAATTAGAATTTCATGATTTGTTTTTTTTTTATGTGAATTTTAGTGGAAATTTACTCAAGGTTACTATTTGTCTTGACGGACTTGTTTGTATAACCAAGGACAAATTGCCAAATATGGTGGCATAATCTAGAATTTTTGTTATAAGACATGTAGGAAACTAAACTAGAAATTGTTTGCAACTAGACAAATAGGAACATTGTATATGCCCTCAACACTAATCGTAAAGAAATAAAGCTCACTAAAAGTGATTTTTACATAAAAAATTCGAAATATTTTAAAACGTCAATAACTTTCTAAATAAACGTTTTATTAAGGAAATTCAATTAATCTGTAACCACCAATATTTCTGATCAATAATCAATTTTGTTTACAAACATCTTAAAACGCCAAAAACTTTCTAAATGAGCGTTTAAATAAGGAAAAGGCTCCAATCAAACATCTTCAACCATCAATAACTGTGTAATGAAGCCTTTAAGTGTTGCTTAACTCTAGCAACATGTTGATAAACTCTAGAAAAATGTTGATAAACTCTAGAAAAATGTTGCTTAACTCTGCCAACATGTTACTTAACTCTGGCAACATGTTGCTTAACTATAGCAACAAGTTGCTTAACTCTAGCAACATGTTGCTTGACTCTAGCTACATGTTGCTTGACTCTAGCAAAAAGTTGCTTAACTCTAGCAACTTGCTGATAAACTCTCGCAACATGCTGCTTAACTCTAGCAACAAGCTGCTTAACTCTAGCAACATGTTGATAAACTCTAGAAAAATGTTGCTTAACTCTGGCAACATGTTGTTTAACTCTGGCAATATGTTGTTTAACTCTGGCAACAATTTGCTTAACTCTAGCAACATGTTGCTTAACTCTGGCAACATGATGCTTAACTCTGGCAACATGTTGCTTAACTATATCAACAAATTGCTTAACTCAAGCAACATGTTGATAATCTCTAGATAAATTTTGCTTAACTCTAGCTATATGTTGCCAAACTCTAGCTACGTGTTGCTTAACTCTAGCAACATGTTAACTATAACATAATGTTGCTTAACTCTAGCAACATGTTGATTAACTCTAGAAAAATTTTGCTTATCTCTAGTTACATGTCGCTTAACTATGGCATGTTGCCATTGTTTAACTATGGTAACGGTTGAGCGACCATGAATTTTTTTATTTTAGCAACATTTTAAAACTTAATCAACTTTAGCAACGTGTTGCTAGAGTTACACGATAAGTTGCGTAACTATAAGAACATTTTGCTTAAATGTATTGCAAAGAATCTTGGCCAAATTTGATGTTTTCATAACTGCGTTGTTCTTTAAAAAATTTATAAAATAACAATTTTATTTCAATAAGAGAAATCTTATAAAAGCTGTGTTTTCTTATAATTTAGCATGAATTACCTTTTTTTACCACGAAAAATAACATGAATTATATGTTATTATTCATATAAAAAATTTACTTTAAAGTTTAAAGAAAAATCACAAAATTCAAAACTACATTAATCTGCATAATGTCTCTATACAGTTTTAATGATGCATACATACATGTTAAAGCTTGAAAATTAAATTGTTGTATTTAAATTCCTGGTTTTTGATTTATTTTTTTTTTTTTTTGCATTTTTTCATTGTAAGTCGTGAAACATTTTATCTCCTTACATGGATGGATAAGCCATAAATAATTGTCAGATTATTTTCAATAAAAACAAACATTTATTAAATTTCTTGTTATCTTTAAATAAAGACAGCTACAGTGATATTTAAAACATATTAATGTAGTTTTCACAGAAGGCAATACAAAAAATTAATTTCAATTTCTTTCCTTAGTTTACAAATATGGTTAATGAAAGTATTAATAAACACTTCACACATTTTCCAGGAAAATTAATCAATATGAAAATTACAAAAAAAAACCCGAACACCCACTCACAATTGAAACATTGTTTCAATTACATACAAGACAATCAAAAATTTACTTTTTATATACATGCATAATGGACAATATTATTTTTATAAAAAACTTCCGCAGAAATATGTAAGTAATTTGTAAAAATGTAAACAAATTGAAATAGCTAAAATCAAAGTGATCTAAGTACTACATTTTTTTTAAAATAAACTATTCCAACATTAAAATTTGACAAGGTTAATGTCACGCCTTGTCTCACTCTCATGTTTTTTAAGGTTTTTTTGTTGTTATTTAAATTTTTTTTTTTACAAAATAAAAAAGAAACTAATAAAAACTTTAAATACTGAAATGCATTATTATAACTTTTTTTTATCATGTCTGGTGTTGTTTATTTTATTTCTTTTTAAGGTACCTTAAATTTATGTAGGTTTTAGTTTTTTTTATTCCAAAATACGCATAAACATTTTTTAATTGCACTCAAGGTCATGTTTAAGTTCAAAGTTGTAAGATTTCTTTATTTTTTTTTTCTTCTCTACTTATTGTATTCAACATTTTTTGATGGCTTTATTTAAACAATTGTATGATCACCCACTCATTTATGGTGGAATTTTGTATATCAAAAAAGCATTAACTCATTAGACGTAACGAATTTCTTTCTACTCCTCTTAATGACTTGCAAAATTTTGTTTGCATTTGTTAATTTTATGTGGTAAATATTTTGAAATACATATGAAATGCTTTATAGTTTATGGGCTCCTAACTCCATCAGTTGTTTTCTTCCCACAACAAATTTGAATTCTCAGCAACTGTACTTTAAATTTCAATAGCTTCATATAAAAACTGTATAGGGAGGAATCAAAGATTATCGACAAGACATACCCCTTCCAAATTTGTTAAAACAGGGTACACAGGTTCTTTATGATCATACACAATTTGAAATTGTTCAAACATTTTTAATTCGCTTTGGTTTGTCTATTATCCAATTTCTTTCAAATATTAGTCTCATAGTAATGCCAACGTACCCTAGTTTCAATATATTATACTAAAAATCTGTTTCTTTTGAACACTGGACATCTCAAAAAGGTATCTTCCATTTTCTAAAGATTTTTCTCGACTGTAAGCCCTTGTATGGTTAATAACACTTAACAAATTCAGAGTGGAACCATGAGGGGATCTCGAAATAATAAACATTTGGTAAAAATTTGCTAAGAAGATTTATCAAAAAACTTTTGATATATTTTTAGGCATATCTTTGTAATTAGTTGTTCGATTTTTATAAACATGGTATTATATAAATCGTATGAACTTTTATTTTCTGAGTATATCACCAAAAAAAACCTTTTCCGAAGATAAAAGGATACTAAATTTAAACAATATCCTTTAGACAAGCATATTGTAAAATACATATCCCTAAATTTTAATTATAGATCATAATGTAAAGATAAATGTTTATGTATATGAAATTTTAATTTGAATTAGCAATTTCAATGTTAATGGTATCAAAAATATAAATTTCATTTCACTCTAATCTAATTTTTAAATTAAAATTAAAAGCAATTTTCTCAGCTTTTCTCGTTATAAAGACAGTATTATTCATCTTAAAGTTCATAATTTAGACATATTTACGATATTTTGTAAATTATTAGTTTCAGGTTTTTTGTATAATCTGACTAACAGTTCTAAAGTAATTAACAGTTTTACTTTAGGTAGTTTGCACACATCTATATGAATTTTGAAACTATATAAAAACAAAACTAAATAATATTTCGAATTTCTGGAGAACTTTGAGTGTGAAACATGTATACCAAATATTATCAAATTGAAGAGTAAAGATTGAAAAATGTATTTTCTTTTTTAATCAATTGAAAAAAATCAGAAACCTTTTTCATTTATTATAATAAATTATGTTAAAATCCGTCTTAGGTCGGAACTATTTTTAAGCCCATTCTTTGATGAGTTTTTCCTTATGTCCTGCATAAAATTCTTAGGAATTTTCTCTTATTAAATACATTCCAAACTTTTACTTATATTGTCATTGTTGTGTGTGGCTAAGAATGCCATTTTATTTATTTATTATAGTGATGGTAATATATATAACAATATGCAAATACTGATTACTGGTTACTATTACAAGATTGCCATGTTCTTATATTATGTTAATGGTATGACATATACATATACAACATCTCCCTTCTTAAGTCAAAATAGTGTTATATAAAATAATGATTTACAATAAATATAATATAAGTATAAATGTTAAAAATAATTTATAAATTAAGTTTCTTAGGCTGTTTTACAATTCGACCTTTTCTTGTTATATATTCCTTGGAATCATTATTAACTGATGGTAACCCAACACTTGTCTCACTGTTTGGTTGGGATTCTTGATTAACTGGATTTTCTATTATTTTATTTTCTGATCTTTTCCTTATATGATCTTGATTTCTTCTGTAAAGGGTACCATTAGAATCTTTTACTATAAATGACCTTGGTTCTTTACATGAATCTATAATTTGTCCTTGAAACCAACAACTTGTTGGAGTTCTTTTAAACATAACATTATCTCCCTCTTGTAAAGGTTCAACTCTTCTAGCAGATTGGTTGTAATAATCTGAATATTTCTGAATGTTTGAATTCAACTTTTTAGTATATTCGTTCTTATTAATAACATTTGGTTCTAAATTTTTTAAAATAGATGGTATTTTTGTTCTTAAGGACCTTGACATTAAGAGCTCTGCTGGACTTGGTAGATTATCTTTTGGTGTTGTTCTATATTGAAGCAATGCCACATAAGGGTCTGAATGGCTTTCTTGAGATTTTAATAACATTTTCTTGATTGTCTGAACAGAACGTTCTGCTAACCCATTGGACCTTGCCAAATAAGGACTAGATGTATTGTGCTCAATTCCCCAATTATGGCAGAAGTCTTTAAAGTCCCTAGAATTATAAGGTGGGCCATTATCTGTTATTAATATAAAAGGAATTCCGTGTCTAGAAAAAATCGATTTCAATTTAAGTATAACTTGAGAACTATTGTACCCTGAATTAAGTAATTCTATTTCAATGTATTTAGAGTAATAATCAACCACAAGTAAATATGTTTTCTTGTTGAACTCGAATAAATCACATCCTAGCTTAAACCAAGGCATATCCACAATTTCATGAGGAACTATTTCCGATTTTGTTTTAGAGTTTTGGTAACGCATACACACCTCACAGTTTGAAACTACATTTTCAATGTCATTGTATAAATTGGGCCAATATACTGACTGTCGAGCTAGGTCTTTGCATCTTTGTATTCCCATGTGTCCCTCATGAATTTTTGACAGAACTGATCTACGTAAGCTTTCTGGAATTAAAATTTGATGATTCCTTAGTAAAACGCCATCCAAAACTGAAATTTCTTCTTTTATCTTAAAATATGGCATCACAAATGGTTCAACATTCTTTTTATTATTTGGCCACCCGTTTTCTACATACGCAATAATCTTCTTAAACGTTTCGTCTTCTCTTGTGTGTTCTCTAAGAATGTCCATTCTTGTAAAAGGTGTTTCTAAGCACGAAGCCACAAAATTGCAATGAAGTGAAATTTCCTCATCCATTTCAGTTAAAATTGTCTCTGATAAGGGCGCTCTTGATAGAGTATCAGCTATTTGCAGCTCTTTTCCTGGTTTGTAAGCTACGGACAAATTGTATAACTGTAACCTTAACATAAATCTTTGAAGTCTAGCTGGAATTTTGTATAGTGGCTTGTCAAATAAACTAACCAAAGGTTTATGGTCAGTTTCAACCAAAACCTTTGACCCATATATGAATTGATGAAACCTAGTACAACCAAACAAAATTGCAAATAATTCCTTCTCAATTTGAGCATAGTTTTGTTGTGATTCTGTCAATGAAACTGATGCATATGCTATTGGATGTTTATTATGCATAATTGTAGCACCAAGTGCAAATTTTGAAGCGTCAACGGACAACGTCAACTCTTTATTTGGGTCGAAATATGTTAATACTGGCGATTTAGTTATTTCCGATTTAAGATTCTGAAACTCTAACTCATGTTTCCCCGACCAATGCCATTGAATATCATTCCTCAAAAGTTCTCTTAAATTTTTATTTTTTAACGCTAAATTTTCTATAAACGCGCCTAAATAATTCACCATCCCCAAAAATCTTTGCAATTCCTTCATATTTTCCGGTTTAGGCATTTCAACAATAGATTTTATTTTATCTGCATCCGGTTTAATTCCAAAATTACTAAAAATATGACCTAGAAATTTTATCTCCGTTTGAAAAATTTTGCATTTAGACCTATTAAATCTTATTCCCACATCCTTTGCCCTTTGAAAAACCAATTCTAAAATTCTAAAATGTTCCTCTTTTGTAGACGAATAAATCAAAAAATCATCAATATAAATTATTAGCCCCGGAATATCGCCAAATAATTTTACCATTTCTGCATGAAAAATTTCAGGTGCAGAATTAATTCCAAATGGTAATCTCAAAAACCGGTAACGCCCAAAAGGCGTATTAAATGTACATAACTTTGAGGACTGTTCATTCAATTGAACCATCCAGAACCCACTGTTAGCATCAAGAGCTGTGAAATACTTCGAACCATTTAGTTTGGCTTTACAGTCTTCAATATTTGGAAAAGGAAAATGTGGCCTTAAAATGGCCTTATTTAAATTTCTAGGGTCCAAACAGAGTCTTAAATTTCCGTTAGGTTTCGAAACAAGTACAATTGAATTCACCCATTCAGTTGGTTCACTAACCTTTTTAATCACATTCAAATTTTCCATTCTGTTCAATTCCATTTTTAGTGGATCATACAATCTAAATGGAATCTTTCGTGGTGGATCAATTACAGGAGAGACATCCTTCCTTACTCTCAAATTACATTCGCCACGTAAAAGACCAAGGCCTCCAAACACATCAGAATACTTTTCAAAAATTTTATTTACAGACAAAATATTCAAATTTTTAACTAAATTCATTTCAATAGCTGACTGAAGACCTATTATATTTTTGCATTGGATATCTACTACAAAAAATTTTAGAATATATGTTTGATTCTCATGAACAACTTTCAAATTTACACTTCCTAAAACTGACAACTTTTCACCACTAAATGTAAAAATATTAACTTTAGTTTTCTTTAATAAGTTCTTAGTATTTAACTTATTTATAGAGTGTGTTGAAATGATATTAGCTTGAGCTCCAGTATCGATTTGACATACCATTTTGTTGTTTTCAATTCCCACCTCTATATTCCATTCTGCTACTGTTGATTTTGTTGTTTTAGAAAGAGCGCCAATAAATAAATCCTCTTCTTCTTCATCATTATCATAGTCGCCATCTTCATCGATATTGACGTTTTTGACATATCGTTTTTTCATGAAGCACATTTTTGCAAAATGGCCGCTTTTCCCACAATAGTGACATTTGCCGCCTTCGGCCGGGCATTTGTTTTTATGGACTAAACCACATCGACCACAATGTGCAACCTGTTGTTTGTTGTTATTTGCAGACTTAAACGTTTTTCTGCGTACCATATTAACGACTGGTTCGTCCTCTTGGATGTCCTCCAGTTTCAAAGCATTTTCTTTAGCCATAGCTATGGATTTAGCAATAGCAATAGCCCTATCCAAGGGAATACCACCCTCTGCCAATAACCTCTCTCGGATATTTCCATTTTTTGGCGACAAGCCGCAGGTAAAAATGTCCCTGACGAGATCTTCCCGCAATCCACCAAATTCGCAGTTCAAACTTAAATTTTTCAAAATTGTGACATATTCATCAATTGCTTGATTTGGTTGTTGTTTGCAAATGAAAAATTTGTGGCGCTCCATTGCTATATTTACTTTTGGTATAAAAAAGCTTTCAAATTTTTCCACCAATGTTGAGTAGGTAATAGTATCCACATTCTCGTTAAAGGAGTTAAAAATCTCAAGACAATCGCTGCCTAGATGATGAAGTAATAAAGCTACTTTACGACGATCTGCTTGTGTTTCCAAATTTGAAGCAGTCATAAATATTTTAAATTGGGTGTACCATAGCTTCCACTCCTTTGCCAAGTTTGGAGACTTTAAATTGATAGGCTGCAACGTTGTTGCAAAAAATTGTCCTCCTTCTATTCGTTGCATTTTGGAGGGAGCTGCCAAAATTTGCTCACCTTCCTGCATTTTTCTTAAGGCTTGTTGTAAATATTATTTTATATGTTTACTGTAAAAACTTTTATTTTAGGCTTGTTAAATTCTTTACTCTTTAGATTTCACTTCTGACACCATGTTGTGTGTGGCTAAGAATGCCATTTTATTTATTTATTATAGTGATGGTAATATATATAACAATATGCAAATACTGATTACTGGTTACTATTACAAGATTGCCATGTTCTTATATTATGTTAATGGTATGACATATACATATACAACAGTCATAAGCGTACATATTAGTACATATTTATTTTGGTGTACAACTTTCATTTGTTTTATTACAAAAATTTACTTTTTACAGCCCACACTTATTTAGTTAAATTGAATGAAATAATTATCCTTATCAATTTAACGATTTGTTTATGCCAAAATAAACAATATTTTTAAAAAGTACTTTTGATAAGAGAAACTTTTTTGCATTTTAAATAACAACACCCACGCAACATCAACACAACAATGCATTGAAACTTTCTGAATATCATCATTTCATCTGAAACGTCCTACTCTGTGCAAATCACAAGTGAAAAAAAATTAAAGTCAAATACCGTTAATATATTGCTTTTAAAAAAGCCTTCTTTCTTTTTCTCGTTCCGCTTTTTTTTGGGCCAAATATGGAAAACAAGGAAGTTTATTTATTATTAAAATTTAAATCATTTTCTCCCAAAAAGGCATACAAAAAATAATTGATTTCTTATGATGTGAAAAAAAAAAATAAAGAGTTCAAATTTTTATTTTCACCAGATGTGTGTCAAGCCCATGTTCAATTGAGTTTGTAAGATTGTTGTTAACTGCAGGCTGTGCTAATACATATAATTATTTATTTGTTTTGTATTTGAATGTTAACGTGTTTTTTAAACAAAGGTTTTTTAATATTGTATATTCGTTTAGCAAATAATTTTATAAATGTAGATGTTCTTTTTTTTTGGAATTTATATTTGTTTATTGCATTATGGTAATTATTATTTACATGTTCACAGCCAATTAATTATTGCTTTAGTTTAAGTGAACATGAGTTTATATGAAAATTAATTTTTTTAAGTTATTGATTAAAAGTGAAGCCTAAAAGTATGTGATTAAATTGTAAGCATTTATTTGTTTTGAACATATCGCTCATTTGCTGCAACAACGACATTACTCAAAATCCGTGTGTTTTGAACTGAGTAATACGAAATATACGCCGTTCTATAGACTTCCATATAGTTTTATCAGTTTTCAAAAAAGTCAATAATTTTTTCCGTGAGAGTGTTTTTTTGTTGTAAACGTCAAAATCAAAATTCATGGTTTTTCGTATATTTGACAAGGAAAAATTTGGGTTAAATACAGATTAGAAGGATATTAACATCTACTATTCAAATCAGGTTATATTTCTAAAATCACATGATTTGTTAAAAATTTATTTTAGAAATAGTCAAATGTCATAAAACATTCAAAGCCGTTTTTCTCGAAATGACTTTTTTTGAATTATGACGTTGTTGCAGCAAATGAGCGATATGTATACAGTTTAATTAAAATAACCTTCAAGATAGTGAAAGTAATTTGTATACATGACATTTTCCTCGATAGTATAGTGGTAAGTATCTAATGGTATATTTTTAGCTTCGTATTATATGGTATTCGTATATAGCCTTCCTATTGCATTTGAAATATTGCAAAGGAAATGTTATAAGTTATTTAGTGCACATTTTAACTTTTTTTTGTTCAATCAATTATACTGTTGTAATATATATTATTGGCCAATTATAAATGTATTGTTAGGTTTATAACCGTGTATTAAAATAATATCATCAATAATTCAAATTAAAAATCAAAAACTTGATATATTAGTGTACAAACCATAGAGAAAATATACATAGAACGGAAACTCTCCTGTCAAAGACCTAACTCAGTTATTAAAAACCTAACTGGTGAGAATGTAGTAGTAAAAAAAACTATGTGAAAACAAAACTCGTATGTGTAACTTTTTTAGTAATTTGTTTGTTTCAGTTTTTTTCTAGTTTCCGCTCTATGTATATTTTCTCTATGGTACAAACTTTGATTAAATTGAAAAGTAAAACAATTATAAAATCCACAGAAGAAATTTATATGTAGAAATTAAATATGAGAATAATTTAAGATCCGATGGCAATTGATTCCAAATGCGCAAATCCTTATTTTAAACGAATGTTCAAAAATTTAAAGATGAATTCGAGGTACTTCAATTTGGGTACCATTCGAATTGAAGCCGAGAGACCTTGAAATACGATTTTGTATGTCTGAAATGCTGCTTAAACGCTTTAAAAAATAAAAACATTTTTGCAACGAATCATTACTTGCGATGAAAAATGGATACATTAAGATAACCCGAAGCATAAGAGATCGTATGAAAAGCCCAGCCGAATCGACACCAAAGCCAAATAACCCTGGCGCCAAGGTAATGCTCTGTATTTGGTGGGACCAAATGGGTCCCATCTCTTATGAGCTGCTGAAATCTGGCCATACCATCACAGGGGACTTATACCGAACGCAACATATTCATTTGAAGCTTGCATTGACCGAAAAACGCCCAAAATATGCGGCCAGACATGAAACCGTAATATTCCATTATGTCGACGCTAGGCCACATGAAGCAAACTGTTAAAAACTATTTATAGTCCAGAACTTCCCCGTTCGACTACTATTTGATTCGATCGCTACAGAACGCTCTTTCTGGGATACGCTACACTTCAGAACAGATATCTGATATTGGCTAGATTCGTTCATGGCCTAAAAAGGTGAGCAGTTCTTTTGGCTCTGAACACGTATGTTGCCAGAAAGATGAGAAAAGGTCATAGTTAACAATGGCCAATATTATGAATAAATTTATATTCAAAATAAAAGCTAAAAATTTGAAAAAATTTCGCATTTTTAAGTCATACATCCAATATTTCATGATCTTTGTTAAAAAAAAAAATTATGATACGTTATTTTGTTTCAGAAAACACAAATGCGAATTAACGTAACATACATAACTTCAAAAACAATTCGTAAAATATCTTTTTTCTTCTGAAATAGTTTTGTTGTTGTGTTTTAAGTCCATATTCAATAATTTGTTTTATATCTGAAATATTTTTAATTTTATGACGTTTCTTGCTGCTCCTGTAAAATTATAAAATGTGTTGTTACGTACTTTGGGGTTTTCAATGACAATATACACCTTTTTATTTGTAAAGGGTAGGCTTATTTGAGGCTATGAAGTAAATTGGCTTTAAAATAGTGAAATATCAGGAATTGAGCTATCATCCTTTGACATGTATTTGGTTTCAACAAGACGTCGTTGCGAGCCACACAGCCGGCCAAATAATTCAGTTTTTGCATAAGAAGTAAGCGAGATAAGCAAAGCGTTTTTACAAAAAAAAAGTCTGCCGACGAACTAGAAGTGAACATTTGCTCGACATGTGATTCCGTTATTAATTCACATATTTATACTTTACACTAGTTTCAATCTAGAAAATATTGTTTTTAAGACAATTTACTTCATACCTCAAAATAGCGATGGGCAAAATATAGGGTGGCTGTATTTTAAATATGGATCCAAATTTTGTTTATTTTTTATAAACCGGGCCAAAATTTGGTTTTTAATTTCTCATATTGATATTTTCTTCAACCATACTTCTAGGTATATATGGGAAAAAAAACTAGAGTTTCCAATTCGGTTTTAACCGAAACCGAAATCGCTGTTTTTCAAGGCCTAAAACCGAAACCGAAACCGACAATTGTTCTTCGGTTTTCACTTTTAATCTATTTTCAGTAGAAAAATTCAAAATTTAGAAATGAGAAAAAATTTTTTCATCCAATTATTCATCCAATATCTCTAAACACAGATCGGTAAAAATATCTTAAGATTTGTTTAAATTTTTTAAATTGTATTACAATAATTGCTTCAGATGATGTAGCAGGCTACCATTCGCAATCTAAATAATGCAACATTTTTGTAACATTCATTGTAATGTGGATGAAAGGTAAGACTATAATCAACTTTCGTGAATTCTACTAACTCATTCAGAATCATTTGTCTACAATTAAAGTTATAAAATATTCAAAAAGTACTACTAGTTCGAAAAAGTACCTGCGATTCCCTTTTTTATTTTCTAACTCAGTCAGGATCATGTGTGTTTAATATCCTGCTTATAGGTTCATTATTATAGAAATTTCAATAATAGTTTATGTTACCTCAATATCATAATGCCCTCTATCCTTGATTCTTTCTTTACTCAGAAGCATATCAGCCAACTATTATGTATACATAATGTATACATAAGTAAAATAGTTTAATATAATAAAAAGTACCATTAGAAAAAAAAAATTAAAAGAAAAAGTACCAATTTTCCTTTATCCTCGTAAACACTCGTCAAATTTGAACTGATTTAATAGTTAATAAATTATCACAAAACCGAATCGAAACCGATCGGTTTTCAATTTTTTAAAACCGAAACCGCGGTTTTGAAATTCTTCGGTTTTTTGGAAACTCTAGAAAAAACAATTCTCTTTTAAAAGCTATGATTTTAATAGAATAGCAAATAATTTTGTGCCACTAATGGCAACAAAATTACAAAATTTCAGAATCCAAGGTCTATATTTTATTTAGTCATAATTTCTCAAAGTAGATAAAATAATAAAAAATTATTGAAATGAGGAAACGAAGAAACAATTGAAGCGTTGAAACATGAATTGGGTTGATCGGGTGATGTAATGTCGAGCCAGTCGTAGTAGTCATATGAATGATATTGTGTTATATTCTTAAATGACAAAGTTTAAGCTTTCCAATAAAACCAGAAATTTGAAAAATTAATCAGTACTTTTTTTATAGCCGATTTAAATTTTAAATGGCCCTCCCTATAATTGCTCACTAAAATTAACTTAAAATATTAAATTAAACATTTTTTTTTTCATATTTTTTAAACCGCGATAACAATTGGAATCCATATCAAAGTAATTTACGCCAATAGATTTTCTATGTTGAAGTACTTATTTTTTTCATTCAAAACGCTATGAAAAAATCAACAAAATTTAAACAAAATTGTGTTTTTGCCCATGTTTTTATCCATTACATTGAAACGGACATATGGCAAACATTATGTTTCTTACTGACTACATATTTTATACACTGCGATTAGTATCACATATTTCTAAACATTTTGCCATAATATTTCCCGATAGTATAGTTATAAGTATCCATAAATTAATTTGTATTTTGTGCATATCATATAAAGCCTAGATTCTAAAACTTAAATCAACTCCCACCCATACAAGGGTTTGAAAATTAAAAAAATGAAATGGTTTCCTAGATTTTAGGGAAGTAATTTCAACAAATATAAATGCACGCATTTACCACTAGATATGTACATATCGCACTCGTTCAACAATACTGTATTAACCCAAAATTTTTGAAATTTCACTTTTCGAAAGGAATCAAAAATTTCAACGTATTCCGATTACTCCTTCATCTTGAAAACCACATTTGAGACCCTTTTCGTGATAGTATATCAACAAAAATGTATTATTTTGAGTTAATACAAAAGTTTAAATAGAAATACATCGTATATTTTCACAAAAAATGTATTATTTCGATTTGAGCCTTTATTCAGGTTAAAAAAAATCAAATTGTTATATTTAAATTTGGTTGTTTAAATAGAAATACATTGTTGTATTATTTTGATTTGAGCCTTTATTCACGTTAAAAATAATCAAATTGTTGATAAAAGAATAAAAAAATATCTAGAATTTTCAGGAAAATCACATTAACTCAAAAAGTAGATTTTTTTGCAATAATTGCAAAAATTTTAAAGAAAAAAATGTAAATATATTTTCAAATGGAATTTGGTTACTATGATGTATTCGGATTTTCAAATTCTCTTAAAATGTAACCATAAACAGTTGTTTGTCTCTCCTGAACACTTAAAAGTTTTTGAGTTAATACAGTATTGTTGAACGAGTGCGATATATGTATGTGGGAATTACGAGATTTCTATACTACGGGAATTCTATACTGACATAATTACTGGCACATTTAAGTAATTTTTTCATTTTTTATGTTCTATATTTTTGGTGAGAAAATATTGTATTAACTTTATAAACTAAAAAAGCACGTTTTCCTATTAAATTAATATAGTTACAAATTATTTTTAAAAAAAAGTTATGGAGCTTTTAAATCTCATATATACATATCTAAATTATTAGAGTAAATTTATTATTCTGGCTGGGTAGAAAATGCATTTCAATTTCCAAAATTTCGAAATATCGTATTCAATGTATTTACTCTCGAATTAAGAATTTTTATTTCAATTGGCAAAATTATAAGTGATTATTACCCAGTAAAAAAAGCTGAAAAATGTCCCCAACCATCTAACTTCCAGAACTTAGAGAAAAACCAATGAATTTTACATTAGCGTGACATTGGATAGATGTTCCCTAATACTGTTAATTCTAAAGTTGATGTTATTTTTAGGTAAAGAAAAAACCTCTATAAAAGCAATAAAGATGGCGCGCGTAAAGTATAAACTCCATTATTTTTTGCTGGGTTAGTATGACTTTGATATTTAAATTACTGCAAATAACGATAAATAATTTGTTGAAGGTTAGGTATTCAAGATTTACCCCAACTTGCTTAAAAGTAATTATTTATAAATGTTTTGTCGATATCTTGATATACTTTCCACCCTAACATATAGACAGACACATAGTACATTAAACACGAAAACTAAAACTGCAACTACTTAATGCTAAATATGATATTTTACTTCTTTTTTACTCACGTTGATTCCTTAGAAACTCTGGAACTGGCATCCGATTCATGACGACGACGTTTAGCAACCGAACGAGTATTTTTGTAACGTGGCCTAGAAGTAAAAAGCCAATACCTACATAAATAAAATTATATAAAACTAATAACAAAGATCTTGAGTAAGGTCACACAATGCAAATTTATGATGAAACAGACGTAACCAATAATTAAAATTACTTTTAAGTTATTTCACTTAGGTCAGTCGATATGTAATTTTATTTTATTTGATACTATGAGAATAAAAAAACACCAAACAAAATTATACGAAAAATGGGGTTACGCTTTTTTGTGTGTAAATAGGTATTTGTCACGATGAATGACCGTACTTTTAGATCTCGAAACTTACGGTGAAGTTACTTCAGTAGCTACGGGAGAATTTTCCTCTGAATCCACACGCCTACGTTTATCACGCACTCCACCAGATGAGCGGTCCCTAGAATGATGACGTCTTCTTGTGCGGGGCATCTAAAATCAAAACCATAAACATGTTGCATGTTAATATTTATTTATGTATTGTATGTGGCATGTAGGTACAAAACATTAATCACTTCCACATTAATATATTAATTTTTGGGGCTACAACTAAAACTGAACCTCATGACCAGGTATTGTGAATAATCATAAACGCATGATTAATAGAAATAAAAGAATGAAACTATAAAGGTAAATATAAATAAAATATGTTCTTATAATAATCGCATGTGGCATATGTGTAAATACAAGACAGTAGAGTTCTCCACTCCTGTACCCTCCTCAATTTCCATTAACAATTCCTCTTCTTCTTCTTCACAGCACTGATATTGAACTAAACAACTAAATTTAATACATACTTATAAACTTAATACGCATTAATTACCTTTTTTAGTTTAAAACAATTTGTGCAATTTATGTGTTTGGAATGAAAAAGGTCAACACCAACAAAACAAACAATAAAACCAGCAATAGAAACTAATATTCAGTTTTTTGTATTGAAAAATATAAGCAAAAATCAAAACTCGTTTTTGCAAAAACACTTTTTAGCAGACGGACGACGACAGCGACAAGCCAAAAATTGAAATAAAGTGTGAGCAAAAAAATTGATTTTTATTTTATTCTGCACTTGTGGTTTTCTCGATTGTGTAAAATGTTTCAGGTAAAATTACAAAATTTTACTTTTAGTTTTTCAACTTTTTATTTTAATTATAGCATTTAGTTTTGGCTTGCCAATAGTTTTGTTAAATTTTAATAAAAATGTTTAGAAAAACTTCTTTTTGTGAATTTTCTTCACACCAATTTTCCTTGTTGGAATTAGTGATGTAAAAGTATTGACTATTTGGGTAGTCAGTACTCAACAAGGTGTCGTGCTTGTCAAACTTCACTTCGCGACCACTGTTGCCAGATAATTTTGGTAGAAAATCGTCAAAATTGTACTAAAAAGCCGTCAAAATGTTTTTGAAATCGTCAAAACATCGGAAACAATAAAAAATACCTAATGTTTTGTTGAAATTTGTCGGTTTTATTGGAAACTAACAATCAAATAGAGAATTTTCATAATATTAGTTATGTAAATATTATGTACAAAATTAATATAATAAAATATGCTTTCAATAATTGGAATCATTTAATATTTCAATACAAAAATTTAACATTTTATGACCTTCACCATGAGTGATTAAAATTTCCATTTTATATATTCTACATTTGAAGACCCTTAATAACTTACAAACATGACTGATACCACAATATATCAGATACGTTTTTAGTTCGATTGCTATTGAAAGTCAGGAAAATACTCATACAAATTGCTGAGACATAAGAAATAAGGTCGACTACATCGACATTACACCTATATAACGAATAATAAGGCATATACATAGACAATATGGATTAATATAATATCAAAGGCATTTCAAAGGCCGACAATCTGTCAATTTAGGGAAAAATAAAAGTCGTAATACATCAGGCTTTATTAATTTCATATTATTTAATTTTAAAAAATTTTAGTAAAGATATATAGAAATCCTTTTTTTATCAATCCAAATTTTATTAATATAAAAATAAGTAAGAAAGTATGGTTGCTCAAGCCCGACTTATAATACCCTACACTAAGTAAATGAGCAAAAGTATTTTTTCTTTAAAATTTCAGAGCTTAAAAAATTAAGAGCTATGAACAATTATGGTCCGATCGCCATGAAATTAGGTCGTGTGATTTATGTCTATATGAAACTTATTACTTTTACTAATTATGGATCGATCATCATAAAATAGGATGACAAGGCTTGCGTATATATGAAACTTATTTGGAGCGAAATTTGTGTAAATACTTATATAAGTTAAATATTTATAACCGACAAGACAAAGTCCTATTTTGGGAGGACATTTGTAAAGGCGCTAGATGAAATAATGGAATGATTTCAGCCAGTTTCACTGGGCTTAATCCTTTGGCCGATATTTAATCGAAATATGCCAAATTTTATCGAAATATCTTCAAAATTTCTACCTGTATAAGGATTACATGAAAAACCAGCCATCAGACGGTCGGACGGACATCGTTTAATCGGCTCAGAAAGTGATTCTGAGTCGATCGGTATATATGATGGATATTGCATAGCAATTATAAACTTAGACAATAAAATTGTTATAAAACTGTGAGATGGTAAGAATTATGAATTAACTTGAATTACAGCATTTAAAACTTTTCAGAAAAACGATTAACGAATCGTTTCTTGAATACTTATAATGGGTATTGCATATATCAGCGGTCTATTAAAAAAAGTCGGTTTTTTTATTACATTTTGACAATATTTACATCATTGGATATTTTTATATATTTTTCATATTACACAGATATCTTGTTATATATCGATCTAAATATTCGACTGTGTTCGACTTACCATAGAGCTAAAAACCCTTCCGACCGGAAGTAGGTCGGCAACAAACAAAAGTATTATATTAACCCTAAACCAAGATTTTAAAAGTATGCGATTACATATATTTAATTAAAGCATTGAATCATGGCTACAGTCTAGTGTATAATAATATTGTACATACATTTATTACGGAATTTTTTTAAAATAAAATACAATTAAAAAAACTTCGGATCAAAAGTCGGAAATCCGGAATTGGGTCCGAATGTACCAATAAATTGGGATGATTAATATCTTATTTTAAAGGTACCTCAAAAAGCTACCAAATAAATGTCAATTTACAATAAAATTTCAGTTTTAACTTCAGAGGCCGGCCCATAACTCAGAAAATATGGACCGGCCACAAATCTTTTTTTTCAAATTCATCTTCCTACCCCATAAACTTTCCTAGGCACCCATAAAATATTTTTGTTTCATTTAGGGTGGAATTTGAATCATATTTGGCCCTTAGGGCACAGAGTATACAGAGGTGTCACTAGACAGAAAATAATCTCGTTTTCTATTCGTCTCTTTCTTTATAAACTTTGTGCTTAGGGCTTGATTCTGAATAAATGAAATAAATAAATATATTTTAACGCTACCTTGCACAATTCTGCCATTTTCATGTTAAAAACGCAGAATTTATATGTAGAAAAAATTAACTAACGAATACCTTACATTTATTTTTATAAAAAGTGGTATAGAAAGTTTATCATAAAATATTACAAATCTTATCGAATTCAAAATTTCGCATCTGGCAATATTAATTTGCAATAATTAAATAAAGCTTTTCTTAAAAGCTTTAAGAAAATAAAGTTTTTAAATTAAAAACCTATTATTTTGCAAAGTTGCATAAACAAAATCAAGAAAACAATAGATGTATATGTACATATTAAATCGTTTATAACAGTAGTACAAATGTACTTTAAAATCAGTTATAATATCCCAAAATGTTCCACTGGAGTAATTTGCAATTCTATTTTAAAACTCTGTGTTGCTTTTGTTTATTGACCACTTTTTCTTTTACGCACATGATAAGTTATTCATTGAAGAAAAAAAGCGCGAAAATACCAATACAAAAACAAGCATAAATATGTATCAATCTGACCAACAAATAAAAAGTGAAAAAATAATTAACAAAAAAAAACTAATAGTATTTCGTCACAAAGCAAAACAAATCATAAACAAAACAATGACCCGAAAAAAGAAGAATACAAATAAGCTGACATACAAAAAAAATAAAATCGATACAAATATAACAATAGAAACAAATCATGCATGCACCTGAGCCCACAAAAACAAACATCAGTGGAAATTATAATAAACACTAATTGCTGATAATGAAAATGTTGTAGATAATAGAAATATAATATAAATAATTGAAAGCTTGAATACGACAGTTGAGTTTTCCTGGTACATACCTTTTGCGGTTTCTCTGCTGGCCTAGTAAAATTGGCCTTTGAGGTTGCAGGAGTTGATGCAGTGGCAGTGTTGTTACTTGAAGCAGTTGTTAAAGAACTTGGTGAATAGGTGAGAGCCAACAATGAGGGTGATGTTACAGCTGGAAAATATAATCTATTCCAAAGCAAATTCACCAAATTCGATACACGTTTCCAAGTGGTTGAGGCAGGTTTTTGCAGGCTTATGTACATGGAGATAATCCACAATGATAAATAATCCTCTTTGAAATGTATTTATAAGTCTGTATTGCTAGTAAACACTATTTTTTGTTTTATTTAAAGCATATCACCTTTGTTTTTGCTTACATTTGATTTTTTCTTTTCTCACTGGCACAAAAACAATATTTTAACACTTCTTTTTTATTTGATTTTACGTTGTTGTTTTTATGTTTTGCTTGCAAAAAAAACGTCAAATCGGCAAAACGAAAATACACAACAAAATTAACGAGTACTATAAAAGAAAAAGCTGAATATGTCAAAATTCACATTTCATTGGCTAGACAGAGTCAACTATATTAAACACTTGCCGTTTGAAAACAAAAACAACGCCAGCCGCAAGTGTAGAAAATCTATTTTTTTTTTTTGAAGAAAATTCGCTGCTGTTAATTTAATTATACAAATTTTAATCGATATGTTTTATTACCGAGAGAAGACACAAGATTCCTTCAGAATTTTTCTTTTTATCAACACCAATTTTCTCAAATTTAGCACACAGCGTTTGTTGCAACTTTTTTGTTTTGCGCGGTTTTGGTAATTTTTCTGATTTGTATACAATTCCTGTTGTTGTTTTAATTCAAAAATAATAATAGCGAGTAACAACTGCAACTAACTTCACGCAGTTGAAGAAAACAAACAGTTCTTTTTCTACAGAGTTGCATAAAAGGTACTATTGTTTACATTTTGTTCGTAATACATAAAAAATTGTAAACAATTAATGAACAAAATTTAGTTAATTTAATGTAATCACCACAGGACAATTTTGAGGATATTTCAAATTAAAAAAAGGTCGATAGATCGACTTTTTATAATAAGAAAAAAAGTCAACTTTTGGTTTCAACTTTATCACTAATGTGTACTTTTATCTCGTCACAGTAAACTAGTCGATTTTTAACACATAATCTTTCCTAAGGCTGGCAACGCCATCGAAAACCTCTATTTATGGCATTACTTTTAGTAAGTTACTTTACTCGCTATTAATTTTTTCTGTTATTATTTGCGAATTTTCCATTTCGTATGTGTTGTGTGAAGTTATTTATTCGATTATCCAAGTGCGACGTGACTTAAGAAAGGTGAACAGTGGTGCTGGCGCGAAAGATATATTTAAGTCATCATTATGGTAATTTTGGTTCATAAATGTGTTGCACAGTATGTTATAAAAAAAGCATAACGTCATTGTTAAAAATAATAATTTTTAATGTTCTTTTTCAGACTCCAAAAAAAGTGAAGGAGAATTTCAATAGAAGATAAATTGTTGAATATGGCAGAAGAGCTTTTGCAGCGAGCACCTTCAGACCATGGCCTCTGTAAACATGATACAACACATGAATTGGATACAAAAATAATTTGACCAACAGCAGAAATACATTAAAAACCAATTAATTAACGATATTTCATTCAATGGTAGCAAAGGAAAGCTACAATTGTTCCACATTTATGTGATAAATTATGAAAATTGTGAGAAATCAACTTCTTTTGAATCAATAACTTATTTATGCACACCAAAATTGGTTTAAGTATATATTTATATATATACTTGATAGTAAAAAGGTAAATAAAACAAACAAAACTTATAGTAAAACAAATATAAATTTAGTGCAAAATAATAAAATGTTATCAAATAAATATAAAATAAATAAAACAAATTTAAGGCAGTGCAATGGATCTGACGATTGCAGTTCATTTCTTAGAGGAATCTGAGCACGTTGAGCAAATAAATTGCAGACAATTGCGAGACATATCTGTTGTGCTTAGTATGCCAACAAACCAGTAAGTATGAGTGAATATATGTAATTATGTTATATTATGCACAAATGTGTTTTACACTAGATTTATAGCAAACTTTCGTATATCCAAGGATATATTTGTTAATATACTAAACGTAATGCAGCAGAGGTGTAATCCTGGTTTCAGAATCACTCAAACCTAGGCAACTTTTATGCGATTATTGGCTACGGGGAGCTACCAGCGTACTATAGGTAATGAAAGTGTGTCATCTACCAGCAAAGCATCTGTATATAGAATAATAAAATAATGCCTACAGTTGTTTGAGGAATTCATTTGTCCCCAATGGATAAAAATACCACTCCCTGAGGAAGAAATGGCAATAATGGAGAACTTTTTTAATAGGTTGCGTGGATGGAACACACATTCGCATTAAGTCTCCAGAAGATAACGAGAAGCGTTTGTACTACAATAGAAAGGAATATTATAGTTTAAATGCAATGATGGTGAGTACATATGCGTTATGAACTAAAATTCTAAACTAAAAATTACTTTATTAACAGATTTGTGACCATAAAATTACCATCAGGTATGTTGATGCTAGATATCCCGGCTCCAACCATGATATTTTGCTGCTGCCATAGACGACACTTCACCGTGCGAAATCAGGATGCTCTTCCATATATTCCACGAGATACTGCAGTTGTTGGTAATTTGATTTTTTGTTGCTAAGATTGTTATATTCTTATCTTATTATGCATAAATGTTTAGTTACAATATACATATATAGGTATATTACTTACCATTTATTTTCCATTTTGATATTTATAATTTGTAATTTCTTTTATTCTTGCACAGACGACAATAAATAAAAAGTGAATTATTTTGACATTTCAATTCGTACGAACATCAGAAAATGAGCCGCAATTTTGTATTGAGTTGCTTACGTTATCGTTCGTATTGGTTTTCTTTCGACTAAGAATATTAGTGTACCAGAAAACAGCCGTTTGTCGTCGTTCGACATCGTGGGCCAGGCTGTAAATTTATCAAAGGTTTATAAAACAAAATTTTCTAATATTTTCCACTGAATTTTGAATTACGATAATTTTGATAATTGAATACACAATATTCGTTATTGGTTGAACTTTAATAAAAAAATGGTATTAAAAATACAGTTTTCGTAATTGAAATCACATTTTAGAAAAATATATTTTCAATAACTTTTTTTTTATTAAAGTTCAACCAATAACGAAAATTATACATTATCAATTTTTAAATTTATTACGGGTTTATAAAACAAATTTTGTATGAAAATTCTGTTTTATAATCCTTTTATAAAATTAAAAATTTATTATGAATAAGATCATGATACAAAAATAGAAGGTAGTCTCACTTTCTCTTTTTGTCGCCATATTAACGTTCTGACGTTTACTGGAATTATGAAAAATCGTGCTACCATATTCATTCTTAAAATCCCATTTTTTGTTTATTTAAAAGTAAAAAATAAATAAAACAGCAAACAAAAAATTCAATAAAAAAATGTTAACTAAAGAAATTCGTTTTTGAAATAATTATGAACTATCCCTTATACAGACTCCAAGAAAGAAAAATACTAAAAGCAAGAAGCCGAAACAAATTTTTAATATAAATTACACATTCAAATTAAATATTTCTTAAACTTTATTTCCCTTTTTTCATATGTGGCAAAGACTTTTTTATTGTTTACAAAAAACTAATTTCAAATAATTCCAATAAACTTCAAAAATATTTTTGTGAGAGAGAAGTGGAGCAACCTTGTATATTTGAATCATGAATAAGATGGTAAATTATCAAAATTATCAAATTTAAAACTGAAAGTTCAAAAGAAAATATTAGAAAATTTTGATTTTAAGCACATGAATAATTGAATCAATTATAAAATAATTGAAACCAGTTTAATATGTGATAAATATTTGAATTGAAACTGTTTAGAAAATAGTTTTTTTGTGTGAATATAGGTGTAAATCATTAATATATTTAATTTTCTTAATTGAACTATTAAAAAACATATTGTTACACAGAAAAAAGTTTTGTTGTTTTTTTATATTTATAATAATAATAATTATTATTAAACTAATCGTTTAATTTGTTGTATTAAAAATATAATAAAGGCAGACATATGATAGATAATTTTTACTATGAGTTACTAGCCGTTTGTTTAATAGAGAAATAAGCTACATAAATTCATACAACTTTGCAACTAAATTCAAAATCAAAGAGTGCTGCCCACTTGAGTATCTTTAGAATTTTAAAACTTTTTTTTTTCTTAAAAAGTAAATTCTTTAAGCATCTTTAATTCAAATTATAAAATTAAGATTAATATTATTATTTAAGTATGAAATCTTATAATATTAAATGTAAATAAAAATCTTTGTACCACAACAAAAAATTCTTTGAATATCTGCTAAAGCTACGTACACACGGTTGTCAGATTGTCAGAAACATGCTCAGAAAATGGTTAACACAATCATGAGAACTTATGTTGAAACATATGGTTGTTAACCATTTATTGAACATTTTCTGACAACATTGTAAGAATATGACAATCGTGTGTACGTAGCTTAAGATTTTTTCATTCTTAAAATTACGACATTAATGCCAGATAAGATATTTTAACCAAAAGCTGATATGTGATAAGTTAATTTGATGTGGTTTTAGTTGCTTTTTTGTTAAACAACGATGAACCACTATCGGTGCTGGCTGTATCGTCTTAAACCATGTCAACGATATATAGAAGAGCAAAATAACATCTTATACATATGTATGTACGAATGTATAGATTTTCGTCACGGTCATCGGTGGTAACACCAATGTATATCCGGAATAATTGATATATTCAGGTCACAATTTTAAGACCTTATATTTAAGGTAATACTTAAAAAATATTAAATCAGCCTATTTTTTGATACTAAACTTTTTGTATTGTATCAATCATATATATGGTTGCAGTAAACAAGTATATGTTTGTGACAACCTTTTTAATGTTTAAGGATTTACCATATTATGTTGTTCTCGGCTTATGGATATCATAGTCTAAGAACATCATATTATGATATAATGATTAATCATAAAAATGGTACGCGACACAAACCAAGGCATGATTTTCAAATCCCCGTATCTGTTTTAGCTTTGTACAAACATATCAAACTGAATCAAAAACGACGTGACTTCGAAATCTCAGAAAAAACCGGCTTTTAATTATTTTGCAAAATTAAAGTATGTTTTAAATTAAACCGACTTTAACTGGGTGCCACCTCAAATGTAGAAAACGTTTTCATACAATAGGTATACAACGAAATATAAACAAGTGGAACCGCTGAACAGCTGACATTGAAAATTTAAAACAATAATAAGCGGCAAACAATAAAATAACAGGGAAATGGATTAATCCTCCAAATTATAAATAATTGCAAAATCTCTGCCAAATATCTTGTAACATTTTTTACTTTTTGCACGAACTTTTCTACTTGGCGAAGAACCGCTTCATATAGTTTTATATTTAGAGTAGACTTTAACGTCAAAAGTATTATTTAACTTGTCTATGATAGACCTAAAGTCCACTCTTAAGTAAAATCGACTTTAGTTCTCTTAAAGTATACTTTATTTTTGACTATGATTATGGACCATTATATTGTTATTTAAAATGATCTCCCATCTCTTCACATTTAAAAATAACGGTAACAAATACAAAGTACACCGCTGCGGCATTGCCATAATAAATGTATAAAAGAATGCTGCCAAGTTTTTCTTAGATATATACAAATGAAACGTTGCCAGTTGTTTCTTTCTTAGCACAAATTTAACAGTTTTATTTTTGTCAGCCAAACAGTCTACAATTTGTTTTTATTATTGCGTCTACGTTTAAATGCATTTTACTTTAATTGTTTTGAATTTAGTAGTTTCAAAGTAAAGTTTTTAACATAAAATTTTAAGTTGTGAAGAGTTTTATATAAAACCATATACTTGTTAATAATGATTTTCTAAAAACAACAAACAAATTTCATTTCTGCTTGTGTAATTGTTAGTTTTTGTTCTTTTTTTTAAGGTAATATAAATAGTATTTAATGCAATTTCGTGTTTTTCTTTGGCGTGTGTGTTTTGTGTGTATTTGTTGGTGTAATATTAATAAATATAACAACAAATGTTTTTTGGCAATAAACAATAAGTAATGACGTCACATTGCATGTCTGCTTATTAATAATATTATCTAATTATAAGCCAACAAAAAAAAAAAAGAAAAAAAAAGGAAGAAGAAATGCAAGAACAAACAAATTAAATCAAATTTATGTTTGATTTAAATGGCAAAGTGTTTTTGTTATAAATTTAGAACAAAACTACGTAATCAAATTAAAATTATGTACATACATATGTATGTGCATAAAATTGAGTGCATAAATAGAAATAATAAATTAGAAAATACTTAAATGAACTAACTATGTGTGATTGATGTAAGTCCTTGAGATATGAAATATGATTTTAAAACAATTGAAACTTAGCTTCCAAGTTTTGCTTGTATCGGCAGTGGTTACTGAAATCATTTTTATATATGGACAATGATTTCTATTTTTAAAAAACATTATTGTCTACTATATTGCTAAACCGGAGAAAGTTTAATTATAAACAAACAATTTCGGAAAGCAATATCAATAAAACGCATTTTGAAATCTTTGGCTCAAAAAAATGTTGTCAATGTTCCAAATTAAGGAGTGCGTCGATAGAAAAAAACAATTTTGTAGCAGTAACAGCTGTACATTTATATTTAATTTGTTTGTGCTGCGATCTTTTGTAGTTTGCTTATGACGAACTATGCGATATCCTTAAATTGGTTGTAGTTCTGTGCAGTTTGGATCGTTGAACTATTTCTAAATTATTTGTTTTCCATTCTACTGTGCTATTACTTTTATTACATGATTCTGAATATCAGTAGAAAAGCTATGATACATACATTGTACTAACTTTAGAATAAAAGCAACTCAACAAACTCACATTTTTACACTACATATTTATTTTAAAAATACGCAGCAAATACAGCTTACGTAACAAGGATATTTAGGATCTTGCTCTTTGGCTTTGAGTTTATTAGGTTATTATCATTGTTGGTACTAAATTACCAGATCTTTAAAATTTAATTTAGATAATTATTGTTGGTACATTTATCAAATATCAAATAGATTAATGTGTATAAAATAAAGTGAATTCTTGCTCTCCTAAAAAGTTGCTGTACTCTCACAGATCTAACAGAAGAATTTAATGTTCTTCGAACCAAGATTTGGATTATTTTGAGACGAAAATTGTTCAAATATGAAATTTTCATAATAGTGTTCTTCAATACATGATATAAGAGTGTCTTATACAAATCATTATAAATTATACTGTTCATTTTTATTGGGACAAAACTTAACATATTTTTTCCACAGCAGAAAAAGCTGCCCAAATCATAACACTCCCTCCACCTAAATTGCGTTTAGACATTCGAATCTCATTTGATCTCGGTGGAGAGAGTGTTATGGTTTGGCCTGCTTTTGGAAAAACAAGAATATATTTGTTCCAACGAAAATGAACAGTATAAATTATAATGAATTTTATTAGCACTCAAGTGCTAAAATACATTGGAAACGGATTAGTTTTCGAATATAATTTCGGTCTAGTTTGAATGTGCTATTAGACATTTTACAATAATTATACCCTTCACCTTCGTGAGAAGGGTATATAACAGGTGGCGCAAAAGTAATCCTCCTATCAGAAAATGCTATAAATTTTGCCGATTATTGGTCAAATAAATAGTCAGCAATATTCCGCATTCTGGAGCAGTGTAGCGTAACATTGTTTATTAACTTGTATTTCGCATGTGTTTACTACACAAATGTCAAAACATAACTGACATTAGGGGCCAATCGCAAAATTTATAGCATTTTCCGATAGGAGGATTACTTTTGCGCCACCTTATATAAGTTTGTCATTCCGTTTGTAATTTCCACAATATAATTTTCCGACCCTATAAAGTATATATATTCTGGATCCTTATAGATAGCAGAGTCGATGTCCGTCTGTCTGTCTGTTGAAATCAACTTTCTGAAGACCCCAGATATCTTCGGGATCCAAATCTTTAATAATTCTGTCAGACATGCTTTCGAGAAGTTTCAAAAATCCGAGACAATCTCCATTTTTGGCCTATTTTTTATATATATCTAGATTACTAAGTCACTAAAATAGAAAATATGGATATCTAATGATAGATATTTCAAAGTTCATTGCAGTGATGTATATAAGGCTAAGTTGGATCTACAATGGGTCAAAATCAGGAAAAATGTTTTTTAACCCGAATTTTTTGTTCACAAACAAAATTTTTTGTCATACATTTTTTTCACTAATAAATAAAAAAAAAAAATTTTAATTGAAAAAAGTTGGAAAAAACTTTTTAAAATCAATTTCGAAAAAAAAAATAAAAATTTTTTTTTTTTAAATTTTATTTTTAAGTATACTTTGGTGAAGGGTATATAAGATTCGGCAGAGATATTATTTAAATGTTCTTTCTCATTTCTTAACAACCTATGTATGTATGTTTTATAAGAGGTTGGCTACCAATTCAAAACCGTTTAAAAGTAAAGATTAGGTCCATTTATGGCCATTATTAGAACTTGCCTTTATGTTCCCAATAGTAAAAGTTAACTTTAAAGCAACCTTATTCTATTAATTGTAATAATGGTCCTTAGACTATTTCGGTGACGGTAATTTCGGCCTGACTGAAGTCAATAATATAATTTACACAAAAGTTTAGATTTTGGTTTTTGGTAAAATTTTTCCTGAAACCCGATTTTAGAATGAATTGGAATATATTAAGACTATCTAAACTATTGTTTTATTTGGGTTACCTTAATAATTTGTATTTACTTACTTTAATAGTTTATTTATACCACTTTTACAATCTCACCTCTTTTGAAAACCTGATTGGTAAACCCTGAATATCCACCCATACCGACCGCATCCTGATGACCTAATTTTTTTTTTTCAAAAACAATAAAACCTAAACATGTACACCCTGTATAAATTTATTTTATACATTGCTTTTTATTTTATAAACAACCGTAAAAAAAATAAACCAAATAAAAAAAAAAAATTAACGTTTACTTATCACATGTAATCGACACATGCGCCCTGAAGCCAAACATACCATGTGCACACTTCGTCCAAGTGAGAGTCAGCATTTTTACCGCAAATTTTTATGTTTATACAAATAATGATACACAGCACCAACCAGTCCTCCTCCACTGAAATGAGAAACTTATGGTGCTTTTAGCCAAACGTTGATTTGGGGAAAAACTCAGTCGGATTTTAATACTCAACGTAGATGTTACACACCAACGGAAAATTCAAAACAAAAACGGTATTTGGCAATTTGGCATGAATTTGAACAGTGTTAATGAATAATATGTAGGCAACAGAAAAAATCCAAAAAGGAAATAAAATCAGGCTGGAAAAAAGTGTAGAAAAAATTCAATAAAATCCTTAAAACGAGCGAAAAATACAAAAAATCACTATAATTGTTTGGTTTAAAGTGTAAAAAATAAATTCAAAATTTATGAGTTTGTTTTACTATAAAAAAATAAATAAACATAATTCTCAAATTTATTATTTAAACAAAAAAATATTGATTTAAAAGTTAAGAAAAAAAGTTAAGTTTTTGGTATAAATAACTATAAAACCAAATTAAATTCTAAACGCGAAAAAAATATTAACAAAATTATTTGTAAGTATTTAGTATTTTCTTACATTTTGTAATAACTTTTTTTTATGTAAAATTAAATACTGCTATTTTGCTTACGTTATCCTTTTTTATTACTTACACTATTAAGTAAGTAAAAAATCGCGTGATTCATCTTGATTCATATACGAAAATATAACAACCAAACAGCAGCTTTCAACGTTCATATAAGGGAAAAAAATCCATTAAATTGTTCTTTTTATACCCTTCAGCAAGGCGGTACATAAAACAGCCTAGTTTAATGAAACGTTTGTAACATTGTAGTAGATAGTACAATAGAAGAAAAAAAAAAGCATTAAGGATTAACTACTAAACCTTTTTAAACAAACAAGCCACTCTAATGTAACCTTCAAAACTGTTATACTACATAGATAGTTATGTTTACCTCTAATATTTGTTTATATTTTATTATTCACAGCATATTTTAGGGGGCACTAAAAAAAAAACTCAAATGTTTGTTAAGGGTATTTTAAAATTCGTCTAAGCCGTGTGTCGTTGCAAAGTTTTTCTCATTTTTGTTACGTATTTTGCCCAGTATTTATATACATCCATTCTTTCATTCTACAGCATTCGTTGTTATTTTCTGTGTTTTCTTTTTTTTTCGCATACATACACATACGACATTGCCCTCAATACATTTTATTCACAAACACAGATTTGTCGTCGTCGTTGTTGTATTTCTTGTTGTAGTACATACATGTTAGCACGAGTTGTACATACGTATGTATGAACGTACAACAAAATGTGGCACAAAAATACTTAATAGTAACATTTTATATTTGGTTTTGCTTTCTGCTATACAGTAGCAAGAGCAAGCACGTGCTACTTTACAACACATTTGTTACATAAACACAGTCGATTTTTTAAGAAAACGAAGATGAAACACTAACTCTCGTACAGGCAGTTTAACTTCGTTCGCCACTTATTCACTCTTAAAACTCAAGAGAAGTACCGAAATGTACATATATGAACGAAACAAAACAATATATGAACAATGCCAAAAAAAAAAAAAAAAACGTTTAACGAAAGTCAGCACTGGGGTAGTGCACGGTGGCGCCGATCGCAAACAAGAGGTAATAATTTTGAATCTTCAAAAAAACTGGTTCGATTGCAAAATGATGTATAAATAATTCGTAGCTTAGAAAATTAAATTTGTGAACACCCCGTTGGAATGTAAGGTCAGATACAGGGTGTAAAAGTCGACCAGCTCTGGTTAGCAAAACTTTGTATAGTTTTTCAGGTTACACAAATTTAGACAGATTTCAATGAATAACAATTTGTTATAAAACAAGTGGAAAATTAACGTTAAATCCTGTTTACACATTCATTGTGTAAACCTAGCTTAAACCGTTTTTAACTTACATAGTGCAAAACTAGAAAGTTGTTTATTGAGATCTTAGGTACATGTAGTTGATTGTTTCCTTGAATTTTGAACGGTTTGCTACCTATGGAAAAAGTAAAGTAAAAAAGTACAACTTTGCCTCAGAGAGTAAATCAAAATTCCGAACTGTTTGCAAGATATGAGCCTGAAAAAATGATAACTTTTTTTGGAAAAATGACATCGAGGCTCCAAATCTTTGTTTTATTAACATTATTACACTGATAGAAAAACCTTCGTTACAGACATGAATTTCGTCATTGGATCAATGAATTATTTCATTGAAAGTGAGGTAATGAAGGACTTCATTGTACTAATGAAGAATGTTTCATTGGCCTTCGTAAATGTTGTGACATTTATTAATAGATCTAATATGAAATTGATGGAATGAAA
The DNA here is from genome assembly GCA_942486065.2 of Calliphora vomitoria. Lineage (NCBI taxonomy): Eukaryota > Metazoa > Arthropoda > Insecta > Diptera > Calliphoridae > Calliphora > Calliphora vomitoria. Next base: position 31,213,967 of record OW818029.2, read on the forward strand.
TTAATCATAAAATCAATGAAAACAGTTCATAAATACAATGAAACATGTTTATTGCACAAACGAATTTCATTAATTCAATGATTTAGTTGCGTTAATGAAACGAAATTGTTTCATGCATTCAATTATATATAATTTCTAATATCCTAAGTTAATATTTACAAAAAAATAAAGTACGCGTTTGCTTTTTTTATAAAACTTAAAATATTGCCAAATTTACATATACTAATAATTTGGGGGATTCATATCTGATTTGACTAAAATGTATGGCAATTTGTACAAAATTTAATTTTAATTTTAACTAACAAGTAAAAAACTAGCTCCAAGTTATATCGTATGGCTTAAAAGTTTAAATTTTCGATTTTTACCTTGACATTATTTTGTTTTTTGCTAATATATTTGGTAATGGTTGTCAAAATATATATCTAAAAATATCCTACTATTACTAATAAATAACAAAAAATACGTAACATTTTCAGTTGCATAAAAATTATACAAAAATTTATTTTTTCTATTATTTCTTGAAGACTTATTGCAATGTCATAAACGGGAATTTTTTATATTTTACATACGCCAGGTGGGAACATTAACCTAAATTCGTGGCAAATATAGAACTATGAAAAAATTATAAAATCGTAGTTTTTGAGAGTGATTGTACTTGGGGCACATTTACCACATTAAAATTTTTTTTATCGAATAACACTTTAAAAGTTATGTACAGGGAAATAATTACATGTTTGTATAAATACCACCAAAATGAGTGGGGGTATATTAATTTTGCCATTCCGTTTGAAACGCATCGACAATGACTCCAAAAATCCGAATTGTTACAATCCCATGAGGTACGTGTTTTGAAGTGGTCTGGCCATTCGCTAGATCCCAATACCAGAGAATATCTATGGAAAATTGTGGATCGCAATATACTGACTCAAAATTATACCGCAAATGTGGCTTTGTCAGATGCGGTTATAAGCTTATAGCAACATATTTTAAAGGGGTCGATTGATTCTTTAATTGGTTAAATGTATCGCAGCTGTGAAGCAGTAATTAAATATAAGTAATATCAAACAAAATACTGAGTCACTAAAAGGGCCAGTACATAATTTATTTTTTTTTTAATTAAACCTAAGTTTCAATACATGAAGGGTTTGGGGTTTCCCGGATAATCTCATTTCTCGAGAATTTTTGTTACAACTAGAAAAATAAGTAAAAAAAAACTGATTTGGTCAATTCACAAGTCATATTGTCATAATGTCCTAATATATCACGACTCGGAGGCTCGGCTTAACCGACTCTTAGGCATTCGGCGTTGGTCTCTTTTGGTTCGTTACGATAACATAATAAACATAGCATAGAAAGTAGTATTATTTTAAGAAATTTTTTGCTTGAAAACCATTGTGAATTATTAGGACATTATGACAATATGACATGATAAGAGACCTTGTGAATTGACCAATTATATAAAATTGTGTCATTTTATTAAAAAAAAAGAAAATACATTACAATTCAATTTTATAGCATAAAACAAACAAAAAACTTGGTTAGACTATTTGGAGATCATTTGTTACTACTTATATTAAATATTATTTCATAAAAATAATGTTATATGTTCATCATACAACTATTTAAAAAAAAAATCAAAATAACTAATGCATTAAATAAATCATCTGACATCCTATTTCTTATATTAGTAGCAAAATTTCTAGCCACAGATGTTGGCTTTATATTATAAAGACATTCTAAATTTTTTGACCGATTGCTACTTGCTTCAAGTAAATCTAGTTCCCGCTTAAAAAGGTATTTAGCATTTGATTTTAAATGTTTAGAGGTTCCTTTTGCAATATCGATTACATATTCTAATTTGTTTTTAAAATTTTGCCCCGTTTGTATTTCGGAAACATCATCATCGTCGTTTTGAATAGAGTAGGAAATATTGTGGTAAAATAGGGGTTCATATATTTGCTGTCGATAATGTTTAACATTGTCGTTATTATACATACATATTATAATTTAGCTGATTACTTATGTTGTAAAGTTTTTAAGTAATTTATCAATGCCATAAGTCTGATGTTATGAATCATTTCAAGAGAAAGCGTAGAATTTATAGATAACTGCTTTTCATAAAGAGTGTTCATTATAGCATCACCTATCAGCAAAATGGTTTCGTTTCGGCTTAAGGGTTCTATTGCATCCTTATTGGGGTATAAAACATCCACTAATTTGAAATAAGTCCTTTATCCAAACAAAGATGTTAAATTTAAATATATTAAAGTTTTTTTTAATTAGATTTAAATTTTCGGTTTTTCCCTGAAAAAAAAATTTAAATTTCCCGGGAATTCCGGACAATAATTTTTTTACGATACCCCAAATCCTAAATACATACCATAATAATGAATATTACAAACAGATTGTTTTATATTTTCTCAATAAAATTATGTTCTTATTTTTTGTTGTTATTATGTTTAATACTAAAAAAATAAAAATTTATTAATTTTTTTTTTTTTTTTTGGATTGTGACCTTTTAATTTAATATGAACTAGGATCGTCCGGTGGTTGAAATTCGATTCGATTACTTTTAAAATGCTTTTTTTTTTACTTTTATGGAAAGAATTTTGAAACAATTTTTATATTGAGAGAAAAAAACCATATACAGTAGTGGTCAAAACATTTGCAACTGAGATCGCATTTTAACTTTTCATTGACCAATTTTCTCCAAATCACATTTCGATACAAACATTTATTTTTTTCATGTCATCATACATTGTTTTTGTTAAAAATATAAAAAAAACAAATTCCGTTAAAGTAAACAACAAAAAATTAATTTTAAAAGATGTATTCAAAATGCAGCTGTTCAAAACATTTGCAACTCTTATTACTCTTACTCTTAACTATGCTATTAACACTAACAAATGCTGGGAAATAACGGTAATCGCATTTGTTTTATTAATTCGTGATTTCGATATTTGCATTTTATTAAAAAACTCATCATAATTATTTTACTATAAGAGTTTTAATAAGATATTGGAAGCATTAACATCGTAAGAATTACTTTTGTGAAAAATGGCAGGAAACAAATACAATTCTGATTTCAAAGTCGAATTTTTAAATGACTTTAAAAGTGGACTTTCTCAAAAAGACATTTCCTTAAAATATTCCGTTCCAAAATCAACAATTTGTCGCATTGTTAATAGTGGTAATATCCATACAACTCACAAAGGAGGAAGACCCCGTATTACTACTGTAAGAGAAGACAGAAAAATTAAGAATTTTTTCAAGAAATATCGTAAAGCAGTTCCTAGAGAAGTTAAAACCGAACTTTCCATAGATGCCAGTCTTTCCACAAATAAAAAAAGAGCCCAAGAATATGGTCTTAAAAGTTTTAGATGCACTAAAAAACCGTTGTGTCGGAAAAAATAGAAAATCTCATCTTGAATTTGGCCGCAACCATTTAAATTGGACTCAACTGCAATGGAAAAACATACTATAGTCCGATGAGTCCAAATTCAATCTCCGGGGTTCAGATGGAAGAGCCTACATTTGACGACCAGGAGGCGAAAAGTTTAATCCCAGATACACAACCGCCACAGTGAAATATGGAAGTGGAAACATTATGGTGTGGGGGTGTTTTTAGGGAAATGGGATTGGCCCAGTTCTCCGGATTACTAATACAATGACGGCCACAATATATAGAGACCTTCTAAGCTTAGTTATACTTCCATATGGAGAATGGGAAATGACACTTTCATGGACATTCCAGCACGATAACGACCCTAAACATACGGCAGGTGTTGTAAAAGTATGGTTGGAGGAAAATAATATTAGTGTCATGTCGTGGCCGCCACAATCTCCCGATCTCAACCCGATTGAGAACATGTGGATGATTACAAAACGGAGTATTGGTAATAAAGTATTCCGAAATCGTGATGAACTTTTTGCAGAGTTGGAAAAGCAGTGGAATGAAATTCCCGAAGATTATATTAAAAAGCTAATAGCCTCAATGCTTAAAAGATGTTCCGAGGTAATAATAAATAACGGCTATGCTACAAAATAATGAATAATGAAATCGATTTTTGGATTTGTATAATATTTTCTTTAAGAGTTGCAAATGTTTTGAACACTTGTATTTAGACTAATTTTGTTAAACTTTATTTTTTTATTGTTGTAAATTTATGAATTTTTTTTTTGTTTTTGTAAAATAATATGCAATAACTGAATTTTATAAAAAGAAAATAAAAAAACTTATGCTGAAAGTCTTTGTTAAAAAAATAAAGAATTATGCAAAATGTGATTTCAGTTGCAAATGTTTTGAACACCACTGTATGTTTCATCAATATAACATACTTACATGCACAACAAAACGTGTGGCCTATTTATATATAAGATTTGAACAAGTTCTCATTGTATTCCCAACCACCGTATATTTAAAAATACAAAGATCTGTTGTGATGATATTATTAGGGTATTCAAACGGTCTGCTATTAGGTCATATTCATAGTACAATCAGTTACCAGGTACAATTATTAGAGAAACTTCAAAGTTTCCAATGTTCACTCTTAAAACGTCAAACTATGTATTTAATCACTTAACTTTTATCATTTGTAAATTTGAAACGCTTTAACTGAAATTATACACACTTATGTATTTAACAAAAAATATAATTTTTCTTCAATTGTTAGTAAATTGAAGTTTTGATTTTTTTTGTAACAAAAATTTAAATTCAATTATATTTTTAGACATTTTCTCCTTATATTTTTTAATTTTCTTTTGTTTGACGTTATAGGAAATGTATAATTGAGAACATACTTTCTAATAATTGTACCTTGCTAGTTCTGCCATGTTTTAAATTATAAATTGTGAACTTTATTACGGCAACTGAAACTATAAACAAATAGTTTTTATAGTTTCATATACAAATTGAAATATATACACACATATATAATAAATAAATCTAACATTGTTTTGTTATGAGTATTTTTAGACATAACCTTCATATAAAAAATTTTACGATGCCAACTTTTGTGTCTAATTCAAAACAGTAAAAACTTCTGCTCAATCTATAATTAAATGTTTGTTATATCAATATGCCATAATTTCGCCAAAAAAATTCTAATAAATATTACCATAGAAACTAGCTACATATCTAGACAAAAAAACAAAAAAAAAAAACAAATATTCACCTGCACGTATACTTTATTCATATGAATACAGTAATGGAGCCAATCATTAACCAACACTGTCACAACAATACACTCTATAAATTCTCTAAGTGTATGTGCATGTGTATGAGTGGTTACCATATTTTGTTTGCTTCCGTTATTTTCTTAAAAATCTTGGCAAATAAAGCATTACAGCCACACAAAGCGAGAAAGTAAGAGAGATAGATAGAGAGGGTGGAAGTAAGAGAGAAAACAAGAAAGGTTTACCGAAAGAGTATTGAGGTTTTGGTATAATACTTAGTGTAAATGAATGGATGGCAGCAGAGCTTTTATAACATTATATTTGTTTGGTTTTCCATTGCAAAAAATAAATAAAAAATATATATATGGATACGAGTAATAAAAGTAAAAACAATCTTGGCATAAATGTGCATTTAAACTTAATTTAGATGAACTTGCAAAATGGATGGATGGAAAAATAAGAAGAAAAAATAATAATGAACGTCTATAACAAGGACACATTTAATTATATCCGTATTAAAAATTGCCAATTAATATTTTGTTCTTAACTTTATTATATGTAAATACGTAAGCACAAGAATATTTAGCTGAATTTTAAATGAAACTAGATAGAATTTAGTTGTTATATGCAATAAAAAGGTTAAATGTTGTATACTATTTAAACTTGGGCATTCTAAAATGTGGATAGCACTAATAATCATAACATGCGATATTCTTGAAATTCACTTACTATAAACATATGTTTGAAAAAATATATTAAGTATTAATAAGACGGATGTGAAGTTGTTTAACACTGTAACAAGTGCCAGACCAAATATGGTCAAGTTAAGCTGTGCTTGGCATGACATAACAAAGGAAATACCAAAACAACACAAACAAATGTAGAATATTTTAGCAATTAAAGGAAAAAAAACGGATTTTCTTATGTAGTTCATCACTGGACACTCTGAAGTAAATAAAAGACGTTTTAATTGAAGATGCGACACATGTGAACAATAATTCAACACAACTTGACAGAGCAGAATAATTTAACATGTCAGAGCAGTATAATTTATTTGCGTTGCCATGACGAATTGTTAGCTTTTAGTTTGAGACATTTGAACAATATAAATGTATTCAAAGTATTGGCCATTTTTAGCTATGACTTTTTCCCATTTTACTGGCAGCATATGGATTCCGAGCCAAAAGAACTGACCATCTTTTGAGGCCAAGAACGAATCAAGACAATATCGGATACTCTGTTCCAAAGTGAAGAGTATTCCAGAGAATGTTCAGTATCGATCGATACAATTAGTAGTCGGACGGGACACCGATTAGACTATAAAGCGGGTGAGGCAAAATTTCCCAACCACTTCATTCCAAATACTTTTTAATGGCCGAGTGATGTCATTATGGAATATTACGGTTTCATGTCTGGTCGTTTTTCGGCCAATTCTCGCTTCCAACGAATCAGTTTCGTTTGGTACAGGTTCCTTGTGATGATCTGGTCAGATTTCAGCAGCTCATAATAGATATGATCCTTCTGCTCCCTTCAAATACCTTAGCGCCATCAATATTTGGCTTTGGTGTCGATTCGGCTGGTTGGCCGGACTTCGCATACAATCTCTTACGTTTCGGGTAATTGTAATGAAACCATTTTGCATCGCAAGTATTGATTCGGTGCAAAAATGTTTATCTTTTAGAGCGTTCAAGCATCATTTCGGACATGCAAGGTCTCTCGGCTTCAAATCGTATGTTACCCAATTTCCCTGCTTTTGGATGAATCCTGCTGCTCGAAAACGTATTGAAATTGTTGCTCCCAATGATTTTTGTAAGCTCTTGTTGGCTGGCCAATGTCAAAATGTCTTCCATGTCAAAATCACCACTTCTAAACCGCACAAACCATCTCTCGCATGTTAAAACCGATGGAACGCATTCAGCAAGCTTTGGAGTTAAGTATAGTATTCTCCTTCAATGCATGAGTGGCTGTGAGCTTGATGACATAGAAACTTAACTTCATATAAATCTATAAAAATATAACCATGGCGTTTAATTATATGATCTACGGGGCCAATTCGTATCACCGAAATGTGAGAGTACATGACCAGGACATGTCTAACGCAGTATTTATATTTCACGGGTGGTATTGCTGAAACTAAACTAATTGTCATCCAATTTTGGCATATAGAACTCTGCTATCATGTCAATTTATTGAGCACCAGTAAGTCACTTGATCAGCCTCATTTTCGAAGAAATATTAATGATTAAACACATTGAAGACAGCAGACTACATGACTACACGAACACAATTACTGCTGGCTGCAATTGTAGTCGTGCGGCAGCTACTGAATTATTTTAAAGACGACAGCTACAAAACAAACAACTGATTTATAATTCACTGGTGTCACTTTTTTTGTTTTTTAAACAATTATTTTGAGTAAAAATATATATGTGGTAATTATTTATGTAAATGTTATTAATTTATTCCAATATGGTAATCAGAAATTTCTCTTAATAAAGTAAAAAAAAAATTATATTTTTTAAGCACTAAAATTTTAAATTTTTTTTATTTATTAGCAGCACTATTTCGGTTTTGTGGTTGACAAAAATAGAAATTTGCCTAATTCGGCTGCAGCGGCAAAAGTAGTCAAGTGGCCGTGTAGCTGTGCTGTCGTTAAAAGAATCGTCTTCATATAAACGTGTGTATTTTATTTTTGACAGATTTCAGTCGGTTTAATAATGGCACTAGCTCAAAATCAGCACCAAACAGTAATACGTTGTGAGTTCCCTGAATCCTAAATGAGGCAATTTTAATGATTAAGTAAGCCATCAAGCTGGAAATGTGCTTCGTCGCTTAGGATGATTTCGATCAGAAAACTTGCAATTGTGGCTGCCAAATTAAATCGCGTTTTCTCTCGTGTTATGCTCCAGTTTTAATAAACCTAACCCCCTGTCTATACCTGATAAATTTTTATCATGATAAACGTCAAAATGGTTGTCAAGATAAAAAATTATCAGGTATAGTCTTCATTTATTAGTATTATTTCTTCGTTATGACAAAATTGTTAGTGTTTTTTTTATTGGCTACACATTACTGTACAAATGGCGGCAAATTGAAATCATAGGGTTACATAGAGACGAGACGGAATTGTCAAAAACCTAAGTCTGTTGTCAAAAAACTATCTCTTGCAACAACAAAATACATGTTAGTCAATGTATTTTGTTGTTGTGGAGTGTCTCGTCTCTATGTATAATTCTCTATGATTCAAATCTTGTGTGAATTTGAAAACAATGTAGTGAAGTTTTTCCAATTTGCCTTAATTTTATGAATTTTTTATAAAATATTAAAATTTGGAGTATTGCAAAGGAAATACTTGAAAAATTTATAATGAGTATTATTTCAGGTGCATCCCATTTCTGTGACAAAAATGTTTCTAGGATTTTTTGTTAATTTTCATACGTTCTAAAATATTTTAATCCAAATGACATAAAATTGTTTCCCGGCTGCCGAAAATGGCGGACAAGAAGCAGATTTACTGAAAATACTTAAATTTTGTTAAGGTCATTTTAGATTTTTTTATAAAATATATAGTTAAAGAACACAATTATCAATAGGAAAACCATTTATATAATTTAAAATATTTAGATGTAGATATTAGCTCTGTTCAATAACTAAAAGTTGTTACTAGTTAGTAACAATTGTTACTGGAAAAGCGTTCATTAACTCAAAAAACTAGCAAGTAGAGAAAAAATCAAGAGCGTATAAATTTTAGAGAGTGTCTCGTTGCAAACTATTACAATAACACAAAACATATGAAATTAGCAGCTTATATTTCATATGTTTTGTGTTATTGTTTATTTATTTACAATTTTATTTTTGTGGTGAAAAAAATTAAATTGAAGAAAATGTGAATATTTATACATTTTAAAAGGAAAAAATATGAAAATTGTGTGTATAAATTTTTTGTTACTGGAAAAGCGTTCATTTACTTTTTACTATTTTTGAGAATTTAAGAGAGTAATTTTGTATATTTTGATTTTATTCTTTCGTTGCAAGTATTTACTGGGAAAGTAAATGAACAGACCTATTATTATTAAATATTTGAAACTTCCCTAACTTAATATATGAAATTTGTTTTCTATGTGTCAAAATAAAGCAAGTTTTAAAAATCCTTTTTTTTGTTTAATTTGAGTTTAAACTTTGGCAAATAAAGCTTAATAAAATATTAAAGATTTTATAAGAAATTCAAACCAAATTTTATTTTGCTACTACTCTGTTTCCAAAAAATAATTAAAAGAATCAGCAGCTGCAAAATTTATAGTTTACCCTAATTATTTTTAATGCTTATATTACTTAATAAATTATACACAATTTTACCAATTACCAATAATATTTTCAATTTAAACTCTGACATTTTATCGCCAACCAGCCATCTTTAATTGCTCTCTTAATCCTATAAATATGCTTTGGTAAATTTTTGCACATTTCCCGCCATAAAGTCAACTATAAATACTGATATAACTAAAAGCCTTTAGCTATATTACACACACACACACACCCAAACAGAGATGAGAGAATCTAATTTAAATTAATATTTACACAACACTGTGGAAAATGTTTAAAATTTGTGTGTGAAAAGTTGAGAGAACTTTATGTGTTAAATGTAGGTAGGTATGTATTTTATAATGAGTGTATTTTTACTTAAATATGTAGTTATACCCTTCAATAAATAAATATTAAACATTTAATCGTTTGTTCATTAAATGTGTATGTATGTATGTAACTTAAGTAGAAATTGAAACCCTTTTTGGTATTTTGTTTGTTTTTTTGTTGTTGTTAGTGCCATTACAATTTACTAGAAATTAAATTTCCTAATAATCTATTGAGTTTATTACCAGCCCACTTTAAGTATTTCAATATTCAAAGTACACTCTTTTCAATTGCCAACCTTTTCTTTTTTTTTTGTTTTTTTTTGTTGGTTTTGTTGAACGTGGCCTGTTGTAATTTTTATATTATTTCAAATGTTGGCGTTTTTGTTGATTCTCCTTTTTAAATTGTTCATCCTTTTTCTGGTTGCTTATTTGTTTGAGTTTGAGTTCCTTTTTTTTTTTTTGTTTTGTTTGTATCAACTGATTTTAATCGTTATTCGTAGCAAATATTTTGAATTTCAATGGCCATATCAGTGAGATAGAACTCAGTAGGACTCTTGGATATCGTTACCGTTTTCCAAGTGGATACTTAACATCATTTCTGTATTTGTACGTTTTCTTATATTTTATTGTTGTTTTTTATATATATATATATATATTTTTGCTGGTAGTGGTAGAAGTGGGTGGTGGTGGTTTTATTGGGAGTATAGATGTAAGGATACATTTGGCAATTTGATGTCAGTATCAATTTTATTGTTTTTCAATGTTTTTAAGATGCGATTGTATTATTTAAATCTTTACTGTTGTTTTTTTTATTTATTTTTTCGAAGGCAATTTTCTGAGAAATGTGTATAAATATGTCAATTTGGTATAAAAATTCTAGTGTTAAATTTATTATTCAAATAACATTGAATACTCCAGATGTACAATAGGATGGCTTTGCAAAAAAATGATGGTTGACGTTCTTAAGTATATAGTTTTAAACTAGATTTAAAATCGGTTAAATCTAAACGATAGACAATTGAAAATTATTATTAAATTTAAAAAAAAAAAAAATCAAGAGTAAGTTTTGAGGAAAAAAGCGAAAAAACTAAATTTAAACTTACCTTCATACAAATAGAGCCCCCCCTAATGTACGTGCAAACTCGTAATACAATCAGTAATAAAATCCAAAGAATTTTTCTGGGTATTTGAATTTCAGTAAGTAATTAGTATAAATGAACTTCAAAAATTCTTATGAAAGTAAGAACATAATTGCCAGATTATACATTTAAACAGAAGATTTAAATGTTTTTAAGACATAGTGGTAGAAATGTTTGTGTTTGCTGTTCTAGTAACAGGATTATAATGGTTTGAATACTAACTAAACTGAATATATTTACATAGATTTTATTTACAATAACAGTTTATTTAAAAGCTTAAGTTGAAAGTATTTGTGTAAAAATAAAATAAGATTGGAATCCGTAAGCGAAAGCAAATATTTAAGGATTCAGAACAGATTCCAAAAATAAATAATTAACTTTCCTGCCATTTAAATTATGTATTTTTAGAATATGTTTTGAAATCCTTAAATATTTGCTTTCGCTTAATATTAAAAATCTACTTTCCCCATTCAAAATATGAGCATTGCTAATTTTTCTGCAATATATTATTTATGAGTCACATATTTTCTTAATTGCACAGTGATACCTAAGTGAATAAACAAATTATGCAGGGGTTCTCATGTAGCAATTCTGGTTTGTTGGAGTCCATAGATTTCGGAAATACTTATCATTTTTCTCGATGACTTTTCGGTTGGAAAATCGCTGAGCTAGGGTAGTTTAAAATCATGCTTTCTTCAAAAAAAAAAAAAAAAAAAGATCACACAAGCATCGAAGATATAAAATTCGGCCTAAGAACTGGTTAAAATCAGAGCTTATTTCACATAACCCCCATACAAATGTCCTTCTGAAATAGAATTTAAGGAGTGAGATCGAAAAATTCTTAACATACATATATGTTAATAAAAACGAAACCACTAAACTTACAGTTTTCATTTTTTTTATTTGATTGAAATTATTATTACAATTTTCAAAAAAAAAATAAAATATTTTTATAGTTTTAATCACTAGTGATGAAATTTTTCGGAAACCCTTCCATTAACGTTTTTATAGGGCTTTCTGTCACTTTGCTTGAATTGGTAGTCCATCTCCGTTTAAAATCTACCACACTTTTGGACACCTTTTTTGTGCTCTTCAATTCTCTTTTAACAAGAGCCCAATATCTCTCTAATGCCCTTAGCTCCGGGCTGTTTGGAGGATTTTCCTCTCTTAGTACAAATACCACATTATTGTTATTGTAGCACTCAAGGGCTTGTTTACCATAGTGACAGGATGCCAAGTCAGGCCAAAAATAAGTGGACACATTATGAAGTCTTATGAATGGAAGCAGTCTTTTTTTGTAAACATTCCTTAATGTAAATTTCGGTATTTATAGAGCCCGTTGTAACAAATGATTGGCTTCTTTTGCGGCAACTGCATATTGCTTGACATACCAAGAACTTTTTGGGAAATTTTGTCTGCTTTTGGGTCCTAAAATTTTATTCAACATTCCCTCGAGCATCAGCAACATAAAAAAATTTACCCAGAAGCTGCGAAAAATTTTCCATACGTACATTTCGTCATCCATTATGCAGCAAGAATATTTTTTTATAAAACTTGACTTCTATTTCCGTGCTCTGTTTTTGGCCTCTAAATTTTTAGCAGCGTTCCTGTCAGGAACTTTTTGAGCCTTGTATGCTTTTAAACCTTCATTAGCTTTAACGTTTCGTACCAAATAGTCCGAGTACTGAGCTAACCGGGCTGCTTTCCTACCGGATGTGTTGGGAGCTTTTTTGAAAATGCTTTCTATTTTTTGGCTTTAGAAACATTATGTGGACCATTCCTTCTACCTGAACCAGGACAAGTTCTCCCGGTACTGTTTAATAACATTGGAAACAGTTTGACGGCAGACCTTTGAATGCTTAGGCAACTTTTTGTAGGACCAAGTTGAGTTTTGTTGAAAATATTTAATAATTGTAGTCACTCTGGTCACTCATTTTAATCAGATTAACAACAAATGAATATAATTGACACTAAACATAATAATTGACATGTTTTACAAAAGTAACTTGATAAAAAACATCAAATAATACTTGGGTTAAAAGTTTTAACGAAAAAGGTGTGTTAAGAATTTTATGATCTCACTCCTTAATCGGCCATAAATGCGTGATTTACATGAAACTTAAACGACCGTAACGCTGCTATTTTCCAACCGCATTTCAAAAAGTCTCTTCTGTTTGCAAGGTAAAACATATATTGAATTTACTTGACTAATCAATATTACAAACATGAGGGAAAAATATGTCGCGTTACGAAAAAAAAAAGAAAAAAATGTCGACAACACAACTCTCAATTGATAGCTACATTATTCCATTTTATTCTATCCGAAACACGAATTTTTCTGTAAATGGCATCGATTTGTTAGGACATATTTATGCATATTATCCCAATTTTTAATAAAAATATTATTTTCGATTAACTTCTTTCGGCAGTAGGTTTCTTAATTTCTCATATTTTTTTTTTTTCAATTTTCACGTCATATTTTGATTTTTTTGAAGCCTAATTTAAGCGCATATTTTCCCACAATAAATGCATGCAAATCCCTATTCATTACATTAAATATCAATTACTTTTTATACCAAAATCTTAGTTTATTATTTACATGTACATAATTACCAACAAATTATTTTTAATTGAGCAAGCAAATTTCATTAACATTTATGACAATAGCCACAAAGAATCGCAAAAAAAAAAAATGAAGAAAAGACCTTAACAATTTGCCAAAGAAATAAATACAACAGCAATAACTATTACAGCAACAATAGAAACTAAAATACATGTACTGCCACTTACAACATGTAGAGTAATTACATTTGTACAAAATTACAAAAAACCAAGTAATTTTCTTAAATGTTGCACAATTTCTTTAATTTTTTTCTTTGTGGATTTTGTGTGTGCTCCACCCCTGTACGTTATTGTTTAGTTTTTGAAGACTATTTACGTCATTAGGTTTGTAACACAATTAAATATTAATTAAAGGCAAATATTTACAGTTTTATGTGTAAAGTCTGAAAATCTAGACAGCCTTGAGTTTTCTTCTAGACAAATGTGTTTTTTAGGCCAGAATACTAATGATTTGTGAAATTATATTTTTAAGTCAATAAAAAGTTGTATTGAATTCTTTGAAATAAAATTTTAAGTTGGAAATTTTCGTTTTTTGAGGTTGAGGTAAGATATTTATAAAGAATTTTTAATAAATTCTTATTTCCGATATTTCGCTATGGCCGACAATATTACAATATTTTTTGTATGTGTCTAGATGAAATCATGGACCGATATTGGCCCTTTTCAATACCAGTCAAACATTTTCAACAGAGTGTTTGCCAGCTAGCTCCTTTCGTTTGGGCCTATAGTGTTTTCAACTGACAGACAGACGGACGGACGGACATAGCTAGATCGTTTTAGAATCATATGAAGACCCAGAATATATATACTAATGTGGGTCTGCGATAAATATTATGATGTGTTACAAACGTAATGACAAAATCAATATACCTCATCCATTTTGATGGTTTGATTGATTTGACTAATATTATGACCAGAATAATCATGTGAAATAGAGAAATCGTAATTGATATTAAGAAAGCCAATTTTGATAAAATTTAAACATTTGTTTAATTTGGAACTCAATTAAGAAGGTGTAGATTGGGCTAAATCCGTCTTAACAGTTTGGTACTTTAACCCTTTCACGACCATAAGACTAATTCTTGAACAATTCTTGAACACAGTACCAAAAAACTGTAAATTTTCATAGAGAGTAAAAAATAAAAGCTGTAACCGAACTTGTTTTAATCTATATACATTAATAAGAAACACGTTTACGAACTAATTTAAATTAAAATGGAACCTATTCTTGTTTTCGTTATTTAGTTATTCAATATTTTTGTGTTGGGACACCGGTGTCCCCGTGGTCGTCAAAGGGTTAAAAATATATATTTTTTCTTGAGTACATTTGAGTCGTTTGAGACGTCTCTTTGACACCCTATTTGTTTTGCCAAAGTGGAGTATTTCATGGTACAACCGCAGAGTATAATATGGAAATGAAAAATTAGTACGTTGTATTTTAATAGTACTTGTTTATTACATTAAATTATCTAAAATTATATACACAAGCTGATATGCTTCAGAGTAAAGAAAGATGGATGGGGGGCTAAATTATATTAGGGTTAACCCAAAAGTAGAACTAATGGTACTTTTTCTACCTTCAAATGGTACTTTTTGAATTTTCTATAATATTAAACATAGAATCAGGAAATTAATGGTAAGATAAGACACTAAAAACGTAGACCTAATGGTATTTGTTTGTTCTTCAAATGGTACAATACTTTTTTTTTAATTTTCTATAATAATTTATCTAGAATTAGGAAATTAAATACACATGATTCTGACTTAGTTAGCATATACAATAAAGGGACTTACATGTACTTTTGTCCTACAAATTGTACTTTTCTATATTTTATAATAATGGACCTATAAACATGAAATTTTGCATTTATGGTTCTAAGTGAATGAGAAGTCAAAAGTACTATTACTAGGTACTTGGTATCATTACTTTATTGCCATGGTACTTTTTGAATATTTTATAAAAGTTAACCTAAAATCATTAAATTAGGCACTCACTGGGAGATCTTAAAGTTCGTAGTGGTTTAAAAAATATACGGAATCATAGCATATCGAATGTAGAATAATGTTATTACTAGGGGGCAGATTTTTATGCAAATGCATGTTTTTTCTCGAACGTCCAAATACATTGTAGATTAATTATCTATCCAAATTGCACTTTTTGCTGTAAAATGACATCGATTTGTTAGAGCCTATTTTTGCATATTTTATTTAACTTCAAAATGTATATTTATATGTATATTATCCAAGTTTTTAATATTTTTTGTCGTCAATGGGCAACATATTGTCTGATCAAAATGAATTTGTTATAGAAATAGCATTAATTGTTATCGACAAACTTCTTTCGATTTCGAGAAACTGCCATTAAGTCTTCTTCATTTCTCTATCAGCAATTGGAAATGATAATACCAAAACATTTTGCTTCAAAAAGGTTTAGAGTTTTTTTATGTATCAAAAATGCATTTAATGTCTCGAAAACATTCATGTTTGTTTTCATTTCAATTTTGATTTATAAGAGATTTGTTTTTGAAAGATTTTGTAACTTCATATACACAGTTACCGCTCCCGACAGTTATTTCCAAGCAGATTACGTGACTCGTTATTTTAACACGTGCATGTCCTAAGCAGAGGGTCAATTGACTCTTTTGGATTTCTTAGAGACAAATACACTACACAATTAACGTTTAAAGTGATTACACTATAGATTACTTAGAGACACTTAAGTGGCAATTGTCTTTACGCTAGATTACATGGGATGTATAAAGTAACCAATTGACATCTCTCTGCATTACAAATAGCAGATACGTGTCAAATGGAGTCAGCCAACTGATCAGACATTAGTGACATTTACTGTCTATAAGGGATACATTTACTACTTGCTTAACTGCTGGGTTATTAAGAGACGAAAATTAAGGTTGGATGCTACTTTACAGCACGATCAAATATAGATGCTTTAAAGATTATGATTTTAAACAAGTATTCATACCAAGATAATATACTTGATATTACCATCGTTTTCTTAGAAGAACACAATTATAATTATAAAACTTTAACTATTTTATTCCTGGTTTAATTTATAAAGTTCTAACTGCTGGGAATACTGTTGTGTATTTTTTCGATATTGCGCGATCCATAGTTAATTATTTTATGTTTCTGCACGATAATATAAGTACGTATTTTTATACCGTTCACCTTCGTGAGAACGGTATATATAAGTTTGTCATTCCGTTTGTAATTTCCACAATATAATTTTCCGATCCTATAAAGTATCCTTATAGATAGCGGAGTCGATTAAGCCATGTCCGTCTGTCTGTCTGTCCGTCTGTCTGTGTGTCTGTTGAAATCAATTTTCTGAAGACCCCAGATATCTTCGCGATCCAAATCTTCAATAATTATGTCAGACATGCTTTCGAGATGTTTCCTATTTAAAATCAGCAAAATCCGCCATAAATAACGGAGATATGAGCAAAAATACGAGACAACCTCTATTTTTGGCCTATTTTTGATCTATATCTCGATTACTAAGTCATAAATATCGACAATATGGATATCTAATGATAGATATTTCAAAGTCCATTGCAACTATATATATATAAGTTGCAATATATAGTAAGTTGGACCTACAATGGGTCAAAATCGAGAAAAATATTTTTCAACTCGAATTTTTTTTCACAAAAAACATTTTTTTTTCATAATTTTTTTTCACTAATAAATTTAAAAAAAAAAAAATGTTAAATACAATTTTTAAAAAAAAAAAATTAAAAAAACAATTTCGACAAAAAAAAATTATTAAAAAATAAAAAAAAAAAATTTTAATTTTATTTTAAATTATAATTTGGTACAGGGTGTATAAGATTCGGCACAGCCGAATATAGCTCTCTTACTAGTTTTAAAGTTTTTAGTTCATATTTTGATTTTTTTGAAGCATATTTTCCAATAATAAATGCATGAAAATCCGGCCCTTAGTCATTACCAGGGCAAGGATATCTATGCAAATGCATGTTTGTAGTCAGTAACTCAAAATCACTTTTGACAATTTATCTTTTCGAATCGAAGAATTTGCAACAAAATGGCATCGATTTGTTGTTGCATATTTTGTTATAAATGCATATTTTGCATATTTTTCTTTTAAATGCATGTATTTAGCATATCTTTCCATTTTATTGCATATTTAATTTTCTTTTGGACATATTTTTATATCAGTGTACACTGTACATACATATATTTGGCAGCTCTATTTAGTGTTGTAAAAATAGTAAATATATTGACACTAGAATTATATTGTTGAAAGAAAAAGTCAACTTTTCAATTTATGAATCGATTTTTTAGCTTTTTGAAATTGTCGACTTTTCGAAAAATTTTTTATATCGACTTTTCGACTTTGTTCTCTTTGTGACACATAATATTAAAGCCAATTAGCATTTCTGTGCTCAAATTACATCTTTATTTCTGAAAAAAACAGGGATTCAATTCGCTGAATGCACAAGTAAAATTAATTGATGATGCTGCCAATAAAATTAATAATGTAAACGGAGAAATTTCTTTCCAAATTAAAACAAAACTAAAGAATATATTACAGAAAAATACTGGATTTCATATAATAAAAACAATTTTTGACAATTAGATAGCAATTTTAATGACGAAAATCAAAATGAATATTCTAAAATTGAACTGCCTTCATTTAAATATGCACCTTTAACTTCTGTTGACGTTGAGCCTACATTTTCAATGTATTAAAGCTGGTTTGATCCGAACAGACAAAGTTTTCTTTTTGGAAATTTAAAAAAAAAATTATTTGTTTATACGAATAGAAATCTAAATTTAGTAATTTTGTAACATGAAAATAAATAACTGACTTGTTTTTTTAATATAAATATTAGCGGTATTCACAATGTAGAGTACTTGGCCTGGCAATGTAGTAAAGAGCACAATATCTAAAAACTAAAAACAAAATACATTAGAAATAGAAATGTTTGTCAATAAATAGCTCTTCTGCTTTTTACTATGCCAAGTACTCTACATTGTGAATACCGCTATTGTATAATTTACATACATACATGAATTTTCTTATTTTTACTTTGAAAAAATATATTTAAAACCTTTTATGTTCCTTTATATGTACATATATATTGAAAATGTGACCTGAAATTTATATCTGTCTTTTATTAATAAATATATTTCAAATAAAAAACTTGTTTTTATTGCATATTTTTGTCATTTTTAGTGCATATTTTCTCTCTTTATAGTGCATATTATAAGCGCATATTTTTAATTTTTTAGTGCATGAAAATCCTTGCCTTGGTCATTACAATATCGAAGGCAAAAGCATATTATACTGTATCCTTAAAAACTACATCAAATTTCCGTTATTAATTACGATTGGGGTGCGAAGCGAACTGGTTCAGCTAGTAAAACATAATTTGCTTGAACTTCGTTAGTTTTTTTTTTTTTTACTTTTGAGAATATTTCTGTTACACTTTTCCTACAATTATATTTTTCTTGATAAATTTTATAAATGATTTAAAAAAGTGGCTTATTTTTTATGAAATGTTTGAAACATTAATTAGATTTTAATTTTGATATTGAATAAAACTATATTTTAATCAAAATTATCCAACAAAATGTTTGACTCATTTTTATCCCATTGAGATGAAAAGGTTGACTAAAATTTTAAGTTTTATTCAAATCCAACTAGATTTATATACTTTTTGACCTCTGACCTATAAAGCGAAAGGATTAGATTTTTGCTATTATGATAATATTATCAGTATACTATACTAGATGAATAACACTAGAATTTGTTTGCTGTTCTCTGCACAATTCTGAAAATATTCTTGAATATTTTAAAGTTCATTAAATATACTAAAATAAACTATACGATTTAAAAAACATATATTTAATTACATTAACATCGGAGCACGTTATTTCTTCGTAAAAGAACTACTAAGAACATGTTGCAACCATAGCCTGTTGTGATTATTTTTAAATTCAATATAATTTTTTCTATCCTACTATCTTTATTCTTCTCTTAAGGAGAATATTTAATTTCAAATGAAAATCTCTTTTTTTATATACACAACTGTGACAGCTAAATTCTATTTGTATAATGCGGTACATGTTCATGAACTTGACTTATTTACTAAGAATTTAAAGAAATAATAAAAATGTCAGGTTTTGTTTGCCTTCTTGTGAACTAGAAACAGATTTTGTGTGCGTGCATACTAAACATATTTTATTTATTTATCTATAGTTTTAGAGAAAAGGGGATGCAGAATTCGGCTTAGCTGTATATGATTACAAAATATTTACTACTATTTATTACATGTTTATCATTGGACTTGTTGTAGACTTGTACGCATAATATTTATCTGCTACTTTGATTTCTAGGAGTAAGTATGTATAACAAATATCTGATGTCTGAGCCATTTAATTTTACTGGTATATTTTGTTGCTGTTTGGCTAGCTAATTTCACATTATTTGCCATTATTGGCAAAAAAAAAAAAAAAAAAAGAAAAGAAAACTATAAGAAGTATATATGTATGTATATTGTAAGCTATTGACAACATTCTATATACTAGATGGTATATGACGTAAGAACATATAAAAAATATTTATTAAAATAAAACAAAAAGTAGGTAATGTTAGGAAGAACAAGCAAAAACAATAATTTTATGCTAGAGTAACATGCGTGACTGCAAACATCATCTTGGGTAATTGATTATTAATTTAATTTGTAAAGGTATTAAGATGGATGGATGAATGGATGTATGGTTGGATGAGAGAGAGGTTGGGGGAAATTGTTAGTAATGAAAAACTATAATATACGAATATCATATTCCAATTTAACGTACAAAACTATTAATAGATTTTCCCAAAGGGATGGTTTACACAAGTAAACTTTATGGCTGAATGGATCATAAAAACTACTACTAAATGTTATTTTGGTTTTGGATTACTAAAATTCTATGTAAATTTATAAAGTTTATGACTGCTATAGTGATTTTATAACAAATAATGTTGTGCTCGTAACTAATTAAAGGGAAATTTGGAAAAAGGGACACATTTTGCAAGGTTTTTTGTCACAGAAAAAAGCTAAAGAAGTTTTAATAGCAATTTTAACAACTTTAGCTACTTAAACATATGTAAACAATGGTTAATACTTGCGATTTGAGAAAATACATGTATTTATTATACCCTACACCATCATAGTTGGGAGGGTGTTATGCTTTTGTGCTGATATTTTTAATGTCCAAAAATATTAGTCTAACAGCATCTTTAAAGTATACCAGTCGACTCAGAACCACTTGGAACTGGTAGGTCCTTTATTTCATTTAACCCCCCCTACAAATGTCCTCCCGAATAATGAATTTATCGGCCATAAATGCTTGATTTATATAGATTTCAACAAAAATTCGTTCATAAATAAGTTTTATATATAAAAAAATCACATCTAAAAAATTTCTGCAGATTGATTCATAATCCACAAAATATTTAACACAAATAAGTTTCATATTGTTACGAAATTGTACTTGAATTTAAATATATCTGTTTTAAATGCTGCTTTAAAGTTGTATAATGCCTCTCAACAGCTGTGCTTCTCAAACTTTAACAAATCTGTGGGAATTATTAACATTGCTGTGGAACATATAGCATTGAATAAAAGCTTTGAGTTGAGCATTGTTTGTAAGTATGGCAACACTAAATTAATGACTAACATCGAAAGCTCTAGAATTCGAATATTCTAATTTTAAGATCATTGTAGAATCATAGAGCTTTCTAGATGGTAATGCATTGGCCGTGAGAACACCAATTTGAAGCATCGTTAAGTAAAGACATCAACTGCATTGCCAGTATATACCTGTACATTATAAAGTGTGTGTGTATTTCTGCGAATTGATAAACGTGTATAAAAACACTGAGTGACTATTTGGACTGTTGTTGTTGTACATTCATATCCATATAAATATATAAATGTCTTTGTAAGTTTGTTTGAGCATCACGCCTAAACGGCTAAATCGATTTAATTGAAATTTGGAACGTATATAGATCCTTACTTAGAAGCGTCAATAGGCTATAACTTTTTTCAATACTTTTACCAGAAAGGGATAAAAAGGTGGAAAAACTGGTAAAATTGGTACCTTTGGTTGGTTGGTTTACGTGGTAGTTCACTGCACGCGAACAATCAAGTAGAGTCGAAGGGACTCCGTTTTGACAAGACCACACCACTCGTCAGATGTAATGTCGTTTACATCGCAATTTATATAGAATGTATACAAAAAAGAATGTCCAGTTTCCTAGACCCAACCTGTAGCTGAGAGATATCTCAGTAGGTCATTGAGTTTAGACCCAGCTAACTCACCAAGGTCGGTCAATATAAGGTTGCCCAGGAATTTATGTCTCTTGACACTCAGGGCTGGGCATTCGCAGAGAAGGTGGAAAATTGTTTCCTCTTTTTCCCTATCCTTACAGCTACGACAATGGTCGTTAAAAGGGAGTCCCAGGCGATTTGCATGCTTGCCTAACGTCCAGTGCCCTGTTAATACTGCCAGCAACCTTGATATATCTTTCCTATTCCGAGTTATCAGTTGCATAGTACGTTTTTCGTTAAAGGATGGCCACATCAACTTGGCTACCCTACATGTGTCTAAATTACGCCATCTATTCTCGGCCTTTGTAAGAAAGTGTCTGAAGATTATACCTTTAATAGTCCCCAGTGGAATTGCTACTGAGACCGCATTGGAGATATCTAAGGCAGATCCCATTCTGGCTAGTTCGTCTGCCTTTTCATTACCGTAGTGGTCTCTGTGCGCAGGGACCCAAACCAAAGTAATGTCAGATAGACGACCTAGCCTTGACAGAGAATTCTTACATTGCCTGACTAGTGAAGATGAAGATGTGTAGGCCTTCAGTGAAAGGAGTGCCGCCTGGCTGTCGACAAAAATACCTATATTGCCGCGAGTATTATGATCATGTAGTGTATTACAAGCTATCATGATTGCAAAGATTTCCGCCTGGAAAACACTACACTCATTTGGAAGACGATATGAGATACCTACCCCAAGTTCGTCACAGAAGACGCCAGAACCAACACCACAGCTCATTTTAGAACCATCAGTGTATATCCTGGTGTCATATTCGTATACGAGATTACCCCTATCCCACTCATTCCTGGAGGGAATTAAGACCTTGAATAGCCTATCAAAATCTGTGAATGGGGTTAAATAGTCAGAGGGTTGGAGAACGATCGAAGGAAGTAGGCCCAGAATCCCCGCATGGCCATATGTTCTCGATCTCCAACTTCCAGATGCATGAAGCCTCGCTGCACTACAGGCAGAGGTGGCCATTATGTGAAGGTCTATTGGCATAAGGTGCAGTATAGTGTTCAGTGCCTCTGAAGGACTAGTTCTTAGTGCGCCGGTTATACCAATGCAGGCTGATCTTTGGACTTTGTATAGTTGGTCTACGACATACTTCCTTCTATTTGCAGTCCACCATACAAGAGATCCATAAGTATGAATTGGACGTACTATAGCCGTATACATCCATTTAACTATGCTGGGACTTAGTCCCCATTTTTTACCAAACACCTTACGACAGGTATAGTAGGCCACCGTTGCCTTCTTAACCCTATGTTGAGTATTCAGTTTCCATGATAATTTAGAGTCCAGTATAATACCTAGATATTTTGCATTATTTGAAAGGGGGATTTCACAGCTTTTCAACCGTGGAAGTTTGAAGCTTGGAATCTTGGTCTTTGTCGTGAAAAGTACAAGTTCTGTTTTGCTTGGATTCACCCCAAGACCACTTACCGTGGCCCAGTTATCGAGCAACCCTAAAGCAGTGGACATAATATCGCTGATCACATCCGGAAACAATCCTGATACGAGTATCACCACATCGTCCGCATAAGCGACAACTTTTATCCCTTTCCTGTCTAGATCAATGAGAATCGAGTTAATAACGATAAGCCATAGTAGTGGAGAGATTACCCCGCCCTGAGGTGTCCCTCTACCAACTTGCTTGGACTTAACACTATTTCCAAGATTTGCTGTAACTATTCTTGATTTCAACATGGTTACTAACCAGTCATTGATATATTCTTCAACGTCTAGGTTATTAAGAGCTTGTTGAATTGCAAGAGTAGTAACATTATTGAAAGCACCCTCTATATCCAGGAAGGCTGCCATTGTGTATTGTTTAAATTCGAGAGATCTCTCTATAACTCTTACGACCTCGTGCAGAGCTGTCTCTGTAGAGCGACCCTTGAGGTAGGCGTGCTGACTATTAGATAGCCTTGTTGTGCCCTCTAGTCGATGCCTTATATGGGCGTCAATGAGTCTTTCCAACGTTTTAAGCTGGAAAGATGAAAGACTAATTGGACGAAAGTCCTTTGCCTTCTCATGACTTCTTTTGCCAATTTTAGGAATAAAAACGACCTTAACCCTCCTCCAGTTAACCGGAACATGGTTGAGAGAGAGACAGAGCGTAAATATTCTATGAAGCCAGGGAATAATATGCCTTTTTGCACTTTGAAGCATCTTTGGCATTATACCATCCGGCCCAGGTGACTTGAATGGTGAGAAACTGTCAATCGCCCATGATATCCTCTCATAGGAGATGATGTTTCTATCGATGTTGGAAAAAGTTCTACCTTCACCTTCACTCTCAATATTCGTAGCAACATCCTTGCAGCCTGGAAAGTGAGTATTCAGTAGGATGTCAAGTGACTCTGCTGAGGATTCGGACCAGGAGTCATCCTTCCTTTTGATATAGGTAGGATTGGATTGCCCCTTGGCTAGAATTCTGCTGAGTCTTGCAGAGTCTTTTGTGTTATCTATAGATTCACAGAAGCTTCTCCATGAGTTTCTTTTTGCGACTACTATAGCCTTCTTGTAGACTTTTAATTGCTCGCGATATGGCTGCCATAATTTACTATTATAGCTAATGTTAAAGGCCCTACGTGTTTCCCTACGTAGTTTAGATAGCTCCGAATTCCACCAAGGAGGGAAGCTTTTCTTAGCCTTAGTGACTGGACAGGAAACTTCGAAAGCTTTGACAACAGTTTTACTAAAGTTTTCCTCTATACTTTCAAGACCAGTGATCGAATCTTCAACAACTGGCATATTCTTAAGTTTGTGTCTGAGGATCCCATTAAATTTGAACCAATCAGTCCTTCTTGGGTTCCTAAATTGTATTTTCTCTGTCAAGTTCTGATGTCTAATATCGAAGAGAATCCAATTATGGTCAGAAAACGATCTTTTATTGGATACCCTCCACCTATCTACTGATACCTTAGACCTATCATTTATGAGTGTAATATCTAATACTTCCTCCCATCCATTATAGTTATCCGAACTTGGAAAGATGAATGTTGGCGTGTTACCAGAATTACATATACTTAGTTTATTCGAGTTAATGAAATTAAGTAAAGACTCACCTCTTTCATTTATTTCACTGCTACCCCAGATTGAATGCCTAGCGTTGGCATCGCAACCCAGGATAATGTCGTCCGATACCCCTACAGAGGACAGTAGAGCACTCACTTCGACTGGAGGAGCTGTCTTCTCATGCGCCATGTAGCTAGAGGCAATCGTAAGGCTTCTATTATGCGGTAGCTCGACCTTTGCTACTGTAAGGTCCTCTGAGCTTAGCTGCGTACAAAGAAAAATGTTAATCGATTTTTTGGCAATAATACATGATCTTGGCCTACCATTGTTTCTTGCATAGAGGATGTTATATGCTGAGGCCGGGAACCCCTTCACGTCCAAGTCTGAAGCCCAGGGTTCTTGCACCAGCCCAATGTCCAGGTCCTCTTCGGCTAAGAGTACCCGAAGGTTATCTGTAGCACATTTGGAGTGCTGCAGATTTATCTGCACTATCTTAAGTGCCATTGTTGTCTGTTGTGGGGGGTTCGGAGAGCTTCATCCCTGTGAGCAGAGAGTTTGCAGCTTCAACCTCATCCGCTTCACCGCTCCCCGTACCTGTGGGCCGAAACACTTTTACCTTCGCGTCCCTCACTCCGAAGAACAGCTTGAAACCCGCCTTCTCAAGCTCGACTGAGCCAGATTCAGTGATGGCGAGAATTAGGCAAGTGTGGCCATCGCCTTGCTCAACGCGGATGATGGACCAGTCATCCATGTGGATGTTGGGGTTCTGCAGCTTCAGACACTCCACCATCTTATGTGCATCGGTTGTCATCTTCGGTAACCAGATACGAGCACGCGGTCTCATAGGGATTTCTTGAGCCGGGATCAGTTTAAGGCTTAAACCTTCCCATGCACCACTGATCTTAGCGATGCATTTGCTAAGAAAGTCCTTTGAGAACTCGTCCAAGCATTTGATCACCCTGTAGCCCCGGTGAATTTCACCAGAGTCAAAACGAGGTGCCGTACCAGTCCTATTAGCGAACAAGTATTCCATCACGAGTTCGGTTAATTTGGACTCGATAGCACCCCATTCTGTTACCACAGGATTGATGATACCGTCTTTCTCTGTCGCCAGAGCCATTAACAGATGGTCTTTAACCACCTCGTTGAAGGGCCGCCTGGCGGATGTGGTCGTGGTTGATGTGGGTCCCGGAGTGGCTTTTTTGTCGGCAACCTTTCTCCTTTTGGGCGATTTTTCTCCCTCTGTCTGAGAGCGATTGCGCTTGGACCTCTCTATGTCTTCGGCTGCTGCCTTAGATGTGCTGGGTACGGAATCCATAACCTTTTGGTACTCATCTACCACAGCTTGGTATTTTACGCGATCTTCCTCATCACGTTCGTGTGGAGCGCCGCTGGCAGCATTCTTGTCAATCTTGTCAAGAATGAATAGTGCCTTGGCGTATCTGGATTTGAGGATGTCTTTCTGACTCTTCCTCTTTTTTCTTTTCTTCTTCAATTGGTCGCCAGCCTTGGCATCCGATTGAGAAGGAGCATTTGTCAAGTTCTTGGAGGGCAGTAGAGTGCTGTGACGGTCACCCACGCTGCCTGACATTTCGACCAAAGTCTCTTGACTAGAGGCTAGTAGGTCGTCTTCTGAAGATGATCCGAGATCACCGGTCTTCTTCAGGAGGTTGTTATTGTTGTTGTTGTTTTCGTTGTTGTTTAAGTTCATTTTTGGTCCCACGAGTAGGCACGTAAAGGGATGGACCATCCATGCAGTGACGGCGTACATGGACTGGACAGAAAATGATTACAACCGGCCCGTGTCCTAGCACCGGAGGGGAGCTGTTAGCGACTAATCATCTTTTACCACTAATTAGCCATTCAGGTTCTCGGCACTGCTACCAACCACGTTAACCTTACAAGTGGGGGAAGGGAAAAAGGGGAAGAGAAGGGATAAAGAAGGGGAAGGGAAAAGAGAGGGGAGGATAACCTTTGGTCATGAAGGCTTTTGAGTTCGTTATCTCGAAAGTCGACCCTACATCAGCGGTGTCCACAGCCAAGATAAAAACCACAGCCCACACTAAAGCCACCACATCGCGACAAGATTGTTATCCAGGTGGTAGATTGGTACCTTTAGTTCTTAAACAATAAGTACCTTTAGTTCTTAAACAATAATTACTAAACGGCTGAACGATTTTTACTACGACCGGGTCAAGCTAGTTTTAAATAAAGAGTTGTTAAAATTTTAAAATCTTAAACGGCTTTTATTTGGAATCTAAAGTATCCAGTTTATTTAAAGGAAATAAACCAACGTTTTCAAAAGGTGAAAACGTAGAAAGAAATCACGCGACATAATTTCATAGCGATCGTTGCATAATTGGTCATAGATCCCAAACAAGACCCACTTCCGAAAATGACTTTTACAAGAACAAAACTGTTACAAAAGGGTAAGTTTCATATATAAATAAATCACACGATCTACTTTGATGACGATCGGTTCATAATTGGTCATTGGTCTCATATAAGGACCAATTCAGAGAACAACTATCGGAAATAAATTGAGCGTATGACTTAAAAGGCGGGATTTACTATAGATTGCTTATCTTTTGAACGCGGTTTTTGTTTTTAATAATTTGTATATTATTTTGAAGCGTACATAACTGTCATTTATTTTCATTTAGTTATTGAACAATATAGTATAAACAACAATGTTTTTTTTTCTTCGAAAATGTCGAGTTTTGTATCAACGAATCGTCATAAGCGGGATATTTTGCTTTACTTTATTAACCAAAGCTTATGGTGAATAAGTTCCATTTCAACGTGCGAGAGACGGTTTGTGCGGTTAAGAAGCGATGATTTTGACACGGAAGACAAAGATCGCGCAGGCCAACCAAACATGTTAGAAGATCAAGAATTTGGGGTATTACTTCATGAAGATTGTTGTAAAACTCAACAAGAGCTTGCAAAACCATTAGAAGCTACTCAAGCAGCAATTTCAAAACGTTTGCCAAAATCAGGGAAATTTGCATGTTTTTTATAGGACTTTATGTTAAAATATAAAAAATTGTACGAACTTAAAAAAGCGTTTAAAACCTGTGCATGTCCTTTGTGACTCCTACTTTGTGACCCCACATCTGTGTGGACGTTCGTCAAAAAAAATATAAACTCGAGTACGCCTATGGTATGTCTATGTGAAATTACATTCAATAGGAACCGCAGATCCACTATGCACACGCAGAGAAAAAATATAGTTGTGCATGTTTACACTAACCATTTCCACATTTTTAAAATTTGTTATCAATATTATAGTCACAGTAACTATTTACCATAATCTGGTTACTTACGATTCACATGATTGTATCAATCCTATATATGGTAACAATAAACAAGTATATGTTTGTGACAACCATTTTTTTGATAAATAATTTTATCATAATATGTTGTTCTCAGATTATGATATCCATAAGTCGAGAGCAACATAATATGGTAAGTCCTTCATCATAACAATGGTTGTCACAAACATATACTTGTTTACTGTAACCATGGCATACAGCCCGTGAAACTGCATGAGTGATTTCCTAGTAGTATCCTATGTCGTTTCGGTGATTATAATTGGTCCTGGATTTCTATTTACTGGGTAATTTTAAGTCAAACGATGTGCTATTCCATGTGTATTTTATGACTGTGATTTCTATTTAACTGAAATCTTGGGTATATTTTAGATACAACCTTTCCTTTAAACAAAATAGGGTTCCTGTGAAATTGTATTTATTCTCCCTGCCATAAACATACAGCAAATCAAAAGATTGAATGAAATTAACAAACTCATATATTTTTCATTACAAACATTATTAAATAATAAAATATATTTGCAATAAAAAACAAACATTATATTATATGACATTTTTATATACATACATGCGATTATAACATTTTATACAACAAAATAATTTTTATAATAATCATAAGCATAAATGGGCAAAATTCTTCTGAAAAAGCTTATAACATCTCAATCCACAAAATTATATTTATAATGTTCTTGAGTAAAAATTAAAAAAAGAAAAAAAAAATAATGCCTCCCATGTTTAATATTTGTATTAAGGGATATATGTATGTATGATAAAAATTCGCTTAAGACATCAAGGTTATTTAAGCATATTTATTTTGTTCGTTTTGTTTTGCCTTTTTATGTCAAAAAGACATTAATCAATTGGTCAACCAAGACGCATGATTGATTTTTATTTGTGATAAAGAAACCAATAAGTTTGGTCAGTATTATTTAACACAATAAAGTGCAGGAAAAAAATATAAAAGCACTTGATTTTTATTTCGCAAACATTTCTCTTTCTTTCCTTAAACTATTAGTCATTTCTTAGTGCCTCTAAGTAAATTTTCTTCACTTTGTGTTGCATAACAAAAAAAAAAAAAACAAAATAAAAATAGAACAAATCAAAGCCAGGCGTATACTTTATTTGGTTGTGCGTAATACTAGCACTAAGGCGTATGAGTAGTATTAATTAATAAAATTTGATGATTTTTTTTTTCTTTCTCCTGATTACAACTTCTGTTTGAGAAATGCTATTGAATGAGAAACGATTAATTCGCAAAGGCTACAAACGAAAATTTCCAATATATGAGTATTATAAATTATATGAAAAATAAAATAACAAAACTATATGAGAGAAATCAAAAATGTTGGAGAATTTCTAGAAAAATATTTAAAAAAAAATGTCTTTTCATATGAACGTCAATTTCTGATACATAAGCATGATAAAACTTGGTTTAAAGTTAAAGAATTAAAACAAATTTTAAATTAAAATAACGTTGCTTAATTAAAATAACACCAATTCATAGAACTCTGTAGGACGAGAAGCGTGTTTTTAAATATTTAATAATTTTTACCTTTTAAAAACGTGTTTTGTTTCCTTTAAATAAACCGGAGACTTTTGATTGTAAATAAAAGCAGCTTTATTTATTTCAAATGTACAACAACAACAATCTAAATAGTCACTATGTGTTTTAATACACAGAGAAAACAGATTCGTGATAGCAACCGAATTTGTTGCCAATCGAATGATTCTACCTTAGTGATTGAATTTTACAGTTGTGGCTACAAAACTTTAGAAGGGGTAAAAAAAGTTTGGTTGCATCAACCGAAATTCTTCTTCATCAACTGACTTTCTGTTGCCAGAACCGAAAAATTCGATGTGTGGCACCGAATCATTCGATTGGCAACAAATTCGGTTGCTATTACGAATCTGTTTTCTCTGTGTACACATACAGACGTTTATATAACACTTTATAATGAATTCTTGGTAATGTACAAGAATTCACTGGTAATACAGCACACTTTAAGGCAGTTAATTTGTCTTTACTTAACGATGCATCAATTTATATACGCTGCATTACCATCTAGAAAGCTCTATTTCTACAATGATCTTAAAACTAGAATATTGTTACGTTTTCGCCTTTTAAAAACTGTGGTTTATTTCCTTTAAATAAACCGAATACTTTTGATTGCAAATAAAAGCAGTTTTAGTAGTTTAAAATTGTAACAACTCTTTATTTGTTCAAATGTACAACAACAGTCTAAATAGTCACTATGTGTTTTTAATACACACACACACGTTTATAATGCATAAACTATAATGTACAGGATAGTTGATGTTAACTCTAAAAGCGCCTATGATAAACTCACTCGCTACTGCAACAGCAGTCACTATTTATACACACCGCCATCTTCATCCGAGTAGCCTAGATTGTTCTTAACGGTCAAAACTCGTATGTTCGAATTCTAGAGCTTTCGATGTTAATGTTAGCAGTTTAAACCATAGAGAAATATACATAGATCGGAAAATCTCCTCTCAAAGACCTAACTCAGTTGTCAAAAACCTAAGTGCTGAGAATGTAGTAGTAAAAAAAACTACGTGAAAACAAAAGCAACACTCGTATGTGTGATTATTTTGAGTAAAATTTTTTTTCTAGTTTCCGCTCTTGTTGTTTCTCTATGGTTTAAACATTTACCCTCTTATTCATAACCAATTTTTAATTTATTAAAAGGATTATAAAACAGAATTTCCATACAAAATTTGTTTTATAAACCTGTAATAAATTTAAAAATTGATTATGAATAAGGACTTTAGTGTTGTCATACTTACAAACAATGCTAATAACTGCATGCTATCAACATTGTTGATAAGTAGAAGCTTCTACTGATGCACGTGTTTATAAGCATGATGAATATTGTAGGCAGTTGTTACAGACCGTTAAATTCAAATCGCTATTGCAATACAAACAATGTTTAACCCAAAGCTTTTATTCAATGTTGTATGTTCTACAGCAATATTGGTTAAAAATTAATGATGATCACGATAATTTTGCTTGTAAAATTAGCAAAAGGTAACTTTTCAAGATTTTTTCTTGAAAAACTTGCCCTTTTTATAACTTTAGGTGTATGACTTACAATAGATGGCGTATCTTTTGAACGCGGTTTTTGTTTTAATAACTTATATGAAATTTTTCAAAAATTGCATTATTTTGATAGATCCACTAAGCGACCAAATTGGTCTTCAAGGAAAATTTCTAAACTTTCTTTTAAGAAAAAAGAAGGACAATATGTTATAAGGTACATGATGAGAAAAAAGACCTGCTTGGCCAAAATGTCAAATTTTGACATCACGACCGATCTTGTGGAAAAATTGTATCTGAATTACTATCCAATAAAACTAACCTTGGTGCAAATTTCATCCCGATCGGAGGACATCGATTTTAAAAGTTGGTTCACATGAAATCCCCTACATACATTTGTTGTTAGTCTAATAAAAGAAAAATTGAGAAAATTGGGAAATATTTTTTTTCAGTACAACTGTGCAATATTTGTTGATTTGGTTAAAGCAAACATATCAAATATACACGCAGAGAAAAACTATAGTTGTGCATGTTTGCAGTAACCATTTAAAAAGGTTTAAAAGTTGTTTAACAATATTATAGTTACAGTAACTATTTACACGATTGTGGTAATCATAATATGGTTAACTTACGATTCACATGATTGTATCAATGACATATATGGTTACAGTAAACAAATATATGTTTGTGACAACCATTGTTATGATGAATCTTTATATCATAATATGTTGTTCTAAGATTATGATATTAATTAGCCGCGAGCAACATATTATGATAAAAAGATTCATCATAAAAATGGTTGTCACAAACATATACTTGTTTACTGTAACCATATATATGATTAATACAATCATGTGAATCGTAAGTTAACCATATTATGATTACCACAATCATGTAATGGAAATGGTTACTGTAAACATGCACAACTATATTTTTCTCTGCGTGTAGCTATCTCCAAATTTCTTATCGTATTTGCCCGAATTTGGTTGAAATTTGTTTCATTTCTTCATTTAATTCTAAAATACTGAATAACAATCATATAATATAATAAATATCCGAAACTTTATTTATTACAGAAACTAAAAAGTGGCAGAATACTGCCTAAAATATTTGTAATCTATAAAAATGTCTAAAGTCTAGTGACTCTAATTTATTTTGAATTTAATCTATAAGTAAGAAACTGTGAGTATATTTGTACAGATTAATGAAAATACGTTTGTAAGTTTTAAAGCATATTTTTAAGTTTTCAACTTTTAAATGATCATAACTTTAAGAGGTTTTTTTCTATGGTCTATCAAGCGATCTGAATTCAGTTTCAATGATTCTCAATATTTTTTGATTTTCTTCATACATAAGTATACTTATACTTATGTTTGTGCTGGCCTTATGGGATATGTTCTTTGCTCTCAGCTGACAACTCGTGTGATAACAATATGTATAGTTTTTTTTTTACATTTTATAGCTTGAAGACAAATGTCAATAAATTTGTTATTTTGTTAAGAACAACCAACCATTCTTGCAGAAAAATTCAATTTTCTTTTTGTATTTTTTTTTTGTGTTTTTTTTTTTGCCATTTACATACAGCCCTTTCTTTTCGTTGTTTCTTAGTTTCTTTAGTTTTTATGTGAGTTGTAAATGTAATAAAAATGGAAGATAAAAAAGTGTATGTAAATATACAACGATTTGTTTAAACAAAAAAGAAAATTTACATAAAACACGTTTTATATATATACAATAAATGCGAATAAGTTTCCAAATTCAAATATATTCATATCCTTAATTTCAATTTTCATGTTGAAGTCATTTTCAGTTTGGTTTTTTTTTTTTTTTTTTTGAAGTGAAGAAATTCCCAATTTGTATTTTATTAAAGCTAATGATATAATAAATATGTATTTGCAAAATTTTGTTATCATAAACAAAAAATTCACATTGAATTTGTCAAATTTATGAATATCGAGGTCGTAATTTGACAATAACGCTTAACTGGCTAATTAATAACAACTTAAAATAAAGCTACCAATTGTCTGATACCAATAGTACTGATGTTATCCTGTAAATTTTCATATTGCTGTACATAAACTGAAACTGGTACTGTTTTTAAAATACATATATCATATCAGTTTAAAGGTCATGATAACGATCAGTCAAATAAAATCAAATTTAATGTTGTATATTGTATGGTTTAGAAGTTACGCAAGATTGGTTCCGCGTTTGATCACAATCGACTTTAAATGCAATCGTGTGACAAATTCGCAGGAGTATTTGGCCTTGTTCACCCGCAATATGGACGAGTTTTTACGCCGTTTCGTTACCGTGGAGTTAAAACACTGGGATTTTCAGGGGTGAATTTCAGTCAATAAAGTCTTGGCTACCGCTTTTTGGGATGAACACGGTATAATCCACATTGACTACCTTCAAAAGAGTAGAACAATCAATGATCTGACCTAGTAGGTCATTTCGAGCATATTTGAACATGATGTGTTATGTTAAACAAGTTATAAATTGATTGTTTGTCAAAACAAATCACACTAGTTATCAACGTCTAAATTTATTAACTTTGCAAATCCCACTGTGCAGTGCTATCACTGTAAGTACTTATACGTTTAATATTTGAAGAACTTACACAACATGAAAAAGGATTAACACAACAATGTGTGTTAAGTATTTATAAAGCTCGAGTAAAGGTCAAAAGTATATCTACAGCATTTAAAAGCTTGTTTTTCTTTCATATTAAACGTTCATATTAAATTAAAGATTGAGATTTAATAACGTCAAGAAATGTAGGCCAGGCCAGCGACCACATTTAAAACTACGTACAGAGAGAAACAGAATTGTTTTCTGCATATTTAATACTCGTACTTTTAAGTACTTTTAAAGCTGTTGTATAATCACAATCAACAACATAAGATTTTCAAAAAATAATATTGTTGTTTAAAAGAAAAATGTTGATGTTGGTAGGAAATTAAGAATAACACACAGAAAAGAATGTACTTAAGATTACTTTTACAAAATAAAAATAGAAATAAAGACAAGACAAGACAAGACTACACGCACAAAGCAGTGTTAAGTTTCACACATAATTGCCGACATTTGCAAGACAAAAGAAACCATATCGGAGAGGAATATAAAAAAAACTACTCGTAACATATGTATGTAAATCAAATACAAAAATTAATCAATGTGCAATATTTATTTACTATTATGTACATATGTATTTTTGCATTTCCAATAATTGCTTGTCTTTAACAGCCATATGGTCAATTGTTAAAAGATCTTGGCTTTATGCCAAAGTTTGTTAATAAATCTTTTAGAAAATTAAAAAATTTCAGTAAATATAATAAACCATTCTCTTAAATGTCAACAACATTTACATATTTATTTATTTTGGTACAATTTTGTATAGAATATTTTAAACGTATTCGTACGTACATATGTTGTTTCGCTATTGTATAATATATTTTATCTAAATGTTTAATGTTTTATTTTTTTTTTTTTTTTAATTCAAAAACTTTGTTTTTTGCAAATTTAAAAATCATGTTTCATTTAGAATACATGCATGCATTTGTCTGTTAAACATGTTAGACTGAATGATAGTTAGACAGAGTTGCCAGTAAGGAAGAAAACTGTCTTAATTCTGTGATGAAAATCTAAGAAGCTAAGCGGAGTCTCCAACAGTAATTGAACATACTAATCAGTACACATCCCTAAGGTACCTGATTGTAAAATGTATCAAAATATACATATTGTTACGTTTTTACCTTTTAAAAATGTGGTATATTTCCTTTAAATAAACCGGATACTTTTGAATGCAAATAAAAGAAGTTTTAGTAGTTTAAAATTGTAACAACTCTTTATTTATTCAAATGTACAACAACAACAGTTTAAATTGTCACTAATTGTTGATATGATATGATAAACTCACTGATTACTGCAACCACAGTCACTATTTATACACACTGCCATCTTCATCCGAGTAGTCTAGATTGTTCTTAACGGTCAAAACTCGTATGTTCGCATTCTAGAGTTTTCGATGTTAATGTTAGCAGGTTAAATATTTAGTGTTGCCATACTTACAAACAATGCTAATAACCGCATGCTATCAACATTGTTGATTAATAGAAGCTTCTACTGATGGACGTGGTTATAAACATGATGAATGTTGCAGGCAATCGTTACAGACCGTTAAATTCAAATCGCTATTGCAAATTCGTAACAATATGTTTATTGTCTTTTTTAATTCTTAAATATGGCTTTAACTACACGCACAGAAAAAATATAGTTGTGCATGTTTACAGTAACCATTTCCCCATTTTTAAAAGTTTTTTAATAATATTATAGTCACAGTAACTATTTACATGATTGTGGTAACCATAATATGGTTAACTTACGATTCACATGATTGTATCAATCATATATATGGTTAAAGTAAACAAGTATATGTTTGTGACAACCATTGTTAAGAAGACAATTTTTATCATATGTTGTTCTCAGATTATGATATCAATTAGCCGATAGCAACATAATATGGTAAAACCTTAATCATAAAAATGGTTGTCACAAACATATACTTGTTTAATGTAACCATATATATATATATATATATATATATATTTTTTTTTAAAACAAACAAAAACTGCGAAGCGTTTTGCTTGTCTGCAGATACACCCAGATTCTCTGGCGGAAATCGAACCCGCAACCCCCAGATTGGTAATCCAGCACACTATCGTGTAGTCTATCGGGGCACCCGTACAATCATGTGATTCGTAAGTTAACCATATTATGGTTACCACAATCATGCAAATAGTTACTGTGACTGTAATATTGTTAAAAAACTTTTAAAAATGTGGAAATGGTTACTGTAAACATGCACAACTATATTTTTGCTCTGCGTGTACTTCCTTGACCTTATAATAAGTATTCAAATCGTATAAGTTATAACTAATGCTAAAAACTATTTGATCTCAGTTGGGAGCCATGATGGACAAAAAGTACTCATATTAATATATAAGTTCTACGAAGCCTTGTTCGTGTTCGTATGTTGTCATCTTTAATTAATCTTGTAAGCAGATTCGAGTTGTATTCCTCTTAAATTTGTCTAAACTAATATTTTACCAATAACACTTCTAAGTCACTATGGACGTTTCAATTTCTTATATTTCATGGTACTCCCGTTATGGCCTTAAGCATTTTGGGTTGGGCTCTCTGTATAAGATAAACTCTGGTATTATTGCTA
This sequence comes from Calliphora vomitoria, assembly GCA_942486065.2. Lineage (NCBI taxonomy): Eukaryota > Metazoa > Arthropoda > Insecta > Diptera > Calliphoridae > Calliphora > Calliphora vomitoria. The sequence goes on from OW818029.2 coordinate 31,250,542, forward strand.
AATGAGATAGATTTACATAACGTGTTTACTCGCTTACTATCTTTAAATTTAAATAAAACAAAGTGTGTATGAGATATCATCGAAATTTTGTATTCGTTTGAAATGCCTATCGATGCCATTACATATGAAATAAAACATCGCGTAAATGTCCGCCGCGGCTTTGCTGCATGGCTCGCATCTGAAGTGTTAAATTTTCCATGGCGCATAAATCATTCTGAATTTTACCGATGGCATTTTATTTAATAATTTGCACGTGTTGTTGAACGCTATATACCTCCATGGAGATTTTGTAAATTAAACTGAAAAAATTACAGAAAATTCGACAGATGTAGCTTCAACAATATGACCGCTGTCAACTGTCAAAGTTCGGAAGTCTCTTTTGGAAGAATTTCTAAATTATAAGTAAAACAACAAGAGAGGTATTAGCTTTTTAGTTATTATCTGAGGGTATGGGAAATTTAAACACAATCTACACTGTATTGTGCTAAATTAGAACACAATAGGTGGGAAAAACATTAGGAAGGTTAAATTTCTAAAACATAAAGGAAATTTCCTATTGCTTAGGAGATATTCATTTCAAAAACGAAATTATATATCTGTCGTTTATGTAAAAAATACGTTAAGTCGTATCAAACAAACAGTGCTAAAGGAAGCTAATTTTCAAATTACTGCTGACATTTTTAGCTTTTATTTGATAACCATTTTTGGATTATGCATTTTATATATGTTTTTGAAAACTGTTTATCCTTTGCAATTCTAAAAACTATTTAAAAAAATAAAACAAAATTATTTTTTTTTTTTAAAAATTTAAAAAATATTTTTTTTTTCAAAATTGTTTTCAAAAATATTTTTTTTACGAAATAGTTTTTTTTTAAATTTTTTTCAAAAAATTATTTTTTTTAATTTACTAGTGAAAAAAAAATTTATGACAAAAAATTTTTTTTGGTTAAAAAATATTTTTCCCGATTTTGACCCATTGTAGGTCCAAATTAATACAGCTTTATATAGATCGTTGCAATGGACTTTAAAATATCTATCATTAGATATCCATATTGTCTATATTAATGACTTAGTAATCCAGATATAGATCAAAACTACGCCAAAAATAGAGCCAATTTTCTCGATTTTAAATAGCAACCGAGCCGGAAGAATTCCCGTTATATTGATGTATGAATCAAGTTTGTAAGTTATTTGGGGTCTTCAGAAAATTGATTTCAACAGACAGACAGACGGACATGGCTAAATCGACTCCGCTATCTATAAGGATCCAGAATATATATACTTTATAGGGTTGGAAAATTATATTGTGGAATTTACAAACGGAATGACAAACGCAGTGTTATTATGAATGGTATCTACTTTCACGTATACATACAGTATTGGCCATAACTAAAGCACCCCCTCAGTGAATTTTTTTCACATTATATTTTTTTGTATAAAAACTAAGTTTTAAATTTTTATTTTGTATTATTTTCAATTGTTAATATATTTACTATTGATAAACAAATTCTTTTAAAGTTAATCTTTTTATAAGATGTAACATTAAATAAAAAGATATTTAAAGCTGGAAAATAAAACGGACAAAACTAAAGCACCCCCTTCATGGATATAATATAAAAATTTTTTTAATTTATATTTTGTTGCAAATACTTTGTTTTAGACACAAGCACATCTATTATTCATAGAAGATATTAAGTTTTTTATGGTGTCTTGCGATATTCCTTCCCAGGCTATAATAATGCCTTGAAATTAATCGTGAAAATTGCCGATCCTTATTTCTGCAATTTTCACGATTTATTTTCATATTATCAATCTCCCACAAGTTCTCAATAGGATTGAAATCGGGAGATTGAGCAGGCCAATGAAGATCTTGAATCTTATTGCTCTGTTGCTAAGTCATTCAAAATTTGGAGGTGGGCTTAGGATCGTTATTCTGTTGCAACCTCCCTATAAGTGACATTTCTTCACTGGCATAAGGCACCATTACATCTTTCAATATATCACGGAACATGAACCGATCCATAATCCCATTAACTTTATTAATTGGCCCCATTCCTTGACCAGAAAAGCAACCCCAGACCATTACATTGCCCCATCCATGTTTTATTGTTCCTTTGAAATACTTAGGATTCAGTCTTTCTACTTTTCGTCTGCGTACACGCCTTATTCCAACGCAACTTATTAATTTGTATTTGGATTCATCAGAGAACAGTACTGTCTTCCTTTTTTGGACACTCCAGTCGATGTGGGCTTTGGCAACCTCCCGTCTAGCTTTCTTGTTCTTAGCTGATATAAACGGTTTTTTTGCTGGTGATCGGCTGAATAATCGTGCTTCTACTGCTCTTCTACGGATTGTTTTTTCGCTAACGCATAATCTTAAACTTGTTCTTACTTGACTAGCAGATGCTGTAGGATCTTTTTGCATTGCTCCTTTGATAAAGGAATCATCATATCGAGTGGTTTTACGAGGACGTCCTCCAGAATGCCCCGGTGATATACGACCAGTTTGCAAAAACTTTGAAATCAGCCGGGAAATAACTGATCTGTTAATTGAATGTTGTTTATTCAATTCATGCCGTGATAAGCCCGTCTTTCAGTCTTCAATAAATTTAATTTTAAATTCCCTGGAGTACTTGTTCCTTGCCATCCATTGTTTTTTCACAATAAACTGTATAGAACTTAAATTATACAGACTACGCCTTCCTTTATTTTTATCTTCTGGAATTTTTAAATGCATCCGTTGTGAGTCCCGTTAACTGAAATTGCAAATATGCAGTAGCATAGTCATATTTTTAAACATCTTATAAGGGGGTGCTTTTGTTTTGTCCGTCGCGTTTGGTGCTTTTGTATGTTTTATCATTATAAATTAGATGTTCATACAATTATCCTTTCCTAAATGAACACAATATGAACATTAACAATATAAGCTATTAAAATATATACTAATACATCCCAAAAAAACCTTTTTTATCCAAAAAATTATGATATGAAAAATATCCATTGAGGGGGTGCTTTAGTTATGGCCAATACTGTATGTATATAGATTTTTTTGTGTGTATGGAAAAGATATTAAAATTATTACAGGGTATAATTATTACAAAAACTTATATTTTATTATAAAATATCTAAGCATCACCTCAAAAAAACTTTTCAGTTCAATATGAAACAACATGATTAATAAAGTTCACAATGGAATGTGGGCACCTTAAAATATAAATCATTTTTTTTTTTTTTTTTAAGTTTCGGTTTGTTTCAGATTTTGCCGAAAAAAGGATTTTTTGGTCGAATGTTAGGTTCGGTTCGGTTCGGTTGCAGCCTGAAAATCCCAGTTTCAGCCTGACTCAAATAAACAGCCTGGTTTTATTTAATTCTGTTCCAAACTTCCGATGCGCTCTAAAGTACTTCTAGCTGTAACAATGGCAACTCTAGTCCTTTTTAACATCTTTGGAATGTGTTACATATTCTATTCTCCCTCCCTCACTTCCTCAATTTCACTGTTTTGTTTGTTTTATGCATCTCGCCCCACATCCTCTGACTATGACATATTCAAAATTCATTGAGTGCTTTTTAAAATCACAATAAGTATGGATGTTTGCACGTATTGTTAGATGTGTGAGTGTGTTTCTGAATATGAATATGCAAATTTTAAATAAAACACAGTACAGTAGGTGCATCCATTAAAATTTTATACAAACAAGTAAATATTTCTGATTATTTCAAAGTTCCAGTTTGATTTTTGTTTGAAATTGTCATCTTCGCAACAAGTTCTATTGAATCGTTGCGAATCCAGTACCCCTTGGAATGATTCTGAAACCAGTTCCCTAATCAGTGATTTTTGTTTGAACTAGTACTTCAGAAGCGATATATAACAAACACTCCTTTTTAACAACAGTTCTAGAACTAGTTCTTCTATCTTTGTTTTTTTGTTCGAAATTGTAATACTTGAAACTAGTTCTGTGAACGAGTCTTTTATTACAAAAAAAATATTTTTAAATGCTGGCTTATCTATTTTTGGTTTGTTGCATTCGGTTTTACAAATACCCATGATGAATCCTCTAAAAAAATATTTTGAAAAAGAATCGATGTCAACATTATTCAATGAACACAATAATACAATTATCCAGTTTGGTTTCGGTTCATAAAGTTATTTTGGAACTAGTTTGTGTTCTATAGAACTAGTTCTAAATAACTAATAAATATTAAATTCTATAGAATTTCTTAAGAATCACAGCATTGTTCTTCAGAACGGGTTTTAGAAATAGTTGCGATATCACTAATTCTATGGGTGTTAAAGAACTAGTAATTTTGGAACAAGTTCTAAATATGTTACCAGGTTATACAAAATTCAAGTTTAAATTTAGAAGAAAATAAATTAAATTTGATCAATTTGGATTTTAGGTCTGAAATTTTTTATGTATTCTAGTTATTTCAAATGCAAATACGGTAAAATGTTTGTTGCTCCTGCAAATTTGGAACACCCTACTAAACAGTCACTTTCATCCATCCATCCTTCCATCTATTCATTCAATTTTTGCTTCATTCATACAACACAATGCGAATATAAATCTAGGAAAAGCAACAACTAGAAACATGAAATATTCTGTAAATTTTTTTCTATATTTTTGTATGTGTGTATTTTGCATGTTATTTTATTATTATTATTTTTTTTTATCCATTTTTGTTGTTGCTCTGAATATTTCCCATAAATACTGATAAAGTCAAAAATACAGTTACATTTTGATGTTTTCCGCCGGAAACTTAGCTTGCAATAAAAAATTGTGACTTTTTTTTTTGCTGTGTGCTTTATTACACTCAGTCAACTACAAATACACGTACAAGAGTGAGGAAAGTATTTCATGTGTCATTTGATATTTGATTTTCTCTTAACTAAATGTATGCCAATATAAAAGTATTTGCTATTTTAAGTGACGTGGCAAGTTGGTGCTAAGAGAACTAGTCGTAATTGCTATTGGAGGCACAATTCAAAGCAATGTTTAAGAGGGAAATCTGTAGTTGTAAAACAAATTTGCTTTAAATTTATCCAAAGGAAATAGGAGTTGTTAGTTCAACACTTTGGAAATTTGTGCAATGACCTTTAATTATGGATTAATTCTTGTACTTATAGTTTTATAAATGTGAAAAGGTTATTTATAATAAATTCATGGAAAAAATCGGAATCACAGTTGTATACTTTACACTTCTCAATAATCTAGCGTAGGGAATATTGTCACTAGGGTTTTTACCCGGAATTTTGCCAATTTCTCACTACCCGATTCCCGGGATTTTATAGCCGGAATTAAAAACTGACGAAACTACAAAGAAAACAAGTTAGAACTCAAATTTTTCGCAAAAAAAGTTAATATTTTGGCAATAATAGACCGCTTAATATTATTATTTATTTGGGGTTTTTCGAATGAAAATTTAACAAGTAAGAGAGATATATTCGGCTGGGCCGAATCTTATATACCCTTCACCAAACTATACTTCAAAATAAAAATTTTTAGGTAATTTAAGATAAACAAAATTTATTTTTTTTCCAGTTGTTTTTTTTTTCATTTTTTGGAAAAAAATATTTTTCGAATTTTTTTTTAAAGTTTTTATGTAAATTTGTTTTTATTTTTTTTAAATTAAAATTTTTTTTTTTTTAGTATTTACCGAAAAAAACTTTTGGTGAAAAAAAATCTGGTTAAAAATTTTTCCCGATTTTGACCCATTGTAGATCCAACTTACTATGGTCTTATATACGTCGTTGCAAAGGTCTTTGAAATAACTATCATTAGATATCCATATTGTCTATATTAATGATTTAGTAATCCAGATATAGGTAAAAAAAATAGGTAAAAAATCGTGGTTGTCCTGGTTTTTTCCTTATATCTCAGCCATTTGTGGACCGATTTTGCTGATTTTAAATAGCAAACTTCCCGAAAGCATGTCTGATAGATTTATTGAAGATTTGGATCTCGAAGATATCTGGGGTCTTCAGAAAATTGATTTCAACAGACAGACGGACAGACAGACAGACAGACGGACATGGCTTAATCGACTCCGCTATCTATAAGGATCCAGAATATATATACTTTATAGGGTCGGAAAATTATATTGTGGAAATTACAAACGGAATGACAGATTTATATATACCCTTCTCACGAAGGTGAAGGGTATAAAAAGACATAAGGAAAAGTGTATTATCTAGAAATAAAGGTGAATAATATTCAATGCCGAGATGGAACGGTGCCAATTATTCCAGAAACTTCTAGTAGAACAAAGCACTCTACGTTTGATGGCATCACACCATTCGGTATTTTCAAGTTCCAGTTTAATACAGTTTCGAAGAGGAACTTTTGGAACAATTAAGACAAAGCTATATAATTGATTTTAGCCTTGAATGCAATAGTTCTTGAAAGCGTATCTATAAGACTTCAGAGTATATACATATTTATATTCTTTATGGGGTCACAAATGAAAATTGTAGAAATACACGGTCTGGTATAGGGTTAAAAAACCGTACGTAAAATTATGTTTTTCATAACCTGTATGGATCTAACGCACGTTTTTCTCAAACTTCTGAATATGAAAAATGTCATAAATTAAAATTTTTTAGATACCACAAGGATACATTTTACTCTATTAACACACTTTGGTTAAGTTTCGATTATAAATGTCATTACTAGAAGAAATGGTTTGTTTAATTTCCCAGCAAACACTTGGTAATAACTTGCAATTACTTACATTAGCTTACATGTCTATGACTACTACATACCGTCTGCATTACATATATGTAGTCTTATAACGACTTATTAATTATCTGTTATACAAGGTGGCGCAAAAGTAATGCTTCTACCAGAAAATGCTATAAATTTTGCGATTGGCCCCTAATGCCAGTTCTGTTTTGACATTTGTGTAGTAAACACATGAGAAATACACGTTAATAAACAATGTTACGCTACACTGCTCCAGAACGCGGAATATTGCTGACTATTTATTTGACCAATAATCGGTCGGTGACTTTGGCACAACGCGAATTTCATAGCAGATTTTCTGGCCGTCAAACGCCTACTGGTGAAACACTGCGACGTTTAGCCGCTCGCCTCGAAGAGACTGGCACAACACGAGATGCTGCCAGGCGTGGCAGACCCCGAAGTAGCCGTTCTGCAGAGAATATTGCTGCTGTAGCCGAGGATGTCATGGAAGCGCCGTCGACATCGACCAGACGACGTGCCACGTAAATGGGTATCAGTCGACGGTCTTTACAGCGAATTTTGGTACAAGATTTGAAGATGTTTCCGTACAAAGTCCAGACGGTGCATCAGCTGTTAGCTGCTGACCGCCAATCGCGTCTAACATACGCTCAAACCATCCTTATTCACCACCAAGAGGAAGATGATTTTTCATCAAAAATAATCATGAGTGATGAGCCCCATTTCCATCTTAGCGGTCCATTTCCATCTTCTTTTTGTGGGGCTTTTTGAAGTCTCGGGTTTATGTCAACAAGCCTCAGACTCTTGCAGCTCTTAAAGACAATATCCGTCAAGAATGTGAGGACCTATTGCCGGAAGTTTTGGCCAAAGTGATGGAAAATGCCATAAAAAGGGCTCAAATGACAATCAACTGTGGCGGCGGCCATTTACATGACATCATATTCTCGACTTGATGTAAAAAAAATTAAAAGACCAAATAAAAATAATCCACAAGAAGAATCAAAGTTTTTCATTTTTTTTTTTTAATTACAGCCAAAAAACATCGGAAGTTTACTTTTGCGCCACCTTGTATAACAGTTTACTTTCTAGTCGTGCTTATGCATATTCTGTTTTTACTAAAACGGCTTCTGCGAGACCTAACTTGCAATGATTTATTAAATCAATAAGTTATTAACCGTGATACAATAATGAGTTAAAATGCTATTGTCTAAGTATTGAAGTGGCAAAATTTAACATTATAACTAATTACTTTGTAATGGAAGTTGTAGCTGGGTGGGTACTTTCAAATATGAGTAACTAAAAATTACAAATTTTTTTTACAAAAATCTCAAAAAATTATATTGGAAAAATTCATAATTTTGATAATTTATTTTCCCGAATATTTATAATTAGTGTGTAAAATGCGTTGAATTTATTCCTTTGAGAATTCATTACTTATAGAATAGTGGTAATGGCTGACATATTATCTTATATATAACTACTTCATTGGGTTCCATGAGGACTTGCCTCACTTGTGCTCTAAAGGAGAACTACAGGAATGCGTTTATAATACCGGGAATAGCCGGCATGAAATCTGGCAATCTGGTTTGGCACATGCGAATTCATGGATAGGGATTTTAAAAATCTCATACCTGAATGCTATGATAATGTGTAGGTGAGTTCTTGAGGAGATTGAGAATTGTTTTTGATGTCAGATAGTCTGGCTGCACTTAAGCCTTATTCTCTTATGAGACGGATGTCATGGATGGACTCCCTTTCACAGGAGCGGAAACTTTGGCATTCCGCCAGGTCATGGTAAAGATATTGGATTAAATTTTAATCCGCTTGCCAATGAGGTAAGTTATCCTAGGTTCATAAATTGTTGTCGCTCAATGAGAGCTATATTAGAGTACCTATGGAACTATTTACCGGACTTTGTGATCTTAGATACCCCAAATATGTTTAAGAAATGTTGCTTTGTGATTGTCCAATGTTCATGCTATCCTCGTGCAGAACTAAATGGCTCGGATGGATTTTAATTGCTCCGTTGTTTTTTTTTTATTAAACAAGGACATAATAATGGATTTCATAAAAAACCTGGGTTTGTTGTGGATAAGTTAAGGTCAGCACAAAAGATCCTATGTTGCATGGAGCCTCCCTAATACTAATATACATATATTGATTTGTATTTCTTCCCTGCTTCAATTTATTCATGTTGTTTTAGATTTAGCAATGTTTGTTCTTACTAAACAGAGATTAACTTCCCTAATTAAGAAGTTAACTTCTTATCAGAGATTTATGTATAACTAATTACTCAATTTAGCAATGTTTGTCCTCCATGATTTTGTAGTATTTTCGGAGAATACATTTACTACTAAGAACCGACTTTTGACCAGTCAAATTTCAAATTTTAAACAAAAATTAACTTCATTAGCAATTTACAATAATCTTCTTATAAGAATAAAAAACAGCTTTACTTTAGTTTTCAAATCATAATTATCTTAAGAAAATGTATATTAATCCTAAATTAACATTATGTCTTCTCCAAAAGTGTATCAACATATTAATTTCTTATTCTTTAGTAAAAATTTATAAATAATTGTTCAACAAAATATTGTGAATATGAAAGTTTTCAATTACATTTCAATAGAAATTGTAAGTCATCCATTGCTTTAGTATTAAATTACTTCAACATTTCTAATGAGCAGTCAGTATGTTTTCTAATTGCAATTATATTTATTAGACATACAATGAAAGTCGTTATTAAACATAAGTCAATAAAATCAAACCAGAATGGAAGGAATGTAAGCGTAAGCAGATCGTAGATAGTTTATATGTACTCGAATGTATAAATATTACAGGATATTTTAATGAGTTAGAAAGTTAATGTCAAAATTAAACAGCTACTCCCTTATCACACTCTAACCATAAATTTAACCAAAGCACATAAATACACAAACACACACAATGAGTAGAGACTGTGGAACAACAGGGTATCGAGAAGTGTATCATCATCACCCAGCGGGAAAAAATGTTAGGGCTTCACTTTGTAGGCCTTTTAAAGCCGTGTGTCCACGTAGCAAGTCACTTGCGGAAGAACATCTGCAAGTATTTGCTGAAGTGTTTCCACTCAAACCGAAACTTGCTTTCCACTCAAACCGAAAGTAGCTTTTAGAAGTTATTACGACGAACTGCCTGCAAGAAATTGCCGACGTGTTTCCACACAATGTGAGTACAGCTTGCAGTAGAGTTAGCTTTTTGTACGAATGCCAGTATAGAAATGTCTTGTGGCAAAATAAGATTGGCAGCTGCCATCGCAGCATATTTAATTAAAAAGAAACAACAAATTAATAAAAAGAAACAAAAAGAAGTGTTTGGGTGAGAAATTAAGTGCTGCGGCGCGTAGATTTTAGTTTCCAAAATACATTACTTGAAGAATTGTGGAACGAAGATTACATGCTGCTATAAAATTTCCTGAGAATGTCTAATGATGATTTCGAATACATTTTATCTTAAATTCAAACAAGTATTCAAAAGCTGGATACTAAAATGAGATTGGCTATACCTCTCACAGACCGGCTTTTAGTTACTCTTCGATGTGTTTTTTTTCACTACTCCAAACGCATTTATTCTTGTAAATTTTTATAAATTTGGAAAAGAATTAAAAGAAAAACACAAAACACAACTGAAAACAGAAGAGAATACCACAAACTTCTTCTGCAAGTCTTCAAAACACTTGCAAGTCGTTCAAGTTACTTCCTGCAAACAACAAACACGTGTTTCCACATAAATGCTGCAAGTAACTTCTGCAAGCCGTGACTACTAATACGTGTTTACACGACAAAAACTTCTGGAAGTCACTTCTGAAAGTAACTTCCGCAAGAAAACCTGGTAATGGACTCACGGCTTCAAAGACACATATTTATACATTCTAAAAGATGGGATACTCATTCCACTCTGCTTTCTCGCAGAAGATGTTCTAGAAGGATTGCTTCTACTTCTGAAATATTTCATACACTAAATATTAACAAACAAATCTCTGGTTTTTTTTTATCGTGACAATGACGATAACCAGATATTGAGATGTTATGAAGTTCGCATGAAGTGTTTTGTTTTTATATAAAACTAAACACGTGTTTCATTAAAGTCCATTCTTTAGGTTTTATGCTGAATCTCTATAAATGCTTGTTTCAGCAAACCATCAATTAGGCTTTAATTTTCATGCCTTTTAATAAAAGCTACAATGTTGACATTCTATGAGGCATTACGCAGCAGGTCTCCTTATAGCTCTTTAATGGTAGACCGTCTGATATGCTTTCTTAAGTAGTATGCAAGGCCTTTGCTCCCAATGATACGCAGTAAAAAATTAAAACGATTTCTCAATGCGGCTGGGTACCCTGTGTCTACAAAGTAAGGCCTTTAAGAAGGCCTCTTTACTGGATCCTTTTTCCGCTGGGCAATAATTGGTACCATTTTAACAACAAATTTATTTTACAAAATTTTAACTTCAACCGTTGTCAAGGATTCTATGAAATATAGTAGAGAATTTACCAAATAAATTTTTGGAGGTGTAGATTATTATTTTTGCTTGAGTTAGTAAAGTAAAAAGGAATTTTTGTTATTAAAGTTTTATCTTTTGTGTTTATTGAAAATTTACATAATTTTGACAACCACTTTCGTGTTAACAGGTTTCTGCTTAACTATGGCATAAATTAATATTGCTTAAATATTAATTTATGCCATAGTTAAGCACAGGCTTAATGTATTTTTATATTATTTAGTAGAAAACATAAAGTTGAAACACTTATATTTGTTAACAAGTTTTGAATTATAATCGCGTATATTTTAGACAGTATTATGCAGTAATGTCTTATTAGTTGGCTGTTACTAATGTGTCTTTTGTACTGCAAAAATAAGTCAGTGGGTCACTTTATATGTCCCAGGTAATCTGGCGTAGAGGCAATTAGTAATATAAATAGTAAGTAGTGTAAACTGATAACCTGAAGCGTAAGAGATCGTATGAGAAACCCGGCCAACCAGCCGAATCGATACCGAAGCCAAATATCCACGGCGCTAAGGTAATTCTCTGTATTTCTATTATATGCTGCTAAAATCTGAGCAGACCATCACAGGAAACCTGTACCGAACGCAACATATTCATTTGAAGTGAGCATTGGTCAAAAAACGAACACAATATGCACATGTTGCAATACCTGTTAAAAAATATTTAGAAAGAAGTGGTTTATAGTGTATAGTCCAGACCTTGCTCCGTCCACTAATATTTGTTTCGATCAATGCAGAACGCACTCTCGAGTATGCGCTTCAGTTCAGAACAGAGTATCCAAAATTGGCTTGATTCGTTCATGGCCTCAAAAGATGATGAGTTCTTTTGGAATCCAAAATGTTGCCCGATCTTCGCCATACTTGACAGTATAATTTCAGAGTACTTATAGTAAAGTACTAATTTGTGCTCACTCACACTACACTCACCTCTGCCACTATTTATACACACGCCATCTTTCGTTAATCTTCTACAATGATCTTAACGGACAAACTAGAACATTCGAATTCTAGAGCTTTCGATGTTATTGTTAGCAGCCTTAACATTTAGTGTTGCCATACTTACAAACAATGCTAATAACCGCATGCTATTAACAATGTTGATAAGTAGATGCTTCTACTGATGGACGTGTTTATAAACATGATGAGGCAGTTGTTGCAGACCGTTAAATTCAAATCACTATTGCACATTCGTAACAATATATACAAAATAGAGCCGATCGAAACCTTATTTATGAGGCCTCGAACTGAAAAGTTTTATATGCATAGACATATTACATTGAAAAAATACGTTTTTGTGTTCTATTAAAAGTTTATTCCTACTTTAAAATCCATAATCTTTGTTTTGGTTTCGGTATTCGGTCATAACGATTTTTGTCTTACGTATGGTTCAGGAACGAACTAGATCAAATTAAGTAATTTGGCATCTTATGATAACGAAAAGAGCTATAGAATTAAAGAACTGCTGAAAATATTACTTCTAAACTCAGAATCATAAATGTTTGACACAACATCTCGGAAATTATGCATTTAAAGATACAGATGTAGTATTTACAGTATTTCAGAACATTTTAATATTGACAAACATTGGCTGAGAAAATATCTGTTTTTAAAATGATTTTAAATAAAAATAATCAAATTAAATTTTGCCAATTAAATAAACACTGCAAATATTTACAATTAAACACATTAAATAAATACAGCAAATAGGTAATTAGATGTTTAAATATTTAAAACGTGACATAGCTAAAACCTCAGCATATACACATTATATAACAGCAACAAAATTTAAATACATACATATATATATAAATATTTTGGCAAAAAAAAAATACGGAAATTGAAATCATACACATTTATTTACCTACATAAGTACATATATATTTTAAATTAAGCCACCTAAATAATATTAACTAACAACAACATAATTTAATTCCATTTTATTTCAGCTATAAACTGACGAAGCTTCCGTTATCTGTAAACAAAAAAAAAAAAACTTAAAAATTAATCCCAATTGTTGCCTTGTTTTGCACTACGAATATTTAAAGAGAAAAAGAACACAAAGAAACGTAATAAAACATGCAAACTGCTGTCGATTGCAATGGCAGCAGCAGCAATACAACAACAATCAGCACCACCATCACTACCACAACAACTGAACATGATAATAACCCAAATGGTACGATGACACAACACCACTCTCACCACCATCAACCGCTCTCTCTAATGCATCCAACACCGGAAACGGAAAACGCAAATATTTTAAGACACCGTGTTAATACAACAAACACCAATAATGGCATTCAAAGCAGTGCCATCACTGCTACCAAAAATGGTTTATCACATCTTATAGATGCAGCCGAATACATGGGCAGTAATGTGGAATGTATGTCCGTAACGCCATCACCCTCACCCCAAGCTTCACCCTCCAAGGGCAGCAAACTCAAAGGCGAACCATTAAAATTGGCAGCTACTGCTGCTGACGGCGGTTGTATGCCAACGATCTCCATTCCCACGTCCCTTCAGGATACGTACAAAACAAATACCTCATCGGAATCATCGTCATCAAAAACTGCATCGAATTCTACATCAACGACATCGTCTGTGATCGCTACGCCAGTACTCAAGCGTAATGGCAATATCTACAAAGGCCAGGAACCTGAGGATCAAGCTGGAGATGAAGACACACATGAAGACAATATACAAAATCGGAAGCATGTTATTCAGGCAGCCGCAGTTGCAACTGGAGATAGTGGGGGCAGAGAGGCAAATGCTAATAAATCTGTGGGAAAAATTTATGTTGCAGCTGCCGATGAGTGCAAACAATTTAGGGAATGTAATAATAAGCAATTTTTAACAAATCAAATGCTTCCATTCGAAAACACTTCCTCAACCATAACAACAATAATTAAAAAGGAATTGTCTTCTAGTTCATTACCAATGTCTTCATCTACTACCTCGTTGTCAATTACTACAACGGTTGCTGCAACAACCAACGAGGCTGCGGCTGCGGCAGCGGCAACTTCATCCACAACCACACCATCACCATCGTCGGCATCCTCAATCTCGTCATCTTCCGCATCTATAACATCTGCTACACCTGCATCTGCTACAACAACACCTGCCTTATTATCTACACCATCTTCGTCGTCATCGTCACCATCCTCATCGGCATCGTGCTCCTCTACGACCTCATCGCCTTCACCAACGTCACCGGAGTCAAAAATTAAAGATATGTCAATTTCCGGTTTAGTTGAAGCGGAACTGTTGCAGTGGCAAGACATGCCACAATATTTGCAATTCAATCCATATGTTCTTAAGGGTTACCGTCCATTGCAAACATTCAAGGGCTGCCTGTTAAGTCTATTTTATTGGCACAACGAAACTATTAACATTTTATCACATGGTAAGTAAAGAAATATATACATAAAGAAATATATATATATATATATATATATATATATATATATATATATATATATTCTCTAGGAATAAATACAAAATGGTAAAGTCCGACCGCATACTCAGTTTCAGATTAGGCAAAAAATCAGAGTAATACCACTACATAGTCACTACTCGGTAAAAATACGGTATCTTATTAAATCAGAAATGTGGGGGGGGGGGGGGGTGGTGTTTAGTTCAACTTTTTTTTTAGCAATAGGGATGATATCTACACAAAGTTGTATTATGCTAGCTCCCTTGGATATAATTTCTGCTCAATTTTGAATTAAATCGTTTTTAACTCGTATTCCAACATGTCGCCAAGCGTTGTCATGATGGAATATTACGGATTCATATCTGGCCGCATTTTACGGGCGTTTTTGGCCAATGCTCGCTTTAAATGATTCAATTGCGATCGGTACAGGTTCCCTGAGATGGTTTGGCCAAATTTCAGTAGCTCATAATAGATAGGACCCTTTTGCTCCCACCAAATACAGAAGATTTCCTTAGCGCCATGGATATTTGGCTTTTCTGAAGATTCGGCTGGATGGACGGTCTTCACATACGATCTCTTACGCTTCGAATTACCGTAATGGATCCATTTTTCATCCCAAGTAATGATTCGGTGCCTATTATTTTATTTTATAGCGTTCAAGAATTTATTATTTTTTTTTTCTCTTTTCTTTATTGAATCTTTCTTTTGAGAATTTTACAATAAGTCCAACATGAGTGCTCGTTAAAATGATTATCTGGCAAGATCCAGTGTTTCAAATCGCCTCAGTCATCTATGACCTTCAAATTACAGCAACTCCCAGGCAAGGGGATTTGAATGATTTTGATAGGTAGTTTAAACTGGAGAGTTTGATCTCCTTGCGAATTATGAGATCCCTATGAATATTACTATTGCGAATGTACCATGTTATTTTCCTTAACAGTGCTCGGTTTTATAACTGTTTTGTACAAAAGCACACTGTATTCCAAGTCTAGAGCAGACCGTGGGTCAATTAGCCAGTGCAATTGAACTGACTTTAATTTTATTTGTGTAACCTTGGCATCAATATGGTGGATCCATGTTAAACGGCGATCATGGAATATTGATATTATTTATCTGTATGGAAGGACAACTCGTCTTAGAGTAAATGTAACGTGAGTACATTTTGTTGCATTGACTTTTATTTTCCATTTGTCCAGCCATTTTTCTAAATCGCCGATGTGAGACTGGAGTTGTTCAGAAGCTATTGAGGGGTTTCCATGTGTACTTAAGAAAGCAGTATCATCCGCAAATGTATATGTGTGAGTACTTAAGTACGCTCGTAGGCATATTTGTAGTATATAAAATATGTAGGAACGGGCCTAAAATACTTCCCTGTGCACAGTGGGGCAGAATCAAAATTTTTTGGAAATAAATCTGGCATTTCTAAACGGCTGGTCCTAGCGGGATAAAATTTGACATTGGCGTAGCCATGGAGCATTCGAGTTAAAGTTATTAAAATGGACCCTACAAATGCTCCAGGCGCGGCGCTATGGGGGCTCAAAGTAGGGTACCTTTGGCATGTACCTTTGACGTGCCAATTTTTTGTGTCTTATCCGATTTCAAAGATTTTTATATTTTTGGAAAGCTCTCAACTATGTCATGCTTGCGTGTTCTATTTATTTCTTATAACTTCCGCATTTCAAAATTGCTTTATTTTTGCAATATTTTTGAAGGACGGAGTTTTGAAGTGGCATATTTTTTAATCTAATTGAGATATTGACTTAAAATTTTTTTATAAGATCGGAAATTAACTTATCTAAACAAAAAAAATAGTTCGGAAAAATGTGGATCAAATTGTTCCTAATATTTGCAATCCTATCAAAATTTTGATAAAAATTTTAGTTTTAGAAGCTCAATAAATATGTAATATGTAATAAAATCTTTATTTATTAACAAAACTCAATGAAATATTCAACGTTTTTTAAATTTTTGATTCTAAATAACAAAGTATAAAAAAAAATTGTCAAAAGGTCCTAAAAATTGGAGCGAAAATCCCAAAAATTATATTTTTTACTATTTTGAAGATAGGGTCCACATTTTCATCGTGGCTGGGAAAATACTCTGGGAATAAATCAAGGTTTCCAAAACTGCTTTCCATTTTCTGATCCCAGCTTTGGGATTTTAGAACATGTGGTCCAAAGTTGAAATTTTAATAAAAAATAGGTTAAATTCCAAAAGGCGTATGGACGACATATTCGAAAACTATGACATGTTTTTTATACCAAATTGTTCTCCGTAAAGATATCTTACAGAAAACATAAAAATTGTTATATGTCCTTAAAGAAAGTTTTTTTTTAAATAAAAAAAGAGTTAAGTCACCTTTTCGCCCAAAAAACAGCACAAATCTACTATTTTTTTTAATTTTTAAATTGAAAATCGTTTAGTTTTGAATCCGTAATTGATATTGCTCTGAAATTTTTGCATATTATTGGTAATTTAGTTGTCTAACTAAAGAAAAAATTTGAGTTCATTCGGTTCATATATTTAAAAAAAGCGGATCAAGGTATGGCAAAATTTTAAAATTTAAAATTATAAAAGATAAATTGAACACCCAAGCAGGTTTTTGCAAGAGATAGTCGAACGCTTTCCAAATATATAAAAATCTTTGAAATCGGATAGGAAACAAAAAAATGGCACGTGTTTAAAAATGTTTCATGTCAAAGGTACCCTACTTTGAGGCCCCATAGAGCCTTTGTAGGGTCCATTTTAATAACTTTAGAAATGCCAGATTTATTTCCAAAAAATTTTGATTCTGCCCCATTGTGCTGTGGTACACCAGCGGATATTTCTCGACGTGAAGAGATCTTTTGATCTGATTTGGAAAGATCTTTCTTGTATGTAATTTTTAAGCAGTTTATGTACATTCGCAGGTAGTAATCTAATGATTTTGTGTATTAGTCCATCGTTTGTTGATGCGTTGTTTGCACAAAACTCAACAAAAACTATGTTGCTTACACTATAATGTTCAATAACTAAGTGAGAATAATATACTAAATTAATATAAGTTATTAAAGACAAAAACCGCGTTCAAAAGATACGTCATATATTTTAAGTCCCGCATTTTTAAGTAATACGCCCAATAATTGTCTTATAATAATTAACCTATATATCAGAAAAATATTTTATTGTCACATATTGATGGTGGGTATACGTCACAGCCGAATATAATACACGTACTTGTTTTTGTTTTTAAAGAACGCAAAACATGCTATAACAAAAATTAGCGTAATTCATTATTTTATAATTGATTTTAATATCCAACATCAAAAAGATGGGAGTATATTGATTTTGTCACTCCATTTGTAACACATCGAAATATTTATCGCAGACCAACAAAAGTATATATATTCTGGTTACTCATTCTAAGACGATCTAAATATGTCCGTCTGTTGAAAACACGATATACTAAAACACAATACTCTCTGTTGATGAGGTTTGTTTGGTATTGAAAATGGGCAATATAGGTGCATGATTTCACCCAGCCGCCATACAAGTGTCCTCCCGCAATACTGTTTTAGCAGCCATAAATATGTTTACAATCCTTATTAAAGTGCTGCACAAATTAGTTCTAACTACTGAAATTATACTGTAAAGTAGTGTTTCCAAAAAACCGAAGAATTTCAAAACCGCGGTTTTGGTTTTAAAAAATTGAAAACTGATCGGTTTCGGTTCGGTTTTGTGATAATTTATTAACTATGAAATCAGTTGATAATATAGAAACTGCTAAGCAAATTTAAAGTTCAAATTTGACGAGTGTTTACGAGGATAAAGGAAAATTGATACTTTTTCTTTTAGTGATACCTTTTTAATATATTAAATTAGTTAAAGTTGGCTAATATGCTTATCAGTAAAGTGTGGTTTAAGTGTGGAAAATGTTTACTTTTTCTTCTAATGGTACTTTTTATTATAATAAATTATTTTACTTATTGTATATACATAATAGTTGGCTGATATGCTTCTGAGTAAAGAAAGAATCAAGGATAGAGGGCGTAATGATATTAAGGTAACAGAAACTATTATTGAAAATTCTATAATAATGAACCTATTTGCAGGATCATGTGTGTGTTAATAACACATGATCCTGACTGAGTTAGAATATAAAAAAGGGAATTGCAGGTACTTTTTCGAACTAGTAGTACTTTTTGAATATTTTATAACGATGGACCTAGAAACGCGAATTCAAAAGGTACATACTTTTTGAATGTTTTATAATAATAAACTTTAAAATTGAAAATTAGGCACTAATGATTCTGAATGAGTTAGAATTCACAAAAGGTGATTATAGTGGTACCATTCTTTTGTATTTTCTATAATAATGGACACAGAAATATGAAATTAGACACTCATGATGCTGAGTAGGAATACAAAATGTTGGTTTTTATGGTACTGTTTTTATTCTAATAATACGTCTAGAATGAGCTACAATCCACATTACAATGAATCAATAAACATGAAACTAGAGACATGTTTCCTGAATTAGTATTAATTTACAAAGGGAGACTTATGAGTGCTATTTCTTTATTCCAATTGAGGTGGCGAAGAGCAGCGGTCGGATAGTACTCCATACTTTTATCGGATATTTGAAAATAACTAAGACTTTGTTACAAAAATTTTGCATTATTTAGCCTGCTACATCACCTGAAGCAATTATTGTAATACAATTTAAAAAATTTAAAGAAATCTTAAGATATTTTTACCGATCTGTTTTTAGAGATATTGGATGAAAAAGTTTGTTTCTCATTTCTAAATTTTGAATTTTTCTAGTGAAAATAGATTAGGCTTTGAAAAACCGCGGTTTCGGTTAAAACCTAATTAAACTGTAAAGTATAGCGAAATTCGGGCAACATTTATCCCTAGTCCCCATACTTGAACATTCATAATTGTCTTATAATAATTTATATCGTGATGAAATTGAACATAAACAAGTTTTATATGAACCTAAATCTTACTACCAACTGCTTTTGTGAGGATCGGTCCCATTTAACCCTTATATCACAAAAATATTTTATTGTCACATATTAATGGTGTGTATACAAAATTCGGCACAGCCGAATAAAACACTCTTATTTGTTGTTTTTTTAAGAACACGCAAGTATTTGTATAAAAAAACGAAAAAGTCGCAAAACCTGTAATTACAAAAATTAACGTAGTTCATTAATTTTTTAATTGATTTTTTATTTATTTACTTGTTTTGAGAATCAAAGCACTAACAATAAAAATTTTTTTTCCAAAAAAAAGAGAATATACAAATTTTTTGTATTTTGGAAACCTACACTCAGGGAAAATCTGCAACTTAAAGAACGCGTCATTATTAATTCAATAATATTCATTATAATAGATTATAATACAAAAATTATATTGAAATACGATAAATCAATAATTTTCAACTTTAAATTAAAATTTTTCCATATGGAAATAAAAAATTTAAACATTACTAGACTTTCGTTAATGTTTCTTATTGATTCAATATGGTTTTAATTGATTTTAAGTTGTTTTTTTCTCTGGGTGTACTTTAGTATGATTTTTCAGTAAAATAATAAATAAATATTTTATTGCCTGAAATTTGTTAAAAAAAAAAGTGAAATACTAAACGAATAATTGACTCCAATAAAACAGAATTGCTATATGAGAACCCCTGCTTATGTTTTGTGTAGCATAGTGCAATAACTATAAATAAAAAAATTTAAATATTAACTGAAGAAAGAGTGGAAATATTTTTTAAATAAATTTATTAAAAAAATTAATTTTAACTTTTTAATCAACAATATATATAATTTTTCCTAATAAATAAAACATTTATCAACGGGATTCATGCCACTGCCACTGGGACAATTGAATTCTTTTGAGAATTCTTTGAAATTCGATAACGGTCCTATAACTCTAAATTTACCAGGTACATGGGAATCGATGGCTGTCTGTAGACTACGGACAGCGGGATGAGCATCACTGCACCAAAGCTGAGCATAACTAATGAAAAACAATTGTTTGCTCGTATAGTTGAGGCGTGGCAAAGTTTCGTACAACATGGGTTGATTGTTGCGCACGGCATGTTCGTGCCAATACAAATAGGCTTCGTAGGCCAAGTGCAAACCACCATTGTCGGCAATATTTTCCGATTGTGAGGCCATTTCGGGCAAAGGTTTACCACCGTAGATGTATTGTTTATATTGATTGACAAAGCACTTGCTGCGCTCATTAAAGGCTTCAGTTGATTTGTCATCCCACCATTCAATGTTGTTGCCCGCTTTATCGAAAGTACGACCGGTGTCATCGAAACCATGGATTAGTTCATGTGATATCAGGGTGCCCAAGGTGCCGAATTTCAGAGCATGTGGATAGAACGTAGACCACAGATAATAGGGTTGCAGCAGTGAAACGGGAACTTTGATACGATTTTCTACTATGATATTGGCCGGGGTATAGGACAGTAATTCTCCTGCTTCCAAAGGTTTAGGAGGTTCATATAAGGCTTTGCGTCCATTTTTAGCATTTAACATTAAAATATTCTTAAGATTTTCTATATAGTCATGTTTATTCATTACCAATTCACCAAATTCTTCGGTGAAATTGTCATTTGCATAAGAATTGATTTCCAGTTTCATGGCCTCCAATTTTTCTTCAGCATATTTACGTGTCTTCTCACTAATCCAGTCCAGCTGTTGGGACTGCAGCAAATTTTTAAAGTTAAACTTTATCTCATCCCACATCAGTTTGACATCCTGTTCAGTTTGATTTGTATTGTATTTGCGATAGACCATGTTGTCGAGATTTTTGGCAAAATATTTCTTGGTGGTTGAAATACATTTTGATTCCAAGTCATCCTTTCTTTTGGGCATGCGCAACATGAACTCTTTGAGTAGAGTGTAGTAAACGTAATTGGCCAGATGTTCTTTGGGAGTTTCTTCTATTACTTTTATGAGATTCAACTGATACTCGGAGAACATTTCGTACAGAGGGTCTGTCAGGGAAGGTAAGGTACCCAGGGAGATATTTAATAATTTAACGAAATCCAATTTTGAATTATATTTCTTTTGTAGCTCAGACAGTGTGGTTAAGGTTGTTAACTCATCCAGTTGTAGACCCATTTTTTCATCTGCTATGCCACTGGCTAAAGCCACTTCTACTTCTAAGATTTGCTTGGCCACCACATCAGACTTTTCCTTGTTCAAACCCCAAAAGAGCTGTAAATCACCCGATATATGATTCTGATAGCTACGGCGATATAAATAATTCTCTTCATTAACATACATAGACTTTGATTCCAATGGAAAATCGGGATGACCCACATATAATCTATTCACTGAATTGTTACGAAAATCGCCCATAATGTCATAGCCCAATATGATGGAACTGCCGTATTTGTAGGCTATTTTACCTATAACCTCTATCCAATCAAATTTATCTTCTTGCCACTGCTCCCCAGTCAAAGCGGGCACTTGACCAAATTCTGCTGCGATTTCTTCAATTTTTAATTTGTATATATTTTTCAATACTCCCAGGCGAGTGCATGACTCGTAAAAATTCTTCACTTTCTTATCAATGTCATTGTCCCACTCCTCTGCTTTACTCAGCATTGTGGCGATTTTACGATCCAACGCCTTTATCATGGTTTCAAAGAAACCCGTCGTGATGTGCTCTTGAGAGTTGGCTGGATTTATTTTTTGCCAATTGCCACAGGCAAAATCATAGAAATTCTCACATGGATCTGCAGACGTATTTATATAATTATGCATTTCTGCTACTTTGGCGTAGCGAATTTGCTCAATATGCATTGGATTGGTCTGATTAATAGGGACGGGCGTTCCATTTATCAATGTCACACCAACAACAGATAAGATTATTATTATTTGAAATGTTTTAAAAATTGTCATTTTCACTTTAACTTAATTAACTGTTAATTAATTAAACTTAATTTATTTAAGAAAACAAAATGCAACTGTTCTATTTGAGATTTAATTACAAACTGTTTTGTATAAATGTTGGAAATTTGCATTGTTAGCTATAAATTGTTTATAAATTGTTTTGTTGGTTTTTTTATTATATTATTTTCTTTTTGTTGTTGTTTTTGTTTCTGTTGTTCATAAACCTCCAAATCTGGGTTATAGAGGTTATCGTTAAAACTCTCAAAGATTTCAAATTTAACTGAAAGAGTCGTTAAATACTGTGAAAGAGAAATTCAAAACAAAAGTACTTACAGCCTTATGCATAAAAATTTACAAGAGCTTTATAAACCAATTATAAGCTAATTTTCATAAACTTGTATTCATAAACGATTAATAGCTCAAAATACATTTGATAAACCTTTAATAAGTGTACAAATTTTAAAGTTCGTTCGACCCTTCTTTAAACCTACTATAAAGTATTCTTTTTACATTTTATCCTGAAAAAAGGGAATTTTAAAGATAATTCTTCATAAATTTGCAATAATAGTCGATATTATTGCAATTGATAAACATAATTTTAACTCCGCTGGGAAATATGGTCCACTTTAATAATATAAGATTTTGTTCCATATTTCTCCGGCAGTGAACTACATGAGGTTCTCAAGTGAGTTTTATTGCCATTTTTGTAATTTATTGTCAACCTGTAACGGCATGTAGTAACTAAATGCGTAAACATTGTGGAAGAAGGTCCACACAATCTAATATATCCACTCCGGAATTAAAATTATGTGTTTCCTCATAGAAATTCATTAATTTTTGTTAAAATTTAACAAAATGACAATAAAAATAAATTAATAAAACAAATTATAAAACAGTGATGTTTATTTTATCACAGGATATTCGTTATTCGAATACTTTTAATATTAATTGAACTAAAATATATAAAAACGTTTGTATATTAATGCATTTTAGCTTAGGATAAATTTACTAGAATCAAATATATATTTTTTCTCTAAATACTTTAGTTTTTTTCTTCAAAAATATATAATTACTAAAAACAAACAATGAAAAAAAGAGAATTAACGAATATTTTATCCTAATTGCAAGCAACACTAACAACGAAAAAGGGAAAATAACAGAGAAGCATTGCCAGCTTAAACAAAAAAGAGTATATTAGTTATTGTGCCTTTAACAAACGTTTATGAATACTATACTTTTATACATGATTTTTAAAGCTAAAGTGTTTGTTAACAAATTTGTGTTTTAAATCTACAATAAGTTTTTTTTATGCATAAAGCCGTTAGACTTTAAGTGCTCAACAGCATTTAGTAATCGATGAATAGCATTTGGTTGTTGTTGCTAATGCAACTGTAAAGTTGGCAACGCTGATTACAATTTTGTAATGATGAATAGTGAAAGTGGTATTTACTCTCAAAATACACTATACTTTCATTATTGTACTTGTTTTGGAAGAAATTTTGAAGAAAATCGTTTAGTTACATGAGAGAGGTAAAGACATTGACCATTCGTTTTAAGTGAATGCTTCATTCAGTATCTGAGATTTGCAGAGCATTGAGTGTGTTGTGGCTTTGACAAAATGAACGAATCTAATTTGTATGGGAACTAATATAGGATTTTGAGGTTGGTTCATATACAAGGTGGCGCAAAAGTAAACTTTCGATGTTTTTTGGCTGTAATTAAAAAAAAAAAAAATGAAAAGTTTTGATTCTTCTTGTGGATTATTTTTATTTGGTCTTTTAATTATTTTTACATCAAGTCGAGAATATGATGTCATGTAAATGGCCGCCGCCACAGTTGATTGTCATTTGAGCCCTTTTTATGGCATTTTCCATCACTTTGGCCAAAACTTCCGGCGATAGGTCCTCACATTCTTGACGGATATTGTCTTTAAGAGCTGCAAGAGTCTGAAGCTTGTTGACATAAACCCGCGACTTCAAAAAGCCCCACAAAAAGAAGTCTGGAGCGGTCAAATCAGGCGATCTTGCTGGCCAGTGCAAATCGCTAAAACGGGAGATTAAGCGCCCGGGAAATGCATCCTTCAGCATATCGGTTGTGGCACATGCAGTGTGTGCCGTTGCACCGTCCTGTTGGAACCACATGTTTTCCAATTCCAATTCATCAAGTTGCGCCAAAAAGAACTCGTTGATCATTGCTCTGTAGCGCTCACCATTCACAGTAACCGTTTGGCCCGCGACGTCTTCGAAGAAAAAAGGTCCGATGACTCCTCCAGCGAAAACAGCACACCATACAGTGATTTTGAGCGGGTGTAATGGCTCTTCGTGGCTTAAACGCGGATTTTCAGTGCCCCAGAAGCGTAAATTTTGCTTATTTACGTACCAGCTAAGATGGAAATGGGCCTCATCACTCATGATTAGTTTTGATGAAAAATCATCTTCCTCTTGGTGGTGATTAAGGATGGTTTGAGCGTATGTTAGACGCGATTGGTGGTCAGCAGCTAACAGCTGAAGCACCGTCTGGACTTTGTACGCAAAAATCTTCAAATCTTGTATCAAAATTCGCTGTAAAGACCGTCGACTGATACCCATTTGCGTGGCACGTCGTCTGGTCGATGTCGACGGCGCTTCCATGACATCCTCGGCTACAGCAGCAATATTCTCTGCAGAACGGCTACTCCGGGGTTTGCCACGGCGTTGGACGGCCAGGAAATCTGCGACGAAATTCACGTTGTGCCAAAGTCACCGATCGATTATTGGTCAAATAAATAGTCAGTAATATTCCGTGTTCTGGAGCAGTGTAGCGTAACATTGTTTATTAACGTGTATTTCGCATGTGTTTACTACACAAATGTCAAAACAGAACTGACATTAGGAGCCAATCGCAAAATTTATAGCATTTTCTGATAGGAGGATTACTTTTGCGCCACCTTGTATAATGGGTCAAATCATACATAACTTCACAATAGTGTAATGATTTGTGAGTGTAGAAACACATGCTTGCGGATTTTAATACATATTCGCTTCCCACAAAA
This sequence comes from Calliphora vomitoria, assembly GCA_942486065.2. NCBI lineage: Eukaryota > Metazoa > Arthropoda > Insecta > Diptera > Calliphoridae > Calliphora > Calliphora vomitoria. The sequence continues at coordinate 31,276,147 of OW818029.2, forward strand.
TAATTCTAAGTCGATCGGTAACCTCCTCCTATGGTGGTATAGGGTATAAAAACATGACAACAACTCTAGTTCAAGTTTATTCCTTATCCATTAAACACATTCACGACAGTAAGCTACCGACTACAACCTGTCTAAAATAGAATACATGTGTGTATGTACATGAAAATTATTATTTGCACGACAACGCGGCAACAAAGCAACACGACCGCCGTTGCAGTTATAGTCAAGTTTTACTAATTTCTATTTACGTAAGTGGTAATGATCATATCTAGTACTATCAACATAATAAACAAAATATGAAATAAATGAGAACTTACAAATATTTTGTTTTATTAAAGAAAATTTAACATCAAAAACATTAAGGGCCATTATTACAACTTGCCTTTATGTTCGTAATAGTAAAAGGTAACTTTAAGCAATAGAAAAAGGTAGCTTTAAAGTTAACTTTTATTATTACGAACATAAAGGCAAGTTGTAATAATGGTCCTTAATGTTTTTGATGTTCATTTTTCTTTAATACTTAAAACATTGTATAAATCTGTAATAATGGCTCTAAATATAATAAATGTATTAACAATCAAGGTTTATAAATATATTTTGAATTTTAATAATAATGAAATATTTAAAAGTGGCACCACTGAAATATGTATTTGAACAACAATGTCGGCTAGTTACGATGTTGCTGCCATTTTCAAAATAATTAAGTTGATGACTACACGGCGACAATTGTTAATAGAGGCTTTTGTAGTCGATAGCCTGATGTCGTGAATGTGTTTAATGCATAAAGAATAAACTTGAACTAGAGTTGTTGTCATGTTTCAGAGAAGAAACACAAGCTTTATCGGAACAGTTATGTTAAATTGTTTTGATACAGATTTTATTTCCGTTCAGGCTCTTCAAAGATTAGCATATCTAATCAAAGTTTTTAAATCTTTTGTAGTCGTTACTCGGTTCTTAATAAACGACGATAAAGGAATAGAAAATTAATAATGATGCTGCACCGAATGAATGGACTAATTTATTCGACGACATAAATTCGGCAGTTATGCCACTGCTTGAGTTCTTAATCTGCTCAGAATCATTTTCACCTTTTGAAAACGTGGTTTATTTCCTTTAAATAAACCGGATACTTTTGATTGCAAATAAAAGCAGTTTAGTAGTTTAAAATTGTAACAACTCTTTATTTATTTAAAATGTACAACAACAACAGTTCAAATAATCACTCAGTGTCTTTATCAATTCGCAGAAATGTAAACACACTTTATAATGTACTAGTTTAAATGTACAAGACAGTTGATGTTAACTCTAACAGCTTCTATGATGAACTCAACTCACGACTGCAACCTCTGCCACTATTTATACACACGCCATCTCTCGGGAATCTTCTACAATACTCTTAACGGACAATCTAGTACATTCGAATTCTAGAAGTTTCTATGTCAAGGTTAGCAGCTTAAACGTTCAGTGTTGCCATACTTACAAACAATGTTAATAACTGCATGCTATCAACATTGTTGATAAGTAGATGCTTCTACTGATGGACGTGTTTATAAACATGATGAATGTTGCAGGCAGTCGTTACAGACCATTAAATTCAAATCGCTATTGCACATTCGTAACAATATAAACAAATAATTTCGATTTCTCAATTACAATTGTTTTTTTTGAATATCTTATTTTCAATATTTTCTGAATTTCCTCAATTTCAAATAGTTAACAAATAATAAAAAACATCATGTTAATAATACAGGCATTGTTTTTTGTTTTATAAGCTATTTAATGTTGGGAGAAATATCAGATAATGCATGCGTGATCGATTCTGTGTTTTAATTTATAAAAATGCTGATATTTGAGCTAGTTTCTGCAATTTTATCAATCAAAACATATAAACATGTCGATGACAATTGAAATATAGCAACTAAAGTTTTCGATTTCAACTAATTCAATATCAAATTTAATACACGAACTACATTTCATTTCAATTATTTATTCTTTTAATATATCCGGTATTTTATCAATAAAAGGAATTCAAAGTAAATTATTCTGCCAGATCAACGATTACAAATTAAAGTTGTGCAATAAAAAAATAATTTTTTGTCAAATTAAAATTGAAAAATAAATTAGTTAGAATAAATATATATATGGTCACTTCACAAGGTCTCTTATCACGTCATAATGTCCTAAAATTTCACGACTCGGTGGCTCGGCTTAACCGAATATTAGGCGTTCGGCGCAGGTCTCTGCTGGTTTCTTACGATAACACAATATACATTTGGTCAATTCACAAGGTCTCTTATCAGTCATATTGTCATAATGCCCTAATATATCACGACTCGGCGGCTCGGCTTAACCGACCCTTAAGCACTCATAAGATGTGAAGAGTAAAATAACTACTACCAAAAGTAACATGTAAGAAAAGTTTACACTACTTACTAACTATTTATATTACTAACTGACTTTAAAGGAACAATTTCCTCCACGCCAGATTACCTGGGACGTATAAAGTGACCAACTGACTTATTTTTGCAGTACAAAAGACACATTAGTAACAGCCAATTAATAAGACATTACTAAAAAATATTTGGTCAATTCACAAGGTCTCTTATCAGTCATATTGTCATAATGTCCTAATATGTCACGACTCGGCTTAAACGACTCTTAGGCATTCGGCGTTGGTCTCTGCTGGTTCGTTACGATAACACAATAAATATAGCATAGAAAGTAGTATTATTTTAGGACATTTTTTGCTTGAAAACCATTGTGAAATATTAGGACATTATGATAATATGTCATGATAAGAGACCTTGTGAATTGACCAAATATTTTAGGACATTTTTTGCTTGAAAGGCAATAACAACATTTTCAAATCATTGTGAAATATTTGGACATTATGACAATATGACCAATTGTATTGTTATATTTTATTTTTAAACACATCATATTGTTTCAAAATTTTTTCCTTCTATTATACGTTTAAATCACTGTAAAATTACTTGTAAATTTTCGTTTAAATTCACACACACATTTAATTCAAAATTAAGTATATGTCTATGCTTTTAATATGCAACTATTGTTCAAACTTTTACACACAAACGACAACAAATAACAGCAACAAAAAAACTTTAAGCACGTGCGAATTCATAAACCAAAAGTTTTTATGTGCAAAGAAATTAATATAATAAAGAAAAATACAATGGAAAATGGTTGTATTTTTTTCCATTCTGACATACAAAAAAACAAAAATGTATGGTGACTAAGTACACAACAATTGTATACAAATATATTCTATAAAGCAATGGTTCTCAAATGGGGATCCGCGGCCCTCGAGGTATCCGTATAAATATTCCAGGACTCTTCTTTAAATTAATATTTTAACAGCACATGATTCTATTCTAGATATCTGTACAAATAATTTACTTCGAAATACTTTTATCATGTCTGGTGATGAAATACATGCAGCCTAATTCCCGCATTCCTATACGAGCGAATACTTATTCGAACTTGAGAGATTTTTTTTAATTTTGATATTCGATATCGAATAAATGTATAGAAATTTCGATAACTAGCGAGTTTTTACCCGAGAACAAAGAAGTATTCGACATTTATTTCGATTACGAATGCAAGAAATAGCCTCCTTGAATACGTATTTCAAGAAGAAATAATGTAAGTCGTAGCTTACATTTAATTTTTAATTACATAGTTGAAAACGAAAACTTCCCGCTTTGCTGAAGGGTGTACAAGATTCGTTACTTGTTTCATTATTAATTGGATTTTCTCAATTTCTACCTAAAATAGTGAAATCAAAAACGAATTTTGACTTCTTAATATTTTAAAAGAATTATAAATTATATGTACATGTATTGCCTAATAATAAACATTTTTATTTATATATGTTTTGTATATATTTATATGAAAAATGTGTCTCGTGCTTTCAATGAAATGGGTCTGAGGGCCTTGAAGCAAATGCTTGTGAGAACCCCTGCTCTAAATAGTAAATAAAATAGTAAATAGTTCTTGCTAAAATAAAAAAATATAACTATGAATTATTTCTTTTTTTAAATCTCTTTATACTTAAATAGTTGATGATTAATAGGATTTAAGCAACAGCTTATGGAATTCTCACAGAAACTTTCTTAGTTGCAATTTAAATCAATACCGAGAAATTATTAAAATTAAATATTTGAATAACACTTTAAATGTTTGCATGTTAAGACTCTAATAGTAATTGTAAACAAGTGGACCAACAATTAGATGAACGAACACAAATTAACTTGTTAAATTTAAGACAAGATCATCATACACTATAGATCACTAATAAAGCATACATACATACATGTGTAGATACAGCAAACATGTTCCAAAAATAAACCTGCTAATGAACAATAAAAACAAACAAATAAACAATCGGTTGACCGACCGACAAATCATACAAATAAGTTCTTTCATTCATAAGTCTGTCTCTATTTACTAATACAGAGCAGATAGATAGATATTTAGTTGTCAATTACTCGTTTGTATGTACCTATTAATAATTGTACTCTTTACTTCAATTGCTCTCCTCCAAGTAGAAGTGTATTTTCAGTACGGTGAGCTTAAAAAGTTTTTCAACACTTGTTTTTTTTTTTTTGCCATTAGTTGGAAGCAAAGCTATGAATTAATTAATTTTATTTAAGCATAATTCACTAAAATCTTAATTCAAAATTAAATAAAGTCAGCAATTCATTGTATAAAAGTATTCCCCACAAAACAAAATATTTAGCTTCATTACTGATTCAAAATTAAATTAATTTGATTATGAATACATTCAACTTTTGAATGAATAAAATTTTGTTAATTCAAATTTAATCCAAATTGAATAACAATATTTTTTCTTCATTCTATTTGTGTTTTACAAAATGAATTAAACACAAGTAACACAGCTGTGCCGAATCTTATATACCCTTCACACCAGTATACTTTGAGATAGAGATTGAAAATATTTTTTGGTGAATAAAAAGTCGGATTAAAACTTTTCTTCCTATTTCGACCCATTGTCTGTCCAAATTTATATGTCAGTTGAAATGTCTATTATTAGATATCCATATTGTCTATGTTATTGACTTAATCCCATATGCATAAAAAATTTTAAATTTATAAAAGGTTTATAAAACAAAATTTCCATACAAAATTTGTTTTATAAACCTTTGATAACGTATGCGGAATGAAATTGCAACAAAAATTTGACACTGGCCAAAGAAGAAGTACATGAGTTATTAGTGTTTTAGAACATATTTTGAATTACGTTTTGTTTTGCCTTAATACTTTAAAACCTCATTTGAAAATCTGACTTTTAGTTTTTTCAAAATGGTAACAAAAAAAGAACTTCCTTGAAAAAACATATTTTATCTATTTTCATCGGGAACAATTTGCTATATTTTACATCAATTGGCAGAAAAAGGCAGAGAAGTGGACTTTTTTGGAAGTAAATAAACCTATTATTGATAAGATGTGCAAAGTAGAACATAATCTTTTTTATAAAAAAAATATACCTATATGGATCTTAATCAATTAGATGTGAATTACAAATTTTGACTTTTTTGGAATTTGATTTGACCATCAATTCTAATTAATATATTATGAAATTTGTACACGAAATTAATCATTTCATAAAAAGAAACATCAGAGATTATTATTTTTTTTTTAAAAAGAAAGTTCTTCTTAACTGTTCCATTATCCAACTGCCCAGATGATTATGGTGTTTTCCAACACCCTTCAAATTGCAGACTTTCTAAAGAGAAAAAATTTCACAATTTTTTTAAATTAAAAATAATTTGAGAATTTTTGGACCTTTTTAAATAGAAGAGATTATTTAAAATAAAAATCGAGAAAAATAAGACCATGAAACTTAAGTAGGAGTTCAGAAAATTGCAAACATCGGAATTTTCAACACCTGTATATAAATTTCTTCATAACTGCCACAAATGTGCATGAATATAATGAATATTTTGCTCACATTAAATCAATACAATGGGCTATTTTATGAAGGTTTTATATATTATTTGTTTCAACGTTGGAAACAAATATAGCGTTTTCTGTTTTGTTTGCAATATCATTCCGCATACGTTAAATTTAAAATTTTTTTTATGCATATGGGGGTTAGTAATTCAGATATATGGGGCATTTCATGTCAAGTGAACCAACTTTTGAAATCTTTTTATTTTTAATTTTTTTTCCAAAAGATTGACGAAATAGCTATCTAAACTATTTGGGACACATTTTGCTAAGAACAATAAGTAATAAGTTACATGGATGAGAAAAAACACCTGCTTGGCCAAAATGTCAAATTTTGACCCCCTCTAACTCAAAAAGTTCTCGACCGATCTTGTTGAAAAATTGTGTCTATCCAATAGAACTAACTATGGTGCAAATTTCATTCCAATCGGAAGACATCGATTTCAAAAGTTGGTTCACTTGACGTGAAATACCCCATATACCAAAAAAATTGGTAAAAAACCATTTGTAGACCGATTTTCAACCATTTGTAGACCGATTTCCCCGAATTTAAACAGCCACCGAACCAGGAATATAGCGTATATATTGATGTATCAAAGTGGATCTGTAGAGCAACTAAAAATGAGACCAACAAATTATTTCGGAAAACTGCTAGAAGATAACGGTAACACTAATTTCGATAACATTATTTGAGCGGTAACGGTATGTTAATAATATTCGGTAATTTTCTTCTGACTTCAAATATTAATAAAATTTACAAAAACAAGTTGACATTGGTAATACCATAGGGTAACATAGAAAATGTTGTCAACAACTTATCTCTTCTATTTTGTTGTTGTAACAAACATACTCGTATGATTTGTCTTATTTTTGTTTGACAAAACGGAGTGTCTCATCTCTATGGGTGATATGTACTTGAAATTCTGTAAATTTCAATAAACTCAATTATGGAAAACAAACATTTTTATTTTCATAATTCGAAATTGTTTATATTCTATAAAAGTAGGGACTGAGATCGTAAAATTCTTAACATACGTTTTTCACTAAAACTTTTAACCCAAGTATTATTTGATTTTTTTTTATCAAGTTATCTTTGTAAAGCATGTCAGTTATTATGTTTACTGTCAATTATTTTCATTTGTTGTTAATTTGATTAGTGCGTACTAAAATTATTAAATATTTTCAACAAAACCCAACTTGATCCTACAAAAAGTTGGCCAAACAATCAAAGGTCAAACTATCAAACTTTTTCCAATATTATTAAACAGTACCGGGAGAATTTGTCCGTTGATAAAAAAACCTGGTTCAGGTAGAAGGAATGGTCCACATGATGTTTCTAAAGCAGTGATGATCATGCCATACAACAATTGTTTAAAAAATTTACACACATTTGTTATGCTCTTTTAAAATCTTTTATTCATTCATCGTTGAGCAAGCGATGAAAACACATGCGGCGGACTATCGTCATTTTTTTAGAATCTAAAGCCAAACAAATAGAACGCATTTTCAAAAGAGCTCCCAACACCTCAAGAAGGAAAGCAACCCGGTTAGGTCAGTACTCTGACTGTTTGGTACGAAAAGTTAAAGCCAAAGAAGGTTTAAAAGCATACAAGGCTCAAAAAGTTCCTGACAGGAACTCTGCTAAATATTTAGAGGCCAAAGAAAGAGCACGGAAATTGAAGTAAAATTTTATACAAAAAATATACCTGCTGCATAATGGATGACGAAACGTATGTTCTGGCAGATTTTTCGCAACTTCTGATCAACAATTTTAAGTTGCTGATACTCGAGGGAATGTTAAAGAAATGTTTGGGACCCAAAAGCAGACAAAATTACCCAAAAAGATCTTGGTATGGCCAAACATTTGTTACAAAGGGCTCTATAAATACCGAAATTTACATCAAGGAATGTTTACAAAAAAGGATGTTTCATTCATAAGACTTCTTAATGTGTTCACATATTTTTGGCCTGATTTGGCATCTATCATCATGGTAAGAAAGGTCTTAAGTGGTACAAAAACAATAATGTGGTATTTGTACCAAGAGAGGGAATTCCTCCAAACTGCCTGGAGCTAAGGCCAGTGGAGAGATATTGGGCTCTTATTAAAAGAGAATTGAAGAGCACAAAAAAGTTGTCCAAAAGTGTGGTAGACTTTAAGAGGAGATGGACAACCTGTTCGAACAAAGTGACATAAAGCACTATAAAAACCATAATGGAAGGGTTTTCGAAAAAGGTTCAAAATTTCATCATTAGCGATTAGAACTATACAAATATTTGTTTTTGTAAATTGTAGCAATAATTTCAATCAAATAAAAAAAGATTCAAAACTGTAAGTTTAGTGGTTTCACTTATATTAACATATGTATATGTATGTTAAAAATTTTTCGATCTCAGTCCTTACTTCGCCGTTATTTCGATAAAGGTATTTTTGTCGACAGTCGAGCTAAAGCTTTATTTTGGTAAGAACGGTAGCGAAACGACCCAGCAGTAGTCAAAGTAACCTTTTTAGACATGCATTTTCAGTAATGTATAATTTCGGGTTCCTACTTGATTGGGAATTCTCGGAAATATTTTTTTTTTTTGAGAAAAAATTCACGAGAATTTCTTTTCAATTTTTTCATCGAATGATTCGCAAGTTTTTCGGTTGTTACAACCTAGTCTCTTTGTAGTCTATGTAGGGTCAATTTACTTCAGCCTGGACATGCACATGTTAAAATAACTTGTCACATAGCAAATTCTGTAACCATTGATGATGCTCAATAAAAACTTTATTCAAATCATCGAATTCGATCGTTCACTTTTTTACCGCACTGTACTGGCGACTAAAACAATACCAACAATTGAACACTAGATGGAATATTTAAAACTATGTATTTACAACTCAATTTCATAAAAAATAGAAAAAAAAAAACAGTTGATAACATTTTGAACTTATACTCATACACAATCTACAGCTGTTTACAATTACAAATATTTAGCATTTAGCAGTGATCACATTTCATAAGAGAGCGAGATTCTACAAAAAATTTAAGACACTTTACACTAAACCAAACACTAAGATACAATACTAATAATGATCATTTTAATTTAAATTGAGTGTCAGCAGACAGTTTTAGTTTAAACTTTGTGCGTACAACAAGTGAGCAAGTTAAATTAGCGGCTGAATTGAATGGAACGAAACAAAACCGAATAAAACAAAAAATAAATTAAATTGAAATACAACAACAAAATGAATTTTGCAAAAATGCGTTGGCGCTTAAGTGAAGAGAAGAGAACAATCGTAATGAATTTAATTAGTTTGCAATTGTTGATTCATGCTCTACAATTTGTTTACACTTCACCGGCTGGCGTGCAAGTGAACGTCTTTGAGAATCGCATATCATCGCACAATGATTCCAAATATGTGGCTCAGATAATGCGCTTAGCTAAGTCGGCGGAAATGCGCAACTATATGAACCCGGAGGCAAATGCGTGTGATAATTTCTATGATTATGCCTGTGGCAGCTGGCCAAAATTGCATCCAGCTGAGGGCTCTAGCAAAAGGAAAACTTCTATTTTTACTTTATTAGATAATTCCTATAAACAAAAGCAATTGCGTTTATTAAAAGAGGAAATGCTGAATGAGAACGAGGATGATGCCATAAGTGAGGAAGAGTTGTTAAATGATCCAAAATTGGGAGCGGTTAAGAAGGTCAAAGATTTCTTTAAATCTTGCCGCAATATGGGTTTGAAAAGGCGCTCCTATGTGGTGAAAGAATTAAGGGAAATCATTGGAGAATTTGGCAAAATGCCAGCACTCGTGGCAGCCAATGAGGACTGGTTAGAAGAGGAGCAAACATTCGATTGGCTTAAAACTATTGGTTTAATACAGAGTAAATATGGTTTTGATATTATACTACAATTAGGTGTACGTGCAGATTTTGAAAATACCACGATTAATACTCTGTTCGTGGGTCAGCCTAGTTTAAAGCTAAAAAACAAAAGCATGTACTTGGGAGTGGCTACCGAGAATCATCGTCAGGATTATCGACGCCATATACAAGAAAATCTAGAAGATTTTCTGGGCCTACAAGAGGAAAAAGCCAAACTTGTAGCCAATGATATTTTGAATTTTGAAATCGATTTGGCCAAAGGTTTGCTGGACTTTAAATCAGATAAGACTTTGAAATCGAAGTCCATAAAAAGAAATCCAGAAGATTTTGTAGAAGTCTATGGCGAAGACATGGATTTAGCTAAATTTGTCAATACGGCCCTAGGTTTCGAATGGAATTCCACTTACTATGAATACACACCCGAATATCAGGAAAACTTAAAGGAAGTTATAAATACCACCAATAAACATCAATTGGCTAATTATATATACTACCACTTGGTGGAGCCTTTCTTTATAGGCTATGATGTAGCCTTGGGCAAAATGGATGACATGTGTTTGGAACAAACAAAAAAATTCTTCAGCCACATACTGGACAATATGATATATAGAACCTTTAATACACAAGCCATGCAGAATGATATTATAGTAATCTGGCAGGAAATTAAGAATACCTTTAAAGCACAAATGGAATCACCCAAAATGGAGTGGTTGACACCCATGACTCGGAAATTGGCTTTAGAGAAATTGGAACGCATACAATTGCAAATCAATTCCTATGATAATCGCAACTTTACCCAAGAGTATCAGGATTTGGCAATCAATAGCTTTGATTATATAGAAAATCTCAAGAAAATCAATCACCGTAGAGTGGTGAAATTTTTGGAAATTCTCCTTAGTCCCGGTAAATTGGAACTGCCTGCTCATATGCTGTCCTATTCGCCAGCTTTTATAAACTCGGAAAATCTTATCATGATACCCGTATCACTTTTACAACCAAATTATTTATGGTCCGATTACTATCCGGAAGCTTTGAAATTTGGCACTCTTGGGTTCCTGTTAGCCCACGAACTCATACACGGTTTTGATGATTTGGGCAAACAATATGATTCGCATGGCACTGAATTAGAGAGCTGGTGGGATGAACAATCCACCAAAGCTTTTAAGCATAAAAAATCATGCTTCAAAACACAATACTCACACTATCGCTATAATGGTAAATATTTACCAGCCTCTGATTTGCAAAGCGAAAATATCGCTGATAATGGTGCCGTACAATTGGCCTTTAAATCCTACATACACTGGTTAAATCAGCAGGCTTTGGAAAATCTAGAAGAACTATTGCCTCACATTAAGCTCAACAATAAAAAATTGTTTTTCCTGGGCTATGCTCAGTTCTTTTGCGTGGACATGGATAATATGCTGAAGGATAAAGTGTCGCTGTTGGATGTTCATGCACCCGCCATGTATAGGGTGATAGGTCCTTTGTCAAATTTTCCCGAATTTTCGAAAATTTTCAAATGCCCCGAGGGTTCTACATTGAATCCCAGAAAGAAGTGTGAAATTTATTAATTTTATAATAGATTCTATTAGTTGTATGTACTCGTAAATGGTTAATTGTTAGTTTTATGCATACTAAATATAAAATTAAATATATATAGACATTTTTACAATGAAATATTTATGTGTTTGTGAAATTTATTAAAGAAATCATGGGACAATCTAGGTTGTTATTTTTGAAATATTATCGAAATAAGATGTACAGGCAAATCCCAGTATAACGAATCTTATTTTAACGAAAATGCGATGTAACGTACAACCACAGTTTTAACATGTACTACCTTATATAACAAATGTTGAGAAATATAACACAAAATCAAACGTACGATCAAATTTTTAACATAGAATGACTCAAATAATCATCGATCTCTAAAGAATGATGTGTATTCCCTTGTGGAAAATGAGTTAAATTGTTGATTACTCAACCAGAGGTGAAAACACATTCATAGAATTACAAAATGGCTTAAAATGTTGGATTTCATGCATGAGATATCTGTATTCAAAAACAAGTAAGAGAGCTATATTCGGCTGTGACAAATCTTATATACCCTTCACCAAATTATACTTCAAAATAAAATTTAAAAAATTTTTATTTTTTAAAAAAATTTTTTTCGAAATTTTTTTTAAAAATTTTTTAAAATTTTTTTAAAAAATTTTTTTTTAATTTAAAAATTAATTTTTTTTAATTTATTAGTGAAAAAAGAGTTTTTTGTGAAAAAATTCGGGTTAAAAAATATTTTTCCCGATTTTGACCCATTGTAGGTCCAACTTAATATAGCCTTATATACATCGTTGCAATGGACTTTGAAATATCTATCATTAGATATCCATATTGTCTATATTTATGACTTAGTAATCGAGATATAGATCAAAAATAGGCAACAAAAATAGAGGTATGGACGGATTTTGCTGATTTTAAATAGGAAACTTCTCGAAACAATGTCTGACAGAATTATTGAAGATTTGGATCCCGAAGATATCTGGGGCCTTCAGAAAATTGATTTCAACAGACTGACGGACATGGCTAAATCGACTCCGCTATCTATAAGGATCCAGAATATGTATACTTTATAGGGTCGGAAAATTATATTGTGGAAATTACAAACGGAATGACAAATTTATATATACCCTTCTCACGAAGGTGAAGGGTATAAAAATACGGGGTTAGACTTCTTAGAGAATCAGCATATAATTATAGTTATCCACAATCTAACTAAACTGATATCTATTGGAAAATGATACCAGATAAAACATTTGTACACGCTAGAGATACTAGTGCTCCAGGAAGAAAGTTATCGAAGGATAGGCTAACAATTTTGGTTTGCGCTAATGAATGAGGAACAGGGAAGATTACATTTTTTCTTCTTTGCAAGGCAAAGAAAAGCCGTTTGATTCGTAACTAAGTGTCGTTGTAAATTATCTTCATTGAAATAATGGATATTTGTAATGGTAGAATCATTTTTAGAACCGAAACCCCTTTTCAGTGAATGCTTGGTAATACCTCAAGTCAAAATTTGGAAAAACTTTGGACGATAGTCATGTCTCCTAATGTTACAGTGCTTAAAACTTATTCAAAAAAAATCTCCATATAACGAATTTTTCGATTTAACGAATGGATCTAACAACATATCGGTCGTTATACCGGGATTTGCCTGTAACAAGAAAAAATTAACAGTTATTGAACAGTTATCGTCTACATATAAACATTAAGAATATGGGTGATCAGAATTCGTGTATAAAAAAAACTATAAATCTAACTAAGTTTAATCCTAGTTAGCTTTAAAACTACTTTAATAATTTAAAAAATATATATGATAATAAAATATATTTTAATATTTACTAAAGTTTTGTGGACAATTTTTTCAGAGTTCTCAAATGCTAAGAATTTAAATAGAAGGCTATATTTGTATCGTATTATTGAAAACTTTAGCACTTGAGGATTAACATTTCTAAAATAAATGTACTCAAATACTTTATTTGAGTGATGATTTTTTCAGCAAAAAATAATACTTTTAATAAGCAGACGAAATTCACTTTATTCCAATTTCACCTCAAGGCACGAGGTAGTCTTGGCTGTCGAACACAAACTAAATGACGCAGCTCGTTCAAATTTTGACCAGAGTCAACTGACAGATGACTGTTCGCAGGAGCAGTGTTGCCCTTTCAGTTACAGCTAATTAGCTCCTGAAAATACATTTTCAGTTCTTTATTCTATAAACAGTTACCAATTATGAAAACACATATGTTTTAGTTTCCATAATTGAGTTTATTGAAATCTACAAAAGTCAAAATGTAATATATTTGTCAATTTATTTTTATTTTTTGAAAATTTTATTAATAATTTAATTCCGTCGTTATAAATAAAATTCCATTCCTGAGATAAGCCAAAGTTCCGTTAAGGAAATAAACTATATTAACGTTAAAGTTACATTTTAACCCTCTAATGATTAAGCATGCCTCAAGGCACTCATTTTAAAAAATGTCAATAAATGCAAATATAATTGATTTTTAGTTTCAAGAACAGCTTCTAAAAAACGTACTTAAATATCTTAATATGCCTTGAAACGTCTTAAAAGCTCTCTTCAAACTAGCTGTATTAACAACCAAAAAAAATATGGGAAGCCCATGTTGTGTTATCAAACGTTGATTAAAGTGTTTTATCTGATTTGAGTAATGAACAATTAAAAAAGTTGTTTTTCAATAAAAATTGACAAACTATACTAACTAAAACCCCACTATGTTTCAATCTCTAAAGCCCCAAGGGTGCCTTAAGGCACTCATTCTGTTTTTTCCACCTGGCAGGTAAACCATTGATTGTATAAACTTTTAAATGTTGTTTTTGAAATTAGATGCCCAAATTTACCATAAAACAAAACTATTACCAACCTTTTTAGCCATTTTTTTAGAAATTGGCATTAGAGGGTAAAACAATTCGAATCGGTAGCCAAATTTATGATATTCTTATTAAACTTACTACTTTTTATTATTATATCTGCTACTATTTAAATTATGAAATATATTGTCATTTTACAATCACAAAATCTTTTAATCCTCAATCCTCTTTATAAGAAAATTACTTGCTATACCGAAAATGAGATAAAAACTCCATTGTACTTTAATTAATTTCCAGCCTTTTTAAATTTCATCATACCATCCTTAATTTTTAATTATTATAAATATTAAATAATATATGTACAGTTTTTTTTTGTTAATAAATGTCAATCAATGTCATTGCCTTTTGCTGTTCGTTATTTATTTTGCAACATTTTGCGCTTAAATCAACTTTAATGATGAAAGAAAGATTTTTGTCAACTCTTTGTTGGCAGCAAATATGGAATGCGGCTAAAACCCAGCATAAATTTAACTTCCAGAGATGCGAAGAAAGCAGTATATGCAATTTAAAAGTGATGAAAATGAGCGTAAACATTAGTGAATTCATACTGAATTCAATGTGGTTCTTTTTTTGTATTACTTTTCATTATATGAGAATAAGTTGTGCATATAAGTAATTCAAATGAAGAATGACTTACTTATAAGTAGTTTAGTAAGGGTTGGTTTAACCCTCTAATGCTTAAGCATGCCTCAAGGCACTCAAAGAATGCCAATAAATGCAAATATAACTGATTTTGCATTTCAAAAACTCTTTCAACAGTTTCTAAAAAATGTACTTAAGTATTTTAATAAATTCTCTTTTCTTTCTTATTTACTGCACTTTTTACAAACCAAGTTCATTAACAATCAAAAAAATATGGGAAGTCCCTGTTGTGTTATTTTACGTTGATTAAAGTGTTTTAGAATTTCCCGATTGCAATCATATTTTTTTCTTAAAAAATATACTTATATTTTATATATTGGAGTCAAGATTTATGTAAAACAGGGTAAGCTACTCTTTAGAGATGTGTTTTGTTAATAAGTACCTTCAGACACTCTTGTGCATTGTAGACTAGTTTTGTGGCCTCAGTTTTTCCCTCATATAGCAAAATGTTGTTTTGTTTTCTTTGAAATGGCTGGTCGAGTGAACAAACGTTTAAATTATCTGATTTGAGTGATGAACAATGAGAAGAGTTGCTTTCAATAAAAATTGACAAACTGTACTAACTAAAACCCGACTATGTTTCAATTTCTAAATCCCTAAGGGTGCCTTAAGGCACTCATTTAGTTTTTCCCTCCTGACAGGTAAACCATTAATTGTACATACTTTTAAATGTTGTTTTTTGAAATCACATGGCCAAATTTACCATAAACAAAATTATTACCAACGTTTTTAGCCATTTTTTTAGAAATTGGCATTAGAGGGTTAATAAACGAAAAACTGTAACTTGCCTTTGCAAAGAATCATTATGATTCTCATTTAATTAATAAAATGTTGCGCATTTGCGATTTTGTCGTTCTGTACTCCGCTTTCATTCTGTTTCATCTCCAATTCTGTGTTATTATCGCACCTTATCGTACTCAATAACCTGACTTAACGTCTTCATAACGACATCATTATTCCTTATAAGTGACGTCAAAGTAATGAATTCTTTAAGTGAGTTTAATTAACACTGTGATAAACCGAAAAATTATTCACTAACCCCCATTATCAGAATGTATAGTTATCTTTTAACCTAGTTACAATATACTGACAGTTTTTATTTTTTTAACCGAAATTTTCAAATATTTATATAAATACTAGCTTGACCCGGTGCGCTTCGCTACCCCTGTCGTAGTAAAAATCCGTTCAGCCGTTTAGTAATTATTGTTTAAGAACTAAAGGTACATTTTTAACAGTTTTTCCCCCTGTTTATCCCTTTCTGGTAAAAGTATCGAAAAAAGTTATAGCCTATTGACTAGGGTATTCAATCGATTAACCGCCAATCGGTTAACCGATTAATTTTGGTCGGTTAACCGTTCGAATAATTTAAAATTGGCGATTTTCAAATAACAAACAAACCGATTAATTTGTGTCGATATAGTTTTAAGCACACTAATTTTATGTATTAACTCATGAACATTATCTTATTGCAATAGTTTTTTAGAAGTATAGCACAAAAATTGAAACTAAGGAATTTGGAAATGAACTTTTTTCTAGAATGTACTATGATTATCTTTGTCCTAATGAGTCGGAGGACGACTTGATAATAGATGAATCTAAAGAAATAACTGAAACAAGTTTTTTATCAGAAACTATTAAAAGTATTCATAATCTAAAAAAATACAAAAAGGACTCCAAATATATATATGAGGATTTTATAAAGGAAATTGGATATTCTTTATCACGCCTTACTTTTGTTTTCTCCAACATCTAATCAGTATGAGAGTTCTTTCCAAGTCAAGTTTTATTAAAACTAATGAAAAAAATCGTTTAAAAGGAAAACATTTCCATTATATTCTTTTTTAAAAAGCTTATTTCAGAAGATCTCCCTAAATTCCTAAAAAAAACTCACATGTGCATAAAAAAGGTCTCAGATACCATATTTTTGTTTTGCTATTACCTATTTCGTTTTGTTGAATTGTTATGTTTTATTTGTTTTTTATGTTTTTGTTCTTTTAATAAAATTCTTAAATAGGTACACAAAATTCGTTGTTTTATTCTCAATTTAAAATTAAAATAGAAATTACTCGGTTAATCGAATAATTCAAAATTAACCGATTAATAACCGATTAAATCTAAACACCGATTAATTATTTGCTCGATTAACCGATTAAATCAGAAACCCGATTAATTGAATACCCTACTATTGACTTACAAAGACATTTATATATTTATATGGATTTTACAAAAAATAATTTTGTTTGGCTTATGTATTTCTAAGTTATATTTACAATGATCACTATTTGAATAAATACTGTAAAAACCTTAATTATTCTAAAGGAAACTGGCTTTCATTCATTTAAATGAATTAAAGATTACCAAAGTTGTGGTACATTCTTTGAGTAGGTAAATGGAAATTATCCTGATAATGGATTGACAGGCTGGATGTTTTTAAATTTTATAACTTTTTTTACAAACTATGCAAATAGTTTGATAATAAGATTTATTTTAATTTTAGCCACGCCCAGTAAGTCAAATTATAAATATGGGCGTAGTAAAAATTTAAAAATCTTAATAAATTTATCAAAAGTTCATGGGGGATTTTATGTCAAGTGAACCAACTTTTGAAATCGATGTCTTTCGATCATATCCCACTAAGAGACCATAAAGTTCTTAAAGGAATAGACCTTAGCTTTCTTTTGAGCAAAAAAATAATACTTTTAATAAGAAGACGAAATTCACTTTATTCCAATTTCACCTCAAGCTACGAGGTAGTCTTGGCTGTCAAACACAAACTAAATGACGCAGCTAGTTCAAATTTTGACAGGAGTCAACTGACAGATGACTGTTCGCAGGAGCATAATTTAGATTTAGCCATAAAAAGTCAAAAACTGTATGTCTTGAGTTACAAAACATTTATTTTGATAGATATCCAACTCGCATCCCAACACTAAGCGACCAAAAATCTCTTCAAGGAAAAGACCTAAGCTTTCTTTTGATAAAATAAGGGGCCCATTTTGAAAAAAAGTCAAAAAAGTTTTTGATTTAAAAAAAAAAAAAAAATTTTCGAAAGATTGAAGAAATAGCTATCTAAATGATTTCGGACAAATTTTGCTAAGAACAATAGATAATAAGTTACATGGATGAAAATAAACACCTGTTTGGCCAAATGTCAAATTTTGCCCACCTCTAACTCAGAGACTTCTTGACCAATCTAGTTAAAATTCTGAAGACATCAATTTCAAAAGTTGGTTCACTTGACATGAAATCCCCCATATATAAATTATATAAAATAAAACACCTAAAGTTCCTTACTTAGAAGGAAATCTTTGACGTTTGACAATAAATTTAAGTGAAATGAGACAGACTTTAATAGTATGTACATATTCTAATGGTAGTCAGCTCGAACTAAATTTGTAAATTAATTGCCCCTAAAATTGAAATATTTTGAAAAGAAAATCTTTTTTTTAGTTATTATAAACAAATCGTTTTAGTTTGTACTACAAATATAATTGGTCAATTCACAAGATCTCTTAACAAGTCATATTGTCATAATGTCCTAATATTTCATGGTTTATATTGCTTTTCAAGCAAAAAAATTTCCTAAAATAATACTACTTTCTATGCTATGTTTATTGTGTTATCGTAACCAACCAGCAGAGACCAACGCCGAATGCCCAAGAGTCGGTTAAGCCGAGCCGCCGAGTCGTGATATATTAGGACATTACGACAATATGAATTATAAGAGACCTTGTGAATTGACCAAATATATTTTCTTTCAATGAACAATAGAATATTAATTTCAGATGAATTTAAACATTTTAAATCGAGGATTACGATTTGTTTGGTACTAAATTTGAAAAACACTAATACACTTGTATATAATATAATTGAATAAAACTTTTTGATGGGAGTACTTAAATATGTACATATGTATGTATGTTTTTGCTGGGATATATAGTAATGCTGTTACCACGTAGTGGTAAAGCGGGAATTTTTAATTTACATTTTTTTTTGTGGGGGAAAGGAAATTTAAAAGGAAATGGATGAGAGGAATATGAAATTAATAATTAAAAGTGTTCATGAAAATTCACTTTAAGGGAACATATATACATACATCGATGTGGCAAGAAAAGTGAGTCAATTAATTTTAGATAAAAATCATTTGAAAGGATTTGTAAAAGTGAAAGTTTTTTTATACAAAAATGTAGATGTTAGTCAAAAATTCAAATCTAAACCAAATTGTTTACAAAAGAAATCATGTCTATGATGAAGTGTACGGCATTTAATTTTTGAAATATACAATCTACCAATACGTACAAATGTATAATTTTCAATACTTGAGTTGTCTCTTCTTTATCAATCATTATCAATATTTTTCCTTTTTAGTTCTTTTTGCCAATATTACAAGTGGTTTACCAAAACACTTACACACACACACACGTGCTTAAAATATGAGAAAATTGAACTGTCAATTTATGTTTGAAAAAATACATCATGGAAATAATACAAATGATTTCTTACATGAACATCAAACCCCAGATAATGTGGTTGGCTATAAATCAAACATGATGATAATTACATACATACATATGTACATTAGGGTGGCCCCGTTTGTATGGAGAAAAAATAAGGTATCGATGTTTCCGCCTAAAATGAAAATTTGATTCATTCTAAGACTACCTTTTGAAATTTTTTCGTCCTTGAGTCAATATTTGGCGAGCTGGATCAAAGGATAAAAAGGTCCTTTTTTGAGGTTTTTTACATTTTCTCCATATTTCTTCCAAAGGAAGTATATGCAAGTTTGATATCATATAAAAGGTCTTTAAAAGACGCATTCAATAGGTTATTAGAATCTTAAAAAAAAAAAAATAAAATTCAAAAACTTTAAAAACTTTAAAAATTTTCGACAAAATTTTAGTTTTTTTTTAATTTTTTCATAGAATTTATTCAAATAAATATATGAAATTCTTGATCATAAACATAATGTAATTTCACCGAAATGGTGAAAGCTTATAAAATTTGAGTTATTTTGATGCCCATTACATATACTAAGAATTGAGTATACAGAGATTGTCAGATAGGGATGAAATTAGGTTTAAACAAATTTGAATAAACATTGAACTGGACTGAATTTTAAAAAACGAGAAAAACCGTTTCGGTGAAATTACATTATGTTTATGATCAAGAAATTTCATCTATATATTTGAATAAATTCTATGAACAAATTAAAAAAAAACTAAAATTTTGTCGAAAATTTTTAAAATTTTTAAATAAAATTTTTTTTTTTTTAAATTTTTAATAACCAATTGAATGCGTCTCTCAAAGACCTTTCACATGATACCAAATTTACATATACTTCCTTTGGAAGAAATATGGAGAAAATGTAAAAAACCTCAAAAAAGGACCTTTTTATCCTTTGATCCAGCTCGCCAAATATTGATCTCAGGACGAAAAAATTTCAAAACGTAGTCTTAAAATGAATCAAATTTTAATTTTAGTCGGGAACATCCGCAACTTTAATTTTGGGGCCACCCTAATGTACATATATGTAAATAAATAAATATTTTCTATTTGTCCTTGAAAAGTTCAAAGAATGTATAAAACTTGTATTTGAAATGTATTTTATTTATTTGTTTTAACGAAACCTAAACTAAGCTTTTATTTGTTTTAGGAACTACATATTGAAATAAAAATATAAATCATTTATTAATTATTAGTTAGTAGAAGGTACAAAAAAAAAAAAACAATAAATTATCTATTCACATATGTACTTATAAAACATTTGTTTTATATATTTACTTAATGTAGGAAACTTACATGTATGGTATTGTGTTTCCTTTTCAAACACCATGAAGCAATATACCACAAATTTGTACAATTTTTGAATAAGAATAGAACTGATTCTTATAGAAATATTGAAATAAGAATCGGTTCTTGTAGAAAGTATTGAAAAATGAACGGGTTTTTATATAAAATATTTAAATAAAAATCGGCTCTTTTTTATAAGAACCGATTTTTATTTAAATATTATAATCAGAATCGGTTTTAATAGAATATATTGAAATATGAACCGGTTTTTATATAAACTATTGCAATAAGAATCAGTTATTATAGAAATTAAATAAAAATCGGTTCTTTTAGAAAATATTGAAATGACAATCGATTGTTGTAGAATATATTCAAAAAAAATCAGCAGTTATTATATTGTAGAAAACATTGAAATAGAAAATAATAAAATAAGATCCGGTTCTTGTAGAAAATATTTAAATTAGAATCGGTTATTTTATAAGAAATTTAAATAAAAATAAGTTTTAGAGAAAAATTGAAATATATTGAAATATTGAAATAAGAATCGGTTCTTGTAGAAAATATTGAAAAATTAACCGGTTATTATATAAAATATTTAAATAAAAATCGGTTCTTATAAAAAACATGTGTAATCAGAATCACTTTTAATAGAATATATTGAAATATGAATCGGTTCTTATAGAAATTATTTAAATAAAAATCGGTTATTTTATAAGAAATTTAAATAAGAACAAGTAAGAGAGCTATATTCGGATGTGCCGAATCTTATTTTCAAAATTAAAATAAACAAGTATGAGAGCTATATTCGGCTGTGCCGAATCTCACCAAATTATTGTGTAAAATAAAAATTTTTTAATATTTTTAATTAAACAAAATTAAATTTTTTTTTCTAAAATGTTTTTCAAAATTTAAAAAAAAAAATTTTTTTTTTTTAGAAATTGTTTTTTTTTAATTTTTTTTTTTTTAATTAAAAAAAAAAAATTTTAATTTATTAGTGGAAAATAAATTTTTTTGGAAAAAAAAAAAATCGGGTAAAAAAATATTTTTCCCGATTTTGACCCATTGTAGGTCCAAATTAATATAGCCTTATATACATCGTTGCAATGGACTTTGAAATATCTATCATTAGATATCCATATGAAGAATACATATACTTTATGGGGTCACAAATGAAAAATGTAGAAATTACAAACGGAATGACAAACTTGGTGAAGGGTATAATAAGTTTTATGGAAAAAATGAATATATCAACCAGTTAAAAAAATATAAAATATTGAAATAAAAATCGGTTCTTATAGAAAATATTAAAAGAAGAACCGACTATTATAGAAATTATTAAAATAAAAATCGGTTATTATAGAAAATATTGAAACTAGAATCGGTTATTATTGAAATAATGATCGGTTCGTGTAGAAACAATATGGATAACTATTATTCTAGAAATTATTGAAATAAGAATCGGTTTTTACAGAAACTATTAAAATAAAAATCGGTTTTAATAGAAAATATTAAAAAAAGATTTGGTTCTTATGGAAAATATTGAAAAAGAACCGGTTATTATATAAAATATTGAAATAATAATAGGTTATTTTAGAAGAAGCCGATCTTACAGAAAATATTGATATATAAACCGGTTCTTGTACTAAAAAAAGAGGAATCGATTTTTTTAAAAAACTATTCAAATAAAAAGCAGTTGTATGCGTCAATTTTGGAATGAAAATGATTTCTTGTAGAAAGTATCAAAATAATTGGTTCTTATGGATAATTTTGAAATATGAACCGGTTCTTTTATAAAATATTGGAAGAAAACTAGCATATAGAAAATGTTGAAATAAAAACCATTTCACCACTGAATTAATATGGAAAATATTAAAATAAGAACCGATTTCAATAGAAAATATTGAAATAAGAATCAGTTTTATAGAAAATATTGATATATCAAACGGTTAAAACTAATAAAACTTTTTTATAGGAAATATATATATAACTAACTGATTTTCATAGGAAACGTTGAAGTAACCACCGGTTTTTTTTTCCACAAAAAATGGGAGTCATGGCCCAAAGTGACATCTACTTAAAATATTGTTAAAGAAAGTACCCGGAAATAAAACAGCTTTTGCAAAACAAACAAAAAATTAGTATAGGAAACAAGTATTGAAATCTTTATAGCCAGTAGCTAAAGGTTTTTTTGTCCATACAATTTTGTAGTAGTAGTCCAGTCAGTATAATAAATATTAACAAATATTATTGTTTGTTTTTATATTTAATATGTTATTTATTGCTTTTCTTTTTTTGAAGTTTTTCTTCTACTAACATTTGGCACAGTTTCAAATTTCTTTTAGCCAATTTTCTAATCAGATTAGCTACACAAATATGCTTTGCCACTGTCATACATATAATTCCTTGAAGGACTTGAGCTAAAATTTATTATTGACTCCTTTACTAAAATCAAATGTGTGTAGAGTTTTCCTTCTTCATATTTTGGGCCACATTTTTCATTATTAAACCTTCGTTTTTTTTGCAGTTGTGATTGTTATTACAATTTATATAAGAAAAGTATAAAACAAAAAATGGCAAGAACAAAAACAAATAACCAAATTGTTTATTTGTTTAACAAAGTAGACAAAATACATACATACATATTTGCATACTTAAATATTATGAGTGTTTTTTTCATTATTTAAGAAATTTCGGAAGAAGTTGACAAAAAGTTTTTTTTTCTGCGCAAATATTTCTTCAAGCATGTGCATCTGTTATTTTCAAGAATTGTTTGAAAAGTTTGTTATTTTTTATTTTTTTTTGGTTCGTTTTGAGATAAAAATTGTTTTCATAATTTGTGTGCTGTTTTTATATGTTTGCCACGTTTGAAAATTAACCCATGGGGGTGAGGTTTTGTTGAAAGATACATTTTTTACTTTTGCAATCTTGTGAAGACAACTTAAAGAATAACGAAAACTTATAAATAATAAAAAGTTATAAACAAGAAACTTGTAAATGCAGCAGTTATAAATAAACAGATAGTAAATAAAACATTATTCGACTACTTCTAAGTAATGTAGACTGTATGTAGTAGTCATTGAAAATCATGTGCTACAGTAATTGCTAGTTAACCACCCCTAAAGTGTTAATTTCATAATTTACATCTCTATTTCAACAACTTTGAAGAGAAAATAAAAGAACAAATAGAAAACTTGTATGCTAGAAAACACAAAACTTTTCAAAATAAGAATCCTCATAAAGGAAACCAACCAGAAACTAATAATAAATTTGTAAGTAAGATATAGAGCTCGTTCATATAACGACAAAATATTTCTGCATTCACAGCAGGCAGAATTATTATTGCGGGTATTATTACCGGATTCATTAAACCAAACAACCTACAACAATGTTTTATTTTTTTATATTTTAATACTCATTTTATTTTATCACTTTTAAAAAAGTAAGTATCAACCAAATATGAGTTGGTTTTGTGTGGGAATTTCCAAAATTAGCCTTAAGTACCTCATTTATGATTTATTTTGCGATAAAAAAATGCTACACTACACTACGTCTCGTTTATTAATGTTTGCTAAATTTGTGTTTATTGTAGCAGTTTTGAATTTTGTATAGAATATTTAATTTAAAAATAGTTTATGGTTGATTTTGTATTTTACTCGCATTTAACCTGCTACTTCCTCAGCGGAATAAATAAAATATAGCTATTTTATTTATGTCACACTCAATTGGTCAATTCACAAGGTCTCTTATCAGTCATATTGTCATAATGTCCTAATATATCACGACTCGGCGGCTCGGCATAACCGACTCTTAGGCATTGGCCTCTGCTGGTTCGTAACGACATTTTTGCTTGAAAAGCAATAAAAACCATTGCGAAATATTAGAACATTATGACAACATGACATGATAAGTGACCTTGTGAATTAACCAAATATTTAAATTATTTTTTTCTAAAGCACGGTTTTGACAGTTTTCTTGTTGTACTATTAAGTCGATATTGATGGATGCTTTCATGTCTTAAGATTCATTATTTTAAAAAATATAAAGGTTCCTATAATAATAATACCCCATTATGTGTTTCTAGATTTGTTAATTGAATTGTTTAAAATTAACAAAAAGTACCATAGAATTTTTCTATTCATATTTCCAGGTTCTTATTAAAAAAATTTCTGAAGGTACCTTTAAAAAAAATAAATAAATAAACATTAATTCCCCATTTGAGATTTATCTATCATTCATTCAAGACAACATATGTTTCGAGGTTCATTATAGACAATTGAAAAAGTACCATTAAAAGCGAGAAGAAGTACTATTATGTTCCACTTACTGGCCTACCTAAATAAAAGCGTAAGGCGAAACGTTTCTTTACGCTTAGCTTTAACGCTGAAATGTCATACCTAAATAAAAGCGCCAACGCTACGTCAAACAATAAAAACAAGGTTATCAAAAAAATTAATATAACAACCTGGATTATTTAAAAAATAAAGTACATTGCAGTATTGGTGTTTCTGATTTTTGTTTAGTGATTTATAAACTAAAATTTTATCAAAGAAACTAAATATTAAAGTTTAAAAAATGTGTTTCTTGCATATTTGTTTCTCCTTTAGTATGTATGTGTTTACATTTGTTGTGTTTTGCAACTAACTTCACTATTAAACGCGCTGTCAAAATCGGATTTTCCAATTGCAAAGCGTTGCCGTCGCGTTATTTCGGTATGCTGCATACAAATTGTATGGGCATGCGAATTTTTGACAAGTAAAAAACGCCTTACGCTCCAATTTAGGTATGCAGGTTTGTGTGTTCTCTCTTGATTCAGGATCATAGGAGTCTTATTTATTCTTATAACAAATATTGAAACAAAAACCGATTCTTATAGCAAATATTGAAATTAGAACCAGTTCGTTGAGACAATTTTGGAATAAGAATTGATTCATATAGAAAATATTGAAATTAGAACCAGTTCTAAAAGAATATATCGAAATTAAAACCGGTTGTTATAAAAATATTTAAATTAGAACCAAGTCTTTCGGATAATTTTGAATTAAGAACAGATTCATAAGAAAACAATGAAATAATAACCAGTTCATTATCAAAATATTAAAATAAGAACCGATTCTTATAAAAAATATTGAAATAAGAACCTTTCTTATTGAAAATTAATATCCGGATCTATTGAACTGAGAATCGGTTCTTTTAAAAAACACTTAAATAAGTAATATCTGGTTCATACAGAAAATATTGAAATAAGAGTCGATTCTCATAACTGTTTATTATATAAAATAATGTCTCACTTCAAATTCTTACAGAAAATTATTAAATAAGTACCGGTTCTTATAAAAATATTGAAATATGAACCACCTTTTATGGAAAACAATAAAATAATAAGCGGTTCATATAGAACATATTGAAATAAGAATCCGTTTTTGTAGAAAATATTGAAATTTTAATCGGTTATTATAGAAAATAATGAAATAAGAACCGGTTCTTAAAAAAAATATGCAACAAATAGGATCTTATTTTAATCAGTATTAAAATAAGATCCTATTGTTACTAAAAATATTGAAACAAAAACCGGTTCAAAAAGAAAGTTTTAAAATAATAGCCAGTTACTATAAAAAACCTGAAATAAAAATCGGTTCTTACAGAAAATATTAAAAAGGAACCGGTTATTATATAAAGTATTGAAATTAGAACCAGTTATTATAGAAAATGTTGAAATAAGAGCCAGTTCTTATAGAAAATTTGAATATAAGAATATAAAAGTACCATTAGAAGAAATTAAGTACCATTTATTTCTTCCACCTTCACTACCTTTCTTTATGTGATTGTCACTCACTCAGTTTCTAAATTTATTATTGGTTATTACACAGGCAAGTTATCCATTGCAGATTGTTACTATTCAGGATCATATGAGGAGTCGCAGAACAAAAGGTACTTTTTTGCACTTTTTGGCAAATTGTTTTTTTTTGTATTCTTATAATATTTGGGTTGAAAATCTTCTAGAAACAATCAAGTTAGCATAATTTGTTTTTTTGTACATATATATATTTATAGTTCTAATCACTAGTAATGAAATTTTGAACCTTTTTCGGAAACTCTTCCATTATGGTTTTTATAGTGCTCCGTTTAAAATCTACCACACTTTTGGACACCTTTTTTGTGCTCTTCAATTTTCTTTTAACAAGAGCCCAATATCTTTCCACTGGCTTTAGCTCCTGGCAGTTTGGAGGATTTGCCTCTCTTGGTACAAATACCACATTATTGTTCTTGACATGATGCCAAGTCAAACCAAAAATAAGTGAACACATTAAGAAGTCTTATGAATGGAAGCATCCTTTTTTGTAAACATTCCTTGATGTAAATTTCGGTATTTATAAAGCCCCTTGTAACAAATGTTTGGCTTCATTTGCCGCAACTGCATATTGCTTGTCATGCCAAGAACTTTTTGGGAAAATGTTCTGCTTCTGGTTCCTAAACTTTTCTGCAACATTCCCTCGAGCATCAGCAACAGAAAAATAGCTGCGAACAATTTTCCATACGCACTTTTCGTCTTCCATTATGCAGCAGGTATATTTTTTGTACAAAATTTGACTTCAATTTCCGTATCAGGAACTTTTTGAGCCTTGTATGTTTTTAAGCCTGCATTGGCTTTAACTTTTCGTACTAAATAGTCCGAGTACTGGCCTAACCGGTCTGCTTTCCTACCGAATGTGTTTGGATCTCTTTTGAAAATGCTTTATATATATGGGCCTTAGAAACATTATGTAGACATTCCTTCTACCTGAACCAGGTTTTCTATCAACGATCAACTTCTCCTGATACTGTTTAATGACATCATAATCAGTTTGACTATATACCTTTGATTGTTTGTGCAACTTTTTGTAGGACCAAATTGGGTTTTGTTGAAAATATTTAATAATTTTAGTACGCACTTTTTTCTCGTCACTCATTTTAATAAGATTAAGAACAAATGAACATAATTGACATTAAACATAATAACTGACATGCTTTACAAAGGTAACTTGATAAAAAAAAATCAAATAATACTTGGGTTAAAAGTTTTACTGAAAAACGAATTTTACGATCTCAGTCCTTATGTACAATAGGCGTGGCACCTCCCATACGAAGTAAAAATTTATTATTGCATATCTGGAGTACTACTATAGTGGGAGTCTTAAAACTTTGTGTGAGCTATGGCAGAGCTACGACGTTTGCCGAGACAGCTATTTGTTTTATATAAGTATTAAATCAGGTTTAAAAACATGCAGTCAAAATATTATCGTTAAAAAACTCATAAAGAACGTACTTTTTTCTTTTTGTTTAACAAAAAGTACTTTTTCCTATACAAAAGTGGTTTTATATCAAAAATCTTTAACATTTAATGTGGCGACTTATGGCAGTTACCATTTCCAGGGAGCGAAATATATAAAGCACAATTTCCCAAAAACTTTAAATGAGCAAAAAAATAATATTTAATTAGATACAAAAAATGTATCTAATTAAATATTTCTAGGTTCATTATTATTAGAAGAATCATTGATTAAAAAAGAACCCTGCCTGATAAACATCCATTTTTAAGTGTTTACGCTTTTTTTAGTCAACAATGTGAACGTCACTTAACAAGTATTCATTTCCCTGCAAGTTATAGATATTTATCAAAATATTAGTTCACCTACAGTTTTAATATTCAAAAATGTATTTTAATATTTCTATTGCAACATGCGATAAATCTTAAACTGCTGAGTTTCAGTTTCAGTTTTTTTTTTTTTTTTTGTTTCTTGGTGACATTTCAAAATGAATTGTAAACATTTTTCCTTGACACTCTTTATTTCCTCAACAAAATGACAAACTGCTCTTCTGCAAAAAAAAAAAAAAAAAAAAAAAATGAACTGTTACAAAAAGTATGTACATATTTGCATTTGTGTGGTTTATTTTATTTTTTTTTCTTCATGAAAACTAAAAGAGAATTTTTAAATATTTTTTAAGCAATTCATGCCTGAAGTAACGATTAGGCCTCAAAATTGAATATCTAAAATTGTTTTATATTTACCAACAACTATGTACATTAGGTTGACATTTATTTAGCACTTTGTAGTTTTTCCATTTCCCTAAGGTATAAAATTTGTTCTCCATTATCTACGTTATATTGAATTTAAGTTATAACTTGGTTATTTTTGAAAAATGAAGTTTAAAATTTTGTACACATACATATGTATATTGTGATTGTTTTGAAATTCAATTAAAGTTCGAACTATATATTGTGTAATTACGAAAAACGGGAACACCCGTTTCGGTGAATTTATCGAGGTTTATAACAGTTTTATTTGAATTAATTAGTTTAAATAATTCTATGTCAAAATTCAAAAAATCTTTAGATGTTTGCGAAAAATTACAAATATTTTTTAACTTGCTCGAGAGAATATAGATACGGAGACCTTTCACATTAAGAACTGGGATCGAAAAAACCTTAACACACGTTTTTCATTAAAATTATTTTTTTTTTCTTGATCAAGTTACGTTCGAAAAATATGTCAGTTTTTATGTTTAATGTCAATTATGTTCATTTGTTGTTAATCTGATTAAAGTAAGTGATTTCAATGTTATTAAACAGTATCGGGAGAACTTGTCCGTTGATAGAAAACCTGGTTCATGTAGAAGGAATGGTCTACATGGAGTTTCTAAAGCCAATAAATAGAAAGCATTTTTCAAAAGAACTCCCAATACATCCGGTAGGAAATCAGTCCGATTAGCTATGTACTCGGACTATTTGGTACGAAAAGTTAAAGCCAATGCACGTTTAAAAACATACAAGACTCAAAAAGTTCCCGACAGGAATTCTGGTAAAAATTTAGAGGCCAAAGACAGACCACGGAAATTTAAGTCAAATTGTATACAAAAAATATACCTGTTGCATAATGAATGACGAAACGTACGTTTGGAAATTTTTTCCAGCTTCCGAGTCAATATTTTTATGTTGCTGATGCTCGAGGGAATTTTGTAGAAAAGTTTAGGACACAAAAGTTCTTGGGATGGCTTCCATTCATAAGACTTCTTAATGTGTTCACTTATTTTTGGCCTGATTTGGAATTCTTTCACTATTGTAAGCAAGCTCTTGAGTGGTACAAGAACAGTAATGTGGTATTTGTACCAAGAGAGGCAAATTCTCCAAACTGCCTACACGCAGAGAAAAAAACATAATCTAAGAGCAACATATTATGATAAGATTTATGTTTTTAATCCAAATATACTACGATCATTATAAGTACCATAAAATATCATAATATGTTCTGAAATAATACTATTATGATGTAAATCAATCATAATATGACCCAAAGTAATCATATTTATGACCCAATTAAATCATATTATGATCAAAAGTAATCATATTATTATTAAAATTTATTTTTTGAAATACAAAATTGTATTTTAATGGGTTTTAGTTTTAAGGTACTAACTAAATTCCCAATTAAAATATTATTGATAAATTCACTGAAATTGATTGTTATTGTCTTTAGGAAAGTTAAAGATAATATACAAATAAAACTATAGAGCGAATGGGAATTACACACACTTAAAATTTACTTGTAAAAATAACATAGCATAGACAAACAGAAAAAAACTACTAAAAGTAAACATATTTTGTTTGCATCTTAAACATATTATGCCTACACGTATAGAAACTTAACATTTAATGGTTGTACATAATAATTATATGTTTACCTATTTATCATTATTTAGTTGCCCCAAAAATATTTATGATTCGGTGAACAATATTTATATTTATAATTGCGATGAAAATATAAAAGTTTACAGTAACTATAATATTGTTGAAATTAAATTAAAACAACTATTATATGTTTACGTCAACAATATATTGTTACAAAGAACATAGTATAGTTGTCGTAACCATGTCGAACCATGTTTTTTCTCTGCGTATGGAGCTAAGGCCAGTGGAGAGATATTGTGATACTGTTAAAAGGGAATTGAAGAGCACAAAAAAGATGTCCAAAGTGTGGTAGATTTTAAACGGAGATGGACTACCTGTTCGAACAAAGTGACAGAAAGCTCAATAAAAACTTCAGTAGAAGGGTTTCCGGAAAAAGTTCATAAATTCATCACTATTAGAACTATAAAAAATAAAATATTTTGTAAATTGTAATAATAATTTCAATAAAATAAAAAAAAATCAAATCTGTAAGTTTTGTGGTTTAATTTTTATTAACATACCAGTTGACCGCTATTTACTTATTTTATTTCTTCAAAAAATTAAATTTCCGAATTTTTTATTTTTTTTTTCCTTTAGAAATCATCCACTTTTAAGTGTAGGTTAACAAAGTTGTGTTTAAAATTGTATTTCTCTTTTTTTTTTTTAATTTCCTCTCAATGATAACTCATATATTTGCAGGAAATCAGAGTTTACTTGAACAGTGACTTATTTAGAATACAGTTTAGGCCCAAAAAGAACATTAATCCCCATATTCACAAAAAAAAAAAAATAAATTTAAACAATGTTTTAAAGCAAAATTTTATTTTAAAACGTTGTTTAAATTTAAAAAATGTTTATGAATAAGGCCTTTAATATTTCATGTTTTTCATAGTTTAGAAGTTCGATATTTACTTATTACAATTTAATTTTTCAATGGGATACAGTGAATCCAATTTTCTTAAAGGATATAAAGAACATTTATTTCTAAAGCGATTTCAATGCAATTCGAAACAAATATTATATATTAGAATGAAAAAGTCCTAGTCGAATCATATGTATATAAATTGGACTATTTTCAACGATTTTATAAAGTGTTAACGTAAAAGGTTATATGGTAAGATAGCAAGTCCTTGCTTTGATTAAAATGATAACAAATCAAAAATACAGGATGTATTGCATCGATTTTGCAGAAAATTTTAATTTTTCTTCGCTTCACTAAAAGGTGAAGTAAACTTTAATTTTATTCTCTAGTATAATTCTTTCTACTTTTGTCCATTCGTTATAAGGAAGCAAAGCACCGTGCGTGGCCTCCCTAATGTACATATATAAGTACATACATATATGTGTATGTAAGTGTGTACTTATATGCATGTGTTTGTGTCAATTCCGTGTGGCCCTTAAATTTACCAGTTTTAAATGTGCGGATACGTGAATATGTAGCATTTCTTTTACTTTCCGTTTCCTTTTACATAGTTAATGTGTATATGAGTGTGAGAGAAAGAGAGTGAATGAATGAGTGTGTGCGAGTGAGTTTGTATGTATGAGTAACTGTATACATTTCCCTAAATGGTTTGTGATGACACAGATTTAAAGTTAATTTCTATTTGTTGTTACTCCTGCTGTTGTTGTTGTTTTTGTTGTGCTTTTGTCTTTTGATAGTCAAGCAACATTTTATGGCACATTTTAACTCGACTGCAGTTTCATCGTGTACAAATAAAGTTCAAGGTTGTTGGTTGTCCATTATTTATTAGATTTGTACAAGTGTGTGAATACAAATTTGTGTGTGTGTTACATACATAGTATCTGCTACAACCCAGCAGTTAAGCAAGTAGTCAATGCATCCCTTATAGACAGTAAGTAATTGTCACTAATGTCTTATCGCTTGGCTGACTTAAATTTATATATTTTAGGTTATTTGACACGTAATTGCTCTTTGTAGTGCAAAGAAAAGACAATTGGTTACTTTATACATCCCAGGTAATATAGCGTGAAGTTAATTGTCACTGAAATGTCTCTAAGTAATATAGAGTATAATATAGTCACTTTAAACGTAATTCGTACAAACTGATTTTATACAAATTGTGATGATATAATTCTCATACAGTTTATTTTTATTTTTGTTTATATTTACTGATATCCCATGTAACATAGCCTGAAGTCAATAGTCTTTTTAGTGTCTCTTAGTAGCCTATAGTGAAGTCACTTTAAACATTTATTTTGTAATATATTTAAGAGTTGTGGGAATAAAGTTTTTTTACAAGCAATCGTTTATTGGACTATCTATCATATGTCTTTTTAACTGACTACTTGAGGTCAACTAGCACCCGTACATGTTAAAATAACTAGTTATGTAGCTGATCATATGACTAGATAGGTAGCTAGTAAGGTAACTGACGCTATGTTAACAGTATGTGAATCAAGTGTGTTGGCTACTTTGGATCAGCTATCAGACAGTCTCAGTGTAATCAAAATTAGCCCCCAGCTTAGGATATACACGTGTTAAAATAACTAGTCACGTAGCTAGTTATGTAACTAGTTGTCACGCTAAATGATAGGTTCGGTACAGTCTCTTAGAACTGCTGGGAACTAAGAGAAAGTAAATACAACCAAAATTGGTTTCATGTAAATTTAATTGTAATAATGTTCAAAACGTTATTACAAAATTCATCAGGGTATTAGAATGATTTATTTTCAAAACAGCAGTGATCACAAATTTATTTATGTGCTGTTTTTCTATAGCGAACGAGTGCTTTGAGTGGAAATTTTACATGTATTTTGTTTTTGTTACAATAACAAACCGCATGTTAAATTTTTTATCTATATCTCGATTACTAAGTCATAAATATAGACAATATGGATATCTAATGTTAGATATTTCAAAGTCCATTGCAACGATGTATATAAGGCTATACAAAGTTGGACCTACAATGGGTCAAAATATTTTTTAACCCGAACTTTTTTCACAAAAAACTTTCTTTTGTTTCACTAATAAGTTAAAAAAAAAAAATTTTAAAAAATTGGAAAAAACTTTTAAAAAACTATTTTGAAAAAAAAAATTTAAAAAAAAATTTTTTTAAATTTTATATTAAGGTATAATTTGCTGAAGGGTATATAAGATTCGGCACAGCCGAATATAGCTCTCTTACTTGTTTAAATTTATGCTGTTTGACAATAAAAAAAAGATATCTAATCAATTTAAGCACTTTTACTTCAATATTAAAATATTCTTTTAACACACCCGGTCTCACAGACATATAGGTCACCATTGGCGGGTTAAATTTCATAAAGACATAGTAGTATATACCTTACACATAGCAGCAATAAATAAGTAAGAAAGTAAACAGTAAACAGTTTTCTTTTAAAATTCGAGAGTGGTTCTTATATGGGAGCTATGGAACGGTACTAAGTATGGTAGAACGAGTTCAGTTGTATGGGGGCTAGGAGAAATAATGGATAGATTCTAATCTAATTCAACAATACAAAAGTTTGTGCCCAATTTTGTCGAATTACCTTTGAAAATGCGATTTGTAGTTTGATTAAAATCGCAGATTGATTGAGCAGATTGGTATACTTTAAGGTGGATGTTGGGACAATTATATCAGCACTAACCCAATATGGTGGTATAGGGTATAAAAACATAAAGTTTGGTGATGAAAGCGCAACTGAAATACTTCAGACACATCAGAAAAATTCTGTCATTTAAATAATTAGACTAAATCATTTGATTATAATTCTTTATTTGATTATTACCCTTAAAAAAAGATCCAAAAATTCACAACAGGGGCGCAAATCAGATTTAAAAACACGATGAAACATGCAAGATGAAAAGGCATTTTAAGCTTAGTAAAACGGTACCAATATTTCCTTTCTATCACAACCCGTTAAAAGGTTATATGCCAAAATAATAACTTGCGCCACCGTTAAGGGTTAAAAAAACGTCCATTGTATTATTTTTTGCGGAATAATCGACTAGTGAAATCAGATATATACAACTGTTTTTGCTCTACAGAAAAATGAGCTCAAAATC
Organism: Calliphora vomitoria; assembly: GCA_942486065.2. Taxonomy (NCBI): domain Eukaryota; kingdom Metazoa; phylum Arthropoda; class Insecta; order Diptera; family Calliphoridae; genus Calliphora; species Calliphora vomitoria. The sequence continues at coordinate 31,310,624 of OW818029.2, forward strand.
CGCGTCTTTAGGAGCGTTGAACCACCTTAAGGAGTGAAAATTTTCTCAAAAAAAGAACGCCATTATTTTCAATTATGATACCCAAAAAAAATTAAGTGACCTGGTCACCAAATGAACTCTAGTAAATATACACATTATTTTATACGCTTTCAGTAACAAATAACTTTTGCTAATTAATTATTACAATTTGTTTAAGTTTTACAATTATGCAATTCTTTAGACTTTATTCAGTTAAAAAAAAAAAGATTGCCTCAATATATTTTACATTTCTTTGGTGGATCCATGTTACTTTTTTTCTTATTACACTTAAATATCCACGAAAACTCTCTGGAGTTTGATAATGGGCCAATAACTCTATACTTTCCGGGAGCATGTATGTCACCGCTGGCAAATGAGCTACGGAACATTGCGTGTATGTCTTCACACCACAGCTGGGCAAAACTAATGAAAAACAATTCACGATTATTGTAATCTAAGCGAGGCAGGGTATCATTTTTCTCCACATCAGTTTCAATCAGTTTTCTCTTATTTAACCAGCGAACATAGGCGTCGTAAGCAATATTTATGCCACCATTATCGGCAATATTTTCCGACTGCAGATCACTTTTGGGTAAAGGTTTGCCATCGTAAGTGTAGTTGTGATATTGATCCACGAAACATTTGCGTCTCGATTCGAATTCGTAGGCGGATTTCTCATCCCACCAGTTGAAGGCTTTGCCGTTGGCATCATAGTTGCGACCTTCATCATCGAAGCCATGTATCATTTCGTGAGCTATGAGATAACCCAAAGTGCCGTACTGTATGGCTTTGGGATAGAGGGGATCCCAGATGAAACGTGGCTGTAGCAGAGCAACTGGAATTTTGATTTGATTATCCAAAATATTATAGACAGGAGTGAAGGACAAGACTTGTGAATCTTCCTCGGTTTTCTTCTCCAATTTGTTTTCTCTTAAAGACTCAGCATGTTCAAGTATATTTTGTACATTGAGCACATAGTCGGATAGATCTATGTCGAGGTTTTTAAAGACCTCAATAAAGTTGTCATTGTCATAGGAGTTGATGGTTAAATTCATGTTGTTCAATTTCTTAACGGCTTCTTGACGTGTCGCATTTGACATCCAAGGATAGTAATTGGTCTGCAAGTTATTTCTAAACGTGCTCTTAATATCATCCCACAGTTCATATATCTCTGCCTCAGATTCAATGGTACGGTACTGATTGTACATGGCATGATCAATAAATTTTCCAAAATATTTTTTCGTTTTGTCTATGCACTCTTGTTTCATATCGCCGAAAGTGATGTCGATTATGAATTCATCCAAAAATATCCATAGAATGTAGTCTTCCACAAGTTCCATATCAGTGGTATTGAAAACTTCATATAAGCCCTCCAGATATGACTCATCATAGACATATACTTGGTCTGGCAGATCTTTAGAGCCCAATACGATTTCTAAATATTCTTTCACATCAAACAAATTCTGATATTTTTCAAACAAATCGGTGGTATTGTACAAGGTCAGAAGCTCTTCCACACTTTTGCCCTCGCGTACATCTGTGGCGCCCTGTGTTAAATTATTTTCGAATATCATCTCATTTTGGGCCGTTATTGAGGCATCTTCTGGAGCCATTTTCAAGTACAATTGCAGATATTTACGTATTCTATCTTGTTGTAGGGTGTGTACCATATTTACTGCTCCCTGAGTCAATTCAAATTCCGGCGGTCCAATATAGGCCATGGTTTTGGACTTATCTTTTAAATCGTCTAAAATGTAAAGCGAAAGTATTATAGGCTTTCCATATTTATTTTGAATTTTAGCCACCGTCGACCACCATTTGAAATTGGTTTCTTCTAACTGCTCCTGCGTTTTGAAAGCCGAGAAATCACCAAATTCTTTATAGATTTTTGTCAAAGATTCGCGATATTTTGCACTGTCCACTTTGGCATTCAGGCAAGAGGTATAGAAATCTTTGACCTTATCTGCCACACCACCAGTTCCGTTTTTTTCCTTCAGTATCAAATCATTAAGTTTTTTTTCGATGCCCTTGCTAAACATCTGAAATTTATCCGTGTTTATGTTGCCACTATATTGAGCTGGATTAATTGAAGTCCAGGTGCCACAGGAAAACGTATAAAAATCATCACAGGGATCAATCGTGTTTTTCATAAATGCTTTAATGTCAGCACTCTTTGAAAACTTTATTATTTTTTGGCCCCTTTCACTTTTAAAATCATCTTCCGCACTACTCCCGCTTAAAGACCAACATATTAGAACAATGATACTACATATGCAGTGGTATGTTAATTTAAAATTCATTTTCTTAATTAATAAATTTCAATTATTTTCAATCGTTTTTAATCCACCACAACCGTTTCAAGAGAGTATTTAGTTCAGACTAAAGTAATTTAGTTTTTGTTTTTTAATAATAATTTATTCAAGCTGAGTCTGTCTTATCGTTTATACTTCTATGTATATGAGTGTTGTTTATTTGATTTTATTTTATTTTATAAAAAAAAAAATGGTTTCTTATCAGCTGCCTTTCGCTCAAACATGTATTTTAATTATGTTTTTACTAGAAATAATTATTAAACATTAACCTTTTAAGGGGTGGCTAGAATCGTTCCTTATTTGCATGTCACATCATAAATTTTTGGATTTTTTTTTTTTATAAAAGCCCTTAAAAAAGGATTTCATATTTCAAACCTAAAACATAGATTGCAGTTAAAATTCAGTTTTATATTTGTTTTGTAACAATTTTGAATTTGTTTCAAAATATACATTTTTGTATAGAACTAAGCTTGGTGGAAATTTGATCCCGATCGGAAGACATCGGTTTCAAAAGTTCGTTCACTTGACGTGAAATCCCCCCATATGTATATGTAATACTCGATGCAGTGTCTTTTTTCTCGTAATCTCCAATGGTTACACTGTACAAATACGACGGTCCACATTAGTCACATTCCTAATATAAACTGTTATATTATGGGTTAGTTTTTTTTTTATTGTGGTAGTATGTATTTATTTTTTGTAGTAATAAATCTAAATTTAGTTTTTACTCATAGAATTTTAAATCGAAATGTTTTAGTTTTGTGCAGTTTCAATTTATATTTCGAATCTATTTATATCTAGTGGGTAAAATAAAAAAAATTACCCTTTATTAATTGATAAATTCTTCAAGTTCTTCGAACTACAATAATTCTCAAGTAAATAATAAAAGTCATGTTATATTGCTACCAAATTCACATATTGCATTCATTCTATAATTCCCAAAAATGTAATATTTTATTTTATTTGGAAGATTTAAATTTTATTGGAAATCTATTGGAATTGTAGTTTGTATGCAACTCTATGCATGTGTTAGTAAAAATGTACCTAACTCTAAATATGTGTGAGTAACAAAATTACACATGTGTTGGTACCTTTTAAATTTTCTCCAGGCAAAAGAGTTCTATAAAAATGTTTTAAATTTTAATTTGTATGAATTTTCAATACCAAAAATGAGAACTCTGTCCTATAATTAAAATTCTACAATAACAAAAAATTACATTTCAGAAATTCCGAAAATATTTTTTCTTGATTTGTGCAAAATAGAAACGTTTTAACAATGAAAGTGTGCTAAAAGTGTTTAAAAAAATGTAGAATAATATGTGATAGTGAAAAATTGTGTTAAAAAATCGTTATTTTATCGAAAATTAAAATTTCAAGCCGTTACATTTGTTTACATCTCTCTTAACTCACACGGTACCCGTATATGGAAAGTATATTTATACAAGTATCGCATTTTCATAACTTTTCGCAAGATTTCTGGTGATAACTGTTCGCATTCCTTTCGAATATTCTCCTCAGGCTTGTTGGCATAAACCCCAGACTGCCCCAGAAACAAAACGACTGAAAATCGTCCACTTCGTTGTTGAGATTGACGACGGCTCTACAGTAATTCACACGCACGCAGAAAAAAATATAGTTGTGCATGTTTACTGTAACCATTTCAACACTTTTAAGAATATTATAGTCACAGTAACTATATATATGATTGTGGTAACAAGTATATGTTTGTGACAACCATTTTTATGATAAATAATTTTATCATAATATGTTGTTCTCAGATTATGATATCCATAAGCCGAGAGCAACATAATATGGTAAGTCCTTCATCATATAAATGGTTGTCACAAACATATACTTGTTTACTGTAACCATATATATGATCATGTGAATCGTAAGTTAACCATATTATGGTTACCACAATCATGTAAATAGTTACTGTGACTATATATTGTTAAAAATGTAAGTCTTTCACGAAAATTCGATGTAAGGTCCGTCTGCTGACGTCCAATTGCGTGGCACGTCGTCTGGTTGATGTTTCTTCGTTCTCAGCAACATCAGCAGCCACAGCCGCGATATACTCCATAGAACGACCAGTCAGGTGGCGGCCACGCCCTGAAAGATCTCTTGTGGTGCCAGTCTGTTCAGTTGGCACGACACGATTAGGAAATCGACGACGAAATTCACGCTGCGCTAACACCACCGATCGATTGTTGGTAAAAAAGATCTACACAATTATTCCACGCTCTTGCGGAGTTAGCGTTCCATTATTTGTCTGTTTGTATTCTGCAGCTGTCTAGATCACAAATATCAAATATGATTGACGACAGACACGATGATTAATTTGGCGCCACCTTGTATTAGTGAAATTTTGTTTATATTTATTGGTGTTCAGACCACTTTCACCATACTTCTGAAACACACATAGAGTCAGAGTCAAAATTTAATATACAACACGCATTTTCATCTATGAAGCTAAATATTTTAATTAGTGAAAGAAATATATTTATTAAAAACAAGCAAGAGAGCTTATATACCCCTTCATCAATTTATACTTTAAAATAATATGTTTAAATATTTTTAGGTAAACAAAATAATTTTTTTTTTTTATTTTAAATTCAAAAAAAAAAATTTTTCTAAATTGTTTTTCAAAATTTAAAAAAAACTTTTTTTTTTTTCAAAATTGTTTTAATTTTTTTTTAATTTTCTAAAATTTTTTTTTAAATTGATTACTGAAAAAAAAATTTGTTTGGTAAAAAAAATTCGGATTAACAAATATTTTTCCCGATATAATAATTTGGACCTACAATGGGTCAAATTGTAGGTCCAAATTATTATAGCCTTCTATACATCGTTGCAATGGACTTTGAAATATCTATCATTAGATATCCATATTGTCTATATTAATGACTTAGTAATCCAGATATAGACCAAAAATCGAGGTTGTCCCGGTTTTTTCCTTATATCTCAGCCATTTGTGGGCCGATTTGATCGATTTTAAATAGCTAACGAGCCGGAAGAATTCCCGATATATTGATGTATCAATTATGTTTGTAAGTTATTTGGGGGCTACGGAAAGTTGATTTCAACAAACAGACGGACATGGCTATATCGACTTCGCCATCTATAACGATCCAGAATATATATACTTTGCAGGGTCGCAAATGAAAAATGTAGATATTACAAACGGAACGACATACTTATATATACCCTTCACCATGAGTTTAGAGTTTAGTCTTTTATTATTTAAAAACCTTTGAAAATTAAAACGTATGGAAAAAAGTACCTAAAAAAAGTAAATATTTTGTTGGTCCTTCATTCAGCTTAACTACGGCCTCTAGTCGCTTTTTTATGGAGTTTACAAGATGTTTAGATATATATTTAGTGATTTCCCTCAGCTTCTTCCTTAAAAGTGGGTTCGGAGTTCGTCCTTAGATGGAATGCTTCGTTTTCTAATATTCCAGTCTAAAATTTCCCACAGGTGCTCTATTGGAGAAAACGGAGGTTAATTTAACTGCTTAGGCACATTATACAATAGCCACTCCTTAACAATTCTGGTGGTGTGCTTTAGGTTATTGTCTTGCTGAAAGATCCATGGAGTTACAAGACCTAAATTTTCAGCACTTACTTTCAAAGTGTCCTTTAAAATGTTTAATTAGTCTCGGCTGTTCATTATACATTCAATAGATACAAGATTGCTAGGTCCTACCGCAGAAATACAACCCCACATCGCCATATTTTACGATAGCACTAAGGTTGTGTAAACGTAAAGTCTTTGCAGAAACCTACTTAAATTCTCCACAATATTTCTGGAATAATGTTATATTTATTGATGAGAGTAAATTTTTTGATTTTTGCGTCAATATCGAGAGTTAAAGTCTGGAGAAAAAGAAATAGTGAACTGCTTTCACAAACCCTTAGTGCTACCGTAAAACATGGCGGTGGGTGTTTGATTTTGCTAGTGATGGCACTTTTGAAAAATATATACATATTCGTTTATTTGCATTTAAATAGCAATTTCTGCTCCCTCTGTTATCCTATATTTTCTGTAACAATTTACATACGTAAAATGCTATCTATACAAGTTTATTTGCTTCATAAATTGACATAAATTTGGCATGTGTTTGAAAACATTTAATTTTGTGTTGACAGGAGGAAACATATAAAAAAATAGAAACTTAAAACTGTCTCTATAACCTTATAAATAAAAGATTACTTATTTGTTATATGGCGGCTTTATAGCATTTAAACGGGAAGTATACACAAATAATTTATTTTTCAGGTACATATTAAAAAAAAAAAAAATTGGAAATATGACAGAAGATGACAGAAGATGAGCTTATTTTTATGGTTATTTGTGGCCACATTTGAGCTCTTCCGGAATAAGATAAATTTTTCTGGGAATTTTAACCCCTTATTAAGAATGTAAAGATATATCCAGCAAAAACTTGGCTATGACTTGCACTTACGTTATAACATACATTATATCAATGCCCACAACATATCGTTTGCATTACTTAGAAGTAGTGGAATAATATATAATATACAGTGGTTGACAATACATTGTAATATTTTCAAAAGTTGAACTAATTCGTCAAAACCAAAACAAACTAAAAAGTATTAATTGTTGTGGTAATGACTAGGGGCGGATTTATACGCAAATGCATATTTTTTCAATTTTTTTTTTATAGAAATGGCTCCAAATGTTGTCGACTATCTTCTTTCGACATCGAGACACTGACAGTAAGATTTCTCTATCAGCAATTAAAATTATAATTTCAAAATTTTTCTTCAAAAAAGTTTACAGTTTTTTAAGTATCAGAAATGCATTAATTCTATAAAAAATATTGTTACGAATGTGCAATAGCGATTTGAATTTAACCGTCTGTAACGACTGCCTGCAACATTCATCATGTTTATAAACACGTCCATTAGTAGAAGCTTCTACTTATCAACAATGTTGATAGCATGCGGTTATTAGCATTGTTTATAAGTATGGCAACACTAAATGTTTAAGCTGCTAACATTGACATCGAAAGCTCTAGAGCATTGTAGAAGATTCACGATAGATGGCGCGTGTAAATAGTGGCGCGTGTAAATAGTGAGTTGAGTTTATCATAGGCGCTGTTAGAGTTAACATTAACTCTCTTGTACTTTTAAGTTTGCGTGTGTGCATTTCTGCGAATTGATAAACATGTGAATAGACACTGAGTGACTATTTGAACTGTTGTTGTTGTACATTTTAAATAAATAAAGAGTTGTTACACATTTTAAACTACTTAAACTACTTTTTGTTTGCAATCAAAAGTATCCGCTTTATTTAAAGGAAATAAACCAACGTTCTAAAAAGGTTAAAACGTAACAATATTCATTTTAATTTCGATTTATAAGAGATTTGGTTAACGAAAGATTTTGTAACTTCACATAAGGAGTGGGATCGTAAAATTCTGAACACACGTTTTTCAATAAAACTTTTAACCCAAGTATTATTTGATTTTTTTTTATCAAGTCATCTTTGTAAAACATGTCAGTTATTATGTTTAATGGCAATTATATTCATTTGTTGTTCATCTGATTAAAATGAGTGACCAGAAAAAAGTGCGTACTAAAATAATTAAATATTTTCAACAAAACCCAACTTGGTCTTACAAAAAGTTGGCCAAGCATTCAAAGGTCTGCCGTCAAACTGTTTCCAATGTTATTAATCAGTACCGGGAGAACTTATCCGTTGATAGAAAACCTGGCTCAGGTAGAAGGAATGGTCCACATGATGTTTCTAAAGCCAAAAAAATAGAAAGCATTTTCAAAAGAGCTCCCAACATATCCGGTAGGAAAGCAGTCCACTTAGCTCAGTTCTCAGACTATTTGATACCAATGCAGGTTCAAAAACATACACGGCTCAAAAAGTTCCTGACAAGAACTCTGCTTAAAATTGAGAGGCCAAAGACAGAGCACGGAAATTGAAGTTAAATTTTATACAAAAAATATACCTGCAGCATAATGGATGACGAAATGTACGTATTGAAAATTTTTCGCAGCTTCCGGATCAATATTTGTATGTTGCTGATGCTCGAGGGAACGTTGTAGAAAATATTAGGACCCAAAAGCAGAAAATCTTCCCAAAAAGTTCTTGGCATGGCAATCAATATGCAGTTGGGGCAAAATAAGCCAAACATTTGTTACAAAGGGATCTATAAATACCGAAATTTACATAAAGGAATGTTTACAAAAGAGGATGCTTCCATTCATAAGACTTCTTAATGTGTCCACTTATTTTTGGCCTGATTTGGTATCCTGTCACTATTGTAAGCAAGGTCTTGAGTGGTACAAGAACAATAATGTGGTATTTGTACCAAGAGAGGCAATTCCTCCAAACTGCTCGGAGCTAAGGCCAGTGGAGAGATATAGGGCTCTTGTTAAAAGAGAATTGAAGAGCACAAAAAGGTGTCCAAAAGTTTTAAACGGAGATGAACTATAAAAACATTAATGGAAGGGTTTCCGAAAAAGGTTCAAACTTTCATCACTTGTGATTAAAACTATAAAAATAATTTTTTTTTTTTTTTTTTTGTAAATTGTAATAATAATTTCAATCAAATAAAAAAATTAAAACTGTAAGTTTAGAGGTTTCGTTTTTATTAACATATATGTATGTTAAGATTTTTTCGATCTCACTCCTTATATTCCAATAATAATCCGCCCCATAGTTTTTCCGTTATATTATTCATGAGACTTCTAGGAGATGGCGCTGTGTATATAAATAATAACAACGAGTTGTGAGTGTGTCAGAGTATCGTAGGCGCTGTTAGAGTTAACATCAAGCTTAATATCAGAGTGTTTTAAAATGTGTATAAGTATTAAAATTGTTGTGTAAGTTTGAATTAAAATCCGGTTTATTTAAAGGAAATAAACCACCGTTTTAAAAAGGTAAAAACGTAACAATATTTTTTAGCATTCACTGGTAACGTTTTTGAAAAATCACTGGAACAACTGTAGTAAGTAACAGGCAATATCGTTCTTTTATATTTTTCAACACTCACCCTTAACGTTTTCAAAAATCACTGGTAGCAACTAGAGATAGTTACAGTTACTTTTAATTTCGTTCTTTCCAACAAACTGTTAAATGTCGTTCTCTTTTATTTTTCATCATTCACTGATAACAACTGTGAATGGTAATGTCGTTCTTTCACAGTTTTGAACATACTGTTAATACATAGGTTTATACAGTGTATATTTTTTATACTTCTTAACATTTATGTTATTTTACTACATAGACAAACAGGTAACATGGTCACGGTTTAAAGGAACAGTAATTTATAAATCAAGTTCACTGGTATCGTTCATCTCTAACCCCATTTAACAATATAATCATGAGATATAGCGGACAGATTTGTGGCAAGTTCAAGCGCAATTCTGATAGGACGTAAATAGTGGCTAGTTGAAATGACGAATCGATTTCAATAGGCTTCGCGTACTTGGGCCAAAACAGAAATTTCAAAGTTTTCAGGTTTAAGTTAAGATTGATAATGTTTGATCTTGCAGGCAGAGAAAAAAAATATAATTGTGCATGTTTACAGTAACCATTTCCACATTTTTCAAAGTTTTTTAAAAGTATTATGTTTGTGACAACCATTTATATGATGAATTACTTACCATTTAATGTTGCTCTTGGCTAATTGATACCATAATCTGAGAACAACATATTATGATATAAAGATTCATCATAACAATGGTTGTCACAAAGATATACTTGTTTACTGTAACCATATATATCATTGATACAATCATGTGAATCATAAGTTAACCATATTATGGTTACCGCAATCATGTAAATAGTTACTGTGACTATAATATTGTTAAAAAAACTTTTAAAAATGTGGAAATGGTTACTGTAAACATGCACAACTATATTTTTTCTGTGCGTGTGAGATCTTAATAAATGCAGAAATTTCCAATGATGAACATCTCTGTTAAACACTATAAAATAATGGTTTGTTTATTTGAATTTTTTTCTTCAATACAGTGCACTCGCGGTAACGTGAACACCGTCTAACGTGAACACCGCCTAACGTGAACAAGCTTTTGCTTACATTGAATACTCTGTAACGTGAGCAAACTCAGAAAGCTCTATAACGTGAACAATTTTTGTTCACTGCATTTGTTTTCTAATCATGTGGGCAACACTTCAATACATACATTAAATTCAATTTTTAAAGTTTTGAGAATTCCCTTATAAAAAAATCTGTTTGTATCCTCTAAATGAGTTTTTTTAGTGGCAACGAATGAGTTATTTAATTTGCTATGTAATTTTATTTCAATTTATAGTTTCTCGTGATCTCGTTTTGTTTTGTAATGCATTTAAATCAATAACTTTGTTTTATTTCACGTTCATGCGTGTAAAACAGAGGTTTATATTATGAAATTTTATATTTTTTGTTCTAACGTGAACAATTTCACTAATATGAACTCCCTTGGTTTTAATTAGTTCACGTTACCGCGAGTGCACTGTATTTCGTTTTATATAAATTATTTTTTAAAATTTTAGTGTGAAAACGAATTTATTCGAATATTCGATTATACAACAATTATTGAACGAATAATTTTTTATTCTAAACTGAACAATTTATATCATTCGAATAAGAATTATTTTTTTAATCGATTATTCAAATAATTTTTATTCGAATGACAGCGCTAATTTTTACACATTACTTGGTAATGAAAACTTTTGCTGAGCATGTTCTACTTTTAAATTTAAATTTGTTTCTGTATCTTCAGGTTTAACCTAAAAAATATATTATATATGTCATTCAAATTTGTAATTTTGAAACTGAAATAGTTGTTCACAGTTTTGTTCTTTATTGCTTACTTCTCTTCATTCATATATGTGTTTGTTTGTTACCAATATTATGCAAACATTTATTTAGCTTTTGGCATTTTTATTTTGATATGGCCCCACAATACGTGGTCATGTAAAAAAAAAAAAAACAAAACTGGAAATGGAAACAACACTCAGTGTCATTTTATAAGACACTTACAATGTCAATAGAAAAAGGTATTTAAATGGAAAATTTAGGCAATTTACACTTCCTTTATGTTGCAAAAAATAAAAAAAGCAGACAAAAAGAAATAAACACTCGCAAACAAAAATATGTACCACTGAAGTGGATTTAAGAAATAATGAAAGGGAATAAATGTGGTGTCACGAGTAAAATATGAAAATAACCTTAACCTTTAGATAAATATTTATAAAGGTCTACTTGGAATATTTAGAATAACAAGCATGTGAACAAAGAAAACATTAAAAAACACAACATAAACGACAACGTCAAAAAAAAAAAACAAAGTCAACGGCTAAACAAAAAATTTAAATTCAAGAAATTATTTGTTTTATGAGCTTGACGATGTGTCTGCCAGGGCGTATGTTGAATATTAAAATATTAAATATTAATCATTTTATGGCCCTTGGTAAATTTGAGTTTTTAGCTTTTTATATTGTTAATAACCACAAGTACATGATTTATTTTTCTTTCTCTTTACAGCTATACCTATAGTTTATATACTGGCCATTGTACCTGGTCTTATGCCCTGGCATAGTGGTTACCGTTTTCTTTCATTTTGTCATGTTTTCGGCTCGGTGGCACCCTGGTGTGGCAGCTTTGTTTATCATCTTTTCATGAATATTGAACGTGGCGAAAATGTGTACTATAGATTGCTGAAATTGGACATGGTGGGAATATGGGTCAGTCAGAGTTTTGGTAAGTTTAATTGAAAATTTTTTAATTTTATTTGTTTATTTATGATGTACTAGCTTGACCCGGTGCGCTTCGCTACCCCTGTCGTAGTCTATGTTGTAAATTTCAATAAAATCGTTTCGGCCGTTTAGTATTTATTGTTTAAGAACTAAAGGTTCTGGTCCAAGTATTGAAAAAAGTTATAGCCTATTGACTCTTCCAAGTAAGGATCTATCTACGTTCCAAATTTCAATAAAATCGATTCATCCGTTTAGGCGTGATGCTCAAACAAACAAACAAACAAACAAACAAACAAACAAACAAACAAACAAACAAACAAACAAACAAACAAACAAACAAACAAACAAACAAACAAACAAACAAACAAACAAACAAACAAACAAACAAACAAACAAACAAACAAACAAACAAACAAACAAACAAACAAACAAACAAACAAACAAACAAACAAACAAACAAACAAACAAACAAACAAACAAACAAACAAACAAACAAACAAACAAACAAACAAACAAACAAACAAACAAACAAACAAATAAACAAATAAACAAACAAACAAACAAACAAACAAACAAACAAACAAACAAACAAACAAACAAACAAACAAACAAACTACCTTACAAAGACATTTATATATTTAATAAAAAAAAAAAATAAGTGTCATAGAGTAACATAGAGACGAGACGTAATTGTCAAAAACCTAACTCTTGCAACAACAAAATACATGCTAGTCAATGTATTTTGTTGTTGTATCAGACATATTATTTGTTGTATTTTTGTTTGACAAATCGGAGTGTCTTAATAATGTGTGGTGCCAACAGAAATATGGCAGATTGAATACTCCTTGGAGTATTTAAAATCAATTTAAAATCATGAATCTTATCTGAACTTGTATCAAAATTTCAATGGAACTATATATTACCAGGAAATGTTTTAAAAGCAGTTAGGAAACTGAAGAAGGTCGTAATAATAGGTGATTGACAAACCAAAAACCGAAGATGATTTTGGAGAGTTAACCAAACATTACGTGGGCGACAGTGGCTTAGTAACATTTTGTTTTGGAAATAATTTGATAGCTCTTGAACGTTTAGAATATCGTAATGAAATTGTATACCTCGTGTTGAGTTTGATATAAAAACCCACCACTAAGACAAAATAAGTAAGAGAGCTATATTTAACTGTGCCGAATCTTATATACCCTTCACTATATTATACTTTAAAATAAAATTAAAAAAAATTTTTTTTTTCGAAATTGTTTTTTAAGTTTTTTCTAATTTTTTCCAAAAAAATTTTTTTTATTTTAAAATTAATTTTTTTTAATTTATTAGTGAAAAAAAAAATGTATGACAAAAAAATGGTTTTTGTGAAAAAAAAAAATTCGGATTAAAAAATATTTTTCCCGATTTTGTTCCATTGTAGGTCCAGGTTAATATAGCCTATTATACATCGTTGGAATGGACTTTGAAATATCTATCATTAGTAATCGAGATATAGATCAAAAATATGTCAAAAAATAGAGGTTGTCTCGGATTTTTGTCCATATCTCCGTTATTTATGGACGGATTTTGCTAATTTTAAATAGGAAGATATCTGGGGTCTTCAGAAAATTGATTTCAACAGACAGACAGACTTGGCTATATCGACTCCGCTATCTAGGTTAGGTTAGGTTCCATGGGCAGCCGCTCCTCAAGCAGCTCATTTGGGTCCATTCAGATCTGATCCCATTGTGATACCCAAGGGGTAGTCATCAGGGTATTTATAGTACTTCCGTTGACTCCAAATTAAACCAGCCAGATTCCCGGATGAAGGAATAGATTCGTCCCATATGCATCCTTGATAGCTCGTCCAAACATGATAGGAATGGAAATCCGAGGATGCGTTCCCTCAGGTTTTTCAGAGCCGGACATTGGCTGAAAAGGTGATACACAGTCCTCTTCTTTATTACGGCAGCTTCTACAGTAATCATTGTACCGTAGGCCCATTCTTCTAGCATGTGTCCCGATTAAACAGTGTCCTGTAATAAAGGTGACAATTAGCCTTATTTGCTCACGACGGTAGTCTATAAGTAGATTCGTCCTGCTGGCATCATATACGGGCCAAGTCGACCTCGCTGTAGCACAGGAAGGTTCATTAGTCCACCTGTTTTGTGCAGTCTCATATAGTTTCTGCTGAACAGCCATCTTGCATTTAATAAGGGAAATACCAGAAAAGGGGTCGATCGCCTCCTCACTCATCATCGCACCCCTTTTGGCCAGATCATCTGCTATACAATTACCTTGATTTCCATCGTGTCCAGGGACCCATATAAGCGTTATCCTAGAATGTCTCGGTTAACCCAGATGTCGTAAAGACACGGCAGCCTTGCTGTCAGTAAATATACATATATCACCAGATATTCGATAATACCTCAGCCAGTTGGATGCACGTTTAATGGCAGTAATTTCCGCCTGAAGAACAGAAGTCAGGTAGCCTAAAGTAGGATTTTATCCCAAAAATTTTCTATATAGAAACCTCCACCAACCCTATTACCCCTGTTGGAGCCATCAGTGTATATCCGTATGACATCAGTAGGGGGAAGAGTCCGCGTTGCCATAAATCCCTATTCGGGATCATAATATGGAAATGCCTATCGGAAAAAGGTTTTGGGATGCAGTAATCTACATTACCATGAATGTGCCCATAGTAATTCAGTATCCTAGAGTGTCCAAGGTCCTTACCAGACCACGAACAACCAGCATTTAGTCTCACAGCAGAGTTGAGAGCCATTTGTATCACCATCAAATCCACTGGTAACCAGTTTAGAATAGTGAAAAGTGCCTTAGAGGAAGTAGACCTTATAGCGCCTGTAATCGCGATAGTCCTTAGAACTCGTTCAACGGCCTTCCGGTGAGTAGCATTATCCGAAGCCTGCCACCACACCAATACTTCATAGAACAAGATGGGTTTAATGACTGCTTTGAAGATCCAATTGATACCTTTCGGCATAATACCCCAGTTAGTACCAATTGCCTTTTTACAGGAGTAGATGGCCACATAGGCCTTATTAATCCTGTTCTGAATGTTCAAATTCCAGGACAATCTCTTATCTAGAATGATGCCAAGATACTTTGCATTATCCCTGATCTCAAGACTGATTCCATTCAATCTAGGTGGTCTAAAGTTATCGATCTTATACCTCCTAGTGAAGATAACCAATTCCGTTTTTTGGGGATTCACACTAAGTCCGCTTGATATACTCCACTCACTCAGTGTACTTAGTGCCGATTCCATACAACTAGATATTGTATTCAGAAATTTACCAGATATAAATACTGCAACATCGACTGTTTTAATCCTTCTGTTGTCCATCCTGACCAACAGGGTATTCATAGCCAGATTCCACAGAAGTGGAGATAGTACACCACCCTGTGGTTCCACGATTGGCCACTTTTGAAACACGAGCCGAGTATCTTTCCGACTAGTCGGCGTACACAAAGATCAATTCCAAGTTCGTCCATCGCAGATAGGATGGCGTCGGGCCTGACATTGTTAAAAGCCCCTTCAATATCAAGGAAGACCATAAGTGAATACTCTTTATGTGATAGTGACTCTTCAATGGAGCCAACTAACGAATGTAGAGCTGTTTCCACAGATCTACCCTTAGTGTAGGCATGTTGGGATTTAGATATGAGTTCCGTCGGAATGCTAATTCTCAGGAATACGTCAATCACCCTTTCTAGGGTTTTCAGCAAAAAGGATGCAAGGCTAATTGGTCTGTAATCCTTTGGTTTAGTGTGAATAGCCTTTCCTCCTTTAGGAATGAAGACTACTCTACATCTCGTCCACCATGTAGGAATATAGGCTTCGCTATCTATAAGGATCCAGAATATGTATACTTTATAGGGTCGGAAAATTATATTGTGGAAATCACAAACGGAATGACAAACTTATATATACCCCTCTCTCACGAAGGTGAAGGGTATAATTATGGATTTCTATAAATATTTATGCTGCTAGCATGTTTACGTAAAAATCATTGAGTTTTATGAAGAAATAGTTTGATTTTATTAAGTGGTAAATATTGTTTTTCAAACTAAAATTTTGTACTTCAGTTAAATGCAGCAATTCTTCAAAAGTTTATAAAGAGTTAATTTCAGCTTAAAAATTGTTATTTTTGGGGAGTTTCTAAGCTCGCCACTAATAAAAATTTTAAAATTTTAAGAAAATTTAAAAATATATTAGCTAAATAGTTAATTTCTCCTGCAAAATAATTAAATTTGACATTAAAAGCTTGTGGTGAGTTTGTTTATGTAAAAAATTTAGGAATTTACACCAAAATGTTCACGATTTAATATTTTTGTGCTAAATAGTAAATTTCTTCATTAAAATAGTTAAATTTAACAAAATGTTCTTGTGGTAAGATTCTTTTTAAAACCACACTCTAACAAATTGTGTTTTTTTTGGAGTTTCAGAAACTTTTGTTAAAAATGCAACCACGAAGCTACCCTTACAACATGTCCGTTCATGTCGTGTTAAACACATTTTCTTTTAATTTCACCATATTGAAAAAATGGGGGTCATGCTAATTCAACGCTCGTAGCAATGCAGCTGAATCCATTAGAGTCCTCATTAAGGTGCTCATTACCAGCTACTCAATATTTCAAAAGAATTCTTTAAGTTTTAAAATTCTTTACAACTTTTAATTGAACAACACTTCAAAGAAAATTTTAATACCATAACAAGTTTTCATCATATTTTATTTTCTGTTTTTAACATTTGTATATAAATTTTAAATAATTTAAAATTTTATCAAAAACTTTTTTTGTGCAACATTAAAATTTATTTAGTAATATTCAAGTACGATAAATTTATATTTATGTAAGAGTAGATAAATAAATCTTCTTTACTTTTTGTTTCTGTTATACTTTAATCCTCAAACCAAATTTATCTTTCAACTTGAAATACTGCAGCATGAAACACATGTGTCCACACAATTTACTGCTGTCATTTAAATAGATTATGGTCAATTGATGCTCTCTTTTTTTTCTATAAATATTAAATAGAAAATAATTCAATAAAAAGAAAATTTCAAAATGAACAAAAAAAAAAAAAAGAGAAAAGAAACTTCAAAGTAAAAAAAAGATCATCATGGTTGGGATTTAAATATTCATCAAATGCCAGTATTTTGTAGTTAAACCACAAAGTCTTTCAATGTCATTTAAGCAGGATGATAAGAACAGAAATACATTTTGTGTGTGTTAAACTAATCAAAGCACATCCTTAGACTCAACCATCTATTTAAGTTATTTAAATATTTTATGGATTGTTAACAACATTTAATTTAGAAGACTCAGCGGGACACCACTATGATACTTGTGAAAGAAAATACGATTCACATAGGAAATTTATTGCAGTTCTTAGAATTTGTCACAGTGACGAGACATCCTTGCGAAAACAAGTGGCCGGACCAACACTTACATTACAATTTATTTGCCACCCATTGTCATAAGTATTGTATAATGAGGATAGCGTAAGTGGTGCCGGAAATTAAAGGACATATTGACAAAGGTTTTGCTAATAGGATACATGAATAATAACAATGGAGTTTGTGACCTTTGAACTTTTATGTCTGGCTACTTTTAACCAATTCAACTACGTTTGAAAGGCTTTACTTCAGTATCAAATACTTACTGTGTGTTTAATTCTAAGCTTTGAAATATATTTGTAGGCGAAAAGTGGCCAAAGCTAAACAAATCATGTCTTAGTTCCCCAGCATTTTTACAGGTATTAAATGTATTCCTTTTAGACAGTAATTTTCACAAATTTATTGGTACTTTAGTAAATTTAGACACCATACCATGTGTCCCAAATAGTTTAGATAGCTATTTCTTCAATCTTTCAAAAAAAAAAAAAAAAATTAAAAGAAGGTTTTAAAACTTTGATATTTTTTAAAAAAAAACATCCAAAACTTTTTTGACTTTTTTACAAAACAATTATTTTGATAGATATAGATACTCGCATCCCACTAAGCGGCCAAATTGGTCTTCAAAGAAAATATCTAAGATTTCTTTTGAGAATAAATAGGTCTCATTTTGCAAAAAAAGTCAAAAAATTTTTGATTTCGGAAAAAAATTAAAATTTTTTTTTTTTCGAAAGATTGAATAAATAGCTATCTAAAGTATTTGGGACTTTTTTTGCTAAGAACAATCGGCAATAAGTTACATGGTTGAGAAAAAACACTTCTTTGGCCAAAATGTAAAATTATGACCCCTTCTAACTCAGAGAGTTCTTAACCAATCTTGTTGAAAAATTGTGCAAATTTCTTCCCGATCGTAAGACATAGATTTCAAAAGTTGGTTCATTTGACATGAAATCCCCCATATATAAATATATTATATTGATTAATGTATTATCTATCATTTACTCTCCCTTGTTAAACCAAGCTGGTCCTTGAATATTTCTATTTAAATATAAATATTTACTCACCACTAGTATTATCTGGCCAAGACAATTCCCATCTTACAGTTTCTTAAAAGAGATTGTAATCAGATTACATATCGCAATATTAAAGTGTTCTTCTAGACTATTTTATATTTACACAGAGACAACAGATTCGTGATAGCAACCAAATTTGTTGCCAATCGAATGATTCGGTTGAACGTATAGAATTTTTCGGTTCTGTCAACAGAAAGTCAGTTGACAAAGAAGAATTTCGGTTGAAGCAACCAAACATATGTTACCGCTTCTAAAATGTTGTAGCTACAACTGTAAAATTCGGTCACTAAGAAAGAATCATTCGATTGGCAACAAATTCGGTTGCTATCACGAATCTGTTTTCTCTATGTAATTAATAATGCTACAATTAAACAATTTACATTCAGATTTTGGGGAAGGTAATCTTTACAATGTTTCACGTTTTTTGAACTAGGGACCACAATTAGCTTGTTCTAGTTTAAGAACTAGTAATTCAATCAGAGATTTAGGACTCTATAGAGCAATGTCAGTGAACTGGTAGACTACTAAGATTAGATTATTAGACTGTCTCTTTGTAGCCTTGAATCTGGTTGGATTGAGTTCTAGGAGCTGTTTTTTACACTGACTATTATGGATGAATTATCTTTCACCTCGACCACATAAAAGTTAAAACAACTACATAAATAAATAGCTAGACAAGTAAATAGTTCGATAGCTAGTAAGGTAACTAACTCATAGTAAGCATTGTGTGACTGATTTACTGTTCAGTGAAAGCATGTCCGTTCATGTCGTGTTTAGACTTATTTTCTTTCATTTTCTTTAAATTGCAAAATACTGAAAAAAGAAAGCCATGCTAACTCAACGCATGTTGAAAAGAAGCTAAAGACATTTAAGCTTTGCAAATGATTTCAATACAGTCTGCTTTGTGCTTTGATGTCAAGAATATTCTTCATTTGTGTACAACAGTATTTTCTATAGAAAATGTTTTCTATAACAGTACATTCTATAGAAAATTTTGAGTATAACTGTACTTTCTAAAGAAAATGTTGCGTATAACACAATTTTATACAGAAAATGTTGTGTAAAACAGTATTTTCTATAGAAAATGTTGTGTATAACACAATTTTCTACAGAAAATCTTGTTTATAACAGTATTATCTACAGAAAATGTTGAGTATAACATAATTTTCTACAGAAAATGTTGTGTATAACACAATTTTCTGCAAAACAATATTTTCTATAGATAATTTTGTGAATAACATTATTTTTCATTGAAAATTTTGTGTATAACAGTATTTTCTATAGAAAATGTTGTGTATAACAGTATTTTTTATAGAAAATGTTTTCTATAACAGTACATTCTATAGAAAATGTTGTGTATAACACAATTTTCTAAAGAAAATGTTGTGTATAACAGTATTGCATAGTGAAAATGTTGTGTATAACAGTATTTTCTACAGAAAATGTTGTGTACAACACAATTTTTTATAGCAAATGTTGTGTATTACACTTGATACACACATGATGTGTATGACAGTAGATGTTGCGTATAACACAATTTTATACAGAAAATGTTGTGTAAAACAGTATTTTCTATAGAAAATGTTTTGTATAACACAATTTTCTACAGAAAATCTTGTTTATAAGAGTATTATCTACAGAAAATGTTGTGTATAACACAATTTTCTGCAAACAATATTTTCTATAGATAATTTTGTGAATAACATTATTTTTCATTGAAAATTTTGTGTATAACAGTATTTTGTATAGAAAATGTTGTGTATAACACAATTTTCTACAGAAAATCTTATTTATAACAGTATTATCTACAGATTTTGTTGAGTATAACATAATTTTCTACAGAAAATCTTGTTTATAAGAGTATTATCTACAGAAAATGTTGAGTATAACATAATTTTCTACAAAAAATGTTGTGTATAACACAATTTTCTGCAAACAATATTTTCTATAGATAATTTTGTGAATAACATTATTTTTCATTGAAAATTTTGTGTATAACAGTATTTTCTATAGAAAATGTTGTGTATAACACAATTTTCTACAGAAAATCTTGTTTATAACAGTATTATCTACAGAAAATGTTGAGTATAACATAATTTTCTATAGAAAATGTTGCTTATAACATAATTTTCTATAAAAAATGTTGTGTATAGAATCATTTTCTATAGAATAAGTTGTGTTAACTGTATTTTCTATAGAAAATGTTGTGTATAACAGTATATTTTGTGCATAGTTAGTTAGTTTATGCTAGTATTTTCTATAGAATATAACAATATTTGCTACATATACGCTAAATGCTTAATTATGGGTGAGTCTGGTCCTGCCTCTCCAGTGAATTGGGAAATTATAACTTCTAAAATAAAATGTATTGAATTGAATGAATACACTACAGTATATTAACATAAAAATACAACTTAAAACCGCCCACAAATTATCTGTTGGTCCACGTATCTTGTAATCATTATAGCCTTAATACAATAGATATACTCGTATAACAAAATACCAGCTATAGTTACTACATCCAACAACACTTTGGCTGAATGGCATTTATTAAAATGACAGACATAAATCGATAAATGCCAGGATTATATAAATTAATGAATACCTTAAGTACATTTTTTTTAATGTTAAAACAGCAAAAAAAAAAAAAAAACAGAACATTGCAAAGCAAAACGGCAGCCGTAAAGTAGTATTATTTAGTGGCCTCTAGTTCTTAATTTATTTATTTTTTTTTCTCTCCTCTTTAACATTGCGATATTTAATCTCTGGTATAATTTGTTATTTCTATGATGGCTGATGTTTGACACAGCAGTGTAATACTTATTATGAACAAAATAAAATAAAATAAAAATTAATTAGAAACAATTTTATTTAGATACAAAATGCTGTTATAATGAGAGTGGCTGCAAAGTGAAAGGAAATGTAAACGTAAAAGTAAAAGTGTAGAATTACTTGTAGCATGTAAATAATAATAAAAAAAAACATGATAAATATTAAAATGTTAATTATGCTTTGCTACTTAGTTTTGTAAAACAAATTTAACGAATTATAAATTTGTATAGTAATAAAGTTTATTTTCTAAATGTTACTCTCTAACAATGTTGTATTTATTACCTTTGAGTACAATTCCTGCAGGTAATTAAGTTTTGTTTAGTATCCTTGTTTTATATGTATAATTAGCTAGCTAAAATGTTTGCATTTGGCAATTGCCAGCATGTGTTACATTTTAGAATACTAGAATTATACTAGAATTTTATACGAGTTTTCTTTTATTTACTCTAAAGGGAACAATTTCAGAGTTGGTAGATAAACAAAATGATGTTGATTTAAAACAAAAGCCACAAGATTTTAAACTATGAGTCTAAGGACAAACATGATTTAGACTATAATTAAAATAATGTTTTAATAATTTATTTTGGCTATATTTTTCATGTTGTAGAGAAATCGTTGTCATGATGGAATATTACAGTTTCATGTCTGGTCGCATATTCGGGGCGTCTTTCGGCCAATACTCGCTTCAAACGAATCAGTTGCATTCGGTACAGGTTCCCTGTTATGGTCTGGCTAGATTTCAGCAGCTCATAATAGATAGGATCCTTTTGGTCCTACTAAATACAGACCCTACTAATGCAGATACCATTAGCGTCATGATTTGATATAGTTTAAGCATCATTGCGGACATGCTAAATCGTATTTCAAAAACTCTCGGTTTCCAATTTCACTGCTTTCGGATGAAACCTGCTGCTTATATTGCAATTGCTTCTCGAGTAGCTCCCAATGATTTGGCAAGCTCTTGTTGGTTTTACAACAATCTTTATGGAGTAATGCCTCCAATTCTTGGTCTTCAAACGTTTTTGGCTGGCCTGAGCGATCTTTGTCTTCGGTGTTACAATCACCACTTCTGAACCGAATGTTGAAACCTATGGAACACATTCACCATAAGCTTTGGTGAACAATCGGTGTGCTTTACGGAACTTTTTTGTTCAAATTAAACAAGTAAAGCAAAACTTCCCGCATATGACGATTCGTTGGTACAAAATTCGACATTTTGTTGTTTACACTATAATGTTCAATCTTCAAAATGACAAATAAGTTATTGAAAACCAAAGCCGCGTTTAAAAGATATGCCTTCTATTGTAAAACCTGAATTTAATGGATATATACTCGACACAATTTTACTTGTTTCTCTTGTATTTAAACAAAACATGTAATAAATCATTTATGTTTTATAAAATAGGACTTAGCATGTTTAAACACTAAGCTAATGTTGAGTATAACATAATTTTCTACAGAAAATGTTGTGTATAACACAATTTTCTGCAAAACAATATTTTCTATAGATAATTTTGTGAATAACATTATTTTTCATTGAAAATTTTGTGTATAACAGTATTTTCTATAGAAAATGTTGTGTATAACAGTATTTTTTATAGAAAATGTTTTCTATAACAGTACATTCTATAGAAAATGTTGTGTATAACACAATTTTCTAAAGAAAATGTTGTGTATAACAGTATTGCATAGTGAAAATGTTGTGTATAACAGTATTTTCTACAGAAAATGTTGTGTACAACACAATTTTTTATAGCAAATGTTGTGTATTACACTTGATACACACATGATGTGTATGACAGTAGATGTTGCGTATAACACAATTTTATACAGAAAATGTTGTGTAAAACAGTATTTTCTATAGAAAATGTTTTGTATAACACAATTTTCTACAGAAAATCTTGTTTATAAGAGTATTATCTACAGAAAATGTTGTGTATAACACAATTTTCTGCAAACAATATTTTCTATAGATAATTTTGTGAATAACATTATTTTTCATTGAAAATTTTGTGTATAACAGTATTTTGTATAGAAAATGTTGTGTATAACACAATTTTCTACAGAAAATCTTATTTATAACAGTATTATCTACAGATTTTGTTGAGTATAACATAATTTTCTACAGAAAATCTTGTTTATAAGAGTATTATCTACAGAAAATGTTGAGTATAACATAATTTTCTACAAAAAATGTTGTGTATAACACAATTTTCTGCAAACAATATTTTCTATAGATAATTTTGTGAATAACATTATTTTTCATTGAAAATTTTGTGTATAACAGTATTTTCTATAGAAAATGTTGTGTATAACACAATTTTCTACAGAAAATCTTGTTTATAACAGTATTATCTACAGAAAATGTTGAGTATAACATAATTTTCTATAGAAAATGTTGCTTATAACATAATTTTCTATAAAAAATGTTGTGTATAGAATCATTTTCTATAGAATAAGTTGTGTTAACTGTATTTTCTATAGAAAATGTTGTGTATAACAGTATATTTTGTGCATAGTTAGTTAGTTTATGCTAGTATTTTCTATAGAATATAACAATATTTGCTACATATACGCTAAATGCTTAATTATGGGTGAGTCTGGTCCTGCCTCTCCAGTGAATTGGGAAATTATAACTTCTAAAATAAAATGTATTGAATTGAATGAATACACTACAGTATATTAACATAAAAATACAACTTAAAACCGCCCACAAATTATCTGTTGGTCCACGTATCTTGTAATCATTATAGCCTTAATACAATAGATATACTCGTATAACAAAATACCAGCTATAGTTACTACATCCAACAACACTTTGGCTGAATGGCATTTATTAAAATGACAGACATAAATCGATAAATGCCAGGATTATATAAATTAATGAATACCTTAAGTACATTTTTTTTAATGTTAAAACAGCAAAAAAAAAAAAAAAACAGAACATTGCAAAGCAAAACGGCAGCCGTAAAGTAGTATTATTTAGTGGCCTCTAGTTCTTAATTTATTTATTTTTTTTTCTCTCCTCTTTAACATTGCGATATTTAATCTCTGGTATAATTTGTTATTTCTATGATGGCTGATGTTTGACACAGCAGTGTAATACTTATTATGAACAAAATAAAATAAAATAAAAATTAATTAGAAACAATTTTATTTAGATACAAAATGCTGTTATAATGAGAGTGGCTGCAAAGTGAAAGGAAATGTAAACGTAAAAGTAAAAGTGTAGAATTACTTGTAGCATGTAAATAATAATAAAAAAAAACATGATAAATATTAAAATGTTAATTATGCTTTGCTACTTAGTTTTGTAAAACAAATTTAACGAATTATAAATTTGTATAGTAATAAAGTTTATTTTCTAAATGTTACTCTCTAACAATGTTGTATTTATTACCTTTGAGTACAATTCCTGCAGGTAATTAAGTTTTGTTTAGTATCCTTGTTTTATATGTATAATTAGCTAGCTAAAATGTTTGCATTTGGCAATTGCCAGCATGTGTTACATTTTAGAATACTAGAATTATACTAGAATTTTATACGAGTTTTCTTTTATTTACTCTAAAGGGAACAATTTCAGAGTTGGTAGATAAACAAAATGATGTTGATTTAAAACAAAAGCCACAAGATTTTAAACTATGAGTCTAAGGACAAACATGATTTAGACTATAATTAAAATAATGTTTTAATAATTTATTTTGGCTATATTTTTCATGTTGTAGAGAAATCGTTGTCATGATGGAATATTACAGTTTCATGTCTGGTCGCATATTCGGGGCGTCTTTCGGCCAATACTCGCTTCAAACGAATCAGTTGCATTCGGTACAGGTTCCCTGTTATGGTCTGGCTAGATTTCAGCAGCTCATAATAGATAGGATCCTTTTGGTCCTACTAAATACAGACCCTACTAATGCAGATACCATTAGCGTCATGATTTGATATAGTTTAAGCATCATTGCGGACATGCTAAATCGTATTTCAAAAACTCTCGGTTTCCAATTTCACTGCTTTCGGATGAAACCTGCTGCTTATATTGCAATTGCTTCTCGAGTAGCTCCCAATGATTTGGCAAGCTCTTGTTGGTTTTACAACAATCTTTATGGAGTAATGCCTCCAATTCTTGGTCTTCAAACGTTTTTGGCTGGCCTGAGCGATCTTTGTCTTCGGTGTTACAATCACCACTTCTGAACCGAATGTTGAAACCTATGGAACACATTCACCATAAGCTTTGGTGAACAATCGGTGTGCTTTACGGAACTTTTTTGTTCAAATTAAACAAGTAAAGCAAAACTTCCCGCATATGACGATTCGTTGGTACAAAATTCGACATTTTGTTGTTTACACTATAATGTTCAATCTTCAAAATGACAAATAAGTTATTGAAAACCAAAGCCGCGTTTAAAAGATATGCCTTCTATTGTAAAACCTGAATTTAATGGATATATACTCGACACAATTTTACTTGTTTCTCTTGTATTTAAACAAAACATGTAATAAATCATTTATGTTTTATAAAATAGGACTTAGCATGTTTAAACACTAAGCTAACGATATATGTACGTTTTTAACGTTTATAGAAATAATACATCACGTCATATAAGAAACATATTACTTGCATAAATTTATGCAAATACATATCATCCATTATTTTTAACATTGTTTTTTTTTTTTTCTTTCTTTTTTGACATTTACTGTCACATTCTTGTCAGATTATAATGCGTTATTTACACTCACGCTAATAATTTGTTATAAACAAATATAAATTCCTTTTGCATCATTTACTATGTACGTGAATCTGACAAATTAACTTTATTTAAAATGTATAATATATAACTAGCAACTGTCAAATTGTTTTTGTTGTTTAGTGTCAAATTATCTTATACAGTTGCATACAAAATGGCTAACAAATATTTCAAGTGACTTGAATTAGTCAACTTAAATACCCTTTGATTTAGAATAAAGCAACAAATATGAGAACAAATAAATAAACCCTAGAAAATACACATTTTTTTTTTTTTTTGTCAAAGAAAACTTTTCTCTCAATATTCATTTCATTTATTTCAAGCAGGGATGGAAATGTTGATACGATTGTTATATTTTTGATTTAATATTCAAAACTACCGTAAAACTTCCGCAACTCATTTGAAACTTTCAAAGAATTGTAAGAAACAAATTATCGCATTCCTTACAGAGTAAAAATTATTTGCTGTTCCATATAAATTGTAAGTAGGGACTAAATGAAAAACCATGGATCTAAATAATTTATGCACATTTTCCATGGACATACAATATTTAAAGTTCTCCAGGATTTTGAAACTCGCATAAGTTTGATTATTATAGCCTCAAAATTCTTCTTTTCATAAGCTGGTTAACCGAAAAGCCAGTTTTTCTTAGAAATTTCGGTTTTTTGTGAACAGGTTAAATTGAATCGATGATTTTCGGTTAATCTCTTTACACGGGTTAAATCACTCGGTTAACTGGTTCCCAATATTGCTCTAAAATCAAAAAATATCAAACATTAAGTCTGCTTTATAATCTAAACTGCTGATATAAAAAGCTCTTTCGAAACAAATTATCGAATTTACGTTGTTTTCCACATAAAGAAAAGATACACCAAAAAATTACTCAAAAAAATTACACATACGCGTGTTATTTTTGTTTTCACATAGTTTTATTTACTAATACATTCTCACCACATAGGTTTTTGACAACTGAGTTAGGTCTTCGACAGGAGAGTTTCCGCTTTATGTATATTTTCTTTACGATTTTCAAAATCAAAATACTGAAAAGAACGTATTCAATGTTTTGAAAAATTTATGTTTATAAACTATACATATTTGCAATTAATGAAAAATTAATTAATTAACAGCCTGGCCCACGATGTCGAAAGAAAACTTAAGCGAAAGAAAGTCAGTCACTCACTTTCATTCGAAACAGTGGCCCACTATCTTACGACTTATCGTTCGCTTTGCTTTACGTTTCAAACGTAATCCAAATATAATTGAGAAACAATCGACAATATATTTAAAACCATTATTTGACAAAAAATAAAATAATAAAGCAGTGGTGTTGTGGGTACAGCACTTGACTAGCAGCCGGAAGGTTGTGGGATCAACACGTGGCTGCGACTTATTTTTTTCTTTATTTTTTTTTTTTATTTTTTATCATTGTAAATACATAATTCTATAAATAACTCTACTAAAGAATATAAAGGAGTACTTTCGGGACATCTCGAACAAAAATAAATAGACTTTTCGTCAAATTGTACATATTTTTCTACAACAAACCAGTAAGTATGAGTGAAAATATATGTAATTATGTTATATTATGCACAAATGTACAATAATAAATAAGTACGCATCCGTTTTGTACTAGATTCTTGCATAGACGACAATAAATAAAAAGTGAATGAATTTGACATTTCAGTTCGAACAAATATCAGAAAATGTAAATAGTGAGCCTCAAATTTTGTATTGAGTTGCTTACGTTATCGTTCGTATTTGTTTTCTTTCGACTTGGAATATTAGTGAGCCGCAAAACAGCTATTTGTCGTTTGAAACGACAACTTTCGACATTGTGGGCCAGGCTGTAAATTAATTGAATAAATCATTATCTTCTTTTCATAACTTTATACTCATTTCTGACTACTTAAAATTGTATTGTTGAAACTTCTATAATAATTCCTTTCAATGCCGGATAACTGACAAACCGGTTTTTTAAAACATGGATTTCTTGTAAACACTAACTTTGAACCTCTATAATAGACAAACCCATGCGAATTTAACATTTCTAAATAACTTAAAATTCTGTATGGCCATAAGGAAACTGCGTACAATGTATTAACAAATTTTGAGAATGGTGAGAATAAAACAGAAACGCGATTGGATGGAGAGCAGAGACGTATACATTGCTAAAGAAAATAGAAATTTTTTTTGTCTAGATGCCATGACAGATGGATTACCATCTGTAAGTATCGGAATAAATTGAAGTCTGTATAAACAAGAGCTAGGAAAAAGCATTGCCGAAATTTATTTTTAGCTGGGGACTCTTCTGCAATTTGGAAGGAGTTAAGAAGGGTGGGAGTGTATGTAATATCGATGTTGAAGAATTTAACGAATTTTTTAGCCTGCCTCTTATCTCCAACTCTCCTCCCATTACATAGTCCCAACATGGGTATAATTCATATAATGGGTTTTCATTTCGTAATATTGATGAGGGTGAGGTGTGGAATGCCTTAATGAGTATAAAAATCGAATTGAGCAGGTCCAGATGGCCTATCATTAAAATTTTTTAAATTAATTTTTTCTCCGATTTGTACTCATTTGACGAATTGTTTTAATACCATTCTACTACCTCTAAGTACCCGAAGAGTTGGAAAAATGCAAAGGTTGTGCCAGTGCCTAAGGTAAAAAAAATCCATCGGAATTATCTCACTTTCGTCCCATTAGTGTCGTGAATATTTATTCTAAGATTTTTGAGACTCTGATAAACAACCAAATGACAGAGTATGTCGAGGAAGGGGGATTTATATATGAGGACCAATCAAGCTTTAATGCTACGGATCTTTTATTGAATATTACTGAGGAGGTTCGTATTACTGTGGACCGAAGAAAACTAGCCTCTATAATAAGCCTTGACTTTAGTAGAGCGTTTGAATCTATTTCTTATGAGGTTTTACTTAATAAATTACTAGCTGAACCCGGTCCGAGTTGCATCTGTTTTATATTGCATCTCGATCTCGGTTTTAATATACAGTGTCGCACAAAACGGTGATCCAACCTTCAATGTTAAAACATCTGGTGGCATTCCGGCTGGTTCCAATTAATTCAAAAATTCAGTAGGACAATTGACGACTTGTTCTTCGTTCTTCATTCTTCATTTTGTATTTCATTGTTTCCCCAGGCAGTTTCAATTAAATTTACTCATTCAGCTTGTTGACGGGAGCAATTGAAAGAAGAGCTTGGAAAAAGTTTGTTCATTGTGCCAATCAGAACGACCTTGTGGTTACTGTAGTCATCATCATTATTATAATGAAATGCCGACGACTTTAAATCGATTTTTTCTCTTGGTAGTGCCATTCGCGAGCGATTGGCTTCTAGTCTTTCGATATGGTTTTGTGGTGTTTCTGCAGCTCTCGATGAAGATGCTGCGATGCACTTGCTGAAACCGTGATTCGCGTTCTCTTTCCGTTTCTGCGGCTATAGACGTTGATGCCCTTTCGCGATTTCCCCAAGAAGTGATTCACGTTCACTTTCTGTTTCCGTGTCTCTAGACGTAGATGCCCGTTCACGATTTTCCTGAAGACGTGGTTCGCAATCGCGTTTGGTGGCACTTTTGTAAATTTTCACACAAAAAAAAATGTTTGAATAGATTTCGCATGGAAATTTCTTATTCATTTACCTAATATGCAAGAGTAAATAAAGCTGTTTATCATCGATTCAAAATATTAAAGAACTTTTATAGTACAATGTTGCATTAACCAAGGCCTACATGTTTTATCGAACGATAAGAAAACATGGTATACACTGGACATGTGCTGGAATGTATACCTTTTATCGCTTACACCAAATCATTCGCTTCAGAGTACACTACTGTGAATTAAATTTTTAAAATCACTTCCCTGTATGGGAAAATAAATTTTCTTTATAATTTTTTTGTTATTTCGGGAATTTTCTTGGGTAATCTTTTTGTTTGGCCGGAGACCAGTCCAAATTAGTGCGAATCATCGCAATCGGTCCAGGCGTTTTTGAGTTATAAGCGTAGTAACTAACGTCACTCTCTTTTCTATATATAGATTTTCCATATATGGGTTTTCGACCACAACATGTCGCTTGTTTGATACATTTATTAGGGGCAAATCACATTATGTTCAATTTAAGAATTCAATTTCATACACCAAAAATTTATTTCGGGGTGTCCCACAGGAATCTATATTAGGTCCACTTTTTTGTTGTATATCAACGATATTTTAAATAATTTATATCCCTTGAGAGGTTTCTTGTATGCAGATGATTTACAATTAGTGGCAGTTGCTAATTCTGTTTATGAGCTGAATCGAATGATTAATAGTTGTATGCTGACTATTGACTCCTGGTGTGAATTTTATAATTTTAAATGTTTCTAAATCTAAAGCGATGTTTTTTGGCGTTGACGATATGATAAGACAAGGTTTTAGGAATTCATGTTGATGAAGGCCTTATGTTTTCTCAACATATTAATTTCGAGAAATACATTTGTATTGAGGAGAATTTATAACACATGCTACAACTTGCCTGGGAGAATTAGAAAACAAATTGGTCATTTACTTCTTATGCCATTTTTGATATATGGGCAATTCCATATCATCGTACGTGACATTTGTACGGCTATAGAGTGGAATAGATTTTACAAATATAAGAGTATCTGAAAAATAATTTGGCCTTTATGTTCCATTCAGAGTGTACTATATTTTAAAAAAATAATAAGTTCTTTCGAAACATTTTTGTCCAAAATATAGAGCGAAATAAAGGCATATCGTACGTGACATAAAACGGAAGTACTTTTGAGGTACATGTAGAAATATGGGAAAATTTGCGAATCGTGGGAGGAGTTATGTTCTCTTTTAATTCTTACGCTTAACCAAATATTTTTCCTTTACAATCCGCGATATTAAAATAAAAATAATCTTTGGATGATTTTATAATAAATACAATTTAATATCGTACGTGACATACCGTACGTGACAGATTTTCTCTTATAGTAAAACAATATATATTCTGTGAATATATGTATACAAAAACTAAAAAATATAATAGAAAATTTATATTCGGTTTCAATAAACAATTTGATAATAGCAAAAAAACAATCAGAGTCAAATTCATTTCATACTACATGCTAATTGATAGCTTAGTTTTCGCCGCAATTTTAGCCTATATCATACCAATTAAATTAAACAATTAAATATAGTCAGTTTAAACTATTATTTTTGCTCTTAAAATGTTGTCATAAGCTTTCACATAGTAACATTTTAGTGTTTTCTCAAATTGAAATCATCTTGAAAAAAGTTTTAATGGTTTTTGTTTTTTCAGTCGTGGTAGTCATTCTCGTGGAATTGCCCATATGGGTTGGAGATATTTTCTGGAACTAGTGGTACTAACTTGTTAAGATTGAGAAGAATGTGTTTTAATAAGATCATTCGATACGTCTACAGACTGCGTCCTAGAGATCATGTTTCGGAATATGCTTTTGACTTCTTGGGTTGTACTTTTGAGGATTTCATTAATGTCAGGTTACTTACAGTTTTCTATAAAACAATTAGTCTTAATAATCCATCATATATAGTCTCTAGATTCAATTTTTCGAATTCTTTTCGAACTTGTTCCCTAATATGTCCCAGGATTAATACAATTATTATGCAAAAATCCTTCATTGTACGTGTAATTCGTTTATGGAATAACTTAATACAATACAGTGATAGGAATTTTTCAAAATCTATTAGAGTTTTTGTAAAAATTATTATTGGTCTCATGAACTGATTTCTATTTGGACGTTGTTGATAATCAATTTTGTTAAATAGCTTATTTTTTCCTAATTGTGCTTAGTTATAATTAATATTAGTTTAGTATTTAATATTTTAAATTTCTCATCAAAACTTTTGTGTTAAAATTGTGTTTTAAATATGTAATCACACTTTGGCCTATGTTGGCTTCTTGATTACAATTAATAAATGAAAAAATTAAAAAAAAAAAAAAAAATGAAATGAAATTTGAAAAGGGCTCGGTCCGAACATTTTTGTTTCCTCCCTATAACAGTAGCTTATGTAGAAAATAATGTGTATTTTCTATAAAAAAATCTTGTGTATAACAGTATTTCCTTCAGAACAATATATTTCATATAAAATCTTGTGTATATTATTATTTTTATTCTGTATAATAGTATTTTCTATAGAAAGTCTTGGATCTAACAGTATTTTTTTGTATATACCAACATTTTTCATATAGAACAGTATTCCCTTTAGAAAGTCCTGAGTATAACATTATTTTCTAGAGAAAATCTTGTGTATAACAGTATTTTTCATATTAAATATTGTGTACAACAGTATTTTCTATATAATATCTATGAATGTATATACACTTTAGTACTCTGTGAATGAAAAAAATACTATTTGAATATTATTTTAATACCAAACAAAAATTAATTTTCCATCCCTGTTTTGAAGAATATTAAACCCTTTTTTCAACAACACAACTAAAAAAAAAACTCTGCATGAATTGCCCCAAACTGAAACGACTTATAAGTCCCGGTCCACACTGTGAAACATTTGCTTCAAAACTTTTTTAAATTCTCTTTTGAAACTGCATTCGTGTCCACACAGTGAAGTTTTTGCTTTTCAGTTTTTGACATTTCTGTACAGAAAGAATATGAACGAATAAATATGAATGACATACTCAACAAAAGTTTCATGTACATGAAACAGAGTACCCTTTTCCATTCCTCTTTCTCCTTTCATCGACAAACTCAATTGTTTTGCAGCAAATGTTTCACAGTATGGATGGGGACTAAGCAGTGTTTAAATAACTAGACTACAAGTAGCAGTAGCATCGAAAAACACAAGTAGGCTAGTTAAAAAATTAATAAAAACTCGGAGTCAATCAATTACTACTACTACTGCTACCTTCACATTTTAGTAGCAGTAGTTGTAGTAGTAGCAATAAAAGAAAAATTTAAAAGTAGCAGATCAGTTTGTTTTCTATTGCTACTTAAAAAAAATAAACACTTTTAATGTAGCAGAGTCATTTGTTTTCTATTACTTCTGCTACTTTTAAAATTTAGTAGGAATAGAAGTAGCAGTTGAGGTAGCAGATGACGTAGTAGAAGAAGTAGCAGTTAAGTAGCAGTTGAGGTAGCAATAGAAGTAGTCAAAAATAAAAATCTTCAGTCAAAAATGTGTATTGTGTGTTGTTGTTGTGAATGTTTATTGGTGTAAGATGTTCGAATTGTAAACAAAAGTTCTTAATTTTTGTTTGTATTCACATAGTTACCATATTTTTACATAAACATTGTTGCAAAGCGTTGCCGTATTATTTACTTGAAATAATAATGGTTTTAACGTTCTTTCATCTAAGTATATATAACAAAATGAATGTATGTCTATTTGTTTGTTTGTATATTTGTTTGTTTGTGCTAAAAAATATATTTAACAAAGAAAATGTTTTTAGAAATTCAATATTAAATTAAAAGCAAATCTTAAAAAAGTAGTAGTTAATAAAAAAAGGAATGAGATCAATTCAAAGATAAATATTAAACAATTTTTAAAAAAGCTTTTTTTCTCAAACCTACTAATAACAATAAAATCAAATTTTATTGGATTTTGTTAATTTAGTTTTTCTTTTAAGAAATTAAATTTACTACTTTTTCCACAAGAGAAAGAAGAGAAAAAAAACCGACAAAAATTAATTCTATCATTTAATAAATTTTTTCATTGTTAAATGTACGAAAATTCATTTATAATTATGTAGAACATTAATATTTCCCCTGCAAATAATATGGTAACTTGTACACACAGAAAATACGAACTTTCTGTTAGCAATACGAACATCTGAGACGAATAAAAACGAATTATTTCTTCAAACACTCTCAAAACAAAAACAACACACAATGTTTATTTTTGACAATTTTGGTGTTATGGCTGAAGATTCTCTTTTTTGACTACTTCTATTGCTACCTCAACTGCTACCTTACTGCATCTTCTAAATAATAAAAATTAAAACTCGATGTAAAAAACTCTATTTACAATTCATGTTTTATTACTACTGCTCTGTTTAGAGTTTTATTTTTTGAAGGTAGCAGTAGTTATAGAAAAAACAAGAAAACGAAAAAAGACAAATGCTATTGCTATTGCTACCGCTATAGAAAATTTTCTGAAGCAGTAGTTGTAGCAATAGTTAAAAATTTTTAGTTATAGTAGCTTTTTAAACACTGCTTATAAGTACAAAGATTTATAAAATTTGGCTTTAGGGTTGAACACCTTAAATACAATTCTTGTTTATTAGTCTCAAGTATTTAAGATTACATGTGAAATTGTAAAAATGTAAAAATATTTATTGTTGTTGTAAGGATACAGCCAATATAAGACTATACTTGATTTAAGATTTTTCACATAAAAATACTCTTAAGGGCTTATTGGGAGATTAAAATATAAATGTGTTGAAGAAATGTTTTGTTAAAGTATTATTTACATCAAGGCTTTTAAAGCAAGTAAGATTTTAATACAGATTACGAAAACTAAGAATAATATACTAAACACTTTCTTGCACAAATTAAACATTTTAAATTTTCGTTTCACTTAATAAAATACTTTAATTATATTCTTCCTTTTATGGTTTTTTTTACAACAATAACAATACAGTTTTCTATGAGTTTGTATTTTATGTATACAGTTTTACACTTAAATAACAACAATAGGAACTAACTATTTAACGACCCTCAACAAAGTAAAACACTCAACCTTGAAATTGCAGCACAATCAGCATCACTTCCATCCACTTGAACTAGAATAAATCGACTTCCTTCCTGCCTCCACTTAACATATTATAGTATATTATCATCTGTTTGGTTTGGTTTGATCAATAAATAATACATTTTCTATGCGGATGCATTTGTGAGCCCAGCTGACATTCAAATGCCTCGGCGAATGCATCAAAATTGGCAAACATGGCACGTACACGAACTTCTTCGGGTGGATGCACATCGGTGGTGGCAACAATATGATGCCAAATTCTATTGATATCTGTGCACCATATTTGGGCCGAACTAATGAAAAATAATTGGCGAGCATTTATTGTGTCCATGTGGGGCAGATGTTCTGGCGTGTGGTGGTGTTTGCTTAGCCACATCTCGTAGGCGGCATAGGCAATACGTATGCCAACATTATCGGCAATATTTTCTCCTTGAGCCTGGGATTTTGGCAGTAGTTTGCCACCAAATCTGTGCTGGCCATATTGTTGGCGTAGACATTCTTTGCGTGTGGCAAAGACAGCACTGGCATTACGATCCCACCAATTGTTAAGATTTCCCTTGGCATCGTATTTACGTATGGTGTCATCAAAGCCATGGGCCATTTCATGGGCTATGATGTAGCCCACAGTGCCATATTTCAAAGCCTTGGGATAGACATCATCCCACATGTAGCGAGGTTGTAAGAAGGCCACTGGCAATATCACTCGATTGTATTCCGCTGCATAGGCTGGTGTAAAACTAAGCATTTCATGTTCCTCCAATTTTGGTGGCTCTTGTACTTTCATTCTGAAATTTTGTCCCCGCAACAGTAAAACATTTTGGAGATTTTGAAAAAAGTCTCCTGTTGAAATGGTCAAAGAACTGAATTCCTTTTGGAAATCCACACCCATATAACCATTTATTTCGAATGCCATGGCTGAAAGTTTTTCCAAAGCCTTGTCTCTAGTGGTTTCAAGCATCCAGCCGGAGGAGGAAGACTGCAGTATATCCTCAAAAGATAATTTCAATTGTTGCCACATGGACTTTACCTCTTCAATCACATCGGGCTGTTGGGTCAGCAGTTGCTTATAGAGAAGATGATCCAAATATTTAATAAAGTGTTTTTTGGTGATTTCTACACATTTTTCCTTTTGTTTGTCCAAGGTTTTTTGTGCCTCCAGCCGAAAATCTTGTATCAATTCCCACATTATATAATTAGCCAAGACATTAGGTGGTGTTTCCAATATCAGAATGCGTAAATTTCGTATATAGTTTTCCACATACTCGTAGACAGGCAAACGGTAGTCATAACCCAGCCAGGTCTTAACAAATTGTGTGAAATTAATGGCGGGACCATAATTCTCTGTCATTTCCTCCAGCAATCTTAAACGGGTTTTGTCTTCCATACCAAGACCCTCCATGGGATCTACCATACCGGAAGCTAATTTATGAGCAAAATCAGTAACTTCTTGTGATACAATTAAAGCTTGTGGAGGAGTCAAACCCAAAACTGACTCCATTTCAATTTGCCACAACATGGCTAAACGCATGTAATATTCCTTAGATTTACCCGTCACTAAATCATCCAGTTGTCCTATATATACACGATTTATTTCATTATTGGTTAAGTCTGCACTAATATCAACACCCATTATTATCTTGCGGCCATATTTACGCAATATCTGGGCTATAGTTTCCAGCCAATCAAATTCACTCTCCTTCCAAGCGGAACCTTTCAGAGCCGGCATACCACCAAACTCTTCCATTATGCTCAATAGATTCTGGCGGTAGCTGTTTCTCGATTGACGGCGCTGCAAACAAGACTCATAAAAGTACTTTACTTTGGTATCGGTTTCTATGTCCCCCGACGTTTTGGCACCATCCAATATTTTAAATAATTTACGATCGTAGGCCTTGGTCAAAACACTGAATATACCCGTTTTGGGCTCATTAATGGCGGGATTTATTCTGGCCCAATTACCGCAGGCATATTGATAAAAGTCTTTGCAAGCATCCACTTCTGGTTTCATATAGTTGCGCATTTCAGCCGATTTCGACAAACGCATTATTTGACGGCCTGCTGCCGTATCGAATATCGTGCCATTAAAGTTGACCACGGAGGCTTGTATGGTTAATAAACTAAAGAATATTGAACAAACACAAAATCTAAATTTATTTAAAAAGCCTTTCATTTCTTAGCCACTTCACTTGCACTGATCCAACCAAACACGTCTATTTTAAAATTCAAACTAAATTATTGTGTATTGTTTTCGAAAGAAAGTTTTCATCTTTCTAAGAGTATTTTTTGTATTTTGTTCACAAAATATCAGGTCATTTTAAGGTTATCATCGGTTTCTTACTTAGGAAACACAATACTTATTATTTGTATGTATGCGTTTGTTTCTGTCATTTCAAATAGTATTTTACTCGTACTACATATTTTCGAAATTTAATCTTTCAATTCGAATGAATACGTCATTGTCAATGCCAATGACGTTTTACATTCATTTGTTTATTTTGTAGTTTAGGAAATAAATTCGAAAACAGTGATAGTGGGACAAGCGCGATCATGATTAATCGTTTTAAATTAATGCTAACTATTGGTTTATTAGAACGGATTGAATAGAAAATGAAGAGAATAAATCAGAGAATCGAGAGTTTGCAGTGAAATCAAAAACATACATAGAGTTTAGTGTACAAATATGATAAGCCGCCACTCATTGTATTTTTGGTTGTTTTTTAATATATAAGGTGCCAGTCAAAATAATAAGATCACAGAGTTTTGGTTTCGTTTATGCAAAAATACAAAGTGTCGCTCAATCTTTGTTCAGATAAGAATGATTTGATCTTATTTTATTACTGTTAGTTCGATTCTTAAACCAAAATATCAAAAAAGTGTAAATTTTTTTTATTGTAAATTCGCGTGCCTGATTCGTAATCTTATATGTGAAATAGAATAGATGTTCATACACTGTCACAAATTGTATGCATTGTATGCAGAATTACAAGAACTGACCTTATTATTTTGATGTACTTTAAATTGAACTTTTTGATATATCAGTTTATAAATAAAACTAACAGTACTCAACTGAGAGCAAAGGATTTTTATCTCAACAACGTTTCACCAACAAGTATTTTACCCATTAGTATTGTTACGAATGTGCAATATCGATTTGAATTTAACATTCAACATGTTTATGAACACGTCCATTAGTAGAAGCTTCTACTTATCAACAATGTTGATGGCATGCGGTTACTAGCATTGTTTGTAAGTATGGCAACACTAAATGTTTGAGCTGCTAACATTAACATCGAAAGCTCTAGAATTCGAATGTTCTAGTTGTCCGTTAAGATCATTGTAGAGATTAACGAAAGATGTCGTGTGTATAAGTAGTGGCAGTCGTAAGTTGAGTTGATCATTGTCGCTATTAGAGTTAACATCAACTGTCGTTTGTACATTGTAAAGTTTGTGTGCATTTCTTCGAATTGATAAATGTGTATAAAGCGCTGAGTGAATATTTGAACTGTTGTTGGTGTACATTTAAATAAGTAAAGAGTTGTTACAAATTTTAAACTACTGAGAGCTAGTTTCTTACTTGTCAGTTAAACGTAGCTTAACACGCTGTTATATTAAACCTGAAATATATTTAGCCGGGATATAACCAATGATTGTGTTTCTCACTAATAGATTAATTTTGTTAGCATTGCCATAGTTTTCAGTCAAATCACATGTGCATTCCTCAAAATGTTGCATATAAATATGGCAATACTTTAAATTTTATAAGAAAAAGCAACCGCGTATATAACTTTTTTTGTAAATTTTAACTTTTTAAAGCAATAAGTGACATTAAAGTATATTAAATGTATAATAAAAATTATATCGATGTTAATAAAGCAAATCAAAACAAAGAGCTGCTGTGCTGAATTGTTTATTTTATTTTGCATCTGTTTGTGCTTTGGCATTTTATACTTAGGTTTAACTCACCAATGATGCAAAGTTAAACCTAGATTATATAGTAAATAAACAATAAGTGAGAAACACAATTTTTAGTTTCATCTAGGTTTAAACGAAGAATGCTTTTTATTCGCAATCAAAAGTATACGGTTTATTTAAAGGAAATAAACCCCGTTTTTAAAAGGTAAAAACGTAACAGTGTCAATCAATACTATTTGTGTTGTTGGTTAAACAGAACGAAATTTTGACGGACACCTTATTTGTATGGATTTATTTTTGTGGTATTTTATCTATATAAAAACAAGTAAGAAAGTATGGTCGGTCAAGCCCGACCATATAATACCCTACACTAAGTAAATGAACAAAAACATTTTTCTTTCAAAATTTCAATAATTTATATTCGTGAGTGATTATCGGAAGTGGGCCTTATATGGGAGCTGTGACAAATTGTGGACCGATCACCATGAAATTTGGTCATGTGAACAATGTCTATATGAAAGTTATTTATGTTGCATTTTATGTGTATACCAACATTTTTAGGAGATTTATGCTCGTTAAAGTGATTATCGGAGTATGCCTTATATGGGAGCTATGACTAATTATGGACCGATCATAATAAAATTTGGTGACATGAATTCAGTATATGTAAAACTTATTTGGAGAAAAATTTGTGTATGTTTAATTTATATATACCTATATAAATTAAACATTTATGACCGATAAAGTCCAATTTCGGGAGGACATTTGTATGGGGGCTAGGTGAAATAATGGATCGATTTCAGCCAGTTTCAATAGGCTTCGTTCTTGGGCCAAACAAATTATATCTACCAAATTTTATCGAAATATCTCCAAAATTGCGACCTGTACTCTGCGCACAAGGTTTACATGGACAGCCAGCCAGCCAGACGGACGGACGGACGGACGGACGGACATCGTTTAATCGACTCAGAAAGTGATTCTAAGTCGATCGGTATACTTTAAGGTGGGTGTTAGACTAATATTTTTGGGCGTTACAAACATCTGCACAAATCCATTATACCCTCCCAACTATGGTGGTGTAGGGTATAATGAAATGGCCGTTCTCACGTGATGCCTTTACATACATGGATGTAAAGGCATCACGTGAGAACGGCTGGAGCGATTTGGTTGATTTTTTTTTATTTATCACCATTAGGAGAATTCGGAAATTTAAATTTTTAATATATTGCCTCCTTTTCACTTCTCATTTTTCTTAATAAGAGACATTTTTGGAGAAACTTGCAGAACTAACATTAGTAAACATTAGCTACCGATCGAAGCCGGGGGGCGGTCAACTAGTTTGAAATAGATTTATTGATTATTGTGTGGCTTATCTTTCTATGTCAGTGGTCGGCACAAAACAAATTACAATTTGATGCACAATCTTTAATTTGTTTACCTTTTGATAATTTTAACGAGTTTCGCTATCCGTCGTGTTGTGCACATCTCAATAGACGATTGCGTTCGGCCTGTGATGGCTATAAGTGCCGACCACCGAATGGTCTATGTTAATAAAAGAGAAGTGATTGTTCGTAACTGAACAACTCAAGAATTATTACACCAAACTAGGAATAAATCTTTATATATTACAATCTTTTCCAGGTCTTGTGTTTCTATGAAATTTTATTTTTGTTTTATAGATGACCTCATACTATGAAATCTTAGACAATTCCTCTGTAAATACTAAGTCTATTACGTTTTTGGCAAAAACCTTTTAATTTTAACTATAATTTACTACTCAACCAGACTTTAGGTTGCTTGGTAAAAGTAAGTCTTCATTAACTTTTTTGTAATTTATCAATTTCTATTAAACATCGAATAAAATTATAACGAATTTAATTATTTACCCAATTAGAAATAATATTTGTTTACTCATTGCCAAATATGCTTAAAATTACACAATTTTTTCAAAAGTATTTTGTGGAAAAATGTATTTTATTTGCTTAAGTTTACAAAGAAGCATAACAATATTTGTTTAGGGATTTACATAAATAATTTGATTAAATAAAATCAATATGTACATGTGCAAAAATATTGTAAACAAATTGACGCTGTTACAAGACAAACTTAAATAATAATACCTACATATGTATTTTGTTCATCCAAAAAAAATACATATACATAAGTATTTACATATGGATGTATTTATATGTACAAATATGTATGTAGATGAATCTTAACAAATTCAAGTACATACTTATGGATATGTAAAATAAAAATTAACAAATATGTGCAATAATAATAAACCGCAAATAAGTACCATAAATAAATTAAATAAATACACATGTACATATAAGATTTATGTGATCAATAAATAATACATTTCTTATGCGGATTCATTTTTGAGCCCAGCTGACATTCAAATGCCTCGGCGAATGCATCGAAATTGGCAAACATAGCACGTACACGAACTTCTTCGGGTGCATGAACATCGGTGGTGATAATAATATTATGAAAAAATCGATTGAGGTCGGAGCACCATATTTGGGCCGTGCTAATGAAAAATAATTGCCGGGCATTAATTGTGTCCATGTGGGGCAGATGTTCTGGCGTATGGTGGTGTTGGCTTAGCCATATCTCGTAGGCGGCATAGGCAATACGTATGCCAACATTGTCGGCAATATTTTCACCCTGAGCCTGGGATTTTGGCAGTAGTATGCCACCAAATCTGTACTGGCCATATTGTTGGCGTAGACACTCCTTGCGTGTATCGAAGACAGCACTGGCATTAGGATCCCACCAATTGTTAAGATTTCCCTTGGCATCGTATTTACGTAAGGTGTCATCAAAGCCATGGACGATTTCATGGGCCATAATGTAGCCCATAGTGCCGTATTTCAAAGCCTTGGGATAGACATCATCCCACAGATAACGTGGTTGTAAAAATGCCACCGGTAATGTCACTCGATTATATTCCGGCGCATAGGTTGGTGTAAAGCTAAGTCTTTTGTGATCCTCTAATTTAGGAGGTTCTTGCAATTTCATTCTGAAATTCTGACCCCTCAGCACTAAAACATTTTGGAGATTTTTAAAAAAGTCTTTCGAAGAAATGTTCAGAGAACTGAATTCCTTTTGGAAGTCCTCATTCAAATAACCTTTTATTTCATATGACATGGCTGACAGTTTCTCCAAAGCTTTGAGTCTAGTGGTTTCGAGCATCCAGGAGGACTGTAGTATGTTCTCAAAGGATGATTTCAATTGTTGCCACATAGACTTCACCTCTTCAATAACATCTGGCTGTTGAGACAGCAGCTGTTTATAGATGAGATGATCGAAATATTTAATAAAGTGTTTCTTGGTAACTTCAACACATTTTTGCTTTTGTTGCTCCATAGTCTGTTGAGCCTCTAATGTAAATTCTTGTAGCAACTCCCACATAATATAGTTGGCCAAGACCTTGCGTGGCGTTTTCAACACCAGGCTGTGTAAATTTCGTATATAGTTTTCCACATACTCGTAGACAGGCAACTGATAGTCATAGGCCAGCCAGGTTTTAACAAATTGTGTGAAATTAATGGCAGGACCATAATTCTCCGTCATTTCCTCCAGCGACATTAAACGTGTTTTATTTTCCATATCTATACCCTCCATGGAATCTATCATACCGGATGCTAAGTTCTGAGCAAAGTCACTAACTTCCCGTGATAAATTATAAGCTTGTTCATGAGACAAACCCAAAACAGACAGCATTTGAAATTGCCACACCAGAGATAAACTGGAGTAATATTCTTTAGATTTAGCCGTTATTAATTCATCCAATTGCCCTATATACAAGCTATTTATTTTATTATTTTTTAAATCTGCATTTATATCCACACCTAATATTATTTGGTGTCCATATTTACGCAAAATCCGGGCTATAGTATCCAGCCAATCAAATTCACTCTCTTTCCAGTCAGCACCTTTTAAAGCAGGCATACCACCAAATTCATCGAATATGCTCAATATATGCTCACGATAGTTATCTTCCAATTTAAAGCGCTGCAAACAAGACTCATAAAAATACTTTACTTTTGTAGCTGTTTCTAAGTCTCCAAACGTGTCAGCGCCTTCTAAAATTTTTAATATTTTACGATCGTAGGCCTTGGATAAAACAATAAATGTGCCCGTTTTGGCTTCACGAATGGCGGGATTAATTTTGGCCCAATTGCCACAAGCATATTGATAAAAATCTTTGCAAGCATCCACTTCTGGTTTCATATAGAGGCGCATTTCCGCCGATTTCGACAAACGCAATATTTGACGACCTGCTGCTGTATCGAATTTCGTAGCATTATAACTAACCACCATAGCTGGTAATGTAATTAAAACAAAGAGTATTGAGCACATACATATTGTTAGCTTATTCAAAGAACTGATCATTTTTTAACACAACGTACGAATGACCCTTACGCGTCTGTTTTAAAATTTGAACTAAACTGTTGTGTATTTGTTTACAAAAGTATATTTATTTTGTATTTTGTCTAGATCATTTTAAAGGTTATCGTTATTGTTTTTGTTACTTGAGATCTCTTTAGAATTCTGTTCTTCTCGTTCTAAATGCAAATACAGACACGTTTTTTTTTTATGTTGCTGATCGAAAATTCATTAC
Organism: Calliphora vomitoria; assembly: GCA_942486065.2. Classification (NCBI taxonomy): domain Eukaryota; kingdom Metazoa; phylum Arthropoda; class Insecta; order Diptera; family Calliphoridae; genus Calliphora; species Calliphora vomitoria. The sequence continues at coordinate 31,354,049 of OW818029.2, forward strand.
GACATTGTCATTGTCAATGCCAATGACAATGACCAATTTAATTTTTTCCAGGTGACTGCAACAACTTAGATGAGTTTTTATATAGGTTAGATGACTAACATTAAATATATAAAAAAAAATAAAGACCTGTATAAACCTGTATACATTTGCTTTGTTAATGACAGTATACATACATACATTCATTTGTTTTCTTTGAATTTTTGAATTTTAAGAAATTAATTATATATTAAATTATATTATAGATTTGTTATAATCGATTTTAATTGCAAGTGTTTGTTACACCATATATTTATTGCAAGTGTTTATCAAAGTATAGAGTTTTTGACTAGAGACAATTTCCAGTCCAAAATTCGAAATGTGTACGTAAGTAATGTTCTAATGAAACATTTGTAGGGCCCATTTTAATAACTTAAACTCTAATTTTCCTTGGCAACGCCCACGTCAAGTTTTATGACAGATTTATTTACAAAAAAAATTAATTCTGCCCCACTGTGGAGCACTGTGCTGTTTTCTGTCCGCTTTGAGTTGAATTCTCCCAATAGTGATACTGGTTTTAACCCGATAGTAATTAATCGCTGTAAATATAAAAATATATTAATTTTTTAATTGCACAAAGCAGGTAATTACACAGTGCAACACGAAAAAAATAACCATATACGGACACCACTACGTGATAACATACCAAAAAAACAAGAAGAAGAGAGCTATATTCGGCTGTGCCGAATCTTATATACCCTTCACCAAATCATACTTTAAAATAAAATTAAAAAAAAAATTTTAATTTTTTTAAATTTTTAAAATTTTTTTTTTTCGAAATTTTTTTATAAAATTTTTTTCCAATTTTTTTTTAAATTTATTAGTGAAAAAAAATGTATGGCAAAAAAATGTTTTTTGTGAAAAAAATTCGGGTTAAAAAATATTTTTCCCGGTTTTGACCCATTGTAGGTCCAACTTACTATAGCCTTATATACATCGTTGCAATGAACTTTGAAATATCTATCATTAGAAATCCATATTATCTATATTTATGACTTAATAATCGAGATATAGATCAAAAATATGCCAAAAATAGAGGTTGTCCCGGATTTTTCCTCAGATCTCCGTTATTTATGGACGGATTTTGCTGATTTTAAATAGGAAACATCTCGAAAGCATGTCTGACAGAATTATTGAAGATTTGGATCCCTAAGATATCTGGGGTCTTCAGCAAATTGATTTCAACAGACGGACAGACAGACAGACAGACGAAAGTGGATTAATCGATTCCGCTATCTATAAGTCATGCACTTTTTTTATGGGCCTCCAAAGATTTGGGTCCTCGGTGTCAGTTTTGCAAAAAATTTATAATTTTCTCAGTCTCTGAAGCAAAGTTGTAGCCGTTGTCATAAAGAACAAAAATTGTGAAAATATAAAATCAAAAAAACTTCATCTTCTAGATCAAAATCGCGAAAAACTTAAAAAAATCGAAATAAATTGAAAAATAAATTTTTTAAAGCTGTCTAAAAGTATGCTTTAGTTTATAATAATTTAATAGTTTATGTCAAAAACCTAATTCATGAGAATGTATTGCACGTATTTTGTTATTGTATCACCCGTATGTGTGAAAAGAGAGTAATTTTTTCCTCTATTCTATGGCCCAAAACACTTAATTCCTTTGGGCAAAACTGGGAGACACGGCTCTTTTTTTTTTGTCTTTTATCTATGGTTATTTTTCCATGACTCCAAAAATTACACACAGTGTTATTCAAATCTAAACTTTAAGGTTGAATAGAAAACAATTAATAATTTACACAATTTCATATAGTATTTGTTTGTTTGCAAAATTTTTAAAAGTATTTTGGTAATTTGTTTTTTTTTTTTTTTTCAAAGAGAAACAATATTTGCTTGGGGATTTGCATAAATAATTTGATTAAATAAAATCAATATATACATGTGCAAAATATTGTAAACAAATTGACGTTGTTACAAGAAAAACTTAAATAATATTTCCCTTTGTTTTTTTTAAATCTATAAATACAAGTACATAATATGAATGTAGCTGTAAAATGTCAATACCTTTGATCATAGTTTGTAATATGAGTAATAAACCGCAAATTAACATACACATTTTTTAACGTACATACGTAAGAGAACTGTATGTACTTAGTTTATATAACTGTTTAGTATTTAAATTAAAATTTAAATATAGAAGCAGATTACATCAAAAGATGTGATTCATATACATATAATACTTCTGTCATGAATATGAGCCTAATTGTATGTATCTATATCAGTGGTCGGCATAAAGAGAACATAGAGAATATGAATTATAATAACATGTTGTGCTCTTTATTCTGTTTCGAAATCTGACTAGCTATTGATTGTAACTTTGGTTTCGTTGACATTAAAGTTGTTTACAGGTAAATAACCGTATTAATCTAATTAATTAAAAATATTTTAAATGTATCATCATTGAGTCATTCAGCTTTTATTATGTTAATTAATATAAAAATTGAAAAAGTATAATATAATTAAGAAGAAATAAAGTAACATGTATTTCACCATTGTGAAGTCCAATGTGTTAATTCATGTTTTTAGGTTTATTTAATTAAAATTTTATTTGTCTTTTTTTGCTTTGTAAGGCAAGCTTTCCTTAAGTTAGGTTAGGAAGGGGTGTACACTATGTGTACTTCCACTCGGAGACCATAAGGTCCATTGTGATTCCCTTCAATAGGTAGATAGTTGTTAAATTGATAGAGAAGAGTTGAGTCCGAAAAACCGCCTAGTGAGAGAAAAAAGAAAGAGAAGAAGAGTAAGAATAAGATTCTCATTGCGGGTTCGGATTTGCAGTAGAACGTTCCTTATATAGCCAGCCTATTCCCTTAATGAAACCCAGTATGTTGCACAGTTCACAGCCAGCGACATTACTGAGCTCGTCCAGAAATCTGTTTCCTAGCCGTTTAAGTCTAAGACTCTGTAACCTAGAGCAGTTGCATATGATGTACTCCACTGTCTCTAGTTCCTTTACATCCCCACACTCCCTACAAAAATCCTGTGTGTCGTTATCACATTTGCCTTTGAAGGCCCCGATTGCGCAATGGCCGATTATCACTCCTACTAGAATTCTTAGATTATATCTATTCAACTCTAACAGTGCTCTGGTTGCTTTAGCATTCAGTTTTGGTCAAATAGCCCTGGATACTCTACAATCCGTCCTACTGCTCCAGGATTGGTCGGTATAATTCCGGAATCTTTCATAAGTTAATTTTTGCTAAATTTTATTTCACTTATGTGTGACTAAAACTGAATAAATTACCATTAATTTTTATGTAAACAAGCAAGATTGTTATATTCGTCTGCGCCGTATCTTTTTAGATGTTTACCCATCATCAATATGTATCGAGGACAGTTGAAATCATGAACCGACAATATATACAGTGCACTCGCGGTAACGTGAACTAATTAAAACCAAGGGAGTTCATATTAGTGAAATTATTCACATTAGCGATTGTCGAATTTCATGGAAAAAATATAAAATTTCATAATATAAACCTCTGTTTTACACGCATGAACGTGAAATAAAACAAAGTTATTGATTTAAATGCATTACAAAACAAAACGAGATCACGAGAAACTATAAATTGAAATAAAATTATATAGGAAATTAAATAACTCATTCGTTGCCACTAAAAAAACTCATTTAGAGGATACAAACACATTTTTTTTTATAAGGGAATTCTCAAAACTTTAAAAACTGAATTTAATGTATGTATTGAAGTGTTGCCCACATGATTAGAAAACAAGTGCAGTGAACAAAAATTGTTCACGTTATAGAGCTTTCTGAGTTTGTTCACGTTACAGAGTATTCAATGTAAGCAAAAGCTCGTTCACGTTAGGCGGTGTTCACGTTAGACGGTGTTCACGTTACCGCGAGTGCACTGTATAAGTATTAATTTTTGATTTTGGAAAAAAAAACTACATAAAATTTTCCGAAAGATTGAAGAAATAGCTATCTAAACTATTTCGGACACATTTTGCTAAAAACAATAGGTAGTAAGTTACATAGATGAAAAAAAAACATCTGAGTTTCAGGTTTGAAATATGACATTCATTCAAATCCAAAAAACTTCTGATACGCCTTGCAAATAATAGAAAACTTAGTGAAAACACAATTAAAATAAATGTTTGAGCGAAAGGCAGCTGATAAGAAACGATATGTTGTTATCAACTAAAATCAAATAGATCACACTCATATATAGTAAGTATAAACGATAAGACAGACTCAGCTTGAATAAATAATTATTAAGAAAAGCTAAAATTCTTTAGTCTGAACTAAATACTCTCCTGAAACGGTGGTGGTGGTTTAAATACGATTGAAAATAACTGTCATTTATTAATTAAGAAAATGAATTTTAAATTAACAAATCACTGCATATGTAGTGTCATTGTTCTAATATGTTGGTCTTTAAGCGCGAGTAGTGCGGAATATGATTTTAAAAGAGAAAGGGGCCAAACACTATTAAAGTTAGCAACAAGTGCTAACATTAAAGCAATTATGAAAAACACGATTGATCCCTGTGATGATTTTTATTCGTATTCATGTGGCAACTGGCATTCACTTAATCCAGCTCAATATAGTGGCTACATAAACACGGATACATTTCAGATGTTTACCAAGGGCATCGAAAAAAAACTTAATGATTTGATACCGAAGGAAAAAAACGGAGCTGGTGGTGTGGCCGAGAAGGTAAAAGATTTCTATACCTCTTGTCTGAATGCCAAAGTGGACAGTAAAAAATATCGCGAATCTTTGACTAAAATCTCTAAAGAATTTGGTGATTTCTCGGCTTTCAAAACGCAGGTGCAGTTAGAAGAAACCAATTTCAAATGGTGGTCGACGGTGGCTAAAATTCAAAATAAATATGGAAAGCCTATAATACTTTCGCTTTACATTTTAGACGATTTAAAAGATAAGTCCAAAACCATGGCCTATATTGGACCGGCGGAATTTGAACTGACTCAGGGAGCGGTAAATGTGATGCACACCCTACAACAAGATAGAATACGTAAATACCTGCAATTGTACTTAAAAATGGCTCCAGAAGATGCCTCAATAACGGCCCAAAATACGATGATATTCGAACAAAATTTAACACATCTCGCCAAAATGGTGGATGATACTGTGATCCTGTACAGTACCTCCGATTTGTTTGAAAAATATAAGAATTTATTTGATGTGAAAGAATATTTAGAAATCGTATTGGGCTCTAAAGATCTGCCAGACCAAGTATATGTCTATGACGAGTCATATCTGGAGGGCTTATATGAAGTTTTCAATACCACTCACATCGAACTTGTGGAGGACTACATTCTATGGACATTTTTGGATGAATTTATGATCGACCTTACCTTCGGCGATATGAAACAAAAGTGCATAGACAAAACGAAAAAATATTTTGGAAAATTTATTGATCATGCCATGTACAATCAGTACCGCTCCAATGAATATGAGGCAAAGCTATATGAACTGTGGTATGATATTAAGAGCACGTTTAGGAATAACTTGCAGACCAATTACTATCCTTGGATGTCAAATGCGACACGTCAAGAAGCCGTTAAGAAATTGAACAACATGAATTTAACCATCAACTCCTATGACAATGTCAACTTTATTGAGCTCTATAAAAACCTCGATATAGATGTATCCGACTATGTGCTCAATGTACAAAATATACTTGAACATGCCGAGTCTTTAAGAGAAAATAAAGTGGAGAAGATAATAGAAGATGCTCAAGTCTTGTCCATCACTCCTGTCTATAATGTTTTAGATAATCAAATCCAAATCCCAGTTGCTCTGCTACAGCCATATTACATCTGGGATCCTCTCTATCCCAAAGCCATACAGTACGGCACTTTGGGTTATATCATAGCTCACGAAATGATTCATGGTTTCGATGATGAAGCCTTCGCCTACGAATTCGAATCGAGACGCAAATGTTTCGTAGATCAATATCACAGCTATACCTACGATGGCAAACCTTTACCCAAAAGTGATCTGCAGTCGGAAAATATTGCCGATAATGGTGGCATAAATATTGCTTACGATGCCTATGTTCGCTGGTTGAATAAGAGAAAACTGACTGAAACCGATGTGGAGAAAAATGATACCCTGCCTCACTTAAATTACAATAATCGTCAATTGTTTTTCATTACTTTTGCCCAGCTGTGGTGTGAAGACATAAACCCAATGTTCCGTAGATCATTTGCCAACGATGACATACATGCTCCCGGAAAGTATAGAGTTATTGGCTCATTATCAAACTCCAGAGAGTTTTCGAGGATATTTAGGTGTGATCAGAAAAAATGTAACATGAATCCACCAAAGAAATGTAAAATTTATTGAGACAGTCGTTTTTTTTAACTTAAGTGTAAAACTTTAACAAATTGTAATAATTAGTTATTAATAGTAATTAGTTACTAAAAGCGTATAAAATAATGTGTATATTTATAAATAAAAATTTATGTTTGTTTTTAAAAGAACACCACCAAAAATAAATCTTAATAAAGAAAAATTCAACAAGGAGGCCTGTTTTCGGCTGAGCCATGATGTATATGCGTGTTCGTAGAATATCTGACGACTTAAGAAAGCCTTTGCCCATTTTAGAGATACTCGTAATAAGATAAGGTTTACTTATTATAAAATATTTTTAAATATAAAGTTACCCAATCCTTTCATACAATACCACCAAATCCGTTAAGGATTTTAGACAGAATTAATTAGAATGTTCATATATTACAGATATTTGATCGAGTGGAAGAAATGTTTCCTCTAGTTATGCCGTAAATCTTTATTAGGTAAATCTGTTCGAGCGAATTACACTAAAAACCAGAAAATTTTTTAAAAAAATCTTTAAAATTCAATAATGTGAAAAATTTAAGAGATACGAATAAGTTGAAAAAAATGCTTAATTTGTTTCGAAAGATGAGAACTTTTGTAATGACAGTGTTATTGTCATTATTTTCTTTAAATATGAATATCTGTAAAAGTGTTAATGGTAAGAATCTGAATAATTCCTTTAACCCGCCAATGGTGACCTATATGTCTGTGAGACCGGGTGTGTTTAAAAAATCGAATAACTTTATTCTCCGTTATAGTTTTGAAAACATTTTTTTAATTTTAATATTGAAGTAAAAGAGCTAAAATTTAACGTATGCAGAATGAAATTACTACAAAAATTTGACACTGGCCAAAGAAAAAGTACATGAGCTATTAGTGTTTTAGGAATTATTTTGAATTACTTTAAAACCCCATTTGAAAATCTGGCTTTTAGTTATTTCAAAATGTTAACAAAAAAAGAACTACCTTGAACTATAATTTGTTCCATATTTTATCAATTTTCATCGGGAACAATTTATTATATTTTACAGCAAGTGGTAGAGAAAGGCAGAGAAGTGGACTTTTCTGGAAGTAAATATTATTATTGATAAGATGTGCAAAGTTGAACATAATCTTTTTTTCTAAAAAAAATATATATGAATCTCAATCAATCAGATGTAAATTGCAAATTTTGACTTTTTTTGGAATTTTATTTGGCCATCAATTCTAATTAATATATTATGACATGTGTACACAAAATTAATCATTTCATAAAAAGAAATATCAGAGATTTTCTTAACTGTTCCATCATCCAACTGTCACGCCCTGATGATTATGGTGTTTTCCAACACCCTTCAAATTGCAGACTAAAATGAAAAAATGTCCCAATTTTTTTAAATTAAAAATTAAAAATTTGAGAGTTTTTGGACCTTTTTTAAATAGAAGAGTTTTTGTAGATTATTTAAAATAAAAATCGAGAAAAATAAGACCATGAAACTCAAATAGGAGCTCATAAATGTTTTACTAACATTAAATCAATACAATGGGCTATTTTATAAAGGGTTTATATGTTATTTGTTTTAACATTGGAAACAAATATAAAGTTTTCTGTTTTGTTGCAATTTCATTCCACATACGTTTAAAGCTATTGAATTGAGAAATAAAGTATTGAATAAAATAAATGCAAATTACTTTGTATAGATCTACCAAAAGAGATATAAAAAAGGGAAATTAAAGAAATCTAAAGGCAGGTCACAGTTTGTAATTAAGCAAAGAAATTGCTTAATTCATAAAATGAATAAAACAAATTACTTTTGTGACAATGTCAATATTCTATCAAAACAGTTTTCGGAAAACAGAAAAGTCATTTTTGTGTTAAAAATCTAAACATTTGCATACTTACTTCGAAAAGTTTTCCAATTTTTGGTGAAAATTGGTGGCGAAACCCTAAAAAGAAACAAAATGAAAAATTTGTATTAAAAATTGTAGTTTTTTGTCAGACACTCTTAATTATTTTTAGAACTATTTAGTACTGAAATTTGTTGCAGCTCTATTCTAGTTCTTTCTACATTTTTAAATCTTCATGACCCACGATTTTTAATTTAACTCGAACTAACACATACGATGTAAGTAAAACAAAAAAATCGTTACACAACAATTTACTTTAAATTTCATACCGTTTTATTTGAAATAATAACCCAAGCTAAACCCACATACGTTATTAAATATCTTCTCACGAAAGTGAACTATTAGTGCCTAGACCGGAATCTCCATTGATCAAAGTCAAATTTGCGTCACCATCGACGGGTCAAGAACTTAAAATTTCAATTTGTATTAAGTCGACCTACTAAATATGTAAATTTTTCGGATTTATATAAGTTTTTTTTTTTTTTTGTTGTTTTGTAGCACAGTGAAAATATTTTTGGTTGTAATAAATGAGTTTAGTGTTAATCAAATGATTTAGTCTATTGTAAAAAATCGAATTTTTCTGATTTGGCTGACAATGTTTGGTTTTGGATGATATAAATTCAGTTATATAAATTGTAATTCTTCTTTGTCAAATGATTTTCTGTTGCTAATTCAAAAAAATTTATGAATAAATTATCGATTGGGAAGATATCACAAATCTGTTTTACCTGTCCAGAAATAATATTGTAACTTTAAGAAGATAACTTATAAAGAAATTCACTAAATTTCCGGGTACGGTTTTCAAGGCCTAAAACCGAAATCGACAATTATTCTTCGGTTTTCACTTTTAATCTATTGTTACGAATTTGCAATAGCGATTTGAATTTAACGGTCTGTAACGACTGCCTGCAGCATTCATCATGTTTATAAACACGTCCATCAGTAGAAGCTTCTACTTATCAGCAATGTTGATAGCATGCTGTTATTAGCATTGTTTGTAAGTATGGCAACACTAAATGTTAAGGATGCTAACATTAACATCGAAAGCTCTAGAATTCGAATGTTCTATTTTGTCCGTTAAGATCATTGTAGAAGATTAACGAAAGATGGCGTGTGTATAAATAATGACTGCGGTTGCAGTAGTGAGAGAGTTTATCATAGGCGCTGTTAGAGTTAACATCAACTGTCTTGTACATTTAAGTTTGTACATTATAAAGTATGTGTGCATTTCTGCGAATCGGTAAACGTGTATAAAGACACTGAGTGACTATTTGAACTGTTGTTGTTGTACATTTTGAATAAATAAAGAGTTCTTACAAATTCCCACGACAGCCGGTTCTACGTACCGGAATGACCCGAAGTTTTTCGGCCAAGGGCTGTCAACACAGCAAAACAATCAATACAATTTTTATCTTCGGAGCTGCATCTTCCGGCATTGCTGCTCCGAATTTTACTGGTCCGCGCCGGAGTTGAAAAAAATCCCGGACCATGGTTCTGCACGGTATGCCAGAATCGACTGCACCACATGTCAACTCAACTAAGGTGCAACTCTTGTTTGGGCTGGTGTCACCTCAGGAATTGTTCCGGACTTACCCATGAAAGGGAGTGGTCGGAGAATTACGTTGCCCCATGCTGCCAGCGACGTAGTTCATCGGCGTCTTCGGCATCATCGTCGTCATCCTACGCCACACCTCCACCCTCCCCACCGCAATCACAACAACAGCAGCAAGTACAACACCTACAGCAGCAACATCCATCGCCGCTCACACCATCGATTGCAGTCCGTAGACCAGGGGTGATATCCATATTGCAGTTCAACTGCAATGGCCTCCAAGGGAAGATTTCGGAGATAACCCGATTTATGCGTCAACACAACATCGTGGTCGCTGCGGTCCAGGAGACCAAACTTACGAGTAACTCCAGTCTGCAAAGTTGCAACGGATACAACGTTCTCCGAAAAGACCGCTCCAGAGGCAACGGTGGAGGCATCGCATTTATTATACACAACACCGTGCAGTATAGAGCTCTTTCTCTCGACCTGAATTCTAGAGACCAATATCTTGAAGTCCAGGGTATTGCGGTCAGATCGGGAGATACGGAGTTGGAGCTCTATAATGTCTACATTCCGCCAGTAGCCAGTTGTCCAACAGGCTACCATCCCGACATTAGGACCTTATTAGATGGTGATACACGTTTGGTCCTAGGGGACTTCAACGCTCACCACCAGCTCTGGCACTCAAGTCTTGGGGAAGACCAGAGAGGAGCGTTACTGGCGGAACAGATTGACGAATCCACCTTCTGCACACTAAATGATGATGCCCCCACACGGATTATGGGTAATTGCGCTAGTTCGCCAGATATCACCATAGCGAGTCCTGGTCTGATTAATTGCACAACCTGGCGTGCAGTTATCTCTCTAGGATCAGACCATTTACCCATAATCGTTTGTCTGGATAGACCCAACGATTTCATCGTCTCTGAACGCCGAACTTACATCAACCAAAAGAAAGCAGACTGGCACGGCTTCAGAGAATTTACCGACCGCATTTTCAATGGTCTACCGATTCCCTCAAACGTACACAATGCAGAGAGGAAGTTTCGCGAAACCGTCACCGCAGCAGCCGCTCGCTTCATTCCCGCTGGAAGAATATCCGTAGTGCGACCGCACTTCCCAGCAGAAGCAGCGGAACTCGCAGATGAGCGTGATGACATCCGAAGAACCAACCCTGACGACCCTAGGATCGCCCAGCTGAACCGCGATATCAGCAGGTTGGTAAATGAGGACAAGCGAAATAAATGGTTGGATCATTTGAAGAATTGCAACCTAAGTTCTGGAGTTGGCAAGTTGTGGTCTACAGTTCGGTCTACAGTTCGGTCTCTCTCTAACCCGACAAAGAAGGATGATAGGGTCGCGATCAAGTTTGCAGACACCACTATATCCGACCCTAAAAGGTGCGCGCGCGCTTTTTGCCGGCAATTTATTGAGCACCCTGAGAGAGACAAGGCGAAAAGAAGTATTGTACGCAAACTGCATGATCTTCCAGTCTCGAACACACCACAACTATACACTCCAAAAGAAGTTGCAGAAGCCATCAACACAGCTAAGCCTTCAAAGGCAATAGGACCTGACGGAATATCCATGCTGATGCTAAAACACCTAGGCGAGCGGGGAGTCGAGTACCTGACAACGGTTTTTAACCTGTCAGTAAGGAGCTTAACAATACCCGATGTCTGGAAAATGGGTCGAGTGATCCCTTTGTTAAAACCAGGGAAAATCGCGAGTGAGGGACAATCGTACAGGCCGATTTCTCTCCTGTCACCTGTAGCGAAGACACTCGAAGCTCTTCTCCTCCCTCAGCTGACACGTCAACTACCAGCAGCTCGTCACCAGCATGGATTTCGTAAGATGCACAGCACCACCACAGCATTATCAGCCATAGTCACTCAGATCTCACAGGGCTTGAATCAGCAGAGGCCTTGTGAACGGACAATCCTAGTGGCACTTGACCTGTCGAAGGCCTTCGACACTGTCAGTCACGCCACACTCTTCCAGGACATCCTGCAGTCCACAATGCCTAACAACGCGAAGAGATGGATAGTGAACTATCTGAGTGGCAGGCAGTCGTTCGTGGAGTTTAGAGACAAATGCTCAAAACCCCGTAGAGTTAAACAAGGAGTCCCTCAGGGCGGGGTTCTGTCGCCGCTCCTGTTTAACTTCTACCTCTCTAAACTCCCAGTACCACCACAGGGTGTGGAGGTAATCACCTATGCGGACGACTGCACCATTTTGGCGACAGGTCACAACGTTGATGAGCTTTGCGGTTTGGTAAATGGTTATCTAAACGAAATCCACAATTTCTTCACTGCACGTAACCTGCAGCTATCACCAACGAAGTCATCGGCAACACTCTTCACCACCTGGACGAAGGAGGTAAAACTCAACTTAGGCATCATGGTCGACGGCGTACAAATTCCGACAGTGAACCACCCGAAAATCTTAGGTGTCACTTTTGATAGCCTTTTTACCTCCTCAGCGCACGCCACTGCAATCACGCATAAATTGCGAAATAGGAACAAGGTCCTCAAGGCACTAGCCGGCAGCACTTGGGGTATGGACAAAGAAACCTTGTTAGCAACCTACAAAACGATTGGCCGGTCAGTGGCTAACTATGCTGCTCCAGTGTGGTCGCCTTCGTTAAGTGATACTCAGTGGAGAAATATTCAAAGCTGTCAAAATGCAGCCTTAAGGACCGTCACAGGCTGCCTCCAAATCACCTCCGAACACCACCTGCACGAGGAAACTAAGGTTCTACCGGTCAGGGAACATAACGTCATGCTGACGCAACAGTTCCTTCTGGGATGTCACCGGAGGAGTCATCCAAACTTCAACATCACACAGTTGGAGTCTCCCCCGAGGCATGTCAGACAGGACCTTAGAAAATACCAGGAGAGCATACAGAGGTATGTGCAGGATCCATTTGATCGCAGCACATATATGACAGCTTTGAACGACATTCATAGAGACGCCATCAATTCCGCGGTAGCAGGATACCGTATGAATGTCGTACTTGGAGGTCGCCCACCACCGATAGCAGACGCCGAGAAGATTCTGCCGCGCAAAACAAGAGTCATTCTGGCACAACTAAGATCAGGATGGAGCAACAGGCTTAATGCCTTCTGGTCCCGCATAGACCGTGCCGTCCTAAACTTATGCCCAGCATGTGGTCAGGGTCCCATGACACCCTCCACATTTTCAACTGTCCAGCCACCCCTACTTCACTACATCCAGTGGATTTATGGACCCACCCAGTAGAAGTGGCACAATTTCTTGGACTTGATATAGCAGAACCCCCAGACTAAATATTGTATAATTGTTCACGCTGCTACAACAACAACAACAACAAATTTTAAACTACTAAACGGCTTTTAATTGCAATCAAAAGTATCTGGTTTATTTAAAGGAAATAAACCAACGTTTTAAAAAGGTTAAATGGTCTTGGGGTGAATCCAAACAAAACGAAACTTTTACTTTTCACGACAAAGACCAAGATTCCAAACTTCAAACTTCCACGGTTGAAAAACTGAGAAATCCCATCTTTCAAATAATGCAACATATCTAGGTATTATACTGGACTCTAAATTGTCATGGAAACTGAATACTCAGCACAGAGTGAAGAAGGCAACGGTGACCTACTATGGGAAAAATGGGGACTTAGTCCTAGCATAGATAAATGGATGTATAGTATAGCTGTGGTGTTGGTTCTGGCGTCTTCTGTGATGAACTTGGTGTAGGTATCTCCTTTCGTCTTCCGAAAGAGTGTAGTGTTTTTCAGTCGGAAATTTATGCAATCATGGTACCTTGCAATACACTTCATGATCATAATACTCGTGGCAATATAGGTATCTTTGTCGACAGTTAGGCTCCACTTATCTCACTGAAGGCCTGCACAACTTCATCTTCACTAGTCAGACAATGTAAGAATTCTCAGTCAAGGCTAGGTCGTCTATCTGACATTACTTTGGTTTGGGTCACTGCGCACAGAGACCACTACGGTAATGAACAGGCAGACGAACTAGCCAGAATGGTATCTGCCTTAGATACCTGCAATGCGGTCTCAGTTGCAATTTCACTGGGGACTATCAAAGGCATTCTCCTTAGACACTTTCTTACAAATGCTAAGAGTATATGGCGTAATCTAGACACATTTAGGGTAGCCAAGTTGATGTGGCCATCTTTTAACAAAAAAAACATACTATGCAACTGATAACCCGGGATAGAAGGGATATATCAAGGTTGCTGGCAGTATTAACGGGGCACTGGGCGTTAGGCAAACATGCACCTTCTCGGCGAATACCCAGCCCTTAGTGTCAAGAGACATAAATTCATGGGCAACTATATATTGTCTAACCTTGATGAGGTAGCCGGGTCTAAACTCAATGACCTACTGAGATATCTCACAGCTACTAGTTGGATCTAGTAAACTCGACTTTGTGCATACTTTTTTTATACATTACGATGTATTGTTCGCACGAAAGGAACTACCACGTTAACCAACCAACCATTAGAAGAAAAAGTAATTTCCTGATTCTAGGTTCAATATTATAGAAAATTCAAAACGTACCATTATGAAAAACGAAAAAGTATTCTTTACTTTGGTTTAGTTCTCATTTTTTTGGTATCATAATACCATTGAGCCGCCTATTCTATTATTGTATACGATTTTTTTGAATTTTAGCACATTTGTGCACTGAGCTAACGATAACTATTAATTAGCATTTTAACGGTCAGCTGCAGCACTATGCTACGAACGAATGTATTGAACTCTGCTACTATGTAACAGCTGAATGAAAGTAAATTCAATTTTAGCAAGAAGTGAAAATTAAACAATGTAAAAAACAGTGTTTAAAAATTCAAATATGTCCTAAGTAATTTGCAGCCTGCCTTCATATACACGCAGAAAAAAATATAGTTGGGCATTATTACTGTAACCATTTCAACATTTTTAACAATATTATAGTCACAGTAACTATATATATGATTGTGGTATGGTTAATTTACGATTCACATGAATATTTCAACCATATATATGGTTACAGTAAACATGTATATGTTTGTGACAACCATTTATATGATGATTAATTTTATCATAATATGTTGTTCCCAGATTATGATATAAGATATGGTAAATCCTTCATCATATAAATGGTTGTCACAAACATATACATGTTTACTGTAACCATATATATGGTTGAAATATTCATGTGAATCGTAATTTAACCATATTATTGATACCACAATCATATAAATAGTTACTGTGTCTATAATATTGTTAAAAATGTTGAAATTTTTACATGCACAAATGTTGAAATGGTTACAGTAACAATGCCCAACTATATATTTTTTCTGCGTGTAGCAATGCACATAAAATTAGATAATAAATTCTACATAAATTTATAATAATTTTAAATTCTACATCAGTATTAAACTTTATAAAATATTCAGTAATAACATTTGTATTAATGAGTGTGTGTGTGTTTTATCTGTATGTGTGTATTTCCATGAAGGTCATAAAGGACTAGAAAACTATAAAATATGAAAAATAAAAATATATAAATAAATAAAAAAGAAATTTTCCAAAAAATAAACATAAACTTTGACATCGTAAACTTGTTTATATTAATAATTCGTTAACAACTACTTATACACAAACTCGTATACATTAGGGTGGCAATTATTTTGGACTTTTGCGATTTTTAATGCAAAACTCTTAGAAATGTCCGTAAACATAAAAAATTCAACACGAAATCTCCTAAACTTCATGGCGATCGGTCTAGGCAAGGACCACTTCAGAAAATCACTAACGAATATAAATTATTGAAATTTTAAGAGAAAAAAGTGTTTGCTCATTTACAATACTTTCTTACTTGTTTTTATTTGATTTTTGTTTTCATCATTTTATTTTT
The DNA here is from genome assembly GCA_942486065.2 of Calliphora vomitoria. Taxonomy (NCBI): domain Eukaryota; kingdom Metazoa; phylum Arthropoda; class Insecta; order Diptera; family Calliphoridae; genus Calliphora; species Calliphora vomitoria. Next base: position 31,369,776 of record OW818029.2, read on the forward strand.
AAAATTGACCTGATACACGAAATTTCAAATAAAATCTAAACCTCTAAATATCAAAAGTGCAAAATAAGTGCCACCCTAATATACATACATTTATATATATGTATGTGTGCTAGTATGTATTAGAGAATATAGCTTTTGTATCTATGTACTGTATATATATGTATGTATGTATATAAGTATGTATTTTATGTAATAATTAGAGCGGAAGTTAAGGCTTTGAAAATGCCATTTTCAAAGTTTAAACGTGTAGTGTTTTTTTTTTTTCTAAACTGTTTTTATATTATTGTTAATATTTTTCTACAAATTTCCTTATAACGAGGGTTGATTTCTTTTTATACACAAACACAAAAATAGTACTGATATTATGTATGTATAACAAATATTAAAATAATAATAATATTATTATCTCTAATTGTGTGGCTGTTGTTAATGTTATTATTTGTTCTTTCTATATTTTAGGTGCTCTTCCTTTGGTTACGGCCACCACGTTTTGTTTTACGAATAAATGGAAATGGTTGATTATAATGTCATATTGTGTTTTATCATTATGGGGCTTATATAAGGTACGTATGTATAGCTAATATAATTTAATTAAATACGTTTTAGGTATTTAAAATTACATACGATTACACGAACATTATCTGTTTTTATTAGACAACATATGTGGCGTATGATTTATTTTTATTTTATTTTTTTTTATGAGACATTTTGTTAATTTTAAATACATACAATATGTAATAGCTAATAAGTTCCCAGCAGTTCTTGTTGATTGTGCCGAACTAGTGATTTTATCTATCACTTAGGATTACAACTATGATGACAACTAGTTACATAATTAGTTATGTGACTAGTTATGTGCTAAGCAGGGGGTCAGTTGTCCCTTTTTGATTACAATAATACTGATTCCTTTACCGGTTACATAGAGTCAGTACTTTACTAGCTACCTAACTGGTTACTTGATCAGCTATATAACTAGTTATTTTAACATGTACGAGTGCTAATTGTCATCAAATAGTCAGTTAAAAGCTCTTATCATGGTCAGTCCAATAATCGATTGCTTGTAAACAAACCTTCCTCAAACAACTCTGCAATATATTACTAAGTCTTAGTGGATAATATAACTACTTTCTAAAGTGCAGTACAAAATAAAAGTTTCAAGTGACTACACGCTCGATTACTTGGAGACACTTAAGTGACAATTGTCTTCACCCTATATTACATGCCATGTATAAAGTAAGTAAATATGTTTTATCTGCACTGCAAAGAGCACATACGTGTCAACTGAGCCAAAACATATAAATTGGAGTCAGCCAAGCGATCAGACATTAGCGACAATTACTTTGATTGGGTTTTCTTAAATAAGAGCTTAGGACAAAATGTTGATATATTTTTTGAAGGATATGAAACATGATAAGTAACCCAGCAGTTAAGCAAGTAGTCAATGTATCCCTGTAGACAGTAATCGTCACAAATATCTTATCACTTGGCTGGCTCCAATTTATACATTTTGGTCATTTGACACGTATGTGATCTTTATAGTAGATCCCAGGTTATCTAGCGTGAAGACAATTGTCACTTAAGTGTCTCTAAGTAATCTGGAGTGTAGTCACTTTGAACGTGTTGTGTGAGTAATTCGTTCAAACTGGTTTTATGCAAATTGTGTTGATATAATTCTCATACAGTTAATTTTTAGTTTTGCTTAAGTATACTGATATCCCATGTAACAAGCATGAAGTCAATAGTCACTCTTAGTAACCTATAGTGAAGTCACTTTAAACGTTTATTTTGTACTGCACTTTAGAAATTAGTTATTTTACACACCAGAAGCAATCCATTGGAGAGTTGTCGAAGAAAGGTTTGTTTACAAGCAATTGTTTATTGGACTGCCTATAATATGTCTTTTTAGCTGACTATTTGAGGTCAATTAGCACTCGTACATGTTAAAATAACTAGTTATGTAGCTGATCAAGTTACCACTTAGATAGTTAGTAAGGTAACTGACGTTTTTTAACCAGTATGTGAATCCAATGCGTTGTCTACTTTGGACCAGATATTATACAGCCTCATTGTAGTTAATAAGGGTCAATTGACCCCCTGCTTAGGACAAGCACGTGTTAAAATAACCAGTCACGTAGCTATTGAAGTAACTAGTTCCCACCCTAAATGATAGGTAAAATCACTTGTTCGGGACTGTTGTCAACCAATACAATGAAAACTTTTACAAATATTCAATTAACAGTTCTCGATATAAAAATAAATAAATACAGCGAGGGATAGAAATGGCAGGAGATTAATTTTTTATATATAAAAAAAATTCAAAGTCATGATATAAACCTAGATACGAAAATACTCAATGCAGGTATGGTCCATTAAAGCGACAGATGTGAAAAGCTAGAATCCTTCAAAATGAGGATTTATCGACGGATGCTAAAAATACAATGGACCGATTTTATGTCAAATAACGAGGTGCTGAGAAGAATGCATCGGAATAGAGAGCTCATAACAACTATAACAAAACGGAGTGGAGTGTTTATACCAATCGAATCAGAATCACTTTCTGAGACGATTTAACGATGTCCGTCCGTCTGGCTGGCCATGTAAAGCTTGTGTGAAAAGTACAGGTCACAATTTTGAAGATATTTCGATCAAATTTGGTACATAAATTGAAACTGATTGAAATCGGTCAATTATTTCACCTAGCCCCCATACAAATGTCCTCCCGAAATATCAGTCATTAATGTTTAATTTATATAAGTATCTATCTTCAAATTTCGCTCCTAATAAGTTTTATATATACTGTAGTCATGTCACCTAATTTAATGATTATCGGTCTCATATAAGGCCCGCTTCCAAAAATCCCTTTAACGAGCATAAATCTCTTAAATCTCCACATACTTATTCAACAGAAATTAGTTTCACATAAATCACACGACCTAATTTCATGGCGATCGGTCCATAATTGGTCATAGTTGCCATATAAGGCGCACTTCAGAAAATCATTCACGAAAATAAATTTTTAAAGAAAAAGTGATCATTTTTTCACAATTTACTTGAATTTTATTTATTAATCAGCTGTCTTTACTGTCATCTCAACCGTAACGTAAACGGCTTTGATTAACTTAATCAACATTTTGCTTAAATGTTGGTTGATAAGAAATGTTTGCTATTGAAAATTATCGGTTAATAATTTCATCTAGCACCCATACAAATGTCCCCCCGGAATACTCTTTTGATCAGCGATAAATATGTTAATTATGCGGCAATCCTGATAAAATTTTACACAAATTAGTTCTAAGTAATCTGAAATTATACTTTAAAGTATGGCCCAAATTGGATAACATTTGTCCCTGGACCCCATAAAAGGTCTACCTCAGAAAATGTCTTGAACATTCACAAAAGTCTTATAATAATTAATGTCGTAATGAAATTGGACATAAACAAAATTTATATGAACCCTAAATCTTTCTTATATATAATGATGTTAACATACATTTCGATATAATTCATTTAAAGTTTTAAGTAACTAATCACTCTATCAAATTCTGTACAGTTCGGACCATAACTTATTCAAGTCCCCATAGAAGGCCAAAACTACATATTGATGTTGGGTAAACAAGATTCGGTACAGCCGAATAGTAATTCAAACAAGTTTTCATTGTATTATCACTCACTGTATATTCAAGAATTTTGCTATTGGAACTCAGCTAAATCGGTCCATAAATGGACCATTAAAAACGATTTATAGCATAGGTTAAAAGGTAACGGTAATGTTAACGTTAATTTGGTAACGATGTTTAATCGGTATCGGTATTTTGACTTATTTCGATAACGGCATTTACGACATTTTCTGTTTATATAAATATAAAATAAATTGACATTTTAACCTCTGTAGAAAAAATTATACAGATTGATTGACATAGAATTTTTGTAACCTTTAAAACAGTAATATGCACGATATATTGAAATAACAATTTCATTAAAGCACTTAATTTATTTTCAAATGATTTCCTTTAACCATGTACTAAATAAAAAGTAAACAAAGTATTTACAACAAATTGTCATTTAAAATTTTATTTATTTACACTTATTTCCGTCTATGTATGTCTATTTATTCATGTGTATTATTTGTGCAATATTTATACAATGTTTGTTTTGTATTTTGTTTTTTCTTAAGGCCTTAACAGCCAGTTCACCTTGGCAGCGTCGTTTGTGTTTCGCCTTGCCCTTTACTATGCGATCGATTTTAACATTTTTCCGCACCATGGGTCTAGTGGGTGGCAATCGAGTTGCATTGGAACATGTTTACCTGCAGGTATGTAAAAGTAAAATACTTTATTTCACTGAATTTATTAGCACCCCATTTTTTATTTATAAATAAATAAACTTTAATGTGCCATAAGCGACAGTTAACAATGAGCTGCAACTATATATTATTATATAGTTCAGACATTCATGCATGTTGCCAAGTTAAAAGTTTATTTTTCCGTTTTATTTCCTCTTATCTTTTTTTGTCATACAATTTATGATAACTGCAATATTTTTTTTTAGGAAATATTGTATCATTCACAGAAAAAACTATTGGGGAATTCACAATGTCATATTGTCATAATGTCCTAATATTTCACAATGGTTTTTATTGCTTTCATGCAAAACTGTCCTAAAATAATACTACTTTCTATGCTATGTTTATTGTGTTATCGTAACGAATCAGCAGAGTCCAACGCCGAATGCCTAAGAGTCGGTTAAGCCGAGCCGCCGAGTCGGGATATATTAGGACATTATGACAATATGACTGATAAGAAACTTTGTGAATTGGCCATATATTTCAATTTAAATATTTTTTAAACATTGAACTGGTGTGAATTATTTTATAATTGAGTCAAAAAACAAAATGTTCTACCATTTTCTACTGAATTTTAAGTTTTGATTTTGATAACAATAATACAGTTTTCATAATTGAAATCACATTTTAGTATGACATCCATATTGTCTATATTAATGACTTAGTAATCCAGATATAGATACAAAAAAATAGGTCAAAAATTGAGTTTGTTCTGGTTTTTTCTCAGCCACTTGTGGCTCGATTGTCTAGCTTTTAAATAGCAATCCAGCCGAGAGAATTCCCGATATATTGATGTATGAATCATGTATGTAAGTTATTTAGGGGATACGGAAAGTTGATTTCAACACACAGACTCCGCTATCTATAACGATTTGTGGGGTGCAAATGAAAAATGTTGAAATTATAAACGGAATGACAAACAGATTCGTGATAGCAACCGAATTTGTTGCCAATCGAATAATTCCGTTGCACACATAGAATTTTTCGGTTCTATCAACACAGAAAGACATTTGAAAAAGTAGAATTTCAGATAAAGCAACCAAACTTTTGTTACCCTTTTTAGAATTTTGTAGCCACAACTGTAAAATTCGGTCACTAAGATAGAATCATTCGATTGGCAATAAATTCGGTTGCTATCACGAATCTGTTTTCTCTGTGTACCCTTGTTGTGTGAACGATGATAATACTTATGTACTGGCAGACTTTTCACAACTTCCGGGTCAAGATTTTGATGTGGATGATGAAGCTGATGCTATAGAACAATATCGGACTGAAAACCAAACAAAATTCCCCAAGAAGTTTCTTGTGTGACAAGCCATTTATAATTGTGGCAAAAGAAACCAATCATTTGTGACATCAGACACGATAAACACAGAAATACATATTAAAGAATTTCTACAAAAACTAGGTTTACCTTTCTTAAAACAGCACAGAGTGCCTTCATATTTCTGGCACGATTTAGCATCATACCACTATGGAAAAAAGGCCCTTGAGTGGCATTCGAACAATAATGTCATTGGAAGCATATTCACTAGGGTATTCAATTAATCGGGTTCCTGGTTTAATCGGTTAATCGAGCAAATAATTAATCGGAGTTTAGATTTAATCGGCTAATAATCGGTTAATTTTAAATTATTCGATTAACCGAATAATTTCTATTTTAATTTTAAATTGAAAATAAACCATGAATTTTGTGTACTTAGTTAAGCATTTCAACATAAAAAATAAATAACTGCAAAAAAAACATGGTATTTGATTCCTTTTTATATACACATGTGAGTTTTTTGGGACTTTAGTGAGATTTGCTGAAATATATTTTAAGAAAAAAATATAATTTACGATTTTTTTTTAGTTTTATTAAAACTTGAATTGGAAAAAAATCTCTCACTGATTGTAGATGTTGGAGAAATCGAAAGTAAGGCATGAAAAAGACTATCCAATTTCTCAGTTCTTTATTCTATTTTTTTAAGCATATAAAATCCTCTATTATACCATTGGACTCCTGATAAAACACTCGTTTTAGTAATGTCTTCAGTTTCGTCTATTACCATGACTTCCTCCGACTCATTAGGACAAAGTTCATCATGGAACATTCTAGAAAAAAGGTCATTTACAAATTCCTTAGTTTCAGTTTTGGAGCTATACTTCAAAAAGCTATTGCTAGAAGGGAATGTTCATGATTAAAAAAATAAAATTTTCGTGTTTAAAAGCATATTTCTACTCATGTAAAGTACAAAAAAGAAGAAATCTCGTTTAATCGGTTAATCGACACAAATTAATCGGTTTATTTGTTATTTGAAAATCGGAAATTTTAAATTATTCGAACAGTTAACCGACCAAAATTAATGGGTTAACCGATTAACGCTTATTCGATTGAATACCTTAATATTCACCCAACTGTCAGGAAGTTTGGGCTCTTGTAAACAAGTAATTAAAGAACACAGGAAATGTATCCCGGTACATTACCGATTTTAAGCGTACGTGCACCATCTCTTCCAAAAAGGTAATGGAAGCAATTATAAAATTTTTAATTGGAGAATTTCCGGAGCCAATATATTCATGTTTATAAAATTTGAGCTCAATTTTTTTCGCTCGTTCTTTTGCTTCTATGTTTTTTAACGCATTGCGATGTGGAACTTTATCTGAACTTTATACGAGTTCAACCCAGCATTAGCTTGGGCTCTACACACAAAAGAATCACAGCATTTAACTTTACGAGCTGCTTTTTTGATAGAAGTGTTCGGTGCTTTTCGAAATAGTTGTTTGATTTCTTTTGTCTCACCAATATATTGTTACGAATGTGTCATAGCGATTTTAGTTTAACGGTCTGTAACGACTGCCTGCAACATTCATCATGTTTATGAACACGTCCATTAGTAGAAGCTTTTACTTATCAACAATGTTGATAGCATGCGGTTACTAGCATTGTTTATAAATGTTTAAGCTGCTAACATTAACATCGAAAGCTCTAGAATTCGAATGTACTAGTTGTCCGTTAATATCATTGTAGAAGATTAGCGAAAGGTGACGTATGTATAAATAGTGGCAGAGGTTGCGGTCGTGAGTTGAGTTTATCATTGGCGCTGTTAGAGTTAACATCAACTGTCGTGTACATTTGAGTATGTACATTATAATTATAAAGTGTGTGTGTATTTCTGCGAATTGATAAACGTGTATAAAGACACTGAGTGACTATTTAATTCAGTTGTTGCTGTACATTTTAAATAAATAAGGAGTTGTTACAATTTTAAACTACTAAACGGCTTTTATTTGCAATCAAAAGTATCCGGTTTATTTGAATTAAATAAACCCCTGTTTTTAAAAGGTAAAAACGTAACAATATGTTAGACTTTTTTTCTTCCTGATAAAGGGTTTCTTTCAATGTTGAAGTCTTCCTTATACTGTTTAATGGCTTTGGAAACAGTATGACGATGAACCTTCAGTTCTTTTGCTATTTTTTTTGAAAGTCTATATTGAATTTTTTGAAAAGTTTTAATTGTTTTTTCACGTACTTGTTTTCGGGGAACATTTTGACCGAAATAACAGTTGAAAATTAATGTTTTAGAAAAGATAACATGTGACATATGTTTAAAAGGTAACGTGATTAAATAAATAATCACCCTTATTCTAATTGGCGTCGTCGACATGGTCGTCAATAATGAGTCATTCGTCGTCAATATTGAGTAAATAAAAATTTCGATATCGACGAAACATATACCATTTTTTGGCTCAATATTGACGACGATGTCGACGACGCCAAATAGAATAAGGGTGAAAAATTTGTTGAACCAAGGATTAGTTTTGCGTGGAATAGTGTGTATAAGTTTTTTTTTCGACTCCGTCTTTAACTGCAATATTTTTTAGTAAAAATTATTTAAATTGCTCTACAGATTTACTTAATTACTAATTTAGAGATTTAAAGCAAATAAAAATGATTTTTAAGAATTGTGTTTTGTTTTTTTTTTTTTTTTTTGGGTAGAAAATAATCTACTGTTTTTAGGAATTATTTCTATATATTTCAGTAATATTTTGTAGATTTTTTTAATTTAATAAAAGATTAACAAAGACTTGTTTTTTTTTATTTAGTATTTTATACATTTTTTTCATTCTTTACATTGTTATAATTTCAAGTGGCTTGATGTTTGGCTGGATTTTTTGTACAATTGTTTTCTTTTGTTATTGTTACTGAGTGAATAAGAGGAGGGTCTTTTCATTTCATTTTATTCTCCTTAGCAATACAAGGTTTTCCGACAGAGAAATAAAACACAAAAATTAAACAATGTAGGTTTATTGTTTCTGCAATATATATTCTTTTATAGTATATCAAATACAATAAAATATATGTATAAAACAAAATTTACTGTCTATTGAACGTAACCTTGTGCCTATTTATGGTTTCGATATACATATGCTTCAGCATTCTAACCATCCGTCCATTCTATTGTTACTACCAACCTGTGGATTAAATTGTAATAAAAAAAAAATGCGTTATTTTACATTTTAATGACCGTAAGGCATTGCCATCTCTCTAATACTCTCTACTTCATACGTGCTGAGAATCCAAATGGTTTTAGCATTTCCGTTTGTGTAAATCCCTTGAAATTTTCAGTTTATGTAGCAAAAATAAGTGGTTAATGTTATAAAGATTTTGACTGATAGACTGGTTTCTTTTATTTATTTTGAAAAACATAAAGTTTCTATGCAATAAAATGCTTAAATTGATAGGTTTTAAAGATTATACAATACAATTTTCGCTCGTTCGCTAAAATTCCGCTTGTATTGCTAATAAAACCATTCATTTATTCGTTGGTTGAAAATTATCAAAATTTTTATTTATTCAAATAAATCATAAGAAAAAATGTATTAATAAAATATACGGTCTAAAGGTAAATGTCTCAATAATGTGTGAATAATGTCGAAAATGTTTGTTAAAATATTTGTGGGTTAGATTCTGGTTGTACTTCATAATAACATCTCTACCCTTAATCATAAAACTCTGATTATTTATCTAAAAATAATATAATTGAGAATTATATCAGCACAGATCGAACTGTAACTACTTAAGCACAACTAAACTGTATGAGACTTATATCAGCACAATCGGAATATAACCAGTTTGTATGTGCTAATCTCATACAGCTAGTGAGGTTGTGTGTGTGCGTGCCTTAGTACCCAGCAGTTAAGCAAGTAGTCAATGTATCCCTCATAGACAGTAATCGTCACAAATGTCTTATCACTTGGTTGACTCCAATTTATATATTTTGGTCATTTGACACGTATGTGCACTTTGTGGTGCAGATAGAAGACAATTGGTTACTTTATACATCCCAGGTAATCTAGCGTGAAGACAGTAGTCACTTAAGTGTATCTAAGTAATCTGGAGTGCAGTCACTTTAAACGTTTTGTGAGTAATTCGTTCAAACTGGTTTTATACAAATTGTGTTGATATAATTCTCATACAGTTAATTTGTATTTTTGCTTAAGTATACTGATATCCCATGTAACAAGCATGAAGTCAATATTCACTTTAGTGTCTCTTAGTAACCTATAATGAAGTAACTTTAAACGTTTATTTTGTACTGCACTTTAGAAAGTAGTTATTTTATCCACCAGAAGCAATCCATTGGAGAGTTGTCGAAGAAAGGTTTGTTTACAAGCTATCGTTTATTGGACTGCCTATGATATGTCTTTTAAGTGACTATTTGAGGTCAATTAGCACTCGTACATGTTAAAATAATTAGTTATGTCGCTGATCAAGTTACCACTTAGGAAGCTAGTAATGTAACTGACGTTTTTTAACCAGTATGTGAATCCAACGCGTTGACTACTTTGAACCAGCTATTAGACAGTCACATTGTAGCCTGCTTAGGACAAGCACGTGTTAAAATAACTAGTCACGTAGCTATTGAAGTAACTAGTTCCCACCCTAAATGATGGGTAAAATCACTAGTTCGGGACTGTCTCCTAGAACTGCTGGGTATTACATAACAGCTTGTACGTATTACTTATATATGATTGTATATGTTTGTAACCACTTGTTACAGCCTTTTCATTAGGACTATTTCCATTCTCGGGAAATATTACAAAAACCTGTTCAGCACCGAGAATTTGTAAGTAATAAGTTAAGTCAAAAACCAGTAAAATGATTCAAATGTTTTCAAATTTTAATAATGTATATATCGAGGGCCTATATTCTAAACCTTCTATCCTTGATGTTCACGAAAATTACTTTTTTATGGTAAAATGTTCAGTAAAACAACCGTCATCTATGGTGTGAATTTCATAACAAACAAATATTTGTTGCTGTTTTATTTGCATTTTTGTTATTTCTGTACCTTATACAATACCGCAATTATACCTTTAAAATAATTGATATTGTAGAATACCGAATTTTAATAACTCAAGTAATACACGAAAAAACAGTTTTTTGGCTCTCCTGAAAAGTTGTGTTTTTTAAGATAGAGGGTTTTGAGTATAGGCCCTCGATATATTTATTAAAAAAATTTTGAGGTCCCACTAAATTAAATCTGGAAAAAATTAGTTATTCCTTACAAAAGATAACTTGTTTTAAATCAGAATGTATATAAAGAAATTGAAACCATTATTATGTCATTATTTTCTCTAAAAATTAATAGCCTTATTCATTTAAGAACTTAAAATTTCATTTGTATTAAGTCGACAAAATATATGTTATTTAAATCGTAATTCTTCTACATCAACCAACTTTCTGTTGCTATGGATATAATCGAATCATTCGATTGTCAACAAATCACAACAACTTTAAGAATACAAACAAATAGCAACAAAAATATATATATTTACTTCCCGATTAGGAAACCTACACAGAGAAAACCGAGTTGTGGTAGCACCGAATTTGTAGCAGAATGACTCTGAGTTAGTGAACGAATTTTACAGTTTGGTTGCTAAACCGAAATTCTTTTTTATCAACTGACTTTCTGGTGATAGAAACGACAAATTCTATGTGTGCAACCGAATCAATCGATTGACAATAAATTCGTTTTCTCTGTGTACTATTCATACTTCAACAAAGACATAAAGCTCCAGAATAAGAACTGGATTTCAAATTCCAAGACAAAATAATCCTTAACTTAAGCCACAAAAAATGTACTTTCACCATTACATAAAACAAGTAAGAGTGTTATATGTCTGTATCGAATCTTATATATCATTTACCATAGTATACTGAAGTCTGTCAATACAATTTTATTACTTATTTGGTATTACTTATAATGATAATTAAACATAGTTTAGAAAAAGTGCATTGACGATTAAAAGTTTCTTTTTTTTTGGACTTAGCACATTTTATATTACTTATTTTGATTTTTAAATTACCAAATATTTGCTTAAATTTAATTTATCATTTATGTTTTTTGGTTAAACTTGTATGCATAAACCAATTTAAAACAAATTTGATGCGAATATATTGTTACGTTTTAAACTTTTTAAAACGGGGGTTTATTTCCTTTAAATAAACCGGATAGTTTTGATTGCAAATAAAAGCAGTTTAAAATTGTAACAACTCTTAATTTAATTAAAATGTACAACAACAACAGTTCAAATAGTCACTCAGTGTCTATTTACACGTTTAACAATTCGCAGAAATGCACACACACTTTATAATGTACAAACTTAAATGTACAAGACAGTTGATGTTAACTCTAACAGAGCCTATGATAAACTCACTCACAACAATGATCTTAACGGACAAACTAGTATGTTTGAATTCTAGAGCTTTCGATGTCAATGTTAGCTGCTTAAAAATTTAGTTTTGCCATACTTACAAACAATGCTAATAACCCCATGATATCAACATTGTTGATAAGTAGAAGCTTCTGCTGATGGACGTGTTTACAAACATTATTAATGCTGCAGGCAGTCGTTACAGACTGTTAAATTCAAATCGCTATCGCACATTCGTAACGATATATTTAATAACGATTTTATAGTCAATTCCATTTCACTGAGATAATAATTATGCAATTTTTACAAAATAACATTTTCGTACCACAAAATAAAATTAGCAGAGAGCTGCGCCGAACACCTATGAGTCGGTTAAGCCGAGCCGTCGAGTTGTGAAATATTAGGATATTATGACTTGACAAGGTCTTTTTGTGACCAAGTGTATTTTTAATTATTCTGTCATTTTGTATTAAGATCTATATTTTCATAAAAAGTTTTGGTAAAAAAAGTTTGGTTAATAAATCGTGGTAGTTGCGGATTTTTACATTTATCTCAGCCATCTGTGGGCCGATTTTCTAGATTTTAAATAGCAATAAAGTTGAACTCTAGCGGATGTATTCATGTATCAAATCAAAACCTAGCTCACATTTAAGAAATGTTAAAATCTTAAACTAAATCCTAATATCTCTCGGCGGAGCTAGGTTTCAGTTTTAATTTACCCATACTTTCGATTTTGCTATATGCCTGTCACGTTTTTTCTCAACCGAAGAAATTGGCTAACCTTAATACACTTTATGCGGTTGCCAATGAAAGTTGTGGAAAATACAAACGGAAAGGCTCATGAAAAATTTCGGTAGAGCAGTGAATAAAAATGGAATTTTCAAAATTATGTAAATCTTACTAAGTATTATCGAAAATATGTTCTCATCAATCCAAGAACTCGGTTGTAATATGTTCCTAAAAATAGTCTTACGTTAACATTTGGACTATTTCCGGACATCAGCAAAACATGATAAAAATTTTTTTAATTTTTTTTTTTTATACCCTTCACCTTTGTGAGAAGGGTATATATAAATTTGTCATTCCGTTTGTAATTACCACAATATCATTTTCCGACCCTATAAAGTATATATATTCTGAATCCTTAAAGATAGCGGAGTCGATTTAGCCATGTCCGTCTGTCTGTCTGTCTGTTGAAATCAATTTTCTGAAGACCCCAGATATCTTCGGGATCCAAATCCTCAATAATTCTGTCAGACATGCTTTCGAAAAGTTTCCTATTTAAAATCAGCAAAATCCGTCCATAAATAACGGAGATATGATCAAAAATCGAAGACAAACTCTATTTTTGGCCTATTTGTTTATCTATATCTCGATTATTAAGTCATAAATATAAACAATATGGATATCTAATGATAGATATTTCAAAGTCTACTGCAACGATGTATATAAGACTATACAAAGTTGGACAATGGGTCAAAATGGGGAAAAATATTTTTTAATCCGAATTTTTTTTTATAAATAATCTTTTGTCATAAATTTGTTTCACTAATAAATTAACAAAAAAAAAATTTTTTAAACTTAAAACCTAATATTCGGCCAAAACATACCGAAACATTTCAAATGTACTATTAGTTTCCAAGAAAAAAATTGTTATTTTAATTTTAGAGCATGTTTCAGCTCGTTTGAAATGTCCTGAAACATCCATTTAACAATGTGAACACCATTAATCTTGTTTTTTCATCTTGAACTGAAAATTTTTTTGCAAGGAAACTATTTTTACAGGATGCTTAGACATTCTACAATACAATATGAATTTTCTTTATGGCTACGAGCATACAGAAAATATACATAGAGCGCAAACTAGAAAAAAACTCAAACAAAAAAATGAATCAATAAAGTTACACATAAGATTGTTGTTTTTATTTTCACATAGTTTTTTTTACTAATACATTCTTATCACTTGGGTTTTTCACAATTGGTTAGGTCTTTGACAGCAGAGTTTCCGCTCTAGGCTACGAGTATTAATTATACTCAAAACTTGTTTCTCCTTTAAAAATTGCATAATCAATGTTTTTCCTAAGGACTGAGATCGAAAAATTCTTAACATTCTTTTCATTAAAACAAGTTACTTCTGTAAAGCATGTCAGTTATTATGTTTAATGTCAATTATATTCATTTGTTGTTAATCTGATTCAAATGAGTGACGAGAAAAAAGTGTGTACTAAAATTATTAAATATTTTCAACAAAACCCAACTTGGTCCTACAAAAAGTTGGCCAAAAAATCAAAGGTCTGCCGTCAAACTTTTTCCAATGTTATTAAACAGTATCGGGAGAACTTGTACGTTGATAGAAAACCTGGTTCAGGTAGAAGAAATGGTTCACATGATGTTTATTAAGCCAAAAAAATAGAAAGCATTTTCAAAAGAACTCCCAACACAATCGGTAGGAAAGCAGTCCTGTTAGGTTAGTATTCGGACTATTTGGTACAAAAAGTTAAAGCCAATACAGGTTTAAAAACATACAAGACTCAAAAAGTTCCTTACAGGAACTCTGCTAAAAACTAGAGGCCAAAGAACGAGCTCAGAAATTGAAGTCAAATTTTATACAAAAAATATACCTGCTGCATAGTGGATGACAAAACGGTTCAATATTTGTATGTTGCTGATGCTCGAGGGAATGATGTAGAAAAGTTTAGGACCCAAAAGCAGTCAATTTTTCCAAAAGGTTCTTGGCATGGCAAGTAATATGCAGTTGCGGCAAAAAAGCCAAACATTTGTTACAAAGGGTTCTATAAATACCGAAATTTACATCAAGAAATGATTACAAAATGCTTCTATTCATAAGACTTCTTGATGTGAAAAGGTGTCCAAAAGTATGGTAGATTTTATACGGAGAACAAAGTGACAGAAAGCTCAATAAAAACCATAATGGAAAGGTTTCCAGAAAAGGTTCAATATTTCATCACTGTTGATTAGAACTATATAAATATTTTTGTAAATTGTTATAATAATTTCAATCAAATAAAAAAAAAATGTAAGTTTAGTGGTTTCATTATACCCTACACCACCATAGTGGGGAGGGTATAATGGATTTGTGCAGATGTTTGTAACGCCCAAAAATATTAGTCTAATACCCACCTTAAAGTATACCGATCGACTTAGAATCACTTTCTGAGTCGATTAAACGATGTCCGTCCGTCCGTCCGTCTGGCTGGCTGTCCATGTAAACCTTGTGCGCAGAGTACAGGTCGCAATTTTGAAGATATTTCGATAAAATTTAGTACATATCTTTTTTTCTCCCCAAGGACCAAGCCTATTGAATTTGGCTGAAATCGGTCCATTATTTCACCTAGCCCCCATACAAATGTCCTCTCGAAATTGCACTTTATCGGTCATAAATGTTTTATTTATATAGGTATCTACACAAGTTTTTCTCCAAATAAGTTTTATGTATACGAAATTCATGTCACCAAATTTTATTACGATCGGTTCATAATAAGTCATAGCTCTCATATAAGGTCTGCTTCCGATAATCACTTTAACGAGCATAAATCTCCTTAAAATGTTGGTATACACATAAAATGCAACATAAATAACTTTCATATAGACATTAATCACACCACTTAATTTCATGGTGATCGGTCCATAATTTGTCATAAATCCCACATAAGGCCCACTTCCGAAAATCGCTCACGAATATAAATGATTGAAATTTTGAAAAAAAAATGTTTTTGCTCATTTACTTAGTGTAGGGTATTATAAGGTCGGGCTTGACCGACCATACTTTCTTACTTGTTTTTATATACATATTTCAATGTAAAGATTTTTTCGATCTGAGTCCTTATATAAAAGTTTCAGCATTATGCTGATTTTTGACTAGAACAAAAATGATTCATTTTCGTTAAGTCTTAATTTTTGACTCCAAACAAATATGAATCTCCTAATATACATTAAGCATAATCAATGTTTTTCTCAATTATGGAATATCAATCAATGTGCTTTCTATCGTTTTTGAAAAATTCGATTTGATCTAATTAATCACAAATTATACAGATATCAATCAGCTGGGTTCAGTAATATGGCAACATAAAGCAAACAAATGAATATGTTAAAATGGTTGTGGTTTGAAAATCTACTTTGCGTTGCGTATTGAAAATCTAATTTTTTTTCTCTGGCTCTGCAAACCAAAACCATTGAAAAATTGTTGTGAACATCAAAATAACCATACTTTTTTCTTGCATGTTGTGTAATTAGTTATGGCTAAATTTGTTTTACAATTTTCTAATATAAACATAAGGTTTTTAATTCAATCATCAACTTTAACTAGCAAATTTTAATATTATATTTTTGGCATTCTCTTCAAATCAGTCAAATAAATTTGGCGACAAAATTATGAGCCTACAGACAGATCATATTTAATCCGTCTATTAAAATCTGTAGACTTGCAAAGAATTTAAGTAAATTTACTTTTGAAAATAAATGATGAGTTCATGTTTAACGATTTATTCAAGGTCTGGCAAAATAAACAAACAAAAAATCACTTTACAAACAATGAGCTAAAAAATAATATAATACGAAAATGGTATTTTAATAGCAGACTGGATAGTAAACATAAATTGCAATTGCCAACAAACAATAAAAAAATAAATAAATTGTGTGGACATTTTATATTTAACAATTTGTTTGTGGTTTAATTTGGTAAAAAAAAAAAATTTTTAAAATTCACCAAAATATAGTTTAGTAGAATTTATTTACCAAACACAAACACTTGGGCGTATGATTTATATCAATATTTTTGTTTAGTGTTAAAATATACATCATACGCCATCATGTGGTTTTGTTTTCATACAAAGTCAACAACAGTATTTTAAACCACACTATCAATTACCAGGAAAAGTTGTAAATTTAATTACAAAACTTATTATCTGACATTTTTTTAGAATTTACCATTTTTCTTACACCTTTCACTGGTCTTAGTAGTTAATTATCCATGTTTTGTTTTTAATTTTCTTTACTTTCCTAAATAAATATTTAACCTTGAAATAAAAACTGAAAATAAATCTTGACAAATGTGCACAACAAAATAACTCTACATTATGTATTCGATTACTACTATGCTGAAAGGAAAAAAAAAAAACATAAAGCAGCATTACAAGTGGTAAATACAATTTGAATATTTTTTTGATTTTGAAAAATGCAAATGAGCTAAGAGAAGCATGTTTAAACATGCTTTCATCCTTTTTGTGTGGTTTGGAATTTTGCGCTCACTCACATTCACCTACAAGCAACCGTTAATGACATGAAAATACACAAAATGAGAAAGAGCATAAAAAATGACCTGATTTCAAAAGTTCGTTTTTCGTTAGTTCGAGTGTGTGTGAAGGGGTTTTTGCAATAATGTCCCAGCGGGACTGTGAAGCCTTCATTAAGGCCCCGTGTCAAATTTATTAAGAATAAGATGGTATTTGGACTTCTATTACCGAAGATAATGTAAAAAAAGAAATTTTTAAATCTTAAACTCACCTTCCAACTGGCTTCATTAGAAGGTTTAATTTTTTGATATAGAAAGTTCATGTTACAAGTAGGGTTTTTATTAGGGTATTCAATTAATCGGAATTTGTGATTTAATCGGTTAATCGTTTTGTTATAATGACTTATGTATTGTATCTTATGAAACTATTTACTTTCTAGTCGTGCTTTTACATATTCTGTATCTGCAAGATCTAACTAGCAATGAGTTATTTAACCGTGTTAAAATAATGAGTTCATATAATATTGTGTAAGTTGTCAAGTGCTAAAATTTTTTATTTTCACTCATTACTTGGTAATAAAAGTTTTTGCTGGGTGGGTAATTTCAAATATGAGAAACTAAAAAATTTAAATTTAAAAACTTTGGAGGTATTTTTTACGAAAATCTCAAAAAATTTTATTGGAAAAAGTCATCATATTTATAATTTATTTTCCTAAATACATACTGCTGCCACTTATCCAGTAAAAATGTGTTTGTAACAGTAACAGATGTTTATAATGAATACCCATCATTCTAATAATTTGGAAATTTTCATCTTTAAGCTTTCCGTCATTATATTTTTTAACAGTTATTTGTAAAAACTTATATAAGACTATGTATATGTACTAGGGTATTCAATCGATTAACCGGTTAATTTCGGTCGGTTGCCTGTTCGATTAAAAAAAGTATCTCAAATACCATGTTTTTGTGCCATTATTTATTTTTCTGATGAATTGATTTTAATGTATTTGTTCGTTTTATTAATAAAATACTTAAATAAGTACACAAAATTTGTGGTTTTATGTTCAATTAAAAATTAAAATAGATATTATTCGGTTAATAGAATAATCTAAAATTAATTGATTAAATCTAAACCCCGATTAATTATTTGCTCGTTTAACCGATAAAATCAGATTTTTGATTAATGAATTCATTGTGAATAGGCTTAATTCCTATGTACTTCAAATTTATTGAATTCATTATTTATAGAATTAATTTCTTCTTCAGCTCCATAATAAAATAACTTAAAAAATTAATTGAATGATTAAATTTTTTCTTTAATTTAAATCTATTACAAAAAGGCTTAAGTCAATTTACTTTAACTCATTTTGTAAATGATTAAAAATATAACAAAACTGAATGAAGAAGAAACATTTTAACTCAATTTATAGTAGATTTGAATTAACAGAAATTTAATCATTCAAAGGTTGAATGAATTCTGTTATTAATTAACTTCAAAATTAATTCGAATTAAATAAATGCTTTTGAATTAAGCTAAATAATTAGATGTTTTTTAATTGTGAATTAAAATTTTAGTGAATTAAACTCAAATTGATCAGATAAATAATGATCATAACCATAGAGAAATATAGAGCGGAAACTAGAAAAAAAAACTCAAACAAAAAAATTACTCAAAATAATCACACGTACGAGTGTTGTTTTTGTTTTCACATAGTTTTTTCTACTAATACATTCTCACTACTTAGGTTTCTGACAACTGAGTTAGGTCTTTGACAGGAGAGTTTCCGCTCTATGTCTGTTCTCTATGAGCATAGCACTAAGTTTGTGTATGAAATTTGACTATAAATTCCTAATTTACGGAAATAACCGGATACCCAGGAACGTAAACAAAATTTCTCCGATTCCCGGGAATTAAAAACCCTAGTTGCGAGCTGCACATAATGTTCATAATTAAAGAGATCGACTTTGACACCCTGTACCTCACTTTGTATTCTACATAAGTTTGCAATCGGAGCAGATTTAGATATATTACCACTTTTTAACGATCGACCCTAGTGTGCGACGGGTCGTGTCATTGGGAGCAAGGCTATGCACACTCGCGTATGTATGATGGCTTATAGAAAGCCTACTTAAGAACAGCTATTAGAAAGTCTTCCGTTGAAGGTTTATATGAAAACCTGTCTAATAGAATGTCTATAGAATGAATCAAGCCTTTTTTAAGTGGTCTATTAGGGAATTCAGCATTACAACTTAGGTTGATAAATCACGTTATAGATTATTTTGTACTTTCTTCTGGTTTTGTGCAACGTTTTACATATTTAATAATATTTTTGACTCGTATTACAAATAGATAAATTATTTAGAAGGAGAAGTAAAGTATTTCCACTTAAAAGGCCTGCTAAGTGAAGCCCTAGCAATATTCCCCGCTGGGTTATTATTAATGGCACTTATTTTTGAGCATATGTATGTGTGTATTGTTAACACAATATGGTCTCTAATGATGTACATATGTATTATGCCTGATTTATTAAGTTAAGGATAAATATGGGGCAAAGGAGAAAAATTATTTTAAAATTTCTTGTTGAAAATTTGACAAGAGAGCAGCATGTGAGGTCCATTTCTTTGATTTTCGAAGGATTTTTTAGATTGCCACCGTTGCATTCTATCATAATTGCACGTATACTAATAGTAATTAAGAACATATTGAGAAATCTAAATTGGGTAGGGTACGATATTTTAATATCGAATATGCGATTTGGGAATTTTTACCCTAAAGTTGCATTTTTCATTTGTTATATGTATGAACAAGCATATTTTAAAAGTAGAATAACTGGAAGAATTTATTTCAAACATTTTTAAAATTAAGTTTTATTTACTTAACAACAAGGGCAACTATTATGCTTTTATGGTACATATAGATAAAGATGAATGTAATAAATTTAAAAATAGTTATATTCTAGAGCATAGCATTAAAATGAATGAACTAAACTTAAATGAGTTTTGAATAGAGAGCTGTGACACTTACAAATTTATTTAAAACTATCTTAGGAGTTTAAATTTATAGAAGAAAATACGTATATTTAATATCTAAACCAGCGATTGATTACAAACTCGTCCAAATATTCAACAAATAAGAAATCAATCAAAATAAATTATATAAAAGTTTTTCCGCTCACATTATTTGGTAATTTCTGAAAATAACTTTATTCATAGAGAAATATACATAGAGCGGAAACTCTGCTGTCAAAGACCTAGCTCAGTTGTCAAAAACCTAAGTGTTGAGAATGTATTAGTAAACAAAACTATGTGAAAACAAAAACAACACTCGTATGTGTGATTATTTTGAGTAAAATTTTTGTTTGAGTTTTTTTCTAGTTTCCGCTTTATTTGACATAAAGTTTTATATTGTATGACTTGAAAATGCGGGATTTTCAATAGATGGCGCATCTTTTGATTGCGATTTTTGTTTGTAATAACTTATATGTAAATTTGAAGAGTACATAGCTGTTATTTATTCTTATTTAGTTATTGAACATTGTAGTTGAAACAACAACGTTTTTTTTGCTTCGAAAATTTCGAATTTTATGCCAACAAAGCATCATATGGGGGAAGTTTTGCTTTACTTCTTTAATATGGTTCTGAAGTGATTTTTACACGGAAGATAAAGATCCCCCAGGCCAACCAAAAATTTTGAAGACCAAGAATTGGAAGCATTGCTCTCTGAAGATTGTTGTCAAACTCAACAAGAGAGCTACTCAAGCAGCAATTTAAAAACGTGTGCCAGCAGCAGGATTCATCCAAAAGCAGGGAAATTAGGTACCATACGAATTGAAGCCGAGAGACCTTGAACGACGATTTTACATGTCCGAAATTATGTTTGAACGCTATTAAAGAAAATCATTTTTGCACCAAATCATTACTTGCGATACTTGGTGTCGATAATAACTTCTCTTGATTTATATCGAGCTTTCTAAGAAATCGCACTATACGAGTTGTTATAGATGGGATCTCATCAAACGAGCTCAAGATAAATTCAGGGGTACCGCAAGGCTCCGTTCTTTTTCCTACTCTATTCCTTATTTTTTTTAAATAACCTTCTACGTCAAACTTCCAACCCTATCTATTATTTTGCAGATGACAGCAACATTTGTCATTCAGAGATTGGGGCAATGAGGCAAAACATGAATGATTCCCTTAATCGGAACCTTCTGACAATCTCTGAATGGGGTCGTGCGAATAGAGTCGCTTTCAACGCCCGCAAGACTCAGTGTTGCATGTTGACACAAAAACGAACGACAAACAATGTTGCTTCATCTGTATTTATGGATGGTGTAAATATTGTGGAATCAGATGCTCTTGATGAATGAAAGTACAATGTGATGTCCGCTGGTCTAAACACATTTTTCAAGTGTCGAAAGAAGCATTCAAGTGTCTCGATTTTTTGAAACGGTGTAGAAATTACTTGACTCCATCTTATCTCCTCACTATTTACAACACCTCTACCCAACCGAAAATGGAATACAACTCCCATGTATGGGCCGGTGCTTCAACGTCTATTTTGGAGCTTCTCGACCGCGTACAGGAGAGGTGACAGTAGGGTGTCCAACTCTATTGATTAACTGGAGCACCGTCGCAATGTGGGCTGCGTTTCACTGTTCTATTGGTATTACAATGGTATGTGTTCTGATGAAATTAGGGAACATGTTCCTGATACCCGCAGATTTTTACGTAATACACGTTTTTCGTCAAGAACAAATCCCTTTGTGGTCGATTGGCCAGTGGACCGCACAACACATTACAGGGAAATTTCATTATTTAGCCGTACTGTACGTATGTGGAACAAACTTCCCGCTGAAGTGTTTCCTTCCATTTCCAATGTGGGAAAGTTCAAATCGAATGTCCACAAACACTACTCCCTCTTTCCTCCCTTCCATAACCTATTTTCCTAGTTCCAACACAATGCTTTGCATGAATAGGGGTCATCCCCTGAGTACTGGTCCAAGAAGAAAAAAAAAAGCCAAATATCAATGGCGCCAATGCTCAGTATTTCGTGTAAGCAAAAGGGTCCTATCAATTATTAGCTGCTGAAATCTGGCCAGACAATCACAGGAACCTGTGCCGAACTCAACTGATTCGTTTAAAGCGAGCATTTACTGAAAAACGCCCAGACATGAAGGCGAAATATTCCATCATGACAGCGCTCGGACATATTATGCAATACATATTAAAAACTATTTAGAATGAAGTGGGAAACAGTCATAGCTAACGATGGCCAATACATTGAATAAATGTATATGGTATAAATGTTTCAAAACAAAAGCAAAAAATCCCGCATTTTTATGTCATACAGACAATATGAACCAAATTCTTTCTAATATCTTTTATGAGGATCGTTCCATAATTGACCCTACCACATCATGATAATGTGACAGATCCCTATTTACAAGAAACCAAACATGTGGCTATTTCTATGTGGGTTCCTTTCCCCTAGGTCTTTGACAAATTTGTTATTAAAAATAATACTGAAAAATGTATTATATTTCTGTTTAAGTAATTTGGCCTGTTTTGTTATACATTTGTGGTTTTTGCATTTTCTCTTGTCCTTTTCTACTACTTGTTTTATATTTACATAACTCACACCATAATTAAAAAAAATCTTTAATTTCTTAATTTTTCTAGGATGTTGTTTCTATATTGGGCGGTGCAATTGGCGCAATGCGTATTCCAGAAAAATGGTTTCCAGGTTTGGTTGATTTCTATTTAAATTCCCACAATATAATGCATGTCTTAGTTGTCGTTGCTGTCTATTCAATGCATAAGGTAAGTTTTCAAAACACACAACAATCTTGAAACTTAAGAAATTGGTATGAAGAAATTTTTAAATTTCCCTAAAATTTTTTCCAAACAACGTTCTTTTGTTTTACAAAATAAAACCTTAATAAATCACTATATATTAAATTAAATTTAAAATAACACTATTTTTATAGGCAACTGTTAAAGATTTCGAATGGATGGAATCAACAAATTGTGATGCCTTTGTAAATGTCACTAGTAAAGTACTTGAAACTACCTTAAATACAAAAATAGAGCTATGACCATTTGAATTCAATACTTTATTAAATTATTATAATCGTTTTTTATTTCTATTAAGTTTTAATAGTTGAAAATATTTCTAGACACTAAATAAAATAAATCTACTTATAAATTAAACTTTAAAAAAAAAACAACAAAAAAAAATTGCAAAAATTCCAAAACAAAACAACAACAAAAAAAAAAGAATGTTTTTATCTAAAACTAATAAATACAAACAAAAATTACTTTCTTCTTCTAAAAACTTAAACAACATAATTTTTCCTTCTTATTTTTGTCTTATGAAATTCAAACATTTTAGCAACAAAAATATGAAAAACCAAAACAAAATTAAACAATTTATTTAAGTAATGAACAGCAAGAATTACAATAATAAAAAGTTCTTAGAAAATTTTAGTTAATTAAGCACCAATTTAAATAATAAATTACAGATTTTACAGTTACATTTATGACTAAATTAATGGTCATAAAATAAATATGCTACACGGAATGTATGTAACTTAAGAAATAATGGCATACTTTAGGGCGGTATATACAGATTTATGTGCTGCCTAACAAGTAGATAAGAAATCCTTTTCAAATCTAAAAAAAATAAAGCATTTTTATGATTACTTTATTAATGTCATATATGAAATTGTAAACTGTTTCAAAATACTACTACATAGTTTCTCCTAAACTACACTTTCTGTTATAAAACTTCCCAAAATAAAAAGCAAACATAAACACACACTTAATTAAATGAACGATTAAATTTTAACAAAAGTACTTCAAGAAACAAATAAAATTCTCTACGACTGTGGTACTAAATATTAAGCTAATAATTATATAAAACAAAATAATTAAATAATTAAAAAGATACAAAGTTTAACAAAGCAAAGAATAATTAAAATTTAACAATGAACAAATTATAAAGCAAATGAAAATCAATACTAGTCTTATAGATTTAAACAACAACAACAACAAAAACATAAATACAAATTATAAAAATAATTAATAAATTAATTAATTTAGTTCTAGTAGTTGCAATAACAATGAAAAATTTTAGTGAAAAAATAATAATAATAAAATAATAAAATAAATAAATAGTTTATCAATTTAACGATAATAAAGAAACCTTAGAACAATATTAAATTAATTATAATAATTATATAACAACAAAAGTTTAGTAAATTTATATAGTAAACTAAAGCATAACGAAACAAAATTCATTGAAAAATGGTTGAAACTTTAAAATAAAATTTCTCCATGTTCAAAAAGAAAAACTCTCAATTATTGGAACATTAAGTATTACAATTTGTTATACTAAATAAATTACACAGTCAGTTAGAAATGTATTTGTACTAGTTTCACTACAAATCACATTTCAAAGTCAAGTAGCTTATTATTTTGATTTCTCTTTCATAAACAATTTATACATAAGTTTATCATCTTAAAGTTATATGTAGTATTATTTCCCATATAAACCAGTTTCAATGTCATTTGTTGCCAATCGCAAGATTCGATTGTATCCATAGGTTTTTTCGATACTAGAAAATCAGTTGAAACATAAAAGCATAAAAAATGAAATGTATCATGTCGATAGTATTCACTGAATACTGTTCGAGTTGCATCTTGTATTCTAGCAGGGTGGTCACAAATTTCAGTTTCCCAAAACCTATGTCCTCCTCTATGATTTGTTCATACATCAATTTAAAATCCGACCAGTAGTTTAAATTTCTGCGATTCACCAACGTTGGCAAATATTGCAAACTTATTTTCAAAGTGAGTGCTGTGTTGCCCTAAGTGTGCGTTTGTTGAAAACATGTTTTTTCCCAACGTTTGCTAGTGGATAACACTCAAAGTGTGACCGAAAGTGTGCAACTTAATCCCAGAACATTGAATGCCATTTCGTTTAACGGCGAGCACTACAGAGCCATGATTACGGACGTTTTATGGGCTAAGATAATCTTTGGTTTCAGCAGAATGGCGCACCATATCACACAATTCATCAAACAATCGATCTTTAGCGCACTAAAATCAGTAATTGCGTTATCAGCCGTCTTGGCTATGTTAATTGTCCGTCTTGGGACTGCGATATGACCCCTTTAGACTTTTTCTTGTGGGGTGCCTTTTAAGACCGATGCTATCCGAATAATCTAGAAATGATCCACTCCCTAAAGGTTAATATGGGACGACCCATTCGTTAGGTAGAACCGGAAACAAACATTTTGTAAATTGAACAGACGGGACTACTACGAAGCCAGCCACATGAATGAAATCATGTTCCGTAAATAATGGCAATATTTGTTATTTATAATAAAGCCAAAATATACCAAAACAAATTATTTAATTTTTTTAATAAAAAAAAGGTTTTCCAACAAGAGGTGTTACTTCGGTAGCTGTCACTTTTGAAGCTTTTATTCTTTGACAAGTAGAAACTACGCCATTACTAAAAATGAAACGATACACGCTTCAGCAACACATTGAAATTATTAAAATTCACTACAAAAATGGTGAAAATCTTGCAGTCACAGTTCGCAAAACTAAAGCATTTTTGAGCCGTCGTGAAGCACCTTGTCGGACCGCAATACAGAAATTGGTGAAAAATTCAAGTTGTTGGGACAAGTTATTGATGTGAAGAATAAAACACGTGCACGTCGCTCAAGAATAACTGAGAATATTGCTGCTGTAGCCCAAAGTGTTGAAGAAAATCAAGCTTTATCCATTACTCGTCGTTCTTTGGAATTGGGCATTCCACAAACGTCATTACACCGTATCTTATGGATGATATTGATCTGGACAACGTTTACTTTCAACAAGACGGCGCTACGTGCCGCACAAGCAACGAAACCATTGCTATTTTACGGGAAAAGTTTCCGGACCGTATTGTCTCTCGAAGAGGTGATCACAATGGGCCACCGAGATCTTGTGATTTAACACCTTCCTTTGGGCCACATGATAGATAAGGTCTACGCCAACAGCCCAGCGTCGATTCAAGACCTAAAAGATAGAATTCGTGAGGCTATCGAGGACATATGGCTGCCCATATGATTTGGTTATGGAAAATTTCATGAAAAGATATGGTCCTGTAAGCGTGGTCGTGGTGGCCATTTGGCTGATGTTGTTTTTCATTATTAACGGCATACCTTCCTCTTTATTATGAAATAAACATCCGATCATTTATCTCAAAAAATGCCATTTTTCTTTGAGTAACAAAATAACACCTCTTGTTGGAAAACCCGTACTTGTACTTGGACCACCCTGTATAATGACTAAAATAAGTCATTAATCATAAGGAACCACAGAAGTTGTTATCCGTAAAAATGTTACTAAATATGGACAGGCGGTTGTTTCCGTACTACGGAGAAGCTATAGCAAGGAAATCACTTATTTATGAGTAAAATATTCTTAACTAAATGAGAATCATATTGATTCTTTGACGTTATACATTTTCGTGCAGATCTCCAATAAATAAGTAATTTTACATCAAATTACAAACTAGCTAAGTATTACTAAACTACTTGTAAGTAATACTGACATTAAGTAGTCATTCTTAAGTTGTTGTTGGACAGTAAATAATCAAATAACATCTTACTGGTAAGCAGTAAAATAATGGGTCGGTTATGTATGGCAACCGTTACCTAAATGATATTACAGATGGCAACTGGCAGGTATAATTTCTGCTGTCAAATTGGCAACCAGAAATTTATGGTTGACCTCTGGCAACGCAACAGAATTTCGATTGCTATCCATAATCGATAAATACTATCACACTAAACACACTAAACTGGATCTTACTGTGAAGCAGTAAAAGAATGGGTCGATTATGTATGGCAACCGAACTTCAGTAGCGTTGTCAGTTGCCTAAATGGCTTTACAGATGGCAACTGGCAGCTATCATTTCTGCTGTCAAATTGGTTGACCTCTGGCAACGCAACTGAAGTTCGATTGCCATCCATAATCGATAAATAGTATCACACTAAACCAGAGAAACAAGCCGACCGGCTCAGATTTTCTAGGGTGTAGCCACCGCCGTTTTTGTCGGCTCATAGCGGCTCAAAGTAAGCCGCCGATATTTTTTTAATTTTCAAAAACAACTTTTAATAATTTTTGTCGGCTCATAGCGGCTCAAAGTAAGCCGCCGATATTTTTTGAATTTTCATTTTAATAATTTGAAAAATTTTGTTTTCAAATTGTAAATTATGACTTTTTCAAACAAAATGGAAGTCAATAATATGTGTATGAAAAACTGGTTATAGAATATCGTTGTGGCCGTACAAGCACGGAAGATGCCTAACGTTCTGGACGACCAGTTGTGGTCTCCACACCCGAAAGAATTGAAAAAATCACGATATGGTGTTGGCCAATCGGAGATTGAAAGTGTGAGAGATTGTGAAAGCCATAGGAATCTCATTTGGCACTGTGGTTTCAATTCTGAATAATCACTTTTGTATGAGAAAGCTTTCTGCAAGATGGCTGCTGCGTTGGGTCATAAAAGGGTGAATTAGGCTACGAAATGCTCTCTCTTCAGCCATATTCTACGGATTTAGCCCCGAGTGACTGTTTCTTGTTTTTAAACCTGAAGATGAACGATGAAATCATCTCATGACCTCGACAAATTTTATTTTTTTGGAAGGGATACACAAATTGGAGAAACGTTGGATAAAGTGCATAAAGCTCAAGGAGACTATGTTGAAAAATAAAATAATTTTTTATACAACATGAGTTTCTTTCAAAACGTCACGGACGTTTCATCCACCCTCGTATATGACTAAATTTTGGTCCACAAAAACATGATAGGAAAATTATGAAACTTAGTTTAAAAACAAAAATTAAAAATTTAATAAAAAAAATATAAAATTTTGTTATTAGGACAATTAAAGCCGAAAATTTAGACGCCGTCGGTTTATTTAGGCGCCGCCGCCGAAAAAAATCAAAAAAGCTGCCAGCCGCCGACGAAATTTTTGGCTCGGCTTGTTTCACTGTTCTAAACCCGACTATAAAAAGTATTTATTTAATAACAAGTAATTGTTTCTTTGTATGCACCAAAATTATAGCATCTAAACTACTTTGCAAGATTCCGCATTAAATTAGCATTTCTTTCTGTCTGTGTAATATATTTATTTAATTTTAAATTTACTTATTATCATTAAATCATTTCAGTATTTGGGGACTTTATAATGCTAAATCATAAATAAATTGAAATACAAAGATAGCTGCTACTGTAATTATTTAACAATTTTTACTTAATAAAAGCTTTTGATAGTTCCATGCTAGAATTATTTAAGATTTTTAAATATTTCATTATATTTTTCTATATATTTCTACTTTAAAAACATAATTTTCTAATCATTTTTGTATTGTCCCCCGTATCATATTTATTATAAACATAACTTATTTAAAGATTGATTATGATTTCCCAGCTGGAAATTGCAG
Organism: Calliphora vomitoria; assembly: GCA_942486065.2. Taxonomy (NCBI): domain Eukaryota; kingdom Metazoa; phylum Arthropoda; class Insecta; order Diptera; family Calliphoridae; genus Calliphora; species Calliphora vomitoria. The sequence continues at coordinate 31,398,578 of OW818029.2, forward strand.
GATCAAGCTGACTTTCATGCCCTAAATTTCTCATACTTTTTGTAAAATTTTAACAGGACAACATCTGCACGTAATATAATATTGAAAATCTGTAACATTTCCCACACCCAGATAAAAAATATAGTTGACATGATCACAGCAATAATTTTAACACACTTACGGGATATTCATTAATGTTGCAATCATATGTTACAGTTAGGATTCACATGATTGCTGCAATCATATACATATGTATATTATTGTAATGATTTCATGAAGAATCATTATTACCACAAACATATGCTTAATTACTACAATCATATAAATAATCACAGTTACCATAATATTGGTAATTTACAACTACATTGATTTTCTGGGTGCAGCTACAACTTGTCAGAACTAAATATCAACAACCTAATGATTTTAAACAGCTAACATTTGTCTAAACTTAAGAGAAGCAGGTGCAAAAGTCTACCATGCTTGTGGAATTTCCAGCCGGATTAAAACCAAAAAAAAAATACTTCATATTACGTATTTCTCACATTTTACCTCACTAGTTTTAAGAAATAAAATATATAAAGATACTATATTTATTAGTTTTAACTTTGAACTAATAAAAAGAAAACGTAAACGAAAACAAAAATAACTCATACTAAAACCACCAAAAACACATCTACACTAGTTACTTCTCTTTAAATAAACAAGACAACATGAAAAACTACCGAATTAAGTAATTAAAATTGTATTTAACTTAAGAAACGAAAATGGTATAGACAACAACTAAATATTTAACTGGAAATGTGCTAATGAAAGGAATTAAATAGAAATAATACAAAACAAAATTGAAACCTATACATTTTGAGTAAACATTTTAATGAAAATGTTAAAAAAAATTATCTGTTTTATTATTAAAATTAGGAAAATTTTATTTAAACTGTAAAACAAAATATTATATGAATTTTAATACAGTGAGTGACAAAACTTAAGTGTAATAAATCATTGCAGTTTTCAGAGCAGCAGTATTATTAATATTCACTACCTATACTTTGCTATTTTATGTCATTATTTGAACAGGCTGGTTTTAAAGTACAACACAAAGAAAAAAAACCTAGTTCGGCATGGTTACGACAACTACACTGTGTTCTTTATAAAAATATATAGGTTACGACAACTATACTGTGTTCGTTATAACAATATATTGTTGTCGTACACATATATTCGACAATAATTGTTCATCGCAATTATAAATTTGAGTTTGGTTCTCCGAAACATAAATGTTTTTCAAACAACTAAAGAATGATAAATAAATAAAAATGTTATATTATGTACAACCATTTAAACTTACAAGTATACTCATAATATGTTTAAGATGTAAACAAAATATGTTTACTGTTAATAATATTTTGTTTTCACCATTTGTAGAATGCTTTTGTATTAGTATTTTGTTTAGGTATTTATCTAAGCTATGATTGATATTTTTACAAGTAAAGTTTGAGGGCCTGTAATTCTCATTCGCTCTATAGGTTTGCCGTTAGCTTTCCTAAAGCGAACAACAATAAATTTCAGTGAATTTATCAGTAATATTTTAATTGGGAATTTAGTATATTAAAACAAAAATCTAATAAACTTAAATTTTGTATTCCCAAATGATAATGTGATTACTATGGATCATACTATGATTTCATTGGATCATAAATATGATTACGTTCGATCATAATATAATTTCAATGGGTCATGTATGAAAATGATATTACGACTATATTTTATCATATGGTGTTATTTTGTTATAAAGGGTTTACCAACAAGAGGTGTTATTATGAATCACCCGGCATTTCAGTAGCTGTCACTTTTGAAGCTTTTATTCTTTGACATTTGACAAGTAAAAACTACGCCATTACTAAAAATAGAACGATACACGCTTCAGTAACGCATTAAAGTTATTAAAATTCACTACAAAAATGCTGAAAATCTTGCTGTCACAGTTCGCAAAACTAAAGCATTTTTGGGTCGTCGTGAAGCACCTTGTCGCACCGCAATATAGAAATTGGTGAAAAAATTCAAGTTGTTGGGACAAGTTAGTAATGTGAAGAATAAAACACGTGCACGTCGCTCAAGAACAACTGAGAATATTGCTGTTGTAGCCCAAAGTGTTGAAGAAAATCCAGGTTTATCCAATCCTCGTCGTTCTTTGGAATTGGGCATTCCACAAACGTCATTACATCGTATCTTATGGTCGGAGTTGGATGATATTGATCTGGACAACGTTTACTTTCAACAAGACGGCGCTACGTGCCGCACAAGCAACGAAACCATTGCTCTTTTACGAGAAAAGTTTTCGGACCGTGTTATCTCTCAAAGAGGTGATCACAATTGGCCACCGAGATCTTGTGATTTAACACCTTGCGACTTCTTCCTTTGGGGCCACGTGAAAGATAAGGTCTACTCCAACAACCCAGCGTCGATTCAAGGCACTTGGCCATTTGGCTGATGTTGTTTTTCATTATTAACGGCATACTTTCCTCTATATTATGAAATAAACATCTCAAAAAATGCAATTTTTTCTTTTGAGTAACAAAATAACACCTATTGTTGGAAACCCCTGTACTAATAATGATCATAGTATGTTTGGACTACAATCATAAATCTTATCATAATATGTTGCTCTTGGATTATGTATACCACAACCATTATTTTTCTCTGTGTGTAGACTTATTTTATAGATAAACATTTAAAGCTAGGTCAACGAAAAATGTAAGCCAGTGCAGATTTTTCAAAATCGCTCAAGTTTTAGAATTTCTTAAAATATTATACGATTTTGTTTATAATATTATTATTGGAGGTCATAGGTTAAGTTAGATGCCATGTCATTCAAAACTGATCCCATTGTGTTACCCTAGAAGATACTTATACTACATCCGTTGTTTTCAAGGTGAACCAAACAGATTATCTGATGAAGGAATGGATGCGTCTCAGATTCATCCTTGATAACTCATCTAAACATTAGAGAAAAGTGGTTCCAAAAATACTTTCCTTCAAATTTGTCAGAGCCGAGCATTGGCAGAATAGTCTCCTCCTCATCTTCGTTTCGACAGCTAGTGTAGTTGGGGATTATAAAATAATGTGAAATCATAAAGTCAAGACTATGCCATTCTTTGGCGTTGTTGAGATTCTAAATTTATATAGGTCTCTGTCCATATTTTCGGTTAATGAGAATAAGTTTGAGATGCTCCTAATACAGTGGTCGGTACTAATACATACCTGGCGCCAAACGCAATCGACTATTCAGATCATTGGTAGGCAAATAGAGGCATTTAATTTGAGTGCATGTATGGGTAAAAAATATCCGCAACAACATTAAGCAACTTAATGATATATTTGTATTTCTACGCTCTATTACGAGTTATTGTTTACATTCGGGTTGTGTACGTGTAAATTGACGAAAATTTTCGTAACCTATACAATATGAACGCCTACCAATGATTCAGATGTACACAACACAATTATAGAAATGGAAACAATTTGATGATTGTACACCAAAAACACAATCAGAAAATATGTATGTTTAATGAAGTACCGACACATCAAAAAAATCTTTAAACGTTTTTTTAAAAAAAAAAATGTTCAACATAAATATCTCTTGAATTAAAAGAGATAACCCAGACATGTAAGTGTATATTTTGTTGATATTTTCAAAAAATTTTTCGGTGATTTTTTTTAAATTGTGTAGGTCAGATATAAGCAACTCTAGCCCCCATTCCAACTACAAGCCCTTGTAAATACTAAGCAAAACAGGATATCTCAATTCGTTCACGAGAAGTGATACACACAATCACATTTGTCATAGACATGAGACACTCATGATGACTGATACAACAACAATATATATTGACTAACATATATTTTATTGTTGAAAGATTTATATTTTTGACAATTACGTCTCGTCTCTTTGTTAACATATGCCAATTATTCTATACTGTGTTTAAGACATAGAGAAAAGAAAGAAAGAGTGGAAACTAGAAAAAAAAAACTCAAACAAAAAAATTGCTCAAAAAAGTTACACATACGAGTGTTGTTTTTGTTTTCACATAGTTTTGTTTACTAACACATTCTCATCACTTAGGTTTTTGACAGCTGAGTTAGGTCTTTGCCAGAAAAGTTTCCGCTCTATGTAAATTTTCTCTATGGTTTAAGATTTTAATATGTCACTCACTCAAACATATTTCATATGATAAATTTTACAATTCCATTTATAGCAATACATATTTATCATTTTACACACATAGGAAAGGTTTAAAAACAAAACAAATTAAATAGTTTTGTTTTAAAACTTAAATACAGAATTGAAAAACTAACGAACATTATTTAAACCATGGCACAACAATATGAGGTAGATTCAGTAGAAAATACATTCTCAATTATGCAATGTAACGTAAAAATCTAAATGAAATGTCTAAGAACATTTGATTTAATAAAATTGTGGAAGAAAAAAAAAACACAGGTCAACAAAAAAAGAAAACAAATTTGGTGTCGTTAGTGGTTTTTCGAAAAAGTTGTCGCAATGTATATATTGTTACATTTTAGGTAAATACAAAGTTTAGAAAACCTATAACAGAGTTAGGCCCGTTTTCTCAATGTATCGACAAACTGCCTGTTACCAAATGTCGGCATAAATTTATTAGGCCGATAAACTGTCCGTTAACAATTTTGACTTTCTCAATATACCGACAAAAAACATTATTTTCTGTTGGCAATACCTCTCAAAATATATGTGAAAGTTGGGAACCCTACCTTCAAGTGACAACATGTTTACATAAATCAGTTGTTTAATGTGGCCATCAATATCCGAAATCTTTTGAAAAATTAATTATCCTCCATGTCTGCCAGGTAGTTAGGCCTGGCATGATAAACTCTTGCAGCATTCACTTGGAACTCATGTTCTTCGAGTTCATCCTCAATCAAATTTATGTTAATTTCTCTATTAAAGCTTTTTTTATAAAATCTATTTAATTTCGTTTACAAAAACACAAACTCATAAAAACTATGAACAGCAGTCAGCTGATTGAATTTATCTGTACGATAAATAAATAATTGGCAGATGAGGTCGGGTTAGCTTTGCGACAGAATAGAAGCAAATGAGATATTGAGAAAACCAAATTTTTATAATCTGCAGATTTTCGTTGGGAAAAAAGATAATCACCTAATGAGAAAACGGTCCTTAGTTAGAAACACGTATTTCAATTACTTAAAAGGTGGAAATTAAGGACCTGGTTCCAAACACTGTGTGTAAAGTGTGTAGTGAACATTGAAGACAGTTGGCAAGCGGTAAACGTAGTCATTTGAAGTTTGCTGTACGTATAAACCTTACTGATGAATGCTATTTCTGTGTTGTTAAATTATATGGTATGAATAAAAGGAAAATTAAAGGCCTCTACTGTATTCAGGTGACGTACCATCTCCTATGAATTAATATCTATCAGATTTGTCGGACACAGGGATGGTGAAAGTTTTCTCGAATGAACATGACAGCGATTTTGAGGTGCTAACGATGACTTCACTTTTTTCACAAGATACCTTAAGTGACTTGACCTTTCGAAAAGCTTCTAGCTAAGATCTCAAGTTACGAAAGTCTCATCTTAGGAAATCAGAAGGCTGAAAATTACGAATAATTAGTAAGTAATATGAGCATACAGTCATTTAAACAAGTTTCCTGCAAATCTTGGATCGTATAGCGAAGAACAAGTAGATTTTAAAGTAATGGTAAATCCACGTTCGCTAGGATGAACATATGATGACAGATTACGGTTGGAGTATCCTAAGGATAAGCCTGACCATATAATACCCAACACTGAGTAAATGAGCAAAAACATTTTTGTTGTAAAACTTCAATAATTTATTTTCGCGAGTGATTTTCGGCATTGGGCCTTATATGGGAGCTATGAACAATATTGGAACGAACGCCATGAGATTAGGCCGTGTGAGATATCTCTATATGAAACTTATTTTTGTTTCTATGAGAATTACAACATTTTTAATTTTATTTTTTTTAATTTAATTATGGACCGATCATCAAAAAATTAGGATACATTACTTCCGTATATATAAAACTTATTTGGAGCGATATTTGTGTAGATAACTATATAAATTAAACATTTATGACCAATAAAGTTCTATGTATGGGGGCTAGGTGAAATAATGGACCGATTTCAGCCAGTTTCAATGGGATTCGTCCTTGGGACGTGCTAAATTTTATCGAAATAATTTCAACAAAACGACCTGTATTTAAGCACAAGGTTTACATGGACAGACAGCCAGATGGACGGACATCAACTCAAAAGTTCTCAGTGATTCTGAGTCGATCGTTATACTTTAATGGACGTTACAAGCACGTAGGGTATAACAAACCTGTTAAATGTATTAAATATCGCGAAAACAAAATAAAAACTATGTTGGTGTAGGGTATATAAATGTTTGACGTTATATGGATAAATTTTGAAAACTCTCTTTAATGATTCTACCTTGTGTATTATTGTATCATGATTTAAACTAAAAACTCAATTTATTTTTAATATAATTATAATATAGAGAAAGAAGTTTATGAAAAATAAATGTATATAAGTACATACGATACATATAGTAAAATATATAAAAAAAAAAATTGTATATTTTTTTAAAAAAACTATTTTCAAAATCTATTTAATACTAAACTGACAACAGCAACAACAAAACACGAAACCACAGAAATTAAATAAACTACACAAACACACCCAAAACTAAATTAATAACACAGAATTAGTTCAATGTCAAAACAAACGAAAATCAATTAAATTTAATAATGATTAAAAACAAAAACAAAAAGTAAAACTCCTAATAAATACTCATAATACTGGTACTACTTATATTTTAAAATTAAAATTTTTCTATAGGTTTTTGACAAAAGAGTTGATTTATTTATATTGTTAAATAAATTACTAATAATCCACAATTATTCATTAACACACATACAAAAACTTTTTTTAAAATTTAATTTTATAGTCCCAATTACATACAAACAATTACTTAATAAAAATATTGTTACTTATTACTACATACATACATACTTACATACTTATTGATGAATACTTATTTTGATTATAATTATTATGATGATGATGATGATGATAAAGTTAATTATTAAGTATGTTGGTTGAATGATAATGATGCTTGTTTTTAGTAGCACTAAAGTGGAACAATTAAAATACAATTAATTATTTAAAACAATTTTAATAATGTTATGCATACATTAAAGCATATAAATACATACCTACATAACAAAATTAATATTAAAAGAAAACAAAAAAAAATATAGAAAAATATATATATATATTAAATTAACAAATATTATATTAATAATATAGAAATTATATGAAACGAATTGTAAAGCTAATAAACAAACATTAATTAATAAAAACAAAGAAAGACATTTAATAAAAACCAAAGTTTTAAAAATACAAAACAAAAAGTATATACATATATTTAAAAATTTGAAAATTATAAATAAAATAAAAGAAATTGCAATAAATTAAAAGAATTATAATATAAAAAGGAAATTCTAATAAAATTTTAAAACCAAATACAAAAAAAAAAATAACCCACATGAAAGTTTTATTATGATTAAACGGTAAACAAGGTATGGTATTGAGAATTAGTTAAACTGAGTTTAAACTTTAGAACAATAAGAAATTTGTTATAAAACTTTGAAAATGTTTATTTGGTCTAAAAACTTTTTGAAATTTGAAACACAAATTGTAAAAATATTTCATATAAAACTAAAATACAAACCACCCAGCTAAAAATAATAATACTATTGTTCAATTCACAAGGTCTCTTATCAGTCATATTGTCATCATGTCCTAATATATCACGACTCGGCAGCTCGGCTTTACCGACTCTTAGGCATTCGGGGTTGGTCTCTGCTGGTTTGCTACGATAACACAATAAACATAGGATTGAAAGTAGTATTATTTTAAGACATTTTTTGCTTGAAAAGCAATAAAAACCATTGTGAAATATTAGGACATTATGACAATATGACATGATAAGAGACATTGTGAATTAACCATATATATGGGGAATTTCATGTCAAGTGAACCAACTTTTGAAATCGATGTCTTCCTATCGGGATGAAATTCACACCTATTAGTAATTCAGACACAATTTTTCAACAAGATCGATCTCTGAGTTAGACGGGTTCAAAATTTTACATTTTGGCCAAACATGTGTTTTTTCTTATCCATGTAACTTATACCCTATTGTTCTTAGCAAACTATGTATCAAATAGTTTAGATAGCTATTTCTTCTATCTTAATTTTTAAAATTTATTTCCAAAATCAAAAACTTTTTTGAATCCCACTCAGCGGCAAAAAATTTCTTAACCCTTTACAAAACACGTATTTTGATATAAAGGGTTTCCAACAAGAGGTGTTATTTTGAATCAGCCGGTATTTCGGTAGCTGTCACTTTTGAAGCTTTTATTCTTTTATACTAAAAATAGAACGATACACGCTTCAACAACGCATTGAAATTATTAAAATTCACTACAAAAATGGTGAAAATCATTTTTGGGTCATCGTGAAGCACCTTGTCGGACCGCAATACAGAAATTTGTGGAAAAATTCGAGCTGTTGGGACAAATTAGTGATGTGAAGAATAAAACCCGTGCACGTCGCTCAAGAACAAGTCAGAATATTGCTGCTGTAGCCCAAAGTTTTGAAGAAAATCCAGGTTTGTCCATTCCTTGTCGTTCTTTGGAATCGGGTATTACATAAACGTAATTACACCGTATCTTATGGTCGCAGTTGGATGATATTGATCTGGACAACGTTTACTTTCAACAAGCCACACAAGCAACGAAACCATTGCTCTTTTACGGGAAAAGTTTCCGGACCGTGTTATCTCTCGAAGAGGTGATCACAATTGGCCACCGAGATCTTCTGATTTAACACCTTGCGACTTCTTCCTTTGGGGCCACGTGAAAGATAAGGTATACGCCAATAGCCCAGCGTCGATTCAAGACCTCAAAGATAGAATTCGTGAGACTATCGAGGACATAGGGCACTTTGCGATTTGGTTATGGAAAATTTCATGAAAAGAATATGGTTCTGTAAGCGTGGTCGTAGTGGCCATTTGGCTGATGTTGGTTTTCATTATTAACGGCATACCTTCCTCTTTATTATGAAATAAACATTCGATCATTTATCTCAAAAAATTCCATTTTTCTTTGAATACCAAAATAACACCTCTTGCTGGAAAACTCTTTATATCTTGTGTTACAAAACACGTATTTTGATATACATCCCGCTCGCATCCCACTCAGCGACAAAAAATTTCTTAACTCTTTCACGACCATAAGAATTTTATCTGAATTACTATCCAATAGGATTAACCTTGGGCATCCCGATCGGAAGACATCGATTTCAAACTTCGGTTTCCTTAAAATTAAATCCCCCATATATATATGACCATTAGAGTGCTCCTAAATTTATATTCAGAATTTTGATAGAATTGTTCTATGGATTGTAGGATGATAGGCTCTGAAGTTTGCGATGTATTTACAAGGGGAAAATGCAATATTTTCAGTTTTTGCAACAATTTTTGCATTAAATATTTATTTTAGCATTTTAATGTAAAAGAATAGAAATGTGTACCTAATTATCGTTCGAATGGGATGTTGAAGTCAAAAATGTTTTAAACAATTTTAAAGTTATTAAAAATTCCGCAGGTCATTACACAGAAAAAAGTTTCAACTTAAATAGTATGATTTGATTTCATTGATTACAATTCATAGCATTTATAATAAATTTCTTAAATAGTATGATTTTGTTCATATTTTTTGTTTTTAAATAAAATCTAGGAGGCTTGAAAAAAATATGAAATGCGCATAGAAACTAGCTTATCCCCCAACAATAAATTTCAGTGAATTTATCAATAAAAATTGGGAATTTAGCATAAGAAGCTCTTACTAAAATATTAATTTTGTATTCCCGAATAACCTTTTAATGATAAATTTGCAGGTGCCCGTGCATCAAGACTAAACTGGCAGCTCGCTTTATATTGATTTTCTTGCGAAAACAATAAAGCAAGTTGTTTTATTTTTTCTTTACTCACTTACACACTACAGTTTGTGTCGGCAAGAAACCAACCAATTGTAGTAGAGAATGTAAGAAAAGATAAAATCACTGTTTATTGTTGGTGTTTTGTTTAAGCTTTGATATTTTTACAAATAAAGCTTGAGTGTCTGTAATTCTCATTCACTCTATAGTTTTATTTGTATAATATCTTTAGTTTTTCTAAAGCCTTTTGGGAAAAGGTTTCCTGATAATCTGGCCTAAGCAACCAGTGAAATGCGCATAGGAACTAGCTTATCCCCCAACAATAAATTTCAGTGAATTTATCAATAAAAATTGGGAATTTAGCATAAGAAGCTCTTACTAAAATATTAATTTTGTATTCCCGAATAACCTTTTAATATTTGAATTTTCATTTATATTTTTATGTTGTTTGAAAATGATTGAAATTTTCTTAGGAAAATTTTTATGTTTTTTATGATTTTCAGCTACAAAATGAAGAAATATGCGCGAAATTGACTGAATTTTTTGATGCTGATGAAATGCTTTTATATTAATGGAAGCTAAATGATGTTTAATGATATGTTTTTACGTTTCAGACTTTTTTGATTCATCTTGAATAATTGGTAATATAGGGCTATTTTACAAACATATTTGAACTAAGCCATTAGGTAATGCAATTGTAATGCATTTTATTATAAAATATCTAGAAATTTTTGCAAAAAAAGCAAAAAATTCCGTCATGTACACTTTTATAATATTTATAAACATGTTCATATTCTGAATGAAAAAAATTTGGGAAAAAAAAGTCATGTTCGATTAATAACATCTATTACAAAATTCATTCCAATTATGAATTTCTTTTTTCTGTGTACTTGTCTATGGCTCCTTTTATATAAAAAAAAACATATTTTGATAAATATTCAAATTAAGTTTTTATTTTAATTTTTTTACAAATTTTTTTTTAATTTTTCAGAAAAAATTTTTCTTTAATTTATTCGTGAAAAAAATTTATGACAAAAAAATTTTTGTTGATTTTGACTCATTGTAGGTCCAAATTACTATAGCCTTTTATACATCGTTGTAATGGACTTTAAAATATCTATCATTAGATATCAATATTGTCTATATTAATGACTTAGTAATCCAGATATAGATCAAATAGGGACCGATTCGGAAGAATTCCCGATATATTGATATACGGACGGACAGATGGACATTGCTATACCGACTTCGCATCTACATCGATCCAGAATATATATACTTTGCGGAGTCGCAAATGAAAAATGTAGAAATAACAAACGGAATCATAAACAAATATATAGCGTTGCCACTCATGGTGAAGGGTATAATAATAATTAAATGATAAATTTATATATGTGTGCTAATATTTAGTATGTTTTAGATGCAAACAAAATATGTTTACTTTGAATAATATTTTGTTCTCACCATTTGTAGAATGCTTATGCATCAGTGTTATGCAAAGTCTGTAATTCTCATTCGCTCTATAGTTTTATTGTTAGCTTTCCTTTAGCGAACAACAATAAATTTCAGTGAAATACTGATTACTTCGGAAAATAATATAATGTAGTATTACGACTATATTTCATTTTATTTCATTTCGTTTCCCAATATTGTCGATTAAGGTTTAATTTTGTTAAATTTTAGTAAAACTGTCAGGGTATATTTAAACTTGTCTGAACTATAATATTCTGAATAGTTTTAATTTTAAATTCATAACAGTAAAGAAATTGGATTTATTCGCGAAATTATGACAAAAAATCAGTCCTTCTCAAGAACCGCAAAATTTGCTGGTAAAAAAAACTACAAAATATTTTTTGTAAATTTATAGATTTTTTGGTAATTATTTGAACTTTTTATTTTATATAATTTGAAAGTAATTTTTTTAATTAGGCTTAAGTTCATTTATTATAATTAATCTGTAATAATTCAAAGAATATCACTGAATACTACAATTTTTAGACAATTGGCAAATTGGAATGCATTTTCTACCCTGCCAAGGGCGTCATCAACAATCTTTATTGTCAAGGTCTATTGTAAATTCCATCTATTTAACTTACTATTATTAGGAATTAGAATATGGGAAGCCAAATTCATATATTTATTATTTGTAAGTTAGACGAAATTTCAATTATTTTTATTATTTATTATATTTGCTGCAACAACGTCATAACTCAAAATCCGTATTTTTTGAACTGAGTAATACAAAATATGGGCCGTTCTATAGTCTTTCATATAGTTTTATCAGTTTTCAAAAATGTCAATTATTTTTTGCGTGAGAGAGTTTTTTTTTTTTTGTAAACATCAAAATCAAAATTCATGTTTTCTCGTATATTTAACAAGAAAAAAATTGGGTTAAATATAGATTAGAAGGATATTAAGATTTACTATTTAAATCAGGTTTTATTTCTGAAATCTCATGATTTGTTGAAAATTTGTTTAAGAAATAGTAAAAAATCATAAAACATTCAAAGCCGTTTTTCTTGAAACGACTTTTTTTGAATTATGACGTTGTTGCAGCAAATGAGCGAAATATGTGTATTCTTATTATTACAAATGTATTATATATTTTAACAGTGGTCCTCATACAACCTTCCAAAATTTAACCCATCTTATTAAGATATTTTGAATTTAGCCTATTTCTTCAATTAAAGGAATTCCAAAATTGTTTTGAATATGTTACAAAGAATTACAAAGTCAATTTACTTAGAAAATTTCTTTACGATATGTTAAATAACAAACATACTACTATATATAATACATATTTAAATATTCTCCAAAAAGCCCAATTTAGGCTATCTTTTCGGATCTGCTAAAATATTCCCAGATCACGATATGGAAATACCTTGTATTTGTAAGTCATTAAACAAGTAAGAGTGCTATATTCGGCTATGCCAAATCCTATATACCCTTCACCTTTGTTGTGGATGCATTAATTGCCCACTTTCAGCGTATAGCATCCTAAATATATCAAGAAAACTTTTAAAAATGTAACATTTAATTGCTTTTTTTGTCAAAGCATGCAATAAATTGTTTTTTTTTTTTCAGAAGTTGTTTCGGATTTTTGCTCATATCTCCGTTATTTATGGACTTTGCTGATTTTAATTAGGAAACTCGAAGATATCTGGGGTCTTCAGAAAATTGATTTCAACAGACAGACGGACATGGCTAAATCGACTCCGCTATCTATAAGGATGCAGAATTTATATACTTTATAGGATCGGCAAATTATATTGTGGAAATTACAAACGGAATGACAAACCCTTCTCACGAAGGTGAAGGGTATAAAAATAGATAAAACTCGGAAGAAAGATATTATGAAAAAACTATAAGAGATAAATATCACACGCCACTTTATTTTTATAGGACTAATCAAGGGCTTTATGAATATTTTAAAATGTTTTAATTTAAACAAACCACAAAAAATATGCAAGCGTTTAAAACATGTTAATGTCTGAGGGTACCTAGGGGGGTATTTGGGGTTCGTCTTCTAAAAATAAACTCGAATTTAGATTAATTTCCAAAATATTTTGATACTGCCCCACTGTGCATTGTAATTTCATGCTATGGGACACACTTGGATGCTCTGAAACGTTAGTTTAAAATGGTAAATTTTTTATAGAGTTAAAATTACAATGTTTAGTTACAGTTATATTAATCAATCTGTCTACTAATAAAAACAAAGATAAAATAAATATAAATAAAAAAAAGCTAAATCTTAATACATTTTAGGGATTATGAGAAGTGGGTGTGGCCCATCTAGTTTTTAAAAAACATGCTCAAGGTCAATGCAAAGCATGATAATTGGCATATTATCATTAATTTAAATCCGCACATGTTTCTGACTAATTTGTTTAATCTAAATTACGCAAACCTGACACTGTGACCTAGTTTAAATTATCCGATCTAATTTAAATTAGTTTCTATAGATACCCTTTACTTTTGAAAACATAATAATAAATAATTAATTAGACCATGGGTAGCCGTATCGTTATCATTTAAAACAATTATAATAAATAAGGAAATTCTAATAAATTTTAAAACCAATACAAACAAATACATACAACTACTTTTATTATACCATTAAAATAACAAGGTATAGGTATTGATACATATACTTATTCGAGTGTATGGTTAGTGAATTGTGGTAATAAACATTAACCCATAAACGCACTTACTTATAGAGCTTAACGGCGAGATAATTTAGGAATTTCATCATGAAGATACGCATATCTACAAAGAGAATATGATCTGCACTTTCTTGGTTAGATTGTCATATAAAAATCTGATTTTACTACTACTTAAGCTTATAATTTTACTAAAATTACGTTTATCTTAATATACTATATGTAAATTCCCATTTGATTACCTCTTCAGAGGTAAATGCTCTCAAAGGGTTTAAATACCACTACTTGTTCATGGACGTACGTACTCGTACATGTATTAACTTGTATATAAAATTTTATTGAAGTAGAAATTGTGGTAATTTTATACATTTTACAATACGGGTATTTAGTCTGTATGTGGTACGAGTATATTTTCCCGAGCACAGCCATTTATATGTATGTTAGTTACGTACATACATACATATGTATGTATATACAAAGGTATGTTCGTATACATAATGTACCAGGAATGGCAAATATAATTTTATAACTGTACCAATCAGTAATACAAATTTAATTTTTTAGGTTATGATTGTATTAAAACAAATTTTCTAATATTGTTACAGTTGTTCGTATTTTCGAGGAGAAGGTTTTTACGGAAGAAAATTTTGGAAAATTCCTCCGGAAAAGTCGGAAAATTAGAAAAATCGAAAATCGAGTTTTACTCTAAAGTTTGTCTGAAGGCTTAAAATTGGGGCGAGGCGAAGTTCGCCGGGTCCGCTAATAAAGTATAAAAAAGAAAAGTAAAATTATTTTGAAATTAATTCACAGCAGTCATCGATACGTTCTTTTCCTTTTACCAAATTGCATTTGAAAACAGTTACAAGTACTAATACTTTCAGTAATTTCAATCGAATTATGCGATAGTTCTTGTCACCGACAAAACTCGATTGGTACAACGAATTTATTTTCTCTATGTGAAAATGGCCTCAAAGGTGGTTTAAAGATCAACCTACGTAATACAAAATATATGAGGTTTTCGACCAACAACAACACTCAAGTAACCAAGGCATATTTAACCAGGTGGCAGCGTAACGCCAGCTGACTATTTTTTGCTCTACTCATGTTGTACCTTTTGAAATGTCAAAAACGTGTTTACAAACATTTTTAAATTTGTTATAAGAGTAAAAAGATTATTTTATATTTATAAAAGTTAGTTTTAGTTACCGCTTTATGTGCGTAAAATATTTGAAAGTGATAAAAGAAACTAGTTCATTTTAAAAAGTGCGTTTTTGTGAATTTATTTCTTTGGCAGTTTAGAAGGTTTTACACACTGTTGTTCTTGTATTGTTGTAGTTACGCTGCCACCTGGTTAATACATCTTGCCAGTAACTGTTAATATTGATACCATTGAGAATGTCACTAAGTTTAGTTATCTAGGTAGTGTGATAAGTACTGATGGAGGTGCTAATGCAGATGTTAAAAGCCGAAACAATAAAGTTCGCCAAACATACGCTTCTCTTTGCAGAGTTTTGGATATATGGGAATATATCCAAAAAAAAACACATAAACCGAAAATCGGTCTTGCTATGCGAAAGTGAAACCTGGAAGGTTATAAACTCAATCTCCAAGATACTACAAGTATTTCTAAAATTCGTCGCTGAAAATGGCAGTGGATTGGTCACACCCTAAGAAATGACAACACCAAATAATGTTTACAGTGACGTAGGAATCGTGAGACGTAAGAATCTTGGTCGTCCAAGTATAATATGGCGAAAATCGGTGGAACAATTTTTTAGAAGTATATGCACAACTCAGGCATCTTGCTCAAGATAGGATAAGATTTAGAAGTTTTATTCATACACTATATATAAAGCTCCAATAGGAGTCGCGTATTTACTTGTACAATACATATTTTGTTTAGAGACTCCCGGGACTTTTTATAAGTTTTCTTCTTAAAGATGGAGTATTATTTTTCACTTATAACACAGATTCGTTGTGAAACCATATGTCTTGCTGAAACCATATGTCAGAATTATAGAGAACTACCTAAAAGTGTTCCAACATAGACCGATGATCCGCCCAGAAGACAGTTTCTGGTTTCCATCAATATGGAGTTTTGGCCTTCTTTAAATTATGGTCCGAACTGCACATCATTGATATTAATTATTAAATATATATTTTTTATTGACAATAAAATATTTTTCTGATATAAGGGGGTAAGATCAATTATACACCGATCCTCACAAAAGTTGGTAGACAGATTTAGGATCATATAAAACTTGTTTTATAAGACAATTATGAATGTTAAACTCATTTTATATAAGGTAAGGTACGCATAATCAAAATATGTATGACTGCTCAAACAGTATTCCGGGAGAACATTTGAAATCACGACTGATATTGCCCAACTTCAATACCAAACAAACCGTATCAACAAAGAGTATTTGTGAAATACTCTCCTAGCCCTATCGGACGGACATAGCTAGATCCTCTTAGAATCCAGAATATATATACACTTTGGTTCTACGACCAATACTGCTACAAACGGAATAGCAAAGTCAATATACCTCCAATCTTTTTTGATGGTGGGTATAAAAAAAATACAATTGTACCAATTTTCCCATCCCTGATACGTACTAGTAAATACAATGTGAAAACCATAAAAGTAGTTGTATGGTATTTTACGACAAGAAATGAAAATACATGCAATTTATCATCATGATGTTGGTTTTGTGTTCACAAAACAAAAATATTGTTAAATAAAATTTTACAGACACGTGTTAAACCATGCGTACGTATTTAGTATTCATAAATATTAATGTAGTGTGTAGGTACTTGTACAAATATGCATGTATGCATATAAAATACATATATATATAAAAGGATGTTGCATAAATTAACTATGAATATCATAAAAAAAATTGAACAATTTAGCTAAATTAGTTGTAAAAAATAAATATATTAAGTATAGTATATTTAGTTTTTCCCAAAAGTTACCATGAATTATAATGACTACATGTTTACAACTTATAATGATTTGTATTTTAAATTCCATCATCAGTACTAGTTTAAAGGAAATGTTATGACCAGGGTAAGTATAAATATGCAAAAATTATTAAAATTATGCAAGCAAAAAAGCTCAAAGAACTGTAAAATATGCACACAAATGTGTAGAAAAATACAAGGATAGGCATCGGAAAAACATTATTAAAAGCTTTAAATTAATTTGATTGTAATAAAAATAGGTTACAAAGAACATTACAATGTAACCTATAAAATGAACAAAAAAATAAAATTTTGCGAGAAAATTAAAAAAACTATCAAAAGTCAGACAAACCGACGGACATAGCTAGAGGGTCTTTAAGTTTCATAAGCAACAAAATACATATAAGTTATGGGATTCACAACCATCTGAAAAACTCAAAAATATTATTTTATTTAAAGAAATTGTCTAGTTAAGCATGGGGTGGGGTCTTTCAAAGAGATGCAAAGCTTTCTGTCTGCCATCCACTTGGGGGTGGCAAGAAGCGATTCCTCTTTATTTTAATTTCCCAAGTAGCTTACTACTTCCCCCATACTACAGAGAACTTATTCAGAATGTTTTATAGTAAATATCCGCAAATAGGGTGACCTGACAACCTGTAAGAACTGATGAGGCATTACCATCCTTAGTACTGTGAATAAGATCATCATTAACCGGGGAATATCTAACACTGTACTAAGTGATCTAAGGCCTGAACAAGCAGGTTTCCGGCCGCAAAAATCCTGTCTAGTCTACGAATAATTATGGAGCAATCTACAGAACTTCGCTCTTCGCTTTACCTGCAGTTTATCGACTTTGAAAAAGCATTTGATAAAACTCAATATGGAGCGCTTTTGCTTGCAAAGGCGTCCCACTTAAAATCATAACCCTTACTCAAACTCTATACCGTGATGTTAACAATAACGCTTTGAGCAGTAGTTTTGATGTTGTAGCTGGTGTCATCTAGGGCTGCGTGCTGTCTCCCTTGCTTTTTAACATCGTGCTAAATGTTATGGTTCGTAATGCTACTCAAACTAATAGAGGTATGAACTAGAGTCTTGACCAACGACTCGAGAGCCTTGAGTATGCAGATGATATAAGCCTCCTTTCACACACCTATAAAGATATGGCATCTTAACTAAATGCATCGAAACAGAGGCCATAAAAGCTGGTCTAAAAATAAACGTAAGCAAGAGTAAGGTAATGTGCTGCAATACAATAATCACCAACAAGTTTCGCATAGAGAACATTGAATTAGAACAAGTCTCCTAAGCAGCATCTTAACAAACACATCTATCTCTAGCTAAGATGTAACGTAGCGAATCTCAAAAGCCAACCAACCTTTGGTCAGTATGGAAATCTTCTGCCATATTCATGAACACCACTATTGGTATCTTTAACTATTGTGTCAAGTCTGTGCTCCTCTATGCATGCGAGGAGTGGAATACGACAGAACACGACGTAAACTCCCTGCAAGAGTTTGTTAATCGATGTCTCCGAAGAATATTAAAAGTTTGCTGGCCTAACACCATATGTAATATGGAACTTTGGAGACAAACAAATCAGCGGCCAATCCATATTGATATCTTGAACCGCAAATGATGCTGGCCACGCTGCGCAGGCCTTTAACGGAGGCAGCTAAAATTGCCATTGACTGGAACCCACAGGGTAGGACACGAAGAGTAGGTAGACCGTTACACACCTGGCGTCGGCAAATGTACAACGAAGTCAGCCTTACTGATTTAAACTGGAAATAAGTAAAACAAATATCATCAATCCGAATCGAATGGAATAGATTCGTTGTGGCCCTGTGTTCCGAATAGGAACCACAGTACATAATATATATGCATAAGTTTACCTTTTAAGCAAAAAACTTGAAAAACTTGCCCTGGTTATGACCAAATTCCACTTTTTTTAGAACAGTTATTTAATCTGAACTATTATTTTAAGTAGTAATTAAGCAGGTCATTAATTAAAAGGCCAATACTTAATTAAAATGGTTTACGAACCTACAAAGCATATATATTCTACATCCTTATAGACTAGAGAGTCGATTAAAGATTCCCATCTGAATCTCTATCCATGTAATGCTTGAAATAGGTTTTATAAAGGCCCCAGGTATTCTTCGTAGTCAATATTTGGTATTAAAAATCAGTCAAATTTTACCATAAGTGATTGAAATACAAGCAAATAACCACTACTGCTTCGATTATTTCATGTATTTTTCTATATATCACGAATCTCGAAGGTGTTTCCATGATAGAATTGTTTTACCCAAAAGAAAAATTAAAATGTTTTGAATTAGATTTAGTTTGCATAAAATTTCATTAACGAAAGATTAACCTTTTCCTGTCTGATGGTACTTGTAAGTACCAAAAGAGTAACTCACCTTGTATTTAAACAGGGTGATTACGAAATAATTTTTATTAATGACTTGATCATCCTGAATAATATTGTGATACACTGTATTTAATTAAACCAGTAGTTTAAAAGATACATAAGTACTATTATTTTCTGTTTACTGTGAAATCAGCCAACAATACCTTATTACTACATTTTAATTCATAACTTTTAAACTAAATGAGTGTCCACCATGAAGCTTTGCAAGAGTATGGAAGAGTGTTGGATTATTATTATATCTGTTTTAGAAATTTTAAAAGGTAGATTATTGAGATATAGGTCTGAATTGAGAAGGAGTATCCCAAAATTGGTTGTTGTTACTGTTTCTAATCTGGGGATTCAGTGAGAGCGTAAATTCACCTGCTCTATCTTGGCCTCAGTTGTCCCAGAGCTACTGTTATCAACCCAAAATCTTTTCGGCGTCTGCTATAGGTGATGAGTGGCCTCAAAGTATGAAATTCATATGGCAACCAGCGAACGCGGAAGTTTGAACTGCGATCAAATGGATTCTACAGGTCATCATCCTAGTTCTTACGTGTATCGGGGAAGCCTCCAATTTCTTCACATTATGATTTTATTAGAAAACATTCGCACACTCTTTTCCAAACCTATTAAAGGACACTAGACTAGAAATCGGATCATGGACCAGATGTTAAGCTACATTCCAGTAATTCTACTTTTTATAGGAGAGCAAAATAATTAATTTGAAAAAATAACTTAAAACTATTTCAATTAAGTTTAAATTTAGTTGATATTCAATTTCCAAGAATAGATATTCCAAATTGCCAGAGAGATAGATATTTCATATACAAATGTATGAAGTACTTTTGTCAACATTTTATTACGCTGTCGACCCTCTCTCTGTACACTTTAAAATTGCATTTTGATGGCGTGACTTTAACGACAACAAAGAGCAAGTGCTAAAATTTTATTCATACGTTTTTCTAGTAAGCGAAATATTTTCCAAATATGTATGTAACTATTAAGTATTAATTTGTACTTAGTTATCAAATATTAAAGAGTCTAATAACAATTTTCAATGGGCGGTCTAGAAAATGACACCACCGCATTGAATGAATGAAGGTGGTGTGTCATGAACAATAAACTAAATTGTATAGACACGATATGACTCCATTAAATATTTATAATATTTACAATACAACTTAGGTTAGTAGTTAGTTCTGTTAGTTGTGAAAGTGAAATGGTGAAAGACAGTGGTAAATATTTATTACAAATTACACTAGTAGGTTTATGCGATTGTCTTTGTAAATTAAACAATTTATTTTTGCAATCAACATATAAATTAGTAATGTTAATTTTAAAAAAGACCTTTAGGAATAATAATCCATATGTCCAAAAGAGTAACGTTACTGCGTGACTGACAGATTCAACATCACCCAGCACAAACGCCAAAAGGTAGAGACATGAATTATAGACTATACGTTCCTCTCTCCCTATGAAAATCCACTAAGTATAAGTAAACTTATATAGATAACTTACAGAACCTTTTCGAAAAGAAATCGGTAAAAAAAACTGTACTATTTTGTCTCTTTACTTTATTAAACAAAAACAAACATAAGTTAGGAAGTTTTCGGAAAATCGAACAATTAGGGGAACAAGCTCAATCTGTGATCACTCATATTTTATACCAAAAACCGATTGTTAGTATAAACAACTCAAATTTCTTAAATCGATAATAACTTTGTATATACTGCGATTTTAAGGAAAACAAGCTCAATCTGTGATCACTCATATTTTATACCAAAAACCGATTTTTAGTATAAAAAACTCAAATATCTTAAATCGTTAATAACTTTGCAAATACAGCGATTTTAAGGAAAACAAGCTCCATCTGTGATCACTCATATTTTATACCAAAAACCGATTTTTAGTATAAAAAACTCAAATTTATTAAACGTTAATAACTTTGTAAAATTAAGGAATCTGTGATCACTCATATTTTATACCAAAAACCGATTGTTAGTATAAAAAACTCAAATTTCTTAAATCGTTAATAACCTAGCAAATACTGCGATTTTAAGGAAAACAAGCTCAATCTGCGATCACTCATATTTTATACCCGAAGCCGATTTTTAGTATAAAAAACTCATATATCTTGAATCGTTCTTTGTAAATACTGCGATTTTAAGGAAAACAAGCTCAATCTGTGATCACTCATATTTTATACCAAAAACCGATTTTTAGTATAAAAAACTCAAATTTCTTAAATCGTTAATAACCTAGCAAATACTGCGATTTTATGGAAAACAAGCTCAATCTGCGATCACTCATATTTTATACCTAGAATCGACTTTTAGTATAAAAAACTCAAATTTCTTAAATCGTTAATTACTTTGTAAATACAGCGATTTTAAGGAAAACAAGCTAAATCTGTGATCACTCATATTTTATACCAAAAACCGATTTTTAGTATAAAAAACTCAAATTTATTAAACGTTAATAGCTTTGTAAATAATGCGATTTTAAGGAAATTAAGGAATCTGTGATCACTCATATTTTATACCAAAAACCGATTTTTAGTATAAAAAACTCAAATTTATTAAATTGTTAATAACTTTGTAAATACTGCGATTTTAAGGAAAACAAGCTCAATCTGTGATCACTCATATTTTATACCAAAAACCGATTTTTAGTATAAAAAACTCAAATTTATTAAATCGTTAATAACTTTGTAAATACTGCGATTTTAAGGAAAACAAGCTCAATCTGTGATCACTCATATTTTATACCAAAAACCGGTTTTTAGTATAAAAAACTCAAATTTCTTAAATCGTTAATAACTTTGTAAATACAACGATTTAAGGGAAAACAAGCTCAATCTGTGATCACTCATATTTTATACCTAAAACCGATTTTTAGTATAAAAAACTCAAATATCTTAAATCGTTAATAACTTTGTAAATACAGCGATTTTAAGGAAAACAAGCTCAATCTGTGATCACTCATATTTTATACCAAAAACCGATTTTTAGTATAAAAAACTCAAATTTATTAAACGTTAATAACTTTGTAAAATTAAGGAATCTGTGATCACTCATATTTTATACCAAAAACCGATTTTAAGTTTAAAAAACTCAAATTTCTTAAATCGTTAATAACTTTGTAAATACTGCGATTTTAAGGAAAACAAACTCAATCTGCGATCACTAATATTTTATATCAAAAACCGATTTTTAGTATAAAAAACGTAAATATCCCAAATCGTTAATAACTTTGTAAATACTGCGATTTTAAGGAAAACAAGCTCAATCTGTGATCACTCATATTTTATACCAAAAACCGATTTCTAGTATAAAAAACTCAAATATCTTAAATCGTTAATAACTTTGTAAATACTGCGATTTTAAGGAAAACAAGCTCAATCTGTGATCAGTCATATTTTATACCAAAAACCGATTTTATAAAAAACTCAAATTTCTTAAATCGTTAATAACTTTGTATATACTGCGATTTTAAGGAAAACAAGCTCAATCTGTGATCACTCATATTTTATACCAAAAACCGATTTTATAAAAAACTCAAATTTCTTAAATCGTTAATAACTTTGTATATACTGCGATTTTAAGGAAAACAAGCTCAATCTGTGATCACTCATATTTTATACCAAAAACCGATTTTTAGTATAAAAAACTCAAATTTCTTAAATCGTTAATAATCTTGCAAATACTGCGATTTTAAGGAAAACAAGCTCAATCTGTGATCACTCATATTTTATACAAAAACCGATTTTTAGTATAAAAAACTCAAATACAAATAACTTTGTAAATACTGCGATTTTAAGGAAAACAAGCTCAACCTGTGATCACTCATATTTTATACCAAAAACCGATTTTTAGTATAAAAAACTCAAATTTATTAAATTGTTAATAACTTTGTAAATACAGCGATTTTAAGGAAAACAAGCTCAATCTGTGATCACTCATATTTTATACCAAAAACCGATTTTTAGTATAAAAACTCAAATTTATTAAATCGTTAATAACTTTGTAAATACTGCGATTTTAAGGAAAACAAGCTCAATCTGTGATCACTCATATTTTATACCAAAAACCGGTTTTTAGTATAAAAAACTCAAATTTCTTAAATCGTTAATAACTTTGTAAATACAACGATTTAAGGGAAAACAAGCTCAATCTGTGATCGCTCATATTTTATACCTAAAACCGATTTTTAGTATAAAAAACTCAAATATCTTAAATCGTTAATAACTTTGTAAATACAGCGATTTTAAGGAAAACAAGCTCAATCTGTGATCACTCATATTTTATACCAAAAACCGATTTTTAGTATAAAAAACTCAAATTTATTAAACGTTAATAACTTTGTAAAATTAAGGAATCTGCGATCACTAATATTTTATATCAAAAACCGATTTTTAGTATAAAAAACGTAAATATCCCAAATCGTTAATAACTTTGTAAATACTGCGATTTTAAGGAAAACAAGCTCAATCTGTGATCACTCATATTTTATACCAAAAACCGATTTCTAGTATAAAAAACTCAAATATCTTAAATCGTTAATAACTTTGTAAATACTGCGATTTTAAGGAAAACAAGCTCAATCTGTGATCAGTCATATTTTATACCAAAAACCGATTTTTAGTATAAAAAACGTATATATCCTAAATCGTTAATAACTTTGTAAATACTGCGATTTTAAGGAAAACAAGCTCAATCTGTGATCACTCATATTTTATACCAAAAACCGATTTTTAGTATAAAAAACTCAAATTTCTTAAATCGTTAATAACTTTGAAAATATAGCGATTTTAAGGAAAACAAGCACAATCTGTGATCACCCATATTTTATACCAAAAACCGATTTTTAGTATAAAAACCTCAAATTTCTTAAATCGTTAATAATCTTGCAAATACTGCGATTTTAAGGAAAACAAGCTCAATCTGTGATCACTCATATTTTATACAAAAACCGATTTTTAGTATAAAAAACTCAAATACAAATAACTTTGTAAATACTGCGATTTTAAGGAAAACAAGCTCAACCTGTGATCACTCATATTTTATACCAAAAACAGATTTTTAGTATAAAAACGTAAATATCCTAAATCGTTAATAACTTCGTAAATACTGCTATTTTAAGGAAAACAAGCTCAATCTGTGATCTCTCATATTTGATACAAAAGCCGATTTTTAGTATAAAAAACTCAAATTTATTAAATCGTTAATAACTTTGTAGATACTGCGATTTTAAGGAAAACAAGCTCAATCTGTGATCACTCATATTTTATACCAAAAACCGATTTCTAGTATAAAAAACTCAAATATCTTAAATCGTTAATAACTTTTTAAATACTGCGATTTTAAGGAAAACAAGCTCAATCTGTGATCAGTCACATTTTATACCAAAAACCGATTTCTAGTATAAAAAACTCAAATATCTTAAATCGTTAATAACTTTGTAAATACTGCGATTTTAAGGAAAACAAGCTCAATCTGTGATCAGTCATATTTTATACCAAAAACCGATCTTTAGTATAAAAAACTCAAATTTCGTAAATCGTTAATAACTTTGTAAATACAGCGATTTTAAGGAAATTAAGCTCAATCTGTGATCACACATATTTATTACCAAAAACCGCTTTTTAGTACAAAAAACTCAAATTTATTAAATCGTTAATAACTTTGTAAATACTGCGATTTTAAGGAAAACAAGCTCAATCTGTGATCACTCATATTTTATACCAAAAACCGATTTTTAGTATAAAAAACCTAAATATCCTAAATCGTTAATAACTTCGTAAATACTGTGATTTTAAGGAAAACAAGCTCAATCTGTGATCACTCATATTTTATACCAAAAACAGATTTTTAATATAAAAAACTCAAATTTCTTAAATCGTTAATAACTTTGTAAATACTGCGATTTTAAGGAAAACAAGCTCAATCTGTGATAACTCATATTTTATACCAAAAACCGATTTTTAGTATAAAAAACGTAAATATCCTAAATCGTTAATAACTTCGTAAATACTGTGATCTTAAGGAAAACAAGCACAATCTGTGATCACTCATATTTTATATCAAAAACCGATTTTTAAATTCAAATTTCTTAAATCGTTAATAACTTTGTAAATACAGCGATTTTAAGGAAAACAAGCTCAATCTGTGATCACTCATATTTTATACCAAAAACCGATTTTTAGTATAAAAAGCGTAAATATCCTAAATCGTTAATAACTTTGTAAATACAGCGATTTTAAGGAAAACAAGCTCAATCCGTGATCACTCATATTTTATACCAAAAACCGATTTTTAGTATAACAAACTCAAATATCTTAAATCGTTAATAACTTTGTAAATACTGCGATTTTAAGGAAAACAAGCTCAATCTGTGATCACTCATATTTTATACCAAAAACCGATTTTTAGAATAAGAAACGTGGATATCTTAAATCGTTAATAACCTTGCAAATACTGCGGTTTAAAGGAAAACAAGCTGAATCTGTGATCACTCATATTTTATACCAAAAACCAATTTTTAGTATAAAAAACTCAAATATCTAAAATCGTTAATAACTTTGTAAATATAGCGATTTTAAGGAAAACAAGCTCAATCTGTGATCACTCATATTTTATACCAAAAACCGATTTTTAGCATAAAAAACTCAAATATCTTAAATCGTTAATAACTTTGTAAATACTGCGATTTTAAGGAAAACAAGCTCAATCTGTGATCACTCATATTTTATACCAAAAACCGATTTTTAGTATAAAAAACTCAAATTAATTAAATCGTTAATAACTTTGTAAATACTGCGATTTTAAGGAAAACAAGCTCAATCTGTGATCACTCATATTTTATACCAAAAACCGATTTTTAGTAAAAAAAACACAAATACAAATAACTTTGTAAATACTGCGATTTTAAGGAAAACAAGCTCAATCTGTGATCACACATATTTTATACCAAAAACCGATCTTTAGTATAAAAAACTCAAATTTCGTAAATCGTTAATAACTTTGTAAATACTGCGATTTTAAGGAAAACTAGCTCAATCTGTGATCATATTTTATACCAAAAACCGATTTCTAGTATAAAAAACTCAAATATCTTAAATCGTTAATAACTTTGTAAATACTGCGATTTTAAGGAAAACAAGCTCAATCTATGATCACTCATATTTTATACAAAAACCGCTTTTTAGTACAAAAAACTCAAATTTATTAAATCGTTAATAACTTTGTAAATACTGCGATTTTAAGGAAAACAAGCTCAATCTGTGATCACTCATATTTTATACCAAAAACCGATTTTTAGTATAAAAAACGTAAATATCCTAAATCGTTAATAACTTCGTAAATACTGTGATTTTAAGGAAAACAAGCTCAATCTGTGATCACTCATATTTTATACCAAAAACAGATTTTTAATATAAAAAACTCAAATTTCTTAAATCGTTAATAACTTTGTAAATACTGCGATTTTAAGGAAAACAAGCTCAATCTGTGATAACTCATATTTTATACCAAAAACCGCTTTTTAGTACAAAAAACTCAAATTTATTAAATCGTTAATAACTTTGTAAATACTGCGATTTTAAGGAAAACAAGCTCAATCTGTGATCACTCATATTTTATACCAAAAACAGATTTTTAGTATAAAAAACGTAAATATCCTAAATCGTTAATAACTTCGTAAATACTGTGATCTTAAGGAAAATAAGCACAATCTGTGATCACTCATATTTTATATCAAAAACCGATTTTTAGTATAAAAAACTCAAATATCTTAAATCGTTAATAACTTTGTAAATACTGCGATTTTAAGGAAAACAAGCTCAATCTGTGATCACTCATATTTTATACCAAAAACCGATTTTTAGTATAAAAAGCGTAAATATCCTAAATCGTTAATAACTTTGTAAATACAGCGATTTTAAGGAAAACAAGCTCAATCCGTGATCACTCATATTTTATACCAAAAACCGATTTTTAGTATAAAAAACTCAAATATCTTAAATCGTTAATAACTTTGTAAATACAGCGATTTTAAGGAAAACAAGCTCAATCTGTGATCACTCATATTTTATACCAAAAACCGATTTTTAGTATAAAAAGCGTGAATATCCTAAATCGTTAATAACTTTGTAAATACAGCGATTTTAAGGAAAACAAGCTCAATCCGTGATCACTCATATTTTATACCAAAAACCGATTTTTAGAATAAGAAACGTGGATATCTTAAATCGGTAATAACTTTGCAAATACTGCGATTTTAAGGAAAACAACCTCAATCTGTGATCACTCATATTTTATACCAAAAACCGATTTTTAGTATAAAAAACTAAAATTTCTTAAATCGTTAATAATCTTGCAAATACTGCGATTTTAAGGAAAACAAGCTCAATCTGTGATCACTCATATTTTATACCAAAAACCGATCTTTAGTATAAAAAACTCGTAAATAACTTTGTAAATACAGCGATTTTAAGGAAAACAAGTTTGTTAAATCGTTAATAACTTTGTAAATACTGCGATTTTAAGGAAAACAAGCTCAATCTGTGATCACTCATATTTTATACCAAAAACAGATATTTAGTATAAAAAACTCAAATTTATTAAATCGTTAATAACTTTGTAAATACAGCGATTTTAAGGAAAACAAGCTCAATCTGTGATCACTCATATTTTATACCAAAAACAGATATTTAGTATAAAAAACTCAAATTTATTAAATCGTTAATAACTTTGTAAATACTGCGATTTTAAGGAAAACAAGCTCAATCTGTGATCACTCATATTTTATACCAAAAACCGATTTTTAGTATAAAAAACTCAAATTTATTAAATCGTTAATAACTTTGTAAATACTGCGATTTTAAGGAAAACAAGCTCAATCTGTGATCACTCATATTTTATACCAAAAACCGATTTTTAGTATAAAAAGCTCGATTTTCTTAAATCGTTAATAACTTTGTAAATACTGCGATTTTAAGGAAAACAAGCTTAATCTGTGATCACTCATATTTTACACCAAAAACCGATCTTCAGTATAAAAAACTCAAATTTCGTAAATCGTTAATAACTTTGTAAATACTGCGATTTTAAGGAAAACAAGCTCAATCTGTGATCAGTCATATTTTATACCAAAAACCGATCTTTAGTATAAAAAACTCAAATTTCGTAAATCATTAATAACTTTGTAAATACTGCGATTTTAAGGAAAACAAGCTCAATCTGTGATCACTCATATTTTATACCAAAAACCGATTTCTAGTATAAAAAACTCAAATATCTTAAATCGTTAATAACTTTGTAAATACTGCGATTTTAAGGAAAACAAGCTCAATCTGTGATCACTCATATTTTATACCAAAAACCGATTTTTAGTATAAAAAACGTAAATATCCTAAATCGTTAATAACTTCGTAAATACTGTGATTTTAAGGAAAACAAGCTCAATCTGTGATCACTCATATTTTATACCAAAAACCGATTTTTAGAATAAAAAACGTGGATATCTTAAATCGGTAATAACTTTGTAAATACTGCGATTTTAAGGAAAACAAGCTCAATCTGTGATCACTCATATTTTATACCAAAAACCGATTTCTAGTATAAAAAACTCAAATATCTTAAATCGTTAATAACTTTGTAAATACTGCGATTTTAAGGAAAACAAGCTCAATCTGTGATCACTCATATTTTATACCAAAAACCGATTTTTAGTATAAAAAACGTAAATATCCTAAATCGTTAATAACTTCGTAAATACTGTGATTTTAAGGAAAACAAGCTCAATCTGTGATCACTCATATTTTATACCAAAAACAGATTTTTAATATAAAAAACTCAAATTTCTTAAATCGTTAATAACTTTGTAAATACTGCGATTTTAAGGAAAACAAGCTCAATCTGTGATAACTCATATTTTATACCAAAAACCGCTTTTTAGTACAAAAAACTCAAATTTATTAAATCGTTAATAACTTTGTAAATACTGCGATTTTAAGGAAAACAAGCTCAATCTGTGATCACTCATATTTTATACCAAAAACAGATTTTTAGTATAAAAAACGTAAATATCCTAAATCGTTAATAACTTCGTAAATACTGTGATCTTAAGGAAAACAAGCACAATCTGTGATCACTCATATTTTATATCAAAAACCGATTTTTAGTATAAAAAACTCAAATATCTTAAATCGTTAATAACTTTGTAAATACTGCGATTTTAAGGAAAACAAGCTCAATCTGTGATCACTCATATTTTATACCAAAAACCGATTTTTAGTATAAAAAGCGTAAATATCCTAAATCGTTAATAACTTTGTAAATACAGCGATTTTAAGGAAAACAAGCTCAATCCGTGATCACTCATATTTTATACCAAAAACCGATTTTTAGTATAAAAAACTCAAATATCTTAAATCGTTAATAACTTTGTAAATACAGCGATTTTAAGGAAAACAAGCTCAATCTGTGATCACTCATATTTTATACCAAAAACCGATTTTTAGTATAAAAAGCGTAAATATCCTAAATCGTTAATAACTTTGTAAATACAGCGATTTTAAGGAAAACAAGCTCAATCCGTGATCACTCATATTTTATACCAAAAACCGATTTTTAGAATAAGAAACGTGGATATCTTAAATCGGTAATAACTTTGCAAATACTGCGATTTTAAGGAAAACAACCTCAATCTGTGATCACTCATATTTTATACCAAAAACCGATTTTTAGTATAAAAAACTAAAATTTCTTAAATCGTTAATAATCTTGCAAATACTGCGATTTTAAGGAAAACAAGCTCAATCTGTGATCACTCATATTTTATACCAAAAACCGATCTTTAGTATAAAAAACTCGTAAATAACTTTGTAAATACAGCGATTTTAAGGAAAACAAGTTTGTTAAATCGTTAATAACTTTGTAAATACTGCGATTTTAAGGAAAACAAGCTCAATCTGTGATCACTCATATTTTATACCAAAAACAGATATTTAGTATAAAAAACTCAAATTTATTAAATCGTTAATAACTTTGTAAATACTGCGATTTTAAGGAAAACAAGCTCAATCTGTGATCACTCATATTTTATACCAAAAACCGATTTTTAGTATAAAAAACTCAAATTTATTAAATCGTTAATAACTTTGTAAATACTGCGATTTTAAGGAAAACAAGCTCAATCTGTGATCACTCATATTTTATACCAAAAACCGATTTTTAGTATAAAAAGCTCGATTTTCTTAAATCGTTAATAACTTTGTAAATACTGCGATTTTAAGGAAAACAAGCTTAATCTGTGATCACTCATATTTTACACCAAAAACCGAACTTTAGTATAAAAAACTCAAATTTCGTAAATCGTTAATAACTTTGTAAATACTGCGATTTTAAGGAAAACAAGCTCAATCTGTGATCAGTCATATTTTATACCAAAAACCGATCTTTAGTATAAAAAACTCAAATTTCGTAAATCGTTAATAACTTTGTAAATACTGCGATTTTAAGGAAAACAAGCTCAATCTGTGATCACTCATATTTTATACCAAAAACCGATTTCTAGTATAAAAAACTCAAATATCTTAAATCGTTAATAACTTTGTAAATACTGCGATTTTAAGGAAAACAAGATAATCTGTGATCACTCATATTTTATACCAAAAACCGATTTCTAGTATAAAAAACTCAAATATCTTAAATCGTTAATAACTTTGTAAATACTGCGATTTTAAGGAAAACAAGCTCAATCTGTGATCACTCATATTTTATACCAAAAACCGATTTCTAGTATAAAAAACTCAAATATCTTAAATCGTTAATAACTTTGTAAATACTGCGATTCTAGGGAAAACAAGCTCAATCTGTGATCACTCATATTTTATACCAAAAACCGATTTTTAGAATAAAAAACGTGGATATCTTAAATCGGTAATAACTTTGTAAATACTGCGATTTTAAGGAAAACAAGCTCAATCTGTGATCTCTCATATTTGATCCAAAAACCGATATTTAGTATAACAAACTCAAATTTCGTAAATCGTTAATAACTTTGTAAATACTGCAATTTTAAGGAAAACAAGCTCAATCTGTGATCACTCATATTTTATACCAAAAACCGATTTTTAGAATAAAAAACGTGGATATCTTAAATCGGTAATAACTTTGTAAATACTGCGATTTTAAGGAAAACAAGCTCAATCTGTGATCACTCATATTTTATACCAAAAACCGATTTCTAGTATAAAAAACTCAAATATCTTAAATCGTTAATAACTTTGTAAATACTGCGATTTTAAGGAAAACAAGCTCAATCTGTGATCAGTCATATTTTATACCAAAAACCGATCTTTAGTATAAAAAACTCAAATTTCGTAAATCGTTAATAACTTTGTAAATACTGCGATTTTAAGGAAAACAAGCTCAATCTGTGATCACTCATATTTTATACCAAAAACCGATTTCTAGTATAAAAAACTCAAATATCTTAAATCGTTAATAACTTTGTAAATACTGCGATTTTAAGGAAAACAAGCTCAATCTGTGATCAGTCATATTTTATACCAAAAACCGATCTTTAGTATAAAAAACTCAAATTTCGTAAATCGTTAATAACTTTGTAAATACTGCGATTTTAAGGAAAACAATCTCAATCTGTGATCACTCATATTTTATACCAAAAACCGATTTCTAGTATAAAAAACTCAAATATCTTAAATCGTTAATAAATTTGTAAATACTGCGATTTTAAGGAAAACTAGCTCAATCTGTGATCATATTTTACACCAAAAACCGATTTCTAGTATAAAAAACTCAAATATCTTAAATCGTTAATAACTTTGTAAATACTGCGATTTTAAGGAAAACAAGCTCAATCTGTGATCACTCATATTTTATACCAAAAACCGATTTTTAGAATTAAAAACGTGGATATCTTAAATCGGTAATAACTTTGTAAATACTGCGATTTTAAGGAAAACAAGCTCAATCTGTGATCAGTCATATTTTATACCAAAAACCGATCTTTAGTATAAAAAACTCGTAAATAACTTTGTAAATACTTCGATTTTAAGGAAAACAAGTTTGTTAAATCGTTAATAACTTTGTAAATACTGCGATTTTAAGGAAAACAAGCTCAATCTGTGATCACTCATATTTTATACCAAAAACAGATATTTAGTATAAAAAGCTCGATTTTCTTAAATCGTTAATAACTTTGTAAATACTGCGATTTTAAGGAAAACAAGCTTAATCTGTGATCACTCATATTTTACACCAAAAACCGATTATTGGTATAAAAAACTCAAATTTATTAAATCGTTAATAACTTTGTAAATACAGCGATTTTAAGGAAAACAAGCTCAATCTGTGATCACTCATATTTTATACCAAAAACCGATTATTGGTATAAAAAACTCAAACTCTTAAATCGTTAATAACTTTGTAAATACCGCGATTTTAAGGAAAACAAGCTCAATCTGTGATCACTCATATTTTATACCAAAAACAGATATTTAGTATAAAAAGCTCAAATCTATTAAATCGTTAATAACAACCTCAATCTGTGATCACTCATATTTTATATCAAAAACCGATTTCTAATATAAAAAACTCAAAATTATTAAATCGTTAATAACTTTGTAAATACTGCGATTTTAAGGAAAACAAGCTCAATCTGTGATCACTCATATTTTATACAAAAAACCGATTTTTAGTATAAAAAACTCAAATTTATTAAATCGTTAATAACTTTGTAAATATAGCGATTTTAAGGAAAACAAGCTTACTCTGTGATCACTCATATTTTACACCAAAAACCGATTTTTAGTATAAAAAACTAAAATTTCTTAAATCGTTAATAACCTTGCAAATACTGCGATTTAAAGGAAAACAAGCTTAATCTGTGATCACTCATATTTTATACCAAAAACCAAATTTTAGTATAAAAAACTCAAATATCTAAAATCGTTAATAACTTTGTAAATATAGCGATTTTAAGGAAAACAAGCTTAATCTGTGATCACTCATATTTTATACCAAAAACCGATTTTTAGTATAAAAAACTCAAATTTCTTAAATCGTTAATAACCTTGCAAATACTGCGGTTTAAAGGAAAACAAGCTGAATCTGTGATCACTCATATTTTATACCAAAAACCAATTTTTAGTATAAAAAACTCAAATATCTAAAATCGTTAATAACTTTGTAAATATAGCGATTTTAAGGAAAACAAGCTCAATCTGTGATCACTCATATTTTATACCAAAAACCGATTTTTAGTATAAAAAACTCAAATTTCTTAAATCGTTAATAACTTTGTAAATACAGCGATTTTAAGAAACACAAGCTCAATCTGTGATCACTCATATTTTATACAAAAAACCGATTTTTAGTATAAAAAACTCAAATTTATTAAATCGTTAATAACTTTGTAAATATAGCGATTTTAAGGAAAACAAGCTCAATCTGTGATCACTTATATTTTATACCAAAAACCGATTTTTAGTATAAAAAACTCATATATCTTAAATCGTTAATAACTTTGTAAATATAGCCATTTTAAGGAAAACAAGCTTAATCTGTGATCACTCATATTTTATACCAAAAACCGATTTTTAGCATAAAAAACGTAAATATCTTATATAGTTAATAACTTTGTAAATACTGCGATTTTAAGGAAAACAAGCTCAATCTGTGATCACTCATATTTTATACCAAAAACCGATTTTTAGTATAAAAAACCTAAATATCCTAAATCGTTAATAACTTTGTAAATACTGCGATTTTAAGGAAAACAAGCTCAATCTGTGATCACTCATATTTTATACCAAAAACCGATTTTTAGTATAAAAAACCTAAATATCCTAAATCGTTAATAACTTTGTAAATACTTCGATTTTAAGGAAAACAAGCTCAATCTGTGATCACTCATATTAAATATCTTAAATCGTTAATAACTTTGTAAATACTGCGATTTTAAGGAAAACAAGCTCAATCTGTGATCACTCATATTTTATACCAAAAACCGATTTTTAGTATAAAAAATTTAAATATCTTAAATCGTTTATAACTTTGTAAATACTGCGATTTTAAGGAAAACAAGCTCAATCTGTGATCACACATATTTTATACCCAAAGCCGATTTTTAGTATAAAAAACTCAAATTTATTAAATCGTTAATAACTTTGTAAATACTGCGATTTTAAGGAAAACAAGCTCAGTCTGTGATCACTCATATTAAATATCTTAAATCGTTAATAACTTTGTAAATATAGCCATTTTAAGGAAAACAAGCTCAATCTGTGATCAGTCATATTTTATACCAAAAACCGATTTTTAGCATAAAAAACGTAAATATCTTATATAGTTAATAACTTTGTAAATACTGCGATTTTAAGGAAAACAAGCTCAATCTGTGATCACTCATATTTTATACCAAAAACCGATTTTTAGTATAAAAAACTCAAATTCATTAAATCGTTAATAACTTTGTAAATACTGCGATTTTAAGGAAAACAAGCTCAATCTGTGATCACTCATATTTTATACCAAAAACCGATTTTTAGTATAAAAAACTCATATATCTTAAATCGTTAATAACTTTGTAAATACTGCGATTTTAAGGAAAACAAGCTCAATCTGTGATCACTCATATTTTATACCAAAAACCAATTCCTAGTATAAAAAAACTCAAATTTCCTAAATCGTTAATAACTTTGTAAATATAGCGATTTTAAGGAAAACAAGCTCAATCTGTGATCACTCATATTTTATACCAAAAACCGATTTTTAGTATAAAAAACTCGTATATCTTAAATCGTTAATAACTTTGTAAATACTGCGATTTTAAGGAAAACAAGCTCAATCTGTGATCACTCATATTTTATACCAAAAACCAATTCCTAGTATAAAAAAACTCAAATTTCCTAAATCGTTAATAACTTTGTAAATATAGCGATTTTAAGGAAAACAAGCTCAATCTGTGATCACTTATATTTTATACCAAAAACCGATTTTTAGTATAAAAAACTCATATTTCTTAAATTGTTAATAACTTTGTAAATACAGAGATTTTAAGGAAAACAAGCTCAATATGTGATCACTCATATTTTATACCAAAAACCGATTTTTAGTATAAAAAACTCATATATCCTAAATCGTTAATAACTTTGTAAATACAGCGATTTTAAGGAAAACAAGCTCAATCTGTGATCACTCATATTTTATACCAAAAACCAATTCCTAGTATAAAAAAACTCAAATTTCTTAAATCGTTAATAACTTTGTAAATATAGCGATTTTAAGGAAAACAAGCTCAATCTGTGATCACTTATATTTTATACCAAAAACCGATTTTTAGTATAAAAAACTCAAATATCTTAAATCGTTAATAACTTTGTAAATACTGCGATTTTAAGGAAAACAAGCTCAATCTGTGATCACTCATATTTTATACCAAAAACCGATTTTTAGCATAAAAAACGTAAATATCTTATATAGTTAATAACTTTGTAAATACAGCGATTTTAAGGAAAACAAGCTCAATCTGTGATCACTCATATTTTATACCAAAAACCGATTTTTAGTATAAAAAACTCAAATTTATTAAATCGTTAATAACTTTGTAAATACTGCGATTTTAAGGAAAACGAGCTCAATCTGTGATCACTCATATTTTATACCAAAAACCGATTTTTAGTATAAAAAACTCAAATTTCGTAAATCGTTAATAACTTTGTAAATACTGCGATTTTAAGGAAAACAAGCTCAATCTGTGATCACTCATATTTTATACCAAAAACCGATTTTTAGCATAAAAAACGTAAATATCTTATATAGTTACTAACTTTGTAAATACTGCGATTTTAAGGAAAACAAGCTCAATCTGTGATCACTCATATTTTATACCAAAAACCGATTTTTAGTATAAAAAAACTCAAATTTCTAATATCGTTAATAACTTTGTAAATACTGCGATTTTAAGGAAAACAAGCTCAATCTGTGATCACTCATATTTTATACCAAAAACCGATTTTTAGTATAAAAAAACTCAAATTTCTAATATCGTTAATAACTTTGTAAATACTGCGATTTAAAGGAAAACAAGCTCAATCTGTGATCACTCATATTTTATACCAAAAACAGATTTCTAGTATAAAAAACTCAAATTTATTAAATCGTTAATAAATATGTAAATACTGCGATTTCAAGGAAAACAAGCTCAATCTGTGATCACTCATATTTTATACCAAAAACCGATTTTTAGTATAAAAAAACTCAAATTTCTAATATCGTTAATAACTTTGTAAATACTGCGATTTAAAGGAAAACAAGCTTAATCTGTGATCACTCATATTTTATACCAAAAACAGATTTCTAGTATAAAAAACTCAAATTTATTAAATCGTTAATAACTATGTAAATACTGCGATTTCAAGGAAAACAAGCTCAATCTGTGATCACTCATATTTTATACCAAAAACAGATTTCTAGTATAAAAATCTCAAATATCTTTAATCGCTAATAACTATGTAAATACTGCGATTTCAAGGAAAACAAGCTCAATCTGTGATCACTCATATTTTATACAAAAAACCGATTTTTAGTATAAAAAACGGAAATATCCTAAATCGTTAATAACTTTGTAAATACTGCGATTTTAAGGAAAACAAGCTCAATCTGTGATCACTCATATTTTATACCTAAAACCGATTTTTAATATAAAAACTCAAATATCTTAAATCGCTAAACAAGCTCAATCTGTGATCACTCATATTTTATACTAAAAACCGACTTTTAGTATAAACAACTCAAATATATTAAATCGTTAATAACCTTGCAAATACTGCGATTTTAAGGAAAACAAGCTCAATCTGTGATCACTTATATTTTATACCAAAAACCTTTATTTAGTATAAAAAACTCAAATATCTTAAATCGTTAATAACTTTGTAAATACTGCGATTATAAGGAAAACAAGCTCAATCTGTGATCACTCATATTTAATACCAAAAACCGATTTTTAGTATCAAAAACTCAAATATCTTAAATCGTTAATAACTTTGTAAATACTGCGATTTTAAGGAAAACAAGCTCAATCTGTGATCACTCATATTTTATACAAAAAACCGATTTTTAGTATAAAAAACTCAAATTTCTTAAACTTTGTAAATACTGCGATTTTAAGGAAAACAAGCTCAATCTGTGATCACTCATATTTTATACCAAAAACCGATTTTTAGTATAAAAAACTCAAATATCTTAAATCGTTAATAACTTTGTAAATACTGCGATTTTAAGGAAAACAAGCTCAATCTGTGATCACTCATATTTTATACCAAAAACCGATATTTAGTATAAAAAACTCAAATATCTTAAATCGTTAATAACTTTGTAAATACTGCGATTTTAAGGAAAACAAGCTCAATCTGTGATCACTCATATTTTATACCAAAAACCGATTTTTAGTATAAAAAACTCAAATATCTTAAATCGTTAATAACTTTGTAAATACTGCGATTTTAAGGAAAACAAGCTCAATCTGTGATCACTCATATTTTATACCAAAAACCGATTTTTAGTATAAAAAACTCAAATATCTTAAATCGTTAATAACTTTGTAAATACTGCGATTTTAAGGAAATTAAGCTCAATCTGTGATCACTCATATTTTATACCAAAAACCGATTTTTAGTATAAAAAAAACTCAAATTTATTAAATCGTTAATAACTTTGTAAATACTGCGATTTTAAGGAAAACAAGCTCAATCTGTGATCACTCTATTTTATACCTAAAACGGATTTTTAGTATAAAAAACTCAAATTTCTTAAATCGTTAATAACTTTGTAAATACTGCGATTTTAAGGAAAACAAGCTCAATCTGTGATCACTCATATTTAATACCAAAAACCGATTTTTAGTATAAAAAACTCAAATTTCTTAAATCGTTAATAACTTTGTAAATACTGTGATTTTAAGGAAAACAAGCTCAATCTGTGATCACTCATATTTTATACCAAAAACCGATTTTTAGTATAAAAAACTCAAATATCTTAAATCGTTAATAACTTTGTAAATACTGCGATTTTAAGGAAAACAAGCTCAATCTGTGATCACTCATATTTTATACCAAAAACCGATATTTAGTATAAAAAACTCAAATATCTTAAATCGTTAATAACTTTGTAAATACTGCGATTTTAAGGAAAACAAGCTCAATCTGTGATCACTCATATTTTATACCAAAAACCGATTTTTAGTATAAAAAACTCAAATATCTTAAATCGTTAATAACTTTGTAAATACTGCGATTTTAAGGAAATTAAGCTCAATCTGTGATCACTCATATTTTATACCAAAAACCGATTTTTAGTATAAAAAAAACTCAAATTTATTAAATCGTTAATAACTTTGTAAATACTGCGATTTTAAGGAAAACAAGTTTAATCTGTGATCACTCTATTTTATACCTAAAACGGATTTTTAGTATAAAAAACTCAAATTTCTCAAATCGTTAATAACTTTGTAAATATTGCGATTTTAAGGAAAACAAGCTCAATCTGTGATCACTCATATTTTATACCAAAAACCGATATTTAGTATAAAAAACTCAAACATCTTAAATCGTTAATAACTTTGTAAATACTGCGATTTTAAGGAAAACAAGCTCAATCTGTGATCACTCTATTTTATACTTAAAACCGATTTTTAGTATAAAAAACTCAAATATCTTAAATCGTTAATAACTTTGTAAATATTGCGATTTTAAGGAAAACAAGCTCAATCTGTGATCACTCATATTTAATACCAAAAACCGATTTTTAGTATAAAAAACTCAAATTTCTTAAATCGTTAATAACTTTGTAAATACTGTGATTTTAAGGAAAACAAGCTCAATCTGTGATCACTCATATTTTATACCTAAAACCGATTTTTAGTATAAAAAATAATAACTTTGTAAATACTGCGATTTTAAGGAAAACAAGCTCAATCTGTGATCACTCATATTTTATACCAAAAACCGATTTTTAGTATAAAAAACTCAAATATCTTAAATCGTTAATAACTTTGTAAATACTGCGATTTTAAGGAAATTAAGCTCAATCTGTGATCACTCATATTTTATACCAAAAACCGATTTTTAGTATAAAAAAACTCAAATTTATTAAATCGTTAATAACTTTGTAAATACTGCGATTTTAAGGAAATTAAGCTCAATCTGTGATCACTCATATTTTATACCAAAAACCGATTTTTAGTATTAAAAAACTCAAATTTATTAAATCGTTAATAACTTTGTAAATACTGCGATTTTAAGGAAAACAAGCTCAATCTGTGATCACTCTATTTTATATCTAAAACGGATTTTTAGTATAAAAAACTCAAATTTCTTAAATCGTTAATAACTTTGTAAATACTGCGATTTTAAGGAAAATAAGCTCAATCTGTGATCACTCATATTTTATACCAAAAACTGATTTTTATTATTAAAAACTCAAAGTATTACAAATAACTTTGTAAATACTGCGATTTTAAGGAAAACAAGCTCAATCTGTGATCACTCATATTTTATACCAAAAACCGATTTTTAGTATAAAAAACTCAAATATCTTAAATCGTTAATAACTTTGTAAATACTGCGATTTTAAGGAAAACAAGCTCAATCTGTGATCACTCATATTTTATACCAAAAACCGATATTTAGTATAAAAAACTCAAATATCTTAAATCGTTAATAACTTTGTAAATACTGCGATTTTAAGGAAAACAAGCTCAATCTGTGATCACTCATATTTTATACCAAAAACCGATTTATAGTATAAAAAACTCAAATATCTTAAATCGTTAATAACTTTGTAAATACTGCGATTTTAAGGAAATTAAGCTCAATCTGTGATCACTCATATTTTATACCAAAAACCGATTTTTAGTATAAAAAAAACTCAAATTTATTAAATCGTTAATAACTTTGTAAATACTGCGATTTTAAGGAAAACAAGCTCAATCTGTGATCACTCTATTTTATACCTAAAACGGATTTTTAGTATAAAAAACTCAAATTTCTCAAATCGTTAATAACTTTGTAAATACTGCGATTTTAAGGAAAACAAGCTCAATCTGTGATCACTCATATTTAATACCAAAAACCGATTTTTAGTATAAAAACTCAAATTTCTTAAATCGTTAATAACTTTGTAAATACTGTGATTTTAAGGAAAACAAGCTCAATCTGTGATCACTCATATTTTATACCAAAAACCGATTTTTAGTATAAAAAACTCAAATATCTTAAATCGTTAATAACTTTGTAAATACTGCGATTTTAAGGAAAACAAGCTCAATCTGTGATCACTCATATTTTATACCAAAAACCGATATTTAGTATAAAAAACTCAAATATCTTAAATCGTTAATAACTTTGTAAATACTGCGATTTTAAGGAAAACAAGCTCAATCTGTGATCACTCATATTTTATACCAAAAACCGATTTTTAGTATAAAAAACTCAAATATCTTAAATCGTTAATAACTTTGTAAATACTGCGATTTTAAGGAAATTAAGCTCAATCTGTGATCACTCATATTTTATACCAAAAACCGATTTTTAGTATAAAAAAAACTCAAATTTATTAAATCGTTAATAACTTTGTAAATACTGCGATTTTAAGGAAAACAAGCTCAATCTGTGATCACTCTATTTTATACCTAAAACGGATTTTTAGTATAAAAAACTCAAATTTCTTAAATCGTTAATAACTTTGTAAATACTGCGATTTTAACGAAAACAAGCTCAATCTGTGATCACTCATATTTAATACCAAAAACCGATTTTTAGTATAAAAAACTCAAATTTCTTAAATCGTTAATAACTTTGTAAATACTGTGATTTTAAGGAAAA
Organism: Calliphora vomitoria; assembly: GCA_942486065.2. Classification (NCBI taxonomy): domain Eukaryota; kingdom Metazoa; phylum Arthropoda; class Insecta; order Diptera; family Calliphoridae; genus Calliphora; species Calliphora vomitoria. Next base: position 31,440,104 of record OW818029.2, read on the forward strand.
CAAGCTCAATCTGTGATCACTCATATTTTATACCTAAAACCGATTTTTAGTATAAAAAATAATAACTTTGTAAATACTGCGATTTTAAGGAAACAAGCTCAATCTGTGATCACTCATATTTTATACCAAAAACCGATATTTAGTATAAAAAACTCAAATATCTTAAATCGTTAATAACTTTGTAAATACTGCGATTTTAAGGAAAACAAGCTCAATCTGTGATCACTCATATTTTATACCAAAAACCGATTTATAGTATAAAAAACTCAAATATCTTAAATCGTTAATAACTTTGTAAATACTGCGATTTTAAGGAAATTAAGCTCAATCTGTGATCACTCATATTTTATACCAAAAACCGATTTTTAGTATAAAAACCTCAAATATCTTAAATCGTTAATAACTTTGTAAATACTGCGATTTTAAGGAAATTAAGCTCAATCTGTGATCACTCATATTTTATACCAAAAACCGATTTTTAGTATAAAAAAACTCAAATTTATTAAATCGTTAATAACTTTGTAAATACTGCGATTTTAAGGAAATTAAGCTCAATCTGTGATCACTCATATTTTATACCAAAAACCGATTTTTAGTATTAAAAAACTCAAATTTATTAAATCGTTAATAACTTTGTAAATACTGCGATTTTAAGGAAAACAAGCTCAATCTGTGATCACTCTATTTTATATCTAAAACGGATTTTTAGTATAAAAAACTCAAATTTCTTAAATCGTTAATAACTTTGTAAATACTGCGATTTTAAGGAAAATAAGCTCAATCTGTGATCACTCATATTTTATACCAAAAACTGATTTTTATTATTAAAAACTCAAATTTCTTAAATCGTAATAACTTTGTAAATACTGCGATTTTAAGGAAAACAAGCTCAATCTGTGATCACTCATATTTATTACCAAAAACCGATTTTTAGTATAAAAAACTCAAATTTCTTAAATCGTTAATAACTTTGTAAATACAGCGATTTTAAGGAAAACAAGCTCAATCTGTGATCATTCATATTTATTACCAAAAACCGATTTTTAGTATAAAAAACTCAAATTTCTTAAATCGTTAATAACTTTGTAAATACAACGATTTTAAAGAAAACAAGCTCAATCTGTGATCACTCATATTTTATACCAAAAACCGATTTTTAGTATAAAAAACGTAAATATCCTAAATCGTTAATAACTTTGTAAATACAGCGATTTTAAGGAAAACAAGCTCAATCTGTGATCACTAGGGGGCGGATTTATTTGCAAATGCATGTTTTTTCTCGAACGTCCAAATACAATGTAGACTAATTATGTATCCGAATCGCATATTTTGCTGTAAAATGGCATTGATTTGTTAGTGCATATTTTTGCATATTTTATTGATAATGCATATTTTGTTATATTTTACTTCAAAATGCATATTTATATGCATATTATCCAAGTTTTTAATAAAAATATAATTTTTTGTCGTCAATGAGCAACATATTGTCTGGACAAAAAGCTTTTAGTCGAATTTGTTAGACAAATAACATTAAATTTTATCGACTAACTTATTTCAACATCGAGAAACTGGCATTAAGTTCTTCATTTCTATACCAGCAATTGAAAACTATGATTTCAAAGTATTTTGCTTCAACAAAGTTTAGAGTTTTTTTTTAAGTATCAAAAATTCATTAAATGTATCAAAAACATTCATATTTGTTTTCTTTGCAATTTCGATTTATAAGAGATTTCGTTGTCGAAAGATTTTGTAACTTCACATACACAGTTATCGATCCTGAGAGTCATTTCCCATCAGTTCTAGGAGACTGTTCTGAACTAGTGAATTTACCTATCATTTAGGGTGACAACTAGTTATATAACTAGCTACGTGACTAGTTATTCTAACACGTGCATGACCCTTTTGGATAACTTTTAGTCAAATAAAGTACATATGTAATTAACGTTTAAAGTGACTACACTATAGATTACTTAGAGGCACTTAAGTGACAATTGTCTTTACGCTTAATTACATGGGGTGTATAAATTAACCAATAGACTTCTCTTTGCATTACAAATAACATATACGTATCAATTGACCACAATATATAAATTGGAGTCAGCCAAGTGATCAGGCATTAGTGGCAATTACTGTCTATAAGGGATACTAGTAGTAAGAACGCTATTAAGAACACGCGTTGGTGTTGGCACATTTTGTATCGAGCCTGTCGACTCTAATTTAACGACCAAATTCTTAATATCGGTCTCAGAAGGACGATTATGTTGTCCGAAAATATCGCAAATTTTACGAAATGTAACTTTAACAGAACCACCATTTTTATAGTGGATTTTAATTATTTTAATCCGATTTTCGAACGAAATTGAATTCATTGTAATAATGGCCAATGCTACGAATACGTCAAAAAACTAAATGTCTGAACTATCATGTTGTTGGTGTTGCCCTGTACTTTACATCCCGATCAAAATATTGGTAGTTTTAAAAGGCATGTCACATGATAGATGCTTTAAAGATTATGGCTTTTAACAAGTATTCATACCAAGATATTATTATTAATAATCCATCGTTTTTTCAGAAGAACAATTATACATTTTTAAACTTTAACAATTTAATTCCTGGTATAATTTAAGAATGGTAACTGCCGGGAACACTGTGTGTATTTATTTGACATTGCGCGATCCATATTTATTATTTTATAAGTGCATATTTTTTAAATTTTTAGGTCATATTTTGATTTTTTTGAAGCATATTTTAGGCGCATATTTTCCAATAATAAATGCATGAAAATCCGCCCCCTAGTGATCACTCATATTTTATACCAAAAACCGATTTTTAGTATAAAAAACTCAAATTTCTTAAATCGTTAATAACTTTGTAAATACTGCGATTTTAAGGAAAACAAGCTCAATCTGTGATCACTCATATTTTATACCAAAAACCGATTTTTAGTATAAAAAACTCAAATTTCTTAAATCGTTAATAACTTTGTAAATGGTGCGATTTAAAAGAAAACAAGCTCAATCTGTGATCACTCATATTTAATACCAAAAACGAATTTTTAGTATAAAAAACTCAAATTTCTTAAATCGTTAATAACTTTGTAAATACAGCGATTTAAAGAAAAACAAGCTCAATCTGTGATCACTCATATTTTATACCAAAAACCGATTTTTAGTATAAAAAACTCACGATGTTGCAGTTGTTGTATTGGGAAGTATTAAGGCGTGTGGAGTATAAAGAATATGACGTCGTTAACAACAACTTAAGTCTCTGATGGAAGCATGGAACGATGAAATTTTAGTAACCATTCCTGTCAAGATTCCGTCCGAAGCTGTTTCTGAAGTGACTGTAGCCCAAACTCGATTGCAGTCGGTTCTGGCATTCCGTGAAGATCCTTGATCCCCGATATTGAAAATAAATATCTCAGCCAAGTTTATCCAATAAAGTTTAGTCATATTTAATTTGTATTGTTTTTTTGGAAAAATACAAGATCCCTGTAACACTATATATTTTCATAATTAGCTTTCTGTAAATATTGGAATTTTCTGTATACTCTGGTATATCAAACCCAAACAAAATGATCTGGCATCTCTGCCTCAAAATATAAACAACGTGTAAATATTGCAAAAAACAAAAGTTTAATAATTTTTTAATAATAGTGTAAAAACAATTTGATTTGTGTAATAATTATTATTTGGCAATGTCTGCTCAAAAGAGAAGATTGCACTGGGGCAATAGCCCTAAATTCAAGGTGCCTAAAACTTTTGATGGACCCAGCACAAGTTCGAACAGATTTCATTTACTTTCTGAAGATGAAGAAGAAGCAGTTGTCATCAGGGAAAAAATTCCGCCAATAATCGTGGATTCAGTCCACAGTTTTTCGACTGTTATTGGACTAATTGGTGATAAATATACATATAAACGTATGTCCATTGGCACAAAAATCCTATCTAATACGCAATCACTATACAATGATGCTATGAGTGTACTCAAAGAAAGAAAATTCCAATTCTACACGCATGAATTGAAGGATGCTAAAAATTTTAAATTGGTTCTGTTTGGTTTACCAAAACTGGATACGAAGATAATCGGTGAAGAATTTGTTAGCTCGCACAACATTAGTCCAGTTAGTATTAAAGAATTGGAAACTAAAAAATCTACTGTTGATGACGCGATCTATCTTATCGAATTTGACCGCCAGCATGTTTCTAAGAGGGAGATAATGAAAATTAGATATTTTTCCAATATTGCTGTGTATTGGAGAAAACCTCTAAAGGGCAACAAAGGTCCCACACAATGTGCCAAGTGTGCTATGTACGGTCATGGTGCTAAAAATTGTAATCGTGTCGTGGTGTGCTCAGCCTGCGCTGGGAACCATGAATTTGCAGTCTGTTCACTAAACAAAGGTAACTGTGATGGTAATATAATTTACAAGTGCTACAACTGCTTAAAGAAGAACTTAAGAAATGTTAACCATCGAGCTGATGACCCAAAGTGCCCCAGTCGGCAAGATTATTTAGAGATCCGACAAAGGGTAACTTCTAAATCAAGGGCGTCCAGCAGAAGAACTAATGTTTCCCATTTTGAAGAAGATGAGCATGATTTTCCTCAGTTGCCAAGGCAGGAACATCAAAATAATACTCGTGATTTCCGCGCACAGGGAAATCTGTATTCTGAGGTACTTAAAAACAAAAGCTCCGACAGAAATAATAGTGATGACATTTCAAATGAAAGACTTTTGGAAATATTTTTTGATGCTGTCGACGCTTTGCAAAGATGTCAAAACAAGTATGACAAGCTACGAGTTTTGGGTATGATGCTTAAACATGCCATATAATTCAACATGTGTTCACAATGTTCATGTTATGCATTGGAATGCCCAAGGCATAACAACAGAGTCAGCAGCTGCCCAGCTGGAATACGTTATGCATAAAAAGAAAATCGACATTCTCCTTTTAAACGAAACTTTTTTGAAACCATACCACAAATTTCAACTTGGTGGCTATATAATTTATAGAGAGGATCGACCTACACACGGAGGTGGTGTCCTAATTGCAATTAAAAGTGGTATTATGCATATGCTGTTACCGAAAATCAAAACGAGTTCTGTCGAGTGCATCTCAATACAAATTATGATTAATAGACGCCCAGTCATATTTACTTCTGCGTATAATCCAGTTCACACTACCAATTTCAAGGCTGATTTGGATAAACTAACATCTTTTTCTAACGACTTTTTCATATTTGGTGATCTGAATGCCCAACATACTCTTTGGAATTGTATGTCAAATAATTCAGCAGGCAAGCAGCTTTTCAGCCACTGCCTCCAATCCAGCTACTACATACATATATTATCCAAATGAATATACTCGCTTTGGACATAACATCAACCCAGTCCAGCCGTCTACAGTAGACATCCTTTTATCAAACTCATGTCTCAATTTTTCAATCCTTGAGACTCATCCAAATATTTTACAGTCCGACCATGTACCAATTTCTTGTGTTATTTCTGGAGATGTTCAAAATATGACATATACAGTTCCCTTGTATTATCGTGCAGACTGGCCAGTAATCAGAAGCTGGGTGGAAAATGAAATTAGGTGTCAGAACATGGACCAACCTGTTACTAATGTAGGTAATCTAGATTTTTATTTTAATAAATTAATATCTATAGTTAATGAAGCTTTTATGAAAATACCTGTCGGTCGTAAACATTCTTGGCAACGAGAAATCTCTGATACTAGTAAAATGTTAATTAGTCAGAGAAATAAGTACAAACGAAAATATCAAAGATGTAGGGATTATAATTCGAAAAATCAAATAAAATGTATTTTGAGGCAGTTAAATAATCTAATTGATTTCCATCTTAACAAAGACCGTAATGATTCATGGTCCAAATTTATTGCAAATTTGCCTCAAGGCTCTAAAAAATTTTGGAAATTAACAAAAGCCTTTAAAGGTAATAAAATGACATTTACTGATCTTCATGTAAATGGTGATGTTTTAAAAACTGGTGATGAAAAGGCAAATTCATTGGCGGATGTTTTTGAGAATTCACACACCATTACCTTAAATAACACTTCACCTATGGACACAGATGTCTCTAGATTCATTCATGATCTTAATGACAAAACTCTTGACAGATCTAGCATGGAACTTACGAATTTATCGGAAGTTAAATCGTGTATATTTTTATTGAAAAATAATAAAGCCCCAGGGTTAGATGGCATAAATAGCATTATCCTTAAGAATATGCCCGATTACTTTTTTGAAATTCTAAGTAAACTTTTCAATTCTTGTTTATCAGAAGGATATTTTCCAAATATTTTTAAAAAGGCTAAAGTAATCCCAATTCAAAAGCCTGGTAAGGATCCTAAATTACCGTCCAGCTATAGACCAATCAGCATTCTAAGCCTATTGGATAAAGTATTTGAGAAAATAATTAATAAGAGAATTGTGGATTTTTCTAATCTACATAATATTATTAACCCTCATCAGTTTGGATTTCGTAAAGAGCATTCTACTGTACATCAACTAAAAAGAGTTGTTAATTTTATTGAAAGTAACAAGAGAAATCGTAAGAGTACTGGTGTTATTTTTCTTGATATCGAAAAAGCTTTCGATTCTATATGGCACGATGGCCTAGTTTTTAAACTTAATACCTTCAATTTTCCTACGTACTTGCAAAAAATTATAAAGAGTTTTTTAGATCAACGCTCATTTGTTGTATCTGTCGATAACATGCTATCTAGTGACAGACAAATACCAGCGGGTCTGCCACAAGGGTCGGTATTATCACCTACACTTTACTCTATTTTTATTTCTGATATTACTGTTCGCAGGAATCATGAAGTAGCTTTCTATGCTGACGATAGTGCTTTTATTTGCTGCGGTAAAGTATCAAACGCAATAATTAAAAGAATGGAAGATAGTTTAAAATTTTCCCTCAAATACTTTGATAAATGGAAAATAAAAGTAAATGATTATAAAACACAAGCTATTATATTTCCATATAACAGGTCACCAAAACGTATTCCTACAAAACATTTATACTCTAGGAGAGTTTTAATCCCACTAAAAGACAATATCAAATATCTTGGAATTATTTTAGATACAAAGTTATCGTTTAAACAACACGTAAAATTTATTTGTGAAAAAGCCATTAAATGCGGTCGTGCCCTCTATCCCCTATTCAACAGAAGATCTAAACTTAATTTAAAAAACAAGATTCTTATTTATAAAATGTGTATTCGGCCAATTATGACCTATGGGTGCCAAGTTTGGTTTCATAAAGCTGCTAAAACTTATACCAGGAAATTGCAGATAATTCAAAATAAAAATCTGAAAATAATACACAACCTACTCCACAGATATTCTACTGATTTACTGCATAGTAACTTTAACCACATAATGTTTAACACATTTGCAAGGGAACTGACTCTGTCGTTTAATGAAAAATGCAGAACGTCTACACATGCAATAATATGAAATTTGCTAAATAACCCCTAAAACTCTTTTTTATTTAAAGAGTATTAATTAGTGGTTGTTTTTAAATTTCCTATAACATTAATGTTTTTACAAGGTTTTTTAGACTACTTTTCCTTATTACTGTGATATTAGTAGTTTCTTTATTTAATTATTAAGTTGTTAATTGTTGTAATACTTTTAAGTAAATCCTCAAAACATTGTAACTGATTATTTTATAAATGTTTCAATAAATGAATAATAATAATAATAATAATAATAATAAAAAAAACCCAAACAAAATGTTCATATAGATTCAAAATGCAGAATAATTTTTCTGAGTGGAATTTGAATCATATTTGGCCCTTAGGGCATAGATAAATACACATAAATCGGAAACTCTCCTGTCAAAGACCTAACTCAGTTGTCAAAAACCTAGGTGGTGAGAATGTATTAGTAAAAAAAACTATGCGAAAACAAAAACAACACTCGTATGTGCAACATTTTTGAGTAATTTTTTTGTTTGAGTAATTTTTTTGTTTGAGTTTTTTTCTAGTTTCCGCTCTATGTATATTTACTCTATGCCTTAGGGCTTGATTCTGAATTCATGAAATAAATAAATAATCTCATTCAATATTTTTTATTATTAATTTTTTCACATTTAAAATCATTCAAAACCAAACATTGTTTTTTATTTTTTTCAGTGTTAATACTAAAAAACTCATCACTGCAAATGTTCGTATTATATACAATACCGAGCAACCCTCTGCTAATTAGAAAAAAAATAAAAACACATTTTGACAGTTGCCGTCCAATTGAGGAAATCGGGAAAATTGGCTGAAAATCGAAAATTGTATTAAAAATATAAAAAAAAAACAATTAATAAAACTAGACTTGTATAATAAATAAACTAACTTTTTGCAAAAACAACATTAACAAACAAAAAACTAAAACAAATGGTAATAAAAAAAGCAACCACATTTAGATACAAGGAGCGATAAACGATCACTCTAGAATATCTAGGGCGAGAACTTATAAATAACAAGGGGAACAAGGTTATCGAAAGTTCAAAATGTTATTAAATATATGTATATGGTTTTCTTAAGGTGCATAAATGCATATTTGTAAAGTAGTAAATATTTTTTCAGGTTTAATTAAAGCGCCAACCTGTTTTCTAACACTTTTCTGGAAATTATCTAATCTCTGAGCTACCACAACAATTTGAATTCACTTTCTCAACCGGAATTTCTCATTAGACTGACAAAATGTTACCTGCCACTATATTTCGCCAAGTATCCCGACACCACAATGGTCTTTGCAAGGGTCTCACAGAGTTGGTGGGCGGTACAAAAGCCTCCTCCTTTCCTCCCTCCACATCTGTGATCAACTGCCTAAATCGTTATGCTGCTGCTACTGGATTTATACGCATATCATTCTTGGATATTAATCAATATCGTAATTGGGATGTGGCCACTTTGCGTATGTATGCCGATAGCAAAAAACACTCCCTGCACATGAAAACACTTAAGGGACGTGACATTTTACAAGGAGTCATCGATAAGAAACGTGAATCATTTATAGAACGTAAAAATGTTATTGTCGAAGATATCCGTGAGGCCAAGCACAAGGTGCAAGAGCGGATGCGGGAGAAAATGGAAGAGGTCTATGAAAAGGAAAATATTATGACCATACCCAATTTGTTGACCATGAGTCGCATGATTCTATCACCATATATTGGCTACGTGATTGTGGATGGTCATTATGGTATGGCCATGAGTTTGTTGGCGGTAGCTGGTATAACAGATCTGGTAAGTATTTTTGGAATTTTAAGATTAAAAAAAAAAATTTCGAAAAATTTTTTTAAAATAACTTAATTTATATGATTTCAGCTTGATGGGCAAATTGCCAGAAGATGGCCCAGTCAAGCCAGCAAAGCTGGCTCATTTTTAGATCCGGCCGCCGATAAAGTGTTAATGGGTAGTTTGGTTATTTCTATGGGTTATTGTGATCTACTGCCATTGTGGTTAGCTGGTGTTGTGCTGTCTCGTGATGTGTTCCTAATAGCTGCTGGTTTTGTTATACGTTATATTAGTTTGCCACCACCAGTAAGTTGTCTTTCCCTTAATATCAATACTTAGTAAATCCTAATTAGATATAAAACAAAACTGTTCTTTTTACAGCGTACATTTTCACGTTATTTTGATGCCACACATGTTACTGCTCAATTAGAGCCAACATTTATAAGCAAAGTTAATACTGGTGTGCAATTAGCAACAGTTGGCATCAGTTTAGGTGCTCCTGTTTGGCAATATATGGGTAAGTTTTTTAACTGCTATCGAATGAACTCGAGCCTGAAAATTCTACAAAAATCACAAATGTTAATTTAAACTTTATTTTCATAAAAGCCTAAAACCTATTATTTTTTTTACAGATCATGTGGCTCTTCATGGTCTTTGGTATTTAACAGGTGCCACCACAGTAGCAGCTGCCTTAAGCTATATAGTTAATAAGAATACTTTTAAAATTTTAGCAAAGAATACCTCCCCCAAAAACTCAAACAAGACGTAAAACGAAGCGGTGTAAGTGAAAAAAAACAACGATGAAACAAAAGCTTCCGTTTTGTAGACGCCTTAGCTCATGCTAAGCTTTAACTAGCAATATCCTTTGATAATATCAGTAATCATTTACCCCGCCCAAAGGGATTGTCCTTTTTTTTAAATTCTTTAAGGAAAGTATATTTTTTGTTAATTTTTTCATTTCAGTAGTTTATATTTAGTTATTGAAAGCAAATTTTTGTTTAATTTGAATTTAGTTTTAAAGTTTTCCATGTTTATTTTTTTTTTTTCCTTTTCGCTATTTTTTTGTTTTTAATTATTTCTAAGGACTGAAATTTTCTTAAAGAAACCAAAATGACTCTATTGTAATAAAGTTTGCATATAATATTAGTTGTTACACATTGTTCATATTAATTGCAACTAGTTTTCATTTTGTAACTTAAGCGCTCTCTTTTCCATCAACCAGTAGTACAGAGGAGGACATACAAAACGCAACCAAAAACCAACTCTGGCCTGTAAATCACATATTAAGACATCGTTTTCTTCGTTTAACAAAGCCTCCAAAATACGTTTTGCACAAGCATCCGCTGACATGCCTTGGGCAGTAGTGGCATCCATTTCTATTTTAATAAAAGAAAACAACCATTTTTAAAAAGGTTCAGTGAACTGAAGTAAAAAGAAAAAAAATCATTACTACTTACTGCCATGCTGTTGGCCGGAAGAGGTTAAAGCATTTACCGACAGTTGGGTCTTTATATAACCAGGACTCACACATGTAACCCTTAAACCCTTAGCGGCAACTTCGGCTCTTAGGGAATCAGAAAAGGCTTGAATAGCATGTTTAGATGCTGAATAGGCCGATCTGTAGGGTAAGGCAAATTTGCCTTGTACCGAACTAACAAAACAAATATGACCCTTATGTCTTTTAACCATAGAAGGCAATATAGCTTTTGTTAAGGCCACAGAGCCAAAGTAATTGACGGTCATTACTTTTAAATCCACATCTAAGGCAGTCGTTAAGGCATCTGCTCTAACACTTATGCCACCATTATTAATGAGAATATCAATGCCATTATAAATATTAACTGCTTTTGTAGCTAAGGCAGGAATAGCATTTAATTCGGCTAAATCTAAGGGTAAAACCGTTGGAGGATAAGCAGGACCCACCTAAAAATTTCTTAATGAAAGGAATGATTTTTAAATTAAAAATTTACAACACAAACCACTTCTAATGATAATAAATCCTTTTTAACTCTCTCCAATTCATCAACACGACGTGCCGCTATTATGACTTTACAGCCTGCCTTATAGAAGGCATGAGCCAAAGCTTCCCCCAAGCCTGAACTGGCGCCAGTTATTAATACCACTTTACCGGGTAAACGTTTACGTTCTTTTGCTATCAAAGACCTCCTCCAGAGATTAAAAAACACCAAAGGTATGGCCACAGGCATACATATAGTACCCAAAATCCAATATAAAATATTCCAATCATGAGTGCCAGTCGGTGCTGTACATTTTCCCACTGAGTCGTACGTCATTTTATGCAACTTCACTACTGAACTTTGGTCTTTGTTTTATGTGAAGACAAACCAATGTAAACAAATATTTTAGTAAAAGATAATAAATTTTAAGCTGTATGGTTACAGAAATCAATCGATGACATCTATTTCGGGGTATTGTTTACATTTGGTTGCAAGTGATACCAAGTTTTAAAAAGGTACCTTAACCTCCAGCTGTGTTTTTATGGCGAATTTCAAACACAAAGAAGAATATAGAAAAACAGCTGGGACCATTTCACTGCCAGCTGCTGAGTGGTTATGCATTTGTAAATAAAATGTGAGTAGTTTTCACATCTATTGAAATTTGTTAAAATTATTAACAAAAAATCCTTTAAAAATGTTTTCAATAATTCGAAAATGCCCTACGCTCAAACGGCTGCCCTTAAAAACCCTCTGTCTACAAGAAAATATTTTCAATAGTGTAATTATACCTGCCACCTATGTGCACACCACACCGGTATGTAAGACATTTTGGGAACGTGAGAAAAAGTCCGGTTACAAAACTTCTTTGCCAGAGCCTTCAAAAAAGAAGTTAATACTCGATGGATTGAGAGAACTAAAAGAAGAAATTCATATGTGGAGCGAGGAGATGAAAGAGAAATTAGAATCAGATCCAATTCTAGTATATCGTCCGGGTGAAACTGATATTGTTTTTAATTTTAAGGAGAAGTCATCACTACATAAATGGATAGTTACCACCGATATGGATCATAATGAGGGGAAAAGTACGGCAGCATTGGAATTAAGTAGTTCGGGAGCTGGTCTCTTTCATGGAGAGGTCAATTCAGAGCATGTTAAAGATGGTGTTATAAAGAGGACAGGCTATGCAAATATTCGTACGAAACGAGTTAGGGTAAGTTGCTTCTCATGTTAAGGAAACAGTAAATTTGCCGCTTTTTTACCCAAAACATTTTTTCTTAAGATAGTAAAATAGTTCTAAGATAGTAACTTATAAATCTTTCAGTTACTTTTATACATTATTGCAATTGAAAATCAGACAAATCGTTTAACGAATGGTTATGCGAGAATGCTATTAAAAACGTTGATTTGTACAAAGATTTATTTTATTATATCAAAATTCCACCAAAGAGGACAAAAAAACAAAAGTTTTTGACCCGGTGTGGAATTCATAATACTTATACACCTATGTGAAGGATATATAACATTCAGCACAGTTACACATATATATGTATTTTTTATTCATGGTTTTATATCCCACAGAAATCATTTAAACGAGAGGCTACTTATGACTGGAGTCAATACAATATGTTGGTGTTAAAAATACGTGGTGATGGTCGTAGTTATTTAATTAACTTACATTGTGAGGGCTATTTCGATTTAATGTGGAATGATGTTTATCATTATGCCCTGTATACAAGAGGTGGACCACATTGGCAAATAGCTAAGGTAGCTATTAACATTAAAAAAATATAAAAAAAACATTACTTATTTCAAATTCCTTTAATTTATAGATCCCTTTTTCGAAGTTTTTCTATTCATCCAAGGGTCGTGTACAAGATCGTCAACAGGAAATACAATTAAATCGTATTACCCATTTTGGCTTTTCGGTTGCTGCCAAAAATGGTATGGATGGGCCATTTAATTTAGAAATCGATTATGTGGGTCTAGAATTTGATCCTAGCCATCGTGAGGAATTTGCCTATGAAATGTATCAAACGCCTAAATATATTGTAGCCACATAAGGCAAAAACTGAGCGACTAAATAGAAAATTTGTTTAATAAATTGTAATTTTTGTTTAATCATGATTTTAATTCATAATAAGAATAAAAATGAAGATAGATCATAATAAATTTTGGGTTTTTAATTTCGTAATGGACACAGTAAATAGGAAACAATATAAACAATAATAATAATAATAATAATAGAAAACAATATAAACAATAATAACTGTTAATAAATTATTAATGTTTTTATTAAAAGTAGATTTAGTAGCTTTTATTAGCCATAAATTGGGCTTGGTTAAATAAACCTAACAATTAGCTTCATGTAAAATTGTAAAATAACTACTTTACTATTAAATGAACTAAAAAGATTTACTTACTTTGTATGATATTTGATGAAGACATAACATTAAAGATAATTTAATTTCTTTAATTTGTTGTTGAAAAGTTTACTAAAAAGTCTATTTTATTTATAGTTGTAAGGACAGACAACACACTTTATTACTATTGTTGCGCACGCACTTTTTATTAATTATCTTTCCTTTTAAAACACTTTTTTCCACTCTACACTTTATTTTATATTATTTTAAAACTTTGTATTTATCATTACAACTTTTACAAGTAACGCGTACCGTTATTATATTTTTCGTAACTAAAACTAATAAAAAGCGCAAAAAATGACAGCTCAAGAAAAAGTGCTGTAAAGTAAAAATAATGTAACTAGTGTTGTAAAGTGACAAAAAAGATGACACTTTTTAAAAAAAAATTAAACAAAGAAAACTACCGTTATATTTTTAGTAAGCAGAAATAGTGTTGCAAAGCTAAGATAAAAATAGAGTTGTTAAGATTGTTAAATCGACTAATATTCTTGACTTCGAATTTAAAAAATACAAAAATATTTAACATTAATTTTTAATCAAGCTATTAAGACTAATTTCTTATCAACTTTTTTGTTACTTTAATGAGTGAGTGTGTAATACAATGGAAACTTTTTGAAATTAATTCCTTAATTTCAGTTTACAAAATATACATTTCTAAAATAAATTAAAATCTACTATGTTTTCTATTAAAATATACACCCAAAAAAATAGTCTAGGGTATATTAACTAACGCTGTAGCCATAGATAAATACACATAGATCGGAAGCTATCCTGTCAAAGACCAACAACACTAGTATGTCTAACATTTTTGAGTAATTTTTTTTGTTTGAGTTTTTTTCTAGTTTCAGCTCTATGTATATTTTCTCTATGCCTGCAGCCACACGATCAAGTTTTTCTTGATATTCTTTTACATATACTGTTTGTCAAAATTAACAAAAATTGAAAGCTGGGGGCAAATTCTCGCACTCGTAATCGAAATAATTTCGAACGCTTATAAGCGTTCGAGTAAAAACTCGTTCGTTATTGAGTACAATCATTATGATTTTGTATACATTTTATTCGATATCGAATAAGAGAATCCCAAAAATATAAGAAACTCGCACGTTCGAATAAGTATTCGATCGTGTTCGACTGCGGTAATTAGTAGGGTTCTATAAGTCGATTGTTCGATTGTTCGAACAATCGACTTTTTGCTGAAAAAAGTCGAAAAGTCTAAGTCGACTTTTTGGTCACAAAAAAGTCGAACATTCGATTAGTTATCACAAAAGTCGATAAAAGTCGAATAGTCGATAAAAGTCGAAAAAAGTCGATAAAAGTCGAAAAAAGTCGAAAAAAGTCGAATAGTCGATAAAAGTCGAAAAAAGTCGACTTTTAAGATTGTTAAAAAAATTTTTAATTGCAACATTATACTAAAACAAAATATGCACAGAATAACATAATAATTTTATGTTATTGCAATTTGGTACACTTACATTTTTTCTAGTGTATGCAAAAATAAATAATAAGTAAATGTTCATAAAAAAATGCTCTTTCTACATATTATATATTATCGCCTTAATACATTTAATTTTTATTGCTAAAATTAACAGAAGGCGCATCAATAAATGCAGAAACCATGTATTTTTTACAAAAAATGGTAAAAAGTGGAAAAAAAGTCGAAAATAGTCGGAAAGTCGAAAATAGTCGAAAAAAGTCGAAAAGTCGAAAAAAGTCGAAAAGTCGAAAAAAGTCGATTTAACTAACAAGTCGAAAGTTCGAAAAGTCGACTTTTCATAAATTACCAAAAGTCGAAAGTTCGAAAAGTCGACTTTTTAAAAATCGAAAAAAGTCGAAAGTTCGAAAAGTCGACTTTTTGTTTCAACTATAGAACCCTAGTAATTAGCCCCCTGATTGAATGCACGTTCGTTTCAAAAGTGTGAGCATATTAGTAAAAAAAATGTCAGTGTATTAAAACTTGAAAGGCAAAACTTGATCGTGTAACCTCCAAGTAAGCTTGCGTAGCTAATTTCTTTTTACATGAATATGAAAAACTAAGTTTTATTACCAAAGCCAATAGGTAATTCAAACAATACACTTTTCAATCTTCGAATTTATTTATATAGAGTTATGTTATTTTATTTTTAATTGAAAATATTTGCTTGTGAAAAAGGTAAGTTTTAAATTTAAATATTAATAAAAAATAATTTACGCAAATAAATTTAACATTTTAGGAATATAAAATAAGATTTCAAGAGCCGGAAATATCAATAAATAGGAGGAAAAATATAAAATTAATTAATTAATTAATGCTAGATTGAAGAAAACACCTATCTGTACTAATTAAATATCGCTAGATAAATAAAAACTTATTTTCTTTTTAATTTTTGCAAACCCTTAACCTTCCTATTTCTTACAGCTGTTTATTAAATTTTTCTTTTTGTTCGTTCTTTTCTATTTTGCTCTTTAAACTTCATATTCAAATTCTCTTAAATTTCGTTTTGTTTTTTCCTTCATTCTTGGTAATTTTGTTTGTTTATCTTTTTTGAGCTGAACAGAATTGTACAATTTAATTTTATTATATTGCTAATTAATCACTTAACCGTAAAAGTTAAATAATAATAAATTGCAAGTTAAAAGAAACAAAATAGAATAACATTCACAAACAATCGCTAAACTAGCGTCACCAATAATCAGTCTTCCATTGGTGGTGATGTTGGCAGGTGCTGCATCATAACGTAAAAATATCCACATCATACCAATCGAAAAATATTTACTAAATAATAAGAAAAAAAACACATAAATTGTTTATTATACGTTGAGTTTGTTACAAGCTGCAACGTGGAACTAGAGTTGGTGAAATACTTTTTATCTAACAGAGAATTGCTGATAAAAGAAATGGTAAGTATTTGTTTTCTATATTTAAAGTAAAACTATTTTTGCCTAATTGGTTAGGTTTTTTTTTTGTGGTTAGTGAACTTCTGAAAAATGTTTAGTTTTATTTTACTAATTTGTTTTAAGTTCAATAAACTTTTTAAAAAACCGTTAATGCATGCACGCCACTAAAAATTTATGAATGTTTTAATTTATGCATTTTTTATTTACTTAACATAAAACAAATGGATAATATAGATTTTAAAATCAATAATGTGCAGTCGTTCTAATGCACAGTGGTTTTAGGGAATGAATTAAAAATGTATGTAGCAGTGAAACTGAATGATCTCAAAAATTATCATTATAGTTATTATTCATAGGCATAATAGATGTATCATGATTCATAGGTACATATTTAAAAAAATATAAATTAAGAATGAAATGAAAAATTGTACGCCAATGATTTATTATTTTTATGTAAATAAGTCTTCCCGCCAAACAACCGTTAGATCTAATTTGTTTGGAATTATTCGCTTTAATAACCACTGTTTACCAAAAACTCACATTTGAATCTTGAATAACCGTTTTTAAATTGTTTATACCTATTTTCTATTCAAAACACAAACTCTACCGGTTCAGACTGCATTTTATTTTAAAATAACTTGCTCTGTAAGACGGGTTTTTAAGATTTAATAGCCTTCACTGTTTATAAAGGTTTTGTGTCTTTGTTTCATTTGCTTAAACATATTTTTTTATTTCTGTTATATACATACATATAAACAGATATACTATTTCTAGACAAGTTACACCCCTTAGTTTTTGTTGGTATCTCAGCATAAATGCGACTTGAAATGATAAAGAAAGTGTTTCTCAAGCCAGTTAGGTTTATATGTATGTATGTAAGAGACACGTACTAGAAGACCTTGTGTGGAATTGTTAATAGCAAAACAGACAGAAAAAAACAAAAACAAAAAAAAAAACGCTCTACAAAACCGGTAACAATTTATATGCATTGTTGTGGTTGGTGGTATTTATTGGTTTTCCTTTTAGTCTACAAGTCTTAAAGAAAACATCAACATTTAGATGAGTTTTGATTGTGGTTACGTTGACACCTTTTGGTTGAAAAAATTTCAAAAATCTTCAAATATAAAATTCAATTTAAATCTAAATAAAATGGTGGGATGGCAGGTAAGAAATATTCTAAAAATATTGAAATGATGTTGTTGTGGTTCTATTAAATTAAATGTGTAATATAAGTGCGACGAAAGTACATGCAGAAAGCTTATCAAATATTGAGAGCAAACATAGATTTTTTAAACAATTAAAATAAAAAAATACTTACATCGTAAGTGTGAAATTTAAAAATTTTTAAATTAATTTTTCTTAGTTGGACTACTTTTGTTGCAATGGTCAAGAAGGAAAAGCAGATAGGGCGTCTGCGTATTCTGGAAAAAAGAACTGCGTTTGATATTCCTGATACAATTTTTTTTTATTGTATTTACTACTACACAATACATTACCCTATGTCTACTTGCTACATTTTGGTCACGATAAACGTCAAAATGTTTGTTAAGATAAATAACTATCAGGTATAGTCCCCATTTATTAGTACTACTAGATTGACCCGGTGCGCTTCGCTACCCCTGTCGATGTAAAAATCGGTTCAGCCGTTTAGTAATTATTGTTTAAAAACTAAAGGTACCAATTTTACCCGTTTTTCCCACTTTTTATCCCTTTCTGGTCCAACTATTGAAAAAATTTATAGCCTATTGACGCTTCCAAGTAAGGAACTATCTACGTTCCAAATTTCAATAAAATCGGTTCAGCCGTTTAGGCGTGATGCTCAAACAAACAAACAAACAAACTTACAAAGACATTTATATATTTATATAGATTGCTGCGTTATAACAAAATTGTTAGTGTTTTTGCTCAGACAACTTTGTTTTAAAAAATGGTATTTGTCAAGTATAGACAGGGTCTTATTCATACTAAATATATTTCTTAATTTTTTAGTTGGTTGATACATTACATATATTGAAATAATTAAATTGTGCTTTATTTTTTTAAATAAGCATTTTGCAGTTACATTCATACTAATTACATATACATACATAGTATGTGTTATCTGTTATAACAAGTGTTTTATTTGTTATCTTTAATTGCTATCTGTTTGAATCGTGTTATGTTTTTTGTGCATTTTTTTGTTTAATTAATTATTTTTGTTATTTATTGTTTTATTTTTAGGAAGAAACGTATCTTTATGACCCTGATTGGTTATTGAAATTGGATTTCCATCAAAGTCCTGCTAAATTTAATCCATTTATTTCTGCCGCTTGCCCAGGTGAATCTTGGCTAAAGGTTCGGCCCTTAAAGGATGGCGACTATGATCGTGGTTTCCTGCAGCTACTATCGCAGTTGACACATGTTGGTCCTGTCTCTAGAACGCAATTTTTAAGTGAGTTTTTATACCCTTCACCATGAGTAGTGGTAAGGGTATATATAAATTTGTCATTTGTAATTTCTACATTTTTCATTTGGGACCCCATAAAGTATATATCGATGGCTTAATATAGAAAGGTCGTATCTCGTTTTTTTTCAAAATCGGGTTTTTCACATATTCTGGTAGACAAAACTCAAATACTCCTCTCCTAAAAAATTCAGTTTCGTATGTTGACGAATAACAGATTTACAGTAATTTAAAAAAACCCTAACTCATTTCAATAATAGTTTGAAAAAAGGTCTAACTCATTTAATGTTGAATGCATATTTTTTGGTTTATATTAAAACAAACAACTTTTCTTAAAGTATATTTCGATATATTACACATTTTTAGTTGTTTATTTTTCACTTTCAGATTTTATTCAGTTTTTTCCTTCTCCTGTAAAGTAACTTAAGCCATCGATATATAAACTTTATTTCAACAAAATTTGGTTTCAGTATCTATCTTAAAGTATATAAGATTATAGCTAACTTACTTGTTCAAGCTTATAGTTTTAACAATAAATATTATAATTTCCAGCACGTTTTTCACAAATGAAAGCCAGTGGGGACTACTTTGTGACTGTCATAGAGGATACTCGCAAAAATGAAATTATTGGCGCTGCATCCTTGATTATAGAACGTAAATTTATACACAATTGTGCTATAGTAAGTATTAAAAAAAAAGAAAAATTATAAAAAATCGTAAATTAATTAAAAATTTATTTTTAGCGTGGTCGTTTGGAAGATGTGGTGGTAAATGATACATATCGAGGCAAACAATTGGGTAAACTGTAAGCATTAATAAATAATTAAAAGAAATCTTCCATTTTTTAACATCCATTTTTCTTTCTTTAAGCATTGTGGTAACTGTTTCCCTGTTGGCCCAATATTTGGGTTGCTATAAAATGTCTTTGGATTGTAAGGACAAATTGATAAAATTCTATGAAACCTTGGGTTATGTTTTAATACCCGGCAACTCCAATTCCATGACCATACGTTATGATGAATCTCCCGCTGTTAAACAGAATTTAACAGCATTTAATGGCGCTGGCAGTGAAGCTTGTCAAACCGTGAGCCTCGATTTTAACTCTTGACAATTAGCCGCCAGTACTGCCGCTAAATCAAAACTTTAAAAATTGTTTTAATTATAAACAAATACAGCTGTAAATATGACCAAATAAAATGCCATCATAAGATTGTAAATACAGCTGCTATTTTTTTAAGAAAAAGAACAAATAGTTTAACTTGATTTTTTAAATTTATTTGTTCTTTTTTTATGAGTGTTTATAATTCTCAAAACAATTTAAAGTTCTGATTTCTCAAAGTTTTGTTAGAGAGAGAATATTTTCTAATATTTTCTCGGCTTTGGGGGCAGTGCTGGCAGTAGTTGCTTGGCTAGTAGAAATTAGTCTTAGTCAAGTGTTATCTGCTTAAGTACTTAACTTAATTCTAAAACCAACCACTTTTTACAACATATTAACAAAAGTTTCCCAAATTATTTAAAAATTTCTTACAAACCTCATAATTTTTTTCTTTTCTTTAATGCCTTCTTGAAATTTGTAAAACAAAAAAACTACAGGTAGTTTGTATTTTACCTTTTAAAAGTACATTTATTAATTGAAAAAATATATATATTTTTATTATTAGAGTTATTGTGTATGTATTCTGTCATTATTATATGTTTGTATGTATAAAAACATTATGAAATTCTTTTAAAGTCTTAAAATTAATAGTAACCGTGATTTTTTTGGGGATAGTAAACATTAACTTAGTAAGTACATGATTTAGAAAACAAAATCAATCAACGAAATTTATTACTCTTTCGTCATTTCACTTAAAATTAATTATACTCACACAAATGACCACATTTGGGACACTTTGAATGATTGGCAAAATAATCCATGACATGCTTTATATGGCCACCATGTGAACAACCTTGACACCAGGCATATAAGCCTCTTACAATCAAACAGCATATAGAACATTTAGCCAAACGCATTGATTTACATTTCTGACAATACCATCCCACACTGCCACCCAATGGTCGACCACAATCGCCGCAATTTGTGTGAACACCGGTGGATTTTTGATTCAAGTCACGAACGGACCTCAGCCATGATAGATTCATAATGGTGCAGGCCTCATTCCACATTTGATAGCGATGCAATTGATCGATGTAGGTTTGAAACCAATGTTCCTGAAATAATATACCAAACAAAGTAGTAGCAAAGTAGCAAAAGAAAGCTTGATTTAGAATTTAAATATTCAAAATTTAATAAAATACCTAGATTTAGAATAACAATATTCAACCTATGAATGAAAAACAAGTAACCTCCATTAACACAAAGTCTGGTTAGGTGCTAACTAACAGTTATACTTTTGGTTAAAATTATTTTTGTATATAACTATTAGTTAACACATAACCAGGCTTCGTGTTAATGCTATACTTTGGAATTTTCGAACAGAACTTCGGATATTTAAAATCATTTAAATATTAAATTTATGTAGAAAATTTTCTAATTTAGTAATTTTATTACAACTAGAAATTTTCGAACTTAAGTTTGAATTATTCAAATTAGTGGAAATATTTATTTTTAGCTACTTTTCACATAAAAAAACTAAATTTTTAATTTAAAAATTAATAATTTAACAAAAAAATATATGTTTTTGGTAATTTCGAACTTAGTTAGAATTTTCGAAATTGTTGAAAATTAAAAAATATATATAAAAGAGAGTGATGTTATTTACTACGCTTATAACTCAAGAACGCCTGTGCCGATTGCGATGATTCGCACCAATTCTCCGGCCAAACAAGAAGAATACCCAAGAAAATTCCCGAAATATCCCCGAAAAAAAAACTATGAAGGAAATTTATTTTCCCACACAATGCTTTCAAGGTCAGTGATTTTATAAATTTAATTAAGTGGTGTACTCTGAAGCGAATGATTTGGTGTAAACAATGAAAGGAATACATTCCATCACATGTACAGTATAAAGCAAGTTTTCATATCATTTGATAAAACAAGTAAGCCACGGTTAATGCAACATTGTATTATAAAAGTTATTTAATATTTTCAATCGATGATAAACAGTTTTGTTTACTCTTGCATATTAGGTGAAAATCGCGAAGGGGTATCAACGTCTAGAGCCGCAGAAACGGAAAGAGAACGCGAATCACGACTTCAGAAAATGCGTCGCAGTGCATCTTCGTCGAAAGCTACAGTGACACCCCAAAAGCATATCGAAAGACTAGAAGCATATCGCTCGCGAATGGCACGATCAAGAAAATGAATCGATTTAAAGTTGTCAGTATTTCATTACAATAAGGATGATGACAACAGTAATCACAAGGTCGTACTGATTGGCACAATGTACAAACTTTTTCCAAGCTTTTCTTTCAATTGCTCCCGTCAGCAAGCTTAATGAGCAAATTCAATTGAAACTGCCTGGCGAAACAATGAAATACAAATCGATTGACATATTAATGAACGAAGAACAAGTCGTCAATTGTTCTACTGAATTTTTTGAATTAATTGGAACCAGCCGGAATGCTACTCCGCAACTTAAACGCATTAATTGAGGAAACAATCATCGGTGGCAGATTCGAAGACGTACCGCTGATTTCCATTGACTTTGACCATTTGAATTCAAGCGGCTACATATCACGTTTTGTCTTGCTTTGCTATAACCATTAACAAAGCACAAGGCCAATCGTTGACTTTTGCTGGCTTACATTTAGAAAAGTGTACCGAGTTGGTACACTAAATAGTTTATATATTCCAAATAAAAAAACGAAAGAGATTGTATATCCCCTGGCCTTAAGATGATTAATAATATAATATCCCATTTGCCTTAAATACATTAGTTTCTTTTTTTAAGTTTTTCTCATTTGACCACCTCATTCGCTGTCATCTGGCTACAGATACTTAATAAGTGTTTGGGGTGCGAAGTCAGGTCGGGGGAGTACGTGCTTTACGACACTGTATATTAAAACCGAGATCGAGATGTAATATAAAACAGATGCTTTCTAAGGACCAGCAAAGCGGACCGGGTTCAGCTAGTTAATAATAAATATTTTGCTATTATAGCTAAAATGACATTTTGGAAACATTTACAATTGTTAAAGGTTAGTTTGTTGATTTCAACAGACTCCGACTACGCTATCTATAACTATCCATAACAAAAATACTTCATTCTTCAGCAAATGAAAAATGTTGCAATTACAAACTTACCACGCATAGTGAAACTACTTACAATTAAATCCTCATCAATGGGTAAAAATTTACGATTCTCTCCCATAACAATCAAAATAGTCAAAGCAGTTTGAACATCACCGACATCATTTTGCAACATCAAGGCATCTGCCAAAAATTGATGAGGTTCCCACAATGGTATAGGAGGTATTGAGGAGATTTTTAAAACAGCCGGCAAATTTGGAGGCTAAATAAGACATCATAGACAAATTATAAAAATATATATGTATATAATCAAAACTTAAAACCCACCGGTGTCTTATCACGATTTTTCGCCTTAATATCCAATTGAGGTCTGGCTGCCTTTACATCACAATGCAAAGCCGTTTCAGGCAATGCCAAAGCTTTTGTAAAATCTGGTGGACCCACATAAATGAAACCATTACGCAGCGATTCAAAGTTATCGAAAGTGATTTCAGATAAAATTTGCGATTCCGTAAGTATAACGGAGCCATAGGGAGGATAAGTCTGTTTGCCGCCAGAACCACCACTGTCTGTTAAATTATCATCATCTTGAGATTTTATGTCGATTTGATCATCGGAACCATTAACATTGTTATTTTTATTGTGGTCCCATTTGGAGACATCGGTACTAACCACTTGAGCAGTACGACGAACATTTTGGGCGTTCTTTTGATTTGAAAACGAATTACGATGTTCGTATTTTTGTTTATTCATGTCATTGGAAGCATAACAAATGTCTATGAAATTCCAAAGAGTGGTGGCATTGTGCTTGCCATGTTTACGACACACATTTGCATTGTGTTTGCATATATCAGCCAGTTTTTTGCCAGTCAAAATTAATTCTTTGGCACAGCCTATAAAACATTCATGTTCTTTAATTTGTATGGAAGAGTTCTCGGGATCCATGTAGCCTATGAGCTAAAATGATATTATAAATAAAAACTTGTTTGCTAAAAGGATCAAAACTTACCGATGTATTTAATAAAAATCTACACATATCGGATTTACCAATATGAAATTGTTCCAAACCTGTTATGGATTTTTGTCTGGTACTGTTTAAATAAAAAAATATATACTTTGTTATAAATTTCAGTGTTGTTTTTTTCAACTCACAGCATAGCATTCGATTTAACGACTTGTGCCGCTGTTACAGGCATATAAAACTTCAATTTGTTGGCAAATGATATGTCTCCTTTACGTCCTAAACTAGCACCTTGCACATTAGCTTTTAGAGCTGGACGAGAAGCATCCTTAAAAGCATGTTTGTATATGGTAGAATCTTTACTGGTTGATAATAGGCAATATGAATCATTGCCTTTCCACGCTATGCCGGTTGTAACATCTGTGTGGTCATTAAATGAGGCGAAGGGTACAAAGGGACGACGTATATCCCAAATATGTATACTATAATCAACTACCAGAGAACAGCTGGCAATGTGGTATCTAAAAAAAAATTAAATTTAAATGTGACTTGATTTTGTTTAGGATGTTTTATATTTAGATACTTACGTTTTTTCCGGACGCCATTTTACCCTTCCCACAACAGCTATAGTGTGTATTGTATGTTCCAGTGATGCTTTGCCTTCCATATTCCAAATCTACAATTAGAAATTTCAAAATTATTAAAAATTCTCCTTACAAATTTCCAACAAAACCGAAACATTTTGTTTTATATGATATTATTTCTACCTTTATCTGTTTATCTCTACTACCAGTTGCTAACCAATTTTGAGTAGGATGCCAATCACAAGTATAAATTGGCTCCATATGGGCAGGAAATTGTAGCATACATTTCTCAGTTCTAAAATACATAAAAATTCATAAATAAAATGTGAATATATTTTATTTAATACAAATTATGTAAGACAATACCTTCTCAAATCCCACAGTTGCACAGTACCATTTTCCAAAACAGCCGAAAATAGATTATTACTATGAGGACTGAATTTCACATCTCTTACCGATTCGGAATTACTGTAAAATGTATTACAGGCTTTTTCGGCACGTGTATCGAAACATTTAATAGTACCATCCTGAGAACCCGAAATAAGCGTATTCACTTCCGTGTTATGAAAAGTGACAGCATGGGCAGTACGTTCGTGGTCATTATACACCAACCATTGTTTTTGTTTGCCAAATTTCGAAAGATCCCATACGGATACCACACCATTAGTGGCGGCTGTAGCTAAAATATTTGTATCCAAACTGCTCCAGGCTACATCATTGGAAGAATAGCTAAGGTTTTGATTTTTGCCACCGCGCATATTACACACCTCAGTGAAGCCATCATTATTGATTGCAAAGACCTTGAGTACTGGAATATTTTACAAAATATTAATCTTTATACCTATTTATCAATATTTTATTGTCTAGTACTTACGACTTCTGCCTGCTACAGCTATTTTATTGCAATCTCTATTTAGCACTAGAGCATTAGCATGGCCCTCTTGGCAAATGCGTAGCGAAACGGTCCCCGACTCTTCCAACATTTAAAGGCACTTGGAAAATACAGTTTTTATAGTTATTTTTAATTGTTTAGTTTTAAATTTACATACCACAACATAGAATGCTTAAAAAAAACGATAACAATAAACAAAAGTGAAGTGTGTCAAGATAGCAACGATATTTAGCAACGCCGGAAATGAAAATGAAAAATTTTATGGGAATTTACAAAAACGAAAATTAAAATTCCATGGAACGTGGGCAGTGCCACGGGAACAGCTATATGGGAGATGGTAGTATACATGGTATAGATTAAAAAAAGTGTTCCGTGCAAAAAATCTGCTCACCCATTCCTGAGAAAATTGTGTTCCTCCAGAGTGGTCAGAAATATATAAAAATTAATATTGCATGGAACGTGGTCAGTGCCACGAGGTTACCTATATTAGAGATGAATGTACACATGGTATAGATTAAAAAAAGTGTTCCGTGCAAAAAATCTGCTGGCCCATTTCAGAGATAATTGAGTTCCTCCAAATTGGTCAGAAAAAAATGGAATTTAATATTCCATGGAACGTGGGCAGTGCCACGAGGTTACCTATATTAGAGATGGAAGTATACAAGGTATAGATTAAAAAACGCTTTCCGTGCAAAAAATCTGCTGGCCCATTTCAGAGATAATTGAGTTCCTCCAAATTGGTCAGAAAAAAATGGAATTTAATATTCCATGGAACGTGGGCAGTGCCACGAGGTTACCTATATTAGGGATGGAAGTATACATGGTATAGATTAAAAAACGCTTTCCGTGCAAAAAATCTGCTGGCCCATTTCAGAGAAAATTGAGTTCCTCCAAATTGGTCAGAAAAAAATGGAATTTAATATTCCATGGAACGTGGCCAGTGCCACGAGGTTACCTATATTAGAGATGGAAGTATACATGGTATAGATTAAAAAACGCTTTCCGTGCAAAAAATCTGCTGGCCCATTTCAGAGAAAATTGAGTTCCTCCAAATTGGTCAGAAAAAAATGGAATTTAATATTCCATGGAACGTGGCCAGTGCCACGAGGTTACCTATATTAGAGATGGAAGTATACATGGTATAGATTAAAAAACGCTTTCCGTGCAAAAAATCTGCTGGCCCATTTCAGAGAAAATTGAGTTCCTCTAAATTGGTCAGAAAAAAATGGAATTTAATATTCCATGGAACGTGGCCAGTGCCACGAGGTTACCTACATTAGAGATGGAAGTATACATGGTATAGATTAAAAAACGCTTTCCGTGCAAAAAATCTGCTGGCCCATTTCAGAGAAAATTGAGTTCCTCCAAATTGGTCAGAAAAAAATGGAATTTAATATTCCATGGAACGTGGCCAGTGCCACGAGGTTACCTATATTAGAGATGAAAGTATACATGATATAGATTAAAAAACGCTTTCCGTGCAAAAAATCTGCTGGCCCATTTCAGAGAAAATTGAGTTCCTCTAAATTGGTCAGAAAAAAATGGAATTTAATATTCCATGGAACGTGGCCAGTGCCACGAGGTTACCTATATTAGAGATGGAAGTATACATGGTATAGATTAAAAAACGCTTTCCGTGCAAAAAATCTGCTGGCCCATTTCAGAGAAAATTGAGTTCCTCCAAATTGGTCAGAAAAAAATGGAATTTAATATTCCATGGAACGTGGCCAGTGCCACGAGGTTGCCTATATTAGAGATGGAAGTATACATGGTATAGATTAAAAAACGCTTTCCGTGCAAAAAATCTGCTGGCCCATTTCAGAGAAAATTGAGTTCCTCCAAATTGGTCAGAAAAAAATGGAATTTAATATTCCATGGAACGTGGCCAGTGCCACGAGGTTGCCTATATTAGAGATGGAAGTATACATGGTATAGATTAAAAAACGCTTTCCGTGCAAAAAATCTGCTGGCCCATTTCAGAGAAAATTGAGTTCCTCCAAATTGGTCAGAAAAAAATGGAATTTAATATTCCATGGAACGTGGCCAGTGCCACGAGGTTACCTATATAAGAGATGAAAGTATACATGGTATAGATTAAAAAACGCTTTCCGTGCAAAAAATCTGCTGGCCCATTTCAGAGAAAATTGAGTTCCTCTAAATTGGTCAGAGAAAAATGGAATTTAATATTCCATGGAACGTGGCCAGTGCCACGAGGTTACCTATATAAGAGATGAAAGTATACATGGTATAGATTAAAAAACGCTTTCCGTGCAAAAAATCTGCTGGCCCATTTCAGAGAAAATTGAGTTCCTCTAAATTGGTCAGAAAAAAATGGAATTTAATATTCCATGGAACGTGGCCAGTGCCACGAGGTTACCTATATTAGAGATGGAAGTATACATGGTATAGATTAAAAAACGCTTTCCGTGCAAAAAATCTGCTGGCCCATTTCAGAGAAAATTGAGTTCCTCTAAATTGGTCAGAAAAAAATTGAATTTAATATTCCATGGAACGTGGGCAGTGCCACGAGGTTACCTATATTATAGATGAATGTATACATGGTATAGATTAAAAAAAGCTTTCCGTGCAAAAAATCTGCTGGCCCATTTCAGAGATAATTGAGTTCCTCCAAATTGGTCAGAAAAAAATGGAATTTAATATTCCATGGAACGTGGCCAGTGCCACGAGGT
Organism: Calliphora vomitoria; assembly: GCA_942486065.2. Lineage (NCBI taxonomy): Eukaryota > Metazoa > Arthropoda > Insecta > Diptera > Calliphoridae > Calliphora > Calliphora vomitoria. Next base: position 31,468,378 of record OW818029.2, read on the forward strand.
TACCTATATCAGAGATGGAAGTATACATGGTATAGATTAAAAAACGCTTTCCGTGCAAAAAATCTGCTGGCCCATTTAAGAGATAATTGAGTTCCTCCAAATTGGTCAGAAAAAAATGGAATTTAATATTCCATGGAACGTGGGCAGTGCCACGGGGTTACCTATATTAGAGATGGAAGTATACATGGTATAGATTAAAAAACGCTTTCCGTGCAAAAAATCTGCTGGCCCATTTCAGAGAAAATTGAGTTCCTCTAAATTGGTCAGAAAAAAATTGAATTTAATATTCCATGGAACGTGGGCAGTGCCACGAGGTTACCTATATTATAGATGAATGTATACATGGTATAGATTAAAAAAAGCTTTCCGTGCAAAAAATCTGCTGGCCCATTTCAGAGATAATTGAGTTCCTCCAAATTGGTCCGAAAAAAATGGAATTTAATATTCCATGGAACGTGGGCAGTGCCACGAGGTTACCTATATTAGGGATAGAAGTACACGTAGTATAGATTAAAAAACGCTTTCCGTGCAAAAAATCTGCTGGCCCATTTCAGAGAAAATTGAGTTCCTCCAAATTGGTCAGAAAAAAATGGAATTTAATATTCCATGGAACGTGGGCAATGACACGAGGTTACCTATATTAGGGATAGAAGTATACATAGTATAGATTAAAAAACGCTTTCCGTGCAAAAAATCTGCTGGCCCATTTCAGAGAAAATTGAGTTCCTCCAAATTGGTCAGAAAAAAATGGAATTTAATATTCCATGGAACGTGGCCAGTGCCACGAGGTTACCTATATTAGAGATGGAAGTATACATGGTATAGATTAAAAAACGCTTTCCGTGCAAAAAATCTGCTGGCCCATTTCAGAGAAAATTGAGTTCCTCTAAATTGGTCAGAAAAAAATGGAATTTAATATTCCATGGAACGTGGCCAGTGCCACGAGGTTACCTATATTAGAGATGGAAGTATACATGGTATAGATTAAAAAACGCTTTCCGTGCAAAAAATCTGCTGGCCCATTTCAGAGAAAATTGAGTTCCTCCAAATTGGTCAGAAAAAAATGGAATTTAATATTCCATGGAACGTGGCCAGTGCCACGAGGTTACCTATATTAGAGATGGAAGTATACATGGTATAGATTAAAAAACGCTTTCCGTGCAAAAAATCTGCTGGCCCATTTCAGAGAAAATTGAGTTCCTCTAAATTGGTCAGAAAAAAATGGAATTTAATATTCCATGGAACGTGGCCAGTGCCACGAGGTTACCTATATTAGAGATGGAAGTATACATGGTATAGATTAAAAAACGCTTTCCGTGCAAAAAATCTGCTGGCCCATTTCAGAGAAAATTGAGTTCCTCCAAATTGGTCAGAAAAAAATGGAATTTAATATTCCATGGAACGTGGCCAGTGCCACGAGGTTGCCTATATTAGAGATGGAAGTATACATGGTATAGATTAAAAAACGCTTTCCGTGCAAAAAATCTGCTGGCCCATTTCAGAGAAAATTGAGTTCCTCCAAATTGGTCAGAAAAAAATGGAATTTAATATTCCATGGAACGTGGCCAGTGCCACGAGGTTACCTATATAAGAGATGAAAGTATACATGGTATAGATTAAAAAACGCTTTCCGTGCAAAAAATCTGCTGGCCCATTTCAGAGAAAATTGAGTTCCTCTAAATTGGTCAGAAAAAAATGGAATTTAATATTCCATGGAACGTGGCCAGTGCCACGAGGTTACCTATATTAGAGATGGAAGTATACATGGTATAGATTAAAAAACGCTTTCCGTGCAAAAAATCTGCTGGCTCATTTCAGAGAAAATTGAGTTCCTCTAAATTGGTCAGAAAAAAATGGAATTTAATATTCCATGGAACGTGGCCAGTGCCACGAGGTTACCTATATTAGAGATGGAAGTATACATGGTATAGATTAAAAAAAGCTTTCCGTGCAAAAAATCTGCTGGCCCATTTCAGAGATAATTGAGTTCCTCCAAATTGGTCAGAAAAAAATGGAATTTAATATTCCATGGAACGTGGGCAGTGCCACGAGGTTACCTATATTAGAGATGAATGTATACATGGTATAGATTAAAAAAAGCTTTCCGTGCAAAAAATCTGCTGGCCCATTTCAGAGATAATTGAGTTCCTCCAAATTGGTCAGAAAAAAATGGAATTTAATATTCCATGGAACGTGGGCAGTGCCACGAGGTTACCTATATTAGAGATGGAAGTATACAAGGTATAGATTAAAAAACGCTTTCCGTGCAAAAAATCTGCTGGCCCATTTCAGAGAAAATTGAGTTCCTCTAAATTGGTCAGAAAAAAATTAAATGTATTATTCCATGGAACTTGTCCAGTTCCATAGTTTAACCTATATGTAAGCTACATGCTATTAATAATAATCAAACATCCCTGTTTATTTTCCCACCAGAATATATAATGCAACTCTGAGTGTTAGCAAAAATGCTAACATTTTAGCGGGAAAAATATTTTTTAGCTACAATGTTGCAATCTAGCTATTTTTTTATATGAATTTATGAGAAATTTTGGAAATAAATTTAAAAATATTTTTAATCAATGTTAATTTACTATTCTGAAGTTGTTAGTTTAAAACAGCTCTTTTGAATTAAAATTATATTTTCTTAATATTAATTCCAAATTTTCAATTTGTCAAAAATAATTTGTAAAAAAATAATAAAATGTGTTGTTTTATTCATGGAGGAACTCAATTTTCTCTGAAATGGGCCAGCAGATTTTTTGCACGGAAAGCGTTTTTTAATCTATACCATGTATACTTCCATCTCTAATATAGGTAACCTCGTGGCACTGGCCACGTTCCATGGAATATTAAATTCCATTTTTTTCTGACCAATTTAGAGGAACTCGATTTTCTCTGAAATGGGCCAGCAGATTTTTTGCACGGAAAGCGTTTTTTAATCTATACCATGTATACTTCCATCTCTAATATAGGTAACCTCGTGGCACTGGCCACGTTCCATGGAATATTAAATTCCATTTTTTTCTGACCAATTTGGAGGAACTCAATTTTCTCTGAAATGGGCCAGCAGATTTTTTGCACGGAAAGCGTTTTTTAATCTATACCATGTATACTTCCATCTCTAATATAGGTAACCTCGTGGCACTGACCACGTTCCTTGGATTATTAAATTCCATTTTTGTTTTAATCGTTTTGGAGGAACTCAATTTTTTCTGAAATGGGCCAGCAGATCTGTTGTACGGAAAACGTTTTTTAATCTATACCATGTATACTTCCATCTCTAATATAGGTAACCTCGTGGCACTGCCCACGTTCCATGGAATATTAAATTCCATTTTTTTCTGACCAATTTAGAGGAACTCAATTTTCTCTGAAATGGGCCAGCAGATTTTTTGCACGGAAAGCTTTTTTTAATCTATACCATGTATGCTTCCATCTCTAATATAGGTAACCTCGTGGCACTGCCCACGTTCCATGGAATATTAAATTCCATTTTTTTCTGACCAATTTAGAGGAACTCAATTTTCTCTGAAATGGGCCAGCAGATTTTTTGCACGGAACACTTTTTTTAATCTATACCATGTATACTTCCATCTCTAATATAGGTAACCTCGTGGCACTGGCCACGTTCCATGGAATATTAAATTCCATTTTTCTCTGACCAATTTGGAGGAACTCAATTTTCTCTGAAATGGGCCAGCAGATTTTTTGCACGGAAAGCTTTTTTTAATCTATACCATGTATGCTTCCATCTCTAATATAGGTTACCTCGTGGCACTGCCCACGTTCCATGGAATATTAAATTCCATTTTTTTCTGACCAATTTGGAGGAACTCAATTTTCTCTGAAATGGGCCAGCAGATTTTTTGCACGGAAAGCTTTTTTTAATCTATACCATGTATACATTCATCTATAATATAGGTAACCTCGTGGCACTGCCCACGTTCCATGGAATATTAAATTCCATTTTTTTCTGACCAATTTAGAGGAACTCAATTTTCTCTGAAATGGGCCAGCAGATTTTTTGCACGGAAAGCGTTTTTTAATCTATACCATGTATACTTCCATCTCTAATATAGGTAACCTCGTGGCACTGGCCACGTTCCATGGAATATTAAATTCCATTTTTTTCTGACCAATTTGGAGGAACTCAATTTTCTCTGAAATGGGCCAGCAGATTTTTTGCACGGAAAGCGTTTTTTAATCTATACCATGTATACTTCCATCTCTAATATAGGTAACCTCGTGGCACTGGCCACGTTCCATGGAATATTAAATTCCATTTTTTTCTGACCAATTTAGAGGAATTCAATTTTCTCTGAAATGGGCCAGCAGATTTTTTGCACGGAAAGCGTTTTTTAATCTATACCATGTATACTTTCATCTCTAATATAGGTAACCTCGTGGCACTGGCCACGTTCCATGGAATATTAAATTCCATTTTTTTCTGACCAATTTGGAGGAACTCAATTATCTCTGAAATGGGCCAGCAGATTTTTTGCACGGAAAGCTTTTTTTAATCTATACCATGTATGCTTCCATCTCTAATATAGGTAACCTCGTGGCACTGGCCACGTTCCATGGAATATTAAATTCCATTTTTTTCTGACCAATTTGGAGGAACTCAATTTTCTCTGAAATGGGCCAGCAGATTTTTTGCACGGAAAGCGTTTTTTAATCTATACCATGTATACTTCCATCTCTAATATAGGTAACCTCGTGGCACTGGCCACGTTCCATGGAATATTAAATTCCATTTTTTTCTGACCAATTTAGAGGAACTCGATTTTCTCTGAAATGGGCCAGCAGATTTTTTGCACGGAAAGCGTTTTTTAATCTATACCATGTATACTTCCATCTCTAATATAGGTAACCTCGTGGCACTGACCACGTTCCTTGGATTATTAAATTCCATTTTTGTTTTAATCGTTTTGGAGGAACTCAATTTTTTCTGAAATGGGCCAGCAGATCTGTTGTACGGAAAACATTTAAATTAAGTAGAATGTCTACATAGTTAGATTTATATATATAATATTTCTCTTTCATAAGTCAAAAGTATTATAAACATACTTATATTTGTCTATTCTAAGTTGAATATTAGTATTAAATTTAATGTATTTCACATAATTAACAAAAACATTTTCTTTATCATACATTAATGCTGTAAATAAATAAACTCAATGTTGTGTTTTTAGTAGTTTTAATGAATTAACATTAAAAACTAATTTTAATTAGTACCTGATTTGTATAGAAACTTTAGAAAATATTTATAAATGTATTTCCAAAATTTCTCATAAATTCATATAAAAAAATAGCTAGATCGCAACATTGTAGCTAAAAAATATTTTTCCCGCTAAAATGTTAGCATTTTTGCTAACACTCAGAGTTGCATTATATATTCTGGTGGGAAAATAAACAGGGATGTTTGATTATTATTAATAGCATGTAGCTTACATATAGGTTAAACTATGGAACTGCCTACGCCCCATGAAATATTAAATTAATAATTTGTCTGACCAATTTAGAGGAACTCAGTTTTAATCAATACCATGTATACATTGATCTCTAATATAGGTAACCTAGTGGCACTGGACAAGTTCCATGGAATAATACATTTAATTTTTTTCTGACCAATTTCGAGGAACTCAATTTTCTCTGAAATGGGCCGGCAGATTTTTTGCACGGAAAGCGTTTTTTAATCTATACCATGTATACTTTCATCTCTAATATAGGTAACCTCGTGGCACTGACCACGTTCCATGGAATATTTAATTCCATTTTTTTCTGACCATTTTGGAGGAACTCAATTTTCTTTGAAATGGGCCAGCATATTTTTTGCACGGAAAGCTTTTTTTAATCTATACCATGTATACATTCATCCCTAATATAGGTAACCTAGTGGCACTGGCCACGTTCCATGGAATATTAAATTCCATTTTTTTCTGACCATTTTGGAGGAACTCAATTTGCTCTGAAATGGGCCAGCAGATTATTTGCACGGAAAGCTTTTTTTAATCTATACCATGTATGCTTCCATCTTTAATATAGGTGACCCCGTGGCACTGCCCACGTTCCATGGAATATTAAATTCCATTTTTGTCTGACCAATTTGGAGGAACTCAATTTTCTCTGAAATGGGCCAGCAGATTTTTTGCACGGAAAGCTTTTTTTAATCTATACCATGTATGCTTCCATCTCTAATATAGGTTACCTCGTGGCACTCCCCACGTTCCATGGTATGTTAAATACCATTTATTTCTGACCAATTTGGAGGAACTCAATTTTCTCTGAAATGGGCCAGCAGATTTTTTGCACGGAAAGCTTTTTTTAATCTATACCATGTATGCTTCCATCTTTAATATAGGTTACCTCGTGGCACTGGCCACGTTCCATGGAATATTAAATTCCATTTTTTTCTGACCAATTTAGAGGAACTCAATTTTCTCTGAAATGGGCCAGCAGATTTTTTGCACGAAAAGCGTTTTTTAATCTATACCATGTATACTTTCATCTCTAATATAGGTAACCTCGTGGCACTGACCACGTTCCATGGAATATTTAATTCCATTTTTTTCTGACCATTTTGGAGGAACTCAATTTTCTCTGAAATGGGCCAGCATATTTTTTGCACGGAAAGCTTTTTTTAATCTATACCATGTATACATTCATCCCTAATATAGGTAACCTCGTGGCACTGGCCACGTTCCATGGAATATTAAATTCCATTTTTTTCTGACCAATTTGGAGGAACTCAATTATCTCTGAAATGGGCCAGCAGATTTTTTGCACGGAAAGCGTTTTTTAATCTATACCATGTATACTTCCATCTCTAATATAGGTAACCTCGTGGCACTGCCCACGTTCCATGGAATATTAAATTCCATTTTTTTCTGACCAATTTAGAGGAACTCAATTTTCTCTGAAATTGGCCAGCAGATTTTTTGCACGGAAAGCGTTTTTTAATCTATACCATGTATACTTTCATCTCTAATATAGGTAACCTCGTGGCACTGGCCACGTTCCATGGAATATTAAATTCCATTTTTTTCTGACCAATTTGGAAGAACTCAATTATCTCTGAAATGGGCCAGCAGATTTTTTGCACGGAAAGCGTTTTTTAATCTATACCATGTATGCTTCCATCTCTAATATAGGTAACCTCGTGGCACTGCCCACGTTCCATGGAATATTAAATTCCATTTTTTTCTGACCAATTTGGAGGAACTCAATTTTCTCTGAAATGGGCCAGCAGATTTTTTGCACGGAAAGCGTTTTTTAATCTATACCATGTATACTTCCATCTCTAATATAGGTAACCTCGTGGCACTGGCCACTTTCCATGGAATATTAAATTCCATTTTTTTCTGACCAATTTTGAGGAACTCAATTATCTCTGAAATGGGCCAGCAGATTTTTTGCACGGAAAGCTTTTTTTAATCTATACCATGTATACATTCATCTATAATATAGGTAACCTCGTGGCACTGCCCACGTTCCATGGAATATTAAATTCCATTTTTTTCTGACCAATTTGGAGGAACTCAATTATCTCTGAAATGGGCCAGCAGATTTTTTGCACGGAAAGCTTTTTTTAATCTATACCATGTATGCTTCCATCTCTAATATAGGTAACCTCGTGGCACTGGCCACGTTCCATGGAATATTAAATTCCATTTTTTTCTGACCAATTTGGAGGAACTCAATTATCTCTGAAATGGGCCAGCAGATTTTTTGCACGGAAAGCGTTTTTTAATCTATACCATGTATACTTCCATCTCTAATATAGGTAACCTCGTGGCACTGGCCACGTTCCATGGAATATTAAATTCCATTTTTTTCTGACCAATTTGGAGGAACTCAATTTTCTCTGAAATGGGCCAGCAGATTTTTTGCACGGAAAGCGTTTTTTAATCTATACCATGTATACTTCCATCTCTAATATAGGTAACCTCGTAGCACTGCCCACGTTCCATGGAATATTAAATTCCATTTTTTTCTGACCAATTTGGAGGAACTCAATTTTCTCTGAAATGGGCCAGCAGATTTTTTGCACGGAAAGCGTTTTTTAATCTATACCATGTATACTTCCATCTCTAATATAGGTAACCTCGTGGCACTGGCCACGTTCCATGGAATATTAAATTCCATTTTTTTCTGACCAATTTGGAGGAACTCAATTTTCTCTGAAATGGGCCAGCAGATTTTTTGCACGGAAAGCTTTTTTTAATCCATACCATGTATACATTCATCTCTAATATAGGTAACCTCGTGGCACTGACCACGTTCCATGCAATATTAAATTTTATATATTTCTGACCACTCTGGAGGAACGCAATTTTCTCTGGAATGGGTGAGCAGATTTGTTGCACGGAACACTTTTTTTAATCTATACCATGTATACTACCATCTCCCATATAGCTGTTCCCGTGGCACTGCCCACGTTCCATGGAATTTTAATTTTCGTTTTTGTAAATTCCCATAAAATTTTTCATTTTCATTTCCGGCGTTGCTAAATATCGTTGCTATCTTGACACACTTACAAAAGTGCAATTTGTCCGATAAAACATATGTTTTTGATAACACTTTCCTCTCTTCCGTTATGGAGCTTGTCAAACATCATGAATTTCTCTTAAATTCTCTTCCAAATGTTCCTTATCTGTTGCAGGGCTTACAGGTTTTGATATTATTGACATAAATACAAGCAAAGTGGCAACATATCATGCATACAAAATAATTTATTCATTAAGCCAGAGGTTAATTTTCGTAAGGCCTTTCAACTGACGTAAAATGTTAAAAAGGTTCCCGCTAATGTTCTATAATTGAAACAAAAAGTCTACTTTTTTAAATTTTTTAAAAGTTGACTTTTCAAAATTTCAACTTTTTTAAATTTACGTTTCTAATAGTTAGATTTCAATTTATAAAATAGTAGGCAAATTTACATTACTGATTTTACATGTTTATTGTCAAACACTTTTCTATCCAATTCGAATTAAAACGTAAGAATATTACAAAAATTTTTATAAGATATCCAAATTGCAGGTTATTATTCAATTTCTGTCAAAGAAGTTAACACAACATGTCAACGGTTGTTTTTAAACAATTAGTTTTTTTTTTTTAAACAAGCATTAAAAACTTATATATGACAAAAAAGGTCATGTTAATCTCGTATAATAAATTATTATTATCCCAAAATACCTCAATATAAACACTTATATATTTTATTGGTAACCCTACGTTTTTCTCATTTCTTTTTGTTCGTAAACACAACGTTTTCTTCTTTAATTACAGCGCCAATATTATTCTTAAAATCTTAACATACTCTCTCTAGAATTTTTATCTGCACTTTCTTTTGTTGAAAACATGATTTAATTATTGTTAAAAAAAAATAAAAATTAATAGCAAATTAAATATTGGTAAGTGTTAAAATAAAAACAATAATTTTGTATGTTGATGCGGAGGAATGAGGAGATGCAAGTCAGCTGTTGCGTCTAACAACGGCAGCGACAGCAGACTGTGGAAATTTTCTTTCTCAAATTTGCTTTTTTTATTATTAAATATTTCACTTAATTGTTTGTTGTTCATTAACATTTTCTTGTGTTTTGTTTATTTTTCTTTTAAGTTACAAACGATCAAATAGTTAAATAAACTACTTAAATGCTGCTTTAAATCAAAGCAAAGAGTGTGTTTGTAATTTAAATAGAGATAAAAATAGGAACATTTATTAAGAGACGTCATGCCGGACATTAAAGTAACACCTTTGGGAGCTGGTCAAGATGTGGGACGCAGTTGTTTGCTTTTATCGATGGGCGGTAAAAATATCATGTTAGATTGTGGCATGCATATGGGCTACAATGATGAACGACGTTTTCCCGATTTCTCGTATATTGTGCCAGACGGTCCCATCACCAGTCATATTGATTGTGTTATCATTTCTCATTTCCATTTGGGTAAGTAGGGGCTAATTACTTCTTGTGTCTAAAAACTTAAGATGTATTATTGTTGTATCTATAGATCATTGTGGCGCTTTGCCTTATATGTCCGAAATGGTGGGCTATTCTGGTCCCATCTATATGACCCATCCTACTAAAGCTATAGCTCCCATTTTGCTTGAAGATATGCGTAAAGTGGCCGTAGAACGTAAAGGTGAATCGAATTTTTTCACCACTCAAATGATTAAGGATTGCATGAAAAAAGTGACTGCTGTGACCTTGCATCAAAGTGTCATGGTTGACAGTGAATTGGAGATCAAAGCGTATTATGCCGGCCATGTGTTGGGAGCCGCTATGTTCTGGATACGCGTGGGATCACAATCTGTGGTCTATACGGGAGATTATAATATGACGCCCGATCGTCATTTGGGTGCCGCCTGGATAGATAAATGCCGACCAGACTTGTTGATCTCCGAATCTACTTATGCCACCACTATACGAGACTCCAAACGTTGCCGTGAGCGTGATTTTTTGAAAAAGGTACATGAGTGTGTGGCTAAAGGTGGAAAAGTACTCATTCCAGTTTTTGCCTTGGGTAGAGCCCAGGAGTTGTGTATTTTATTGGAAACTTATTGGGAGCGCATGAACCTAAAGTATCCAATTTACTTTGCTGTGGGCCTTACCGAAAAAGCCAACACTTATTACAAGATGTTTATTACCTGGACAAATCAGAAAATTCGTAAAACCTTCGTCACCCGCAATATGTTCGATTTCAAACACATTAAACCGTTTGATAAGACTTATATCGATAATCCTGGAGCCATGGTCGTCTTTGCTACCCCGGGTATGTTGCATGCCGGTTTGTCGCTGCAGATTTTTAAAAAGTGGGCTCCCAATGAAAACAATATGGTAATTATGCCTGGTTATTGTGTCCAGGGTACGGTGGGCAACAAAATTTTAAGTGGCGCCAAAAAAGTGGAGTTTGAGAATCGTCAGGTGGTGGATGTTAAAATGTCGGTGGAGTATATGAGTTTTTCTGCTCATGCTGATGCTAAAGGTACATTTAGATTTATTTGTATACTAATTTTTTATAATGTTAAATATCTTATTAAAATATACTACTATTTGTACTTTTTTATGATAACAAAATTTATTTTTATAAAATATTTTCAGGCATTATGCAACTTATACAAAACTGTGAACCCAAAAATGTGATGCTCGTTCATGGTGAAGCTGAAAAGATGCAATTTTTACGCACAAAAATCCGCGAAGAATTCAACATTGAAACATACATGCCGGCCAATGGTGAAACTTCCGTTATTTCCACTCCCGTTAAAATACCAGTAGACGCCTCAGTCTCTCTGCTCAAAGCGGAAACCCGTATTTACAATGCCCAACCACCCGATCCCAAACGTAGACGTTTAATACATGGCGTTCTAGTTATGAAAGATAATCGTATAATGCTACAAAATCTCACCGAAGCTTTAAAGGAAATTGGTATTAATCGTCATGTAATGCGTTTCACATCCAAAGTTAAAATGGATGATCCTGGTCCGAAGATACGTACGGGAGAGAAATTATTGGCCTTACTACAGGAGAAACTAACCGGTTGGACGGTGACAATGCAGGAAAACTGTACAATTGTTGTTGAATCGGTGGAGATTAAAATCGAAGAAGATGAAAAGGATGTTAAACATAAAACTCTCTTGATAACATGGACTAATCAAGATGAAGATATTGGTGCATACATATTGAATATGCTGCAAAATATGTGTTAGTCAAAAAAATGTCTTATTAAAAAAAATACTAGTATATGATTAATTTTCTACTATATTTCGAACGAATGAATGTTTAAATTTTGTAAAATATGACTGAAATAAATATGGAAATGTTATATGTATATATTTTTTTTTTTAGGAACCCTTCACCATGAGTGATAAGGGTATATATAAGCTTGTCATTCTGTTTGTAATTTATACATTCTGGATCGTAATAGATAGCGCAGTCGATATAGCCACGTTCGTCTGTGTTGAAATCAACTTTCCGAAGTCTCCAAATATCGTACATACATGATTAATACGTCAGTATATCCGCTATAGTACTGGTTCATTTGCTATTTAAATTCGCGAAAATAGGCCCATAAATGGCTGAGATATATCTCGATTTTTGATATACATCCGGATTACTTTCGTTGACGTAGACATTTCTAAGACCTTTCCAACAACTCGTCGTTATCAATTTCATCAATAAAAAAATAAATTTGAATGTAAAATGTTAAAAAACCAAAAGTTTAACTTTGACCTTAAATTCCTCGAAACTGTATAGTTCAAGAATTTATCTGTACATTAAAAGAAATATTAAAATATCTCAATCGGTTCAAAAGTTAGAGTTTTGGACAATGAAAAACGATTCTGAGCCACTGTGCGACGTATACAACGCTATGGAAATTAGGTCCGACAATGGGTCAAAATAGGAAAAAATATATATTTAACGCGGATTTTATTTTCCTAAAAAATTGTTTTTCTCCAAATATATTTGTTTCACTGAAATTGTTTTTTACTTATAATCTTTATCTTGAAGATTTGGCATAGCCGAAGGTATTATGTTCGAAAATCGATTTTCGAAATCAAAAAAGGCTGCTGTGATGAATTGATCTTCGAAAAATATAATGAAATGGCGTTTACAAAATGATGTACCGAGGCTTCTAACGTGCATAATACCTTCTATGACATAGGGTAACATAGAGACGAGACATAATTGTCAAAAACCTAACTCTTGCAACAACAAAATACATGCTAGTCAATGTATGTATTTTGTTGTTGCATCAAACATATGATTTGTTGCTTTTTTGTAAGACAAATCCTCTCTATGTTGTAGGGTATTTAATTCCGGAAGGCATCCTCTACTGTCGCCGACCATCACAAACCTAAACAAAATGTTTCGAAAATACATTAGATGTAAAAACTATAAAAACATATTTTGTAACGTGCATAATTTTAAAATAAATCTTGTTTCATTATGAAAAAAAAAAATTCTTAAGATTCTACAGAATAATGTAGCGAAATATAAAAATATAAAGATTTTTATGAAAAGATATCTTAAGCTTAAATAGATATGATTTAATTGAAATAAAATACAATAACTCACAAAATTTTAAACAACTAATAGTACTCTCTTTCAACTTTTATTATATTAATAAAATAAAATTAAAGCTTCTTATAACAAAAGTACCTATTGAAACAAAATGAAAACGAAACAATTTTATTAACTATTCCCACTGTCAATTTCACGTCTCAAATCGTGTATAAACATAAAATGTCAAACGACACAGATGACACAAAGTTTAGTTGTCAAGAAAAATAAATTCGCATACGTCATGAAAAGTTTGTGAAAAATTAAGAATTTATACAAAAATATGAAAAATTTTACAATAAATTGTACATTAAATGAAACTTTAATTTGTGACATTTAAGTGTGGCTACAAATCGTTCACGAAAATCAAATTTGAAACGGAGAAAATTGGATAAGAACATTTTGCTTCAGAGGTGACGGTGTAAAGAAAAAGAGTGAAGAAGCAGAAAAGTAAAAAAGCAACAACGTACGAAGGGCGATCATAAAAACAAACGGGAAAAACAAAAGATTTTTTTTTGTATTTCACCAACAAACACCAGCAGCTGTTAAAAAGAAAAATTGCGAAATTTTTGTCGAAAAATATTAGCAGCAAAGAAAACAGTAGCTATAAACGCAGCGATAAACATTTAGTTAAGTTTAATTTGTTTGCTAAGTAGAAATTTGTAACAAAATATTTGGGCGACGAGCAAAGCACATGATGTGGTCGTTCTTCTCGCGCGACTCTTCCAAGGACTTTCCTTATGATATTGGCGAACCAGTGGCGGGCTTCGAAGCACATTCCATATGGACACTGCATAAGGCCAAACGTAAGGGGACGCTGGAAGAAGTGTCGGTATTTGTGTTCGATTTGCGTAGTGGGTCAGATGCCAAGTGCGAGTTGGCAAAGGCCTCGTTGAAGAGATTGAAGACTCTTAGACATCCTAGTATATTACAATTTTTAGATTCATTGGAAACGGATAAAATGTTGTATGTTGCCACCGAGCTGGTTGAGCCCTTGGGAACACACATACAAAAACTATCCACAGACGGTCCGCAGAAGGACCTGTATTTGGCCTGGGGTATATTTCAAATAACGGTAAGTGTAGAAGGATATTCTATGTAAATTTAACAAATAAATATTTGTTTGTAACCATTTATTTTTATTACAGAGAGCTTTATCTTTTCTTAACAATGATGGCAGTCTGAGACACAATAATGTTTCGGTGTGGTCTGTGTTTGTAAACTCTTCGGGAGAATGGAAATTGGGCAGCTTAGAGTATGTCTCACCAGCCGATGGTAATCCCATGCCACCTATTAAAGTGCCACCTTCTTTGGAGGTCTATGATCCCCCAGAGAAAAATGATCAATCCAAATTAAAAGCCGCCACAAAATGGTATACTTTTTTATAGATTATACTTAAACTTTTGTTAAAACTTTAATTTCATATTACAGCTCTGCTGACATGTGGGGTTTAGGCTGCTTGGTATGGGAATCTTTTAATGGCCCTTTGCGTTCTCGCAGCAGTCTCAAAGATATCGATAATATACCCAAATCTCTGCAGTCTTTATACTGCGAACTAGTGGGCGCTTCTCCGTCGAACCGTCCCAATCCTGCAGATATTATAACTAGATGCCGTAAACCGGGTGGTTTTTTTAAAAATGATTTAGTGGACACATTACTGTTTTTGGAAGAAATTCAAATAAAAGATAAGGCAGAAAAGAATCGTTTCTTTTCGGGTCTTACTTTGCATTTGGACAATTTTCCTGGCAATGTGTGCAAGTAAGTTTAGTAATACATACACAATGATGTTGCAAGCAAACAATTTCCTGAGTGTGATAAGCTTAAATTATTTATTGTTTTTTGTTTCTTTTTTAAGGCACAAAATTTTACCCCAACTGATAACAGCGTATGAGTATGGTGATGCTGGTTCAGCTGTATTGGCGCCTATGTTTAAGGTAGGCGGAAAGCGATTTTAATTTTTTGTTTATAAACCATTTAAAAAAAGATGTAAACGTTAACTTAAAATTATTATGTTTTTAAGATTAAAATTTTTATGAAAACAAAATACAAAAATTATGAAGATTAATTTCGAATTTTGAATTTTAAAAAAATTATTTTTTTTTGAAATTTTCTGTTACCTCCTTATACTTGCAAAAGTACCAACAAAGAATTTAACTTAACTATTTTGTTTATTGTTTTCTCTTTTTAGTTGGGAAAACTTTTGGATGAAGCTGAATATCAAAAACGTATTGTACCCTGTGTCGTTAAATTATTTGCCTCCACAGATCGTGTAACACGATCTCGTCTTTTGCAACAATTAGAATTATTTATTGCTCATCTACAGCCACAAGTGGTGAATGAACAAATTTTTCCACAAGTAGCTCATGGATTTTTAGATACGAATGCCACCATACGAGAGCAAACTGTTAAAGTAAGTTTATCGATTTTACATACTAATTTAATTAATAGCACAATTTTTCAAACAGTCAGTTATACACTTGGCTCCTAAATTAAATTATAATAATTTAAATGTTGAAGTATTACGCCATTTTGCCCGATTACAAGCAAGAGATGACCAGGGTGGTATTCGAACCAATACTACAGTGTGTTTGGGTAAAATAGCACCACATTTGCATCCGCAGGTGAGTAAAAGAGATAACTGTTTTGCGTGTAAATTTCCATAAGTGGAAGTTAGTAGCTCTAATCTAATTAATGTAATATTTAAAAAAAGGTACGACAACGTGTTTTGGTGTCAGCCTTTATCAGAGCCATGCGAGATCCTTTTCCTCCTGCTCGTGTGGCCGGTGTTTTAGCCTTAGCAGCTACCCAACAATACTTCTTATTAAAGTAAGTTTATGACAATTATTTGTTTTTATAAATCATAATATATTTTGCATTGTTTATTTTAAAACATTACAGTGAAGTAGCAAATCGTGTCTTACCTGCATTGTGTTCGCTTACTATAGATCCTGAAAAGTCGGTTCGCGAGCCAGCCTTTAAAACTATACGTGGTTTTCTAGGAAAACTGGAAAAAGTTTCTGAAGATCCCAGTCTAAGAGAAACTATGGGTAAATAGCTATAAAATATAGCAAAAATTAGTTTAAAATTATTTATATTACAGAAGCAGATGTTCATACCGCAACGCCCTCAATTGGCAATGCAGCGGCCACTTGGGCGGGATGGGCTGTAACAGCAGTCGCCTCGAAATTTTATCGTAGTCAAAGTGATTCCTCTAGACCCCGACCTCCACTGACCGGACGTAATTTATCAAAGCCGGCTTCATTAGGTAAAATCTGCATAAATGCTAGAAAAATGTCAAAAAATATTTTAATATTTTTATTCAAAAACATTACAGAACAACCTTCTAGCAGTAGTTTATCAACGACCACCTCATCAGTAACGTCCATGACTTCATTGGAACATGAAAGTAATGATACATCAGCATCGGCTTCTGATTATGGCAATAATGACTGGGACAATGAGAATTGGGGTGAAATGGATGTAAGTTTAATTTGTTTGGCTTTAACTTAGTAAATTATAAGAATTGAAACTTTAACTTATTGTTAGACATCACAGGATCCGAGTTCACCAATGGTTGGTTCACCCAATAATGGTCCCCTAAATGCCTCTACAACATTAGCTGAAGTTAGGGATGGGTGGGATAATGAGGAATGGGGCAGTCTGGAAGAAGATCCGGTAATTTATTTAATATTTAAAAAGAAACAATATTTTCTAATTAAATTAAATGTATTTTATTAATTTGTTTTGTTTTTAGGGCGAGGAAGAAGCTCAAGAGCAGGAGCAACAGCAGCTACAACAATTACGACAATCACCTTTAAGACCGCATCAACAACAATTACAACAACACCAATTAAATGAACTTATCGAACCCTTGGCCAAGCTCAACTCTCACAATACATCGCCCTCGAAACAGCCACAACAATCCACAATGTCAACGACGGCCACTTTATCAGCAAATTTACGACCAAACGATTTGTCAACAAATTTATCTTCGCTCAGCAATACTATAAATACATCACCAACGCCATTCCTTAATTGCAACAATGTCAGTCCCCCTCAAATGAAATCACCGCAACATCATGTTAATAATTCAACGAATAATGCTAACTGGAATAGCGACTCATGGGCTGATGGTGAATTCGAACCAATTGATGAACCAATGACGGGTAAGTCAATATTACTCTTTTTTTTATATACATATGTATATTTGCTTTCTCTATTGCTTGATATTTATGTGGTATATAAAGGTTTTTTTTTTTTTTTTTTTTGCTCTACCTTTCAAATTTAAATCACAAGTTATCATTTTTTAAACAGCACTGATCATATTGACGATATTTTGTTTTAAAAAAAGTACTCATGTGTTCATTTCATTTTAAAATTTATACTCTTTCATTTCTGTTTATGTCTTTTTAACAATTTGCTTTATAATTTTGATGTTAACATTTTAATTTTATTGGTATTTGTATGTAATTTAACATTATATTTTATTTCTATTTGTATCATTATAATTATAAAAAATATGTATGCATTTATATAAACATTTTATACTAACTAACATTTTTAAAGTATGTATTAACTTGAGATCTGTTGATAATTTTTGATAAAATTCTTGTTTTTTGTGATATAAGCTGTGAAAAGGGCAACTGTGAAATATTGATTATTTTTAATAGCAGATTTTTAGTAAAATTATATATGGACATTTCTACGGTCGCGAACGCAACATTCGTACTCCTTTTAAATTAAAAAAGATAAATAAATCTGAATATTTTTTTCATATTAACATTTATCCATAGCATATTTGTAGCACTATGTTCAGTGAAAAATATAGACTTTTCGATTAGTTGTTTTCAATATATTTGCAAGAATCATGGTATTCCGAACGGGACAAAAAATAGTATTGATTTCGCCTGCCTCTAGATAAATGTAATAATGTAGCTATCAATTGAAACCTCATGTCTTTGGTGTACATATCATCCAATTCAGGTCAAAAAAAAGTTGATATTAATTGATCTATAGCGCTAGACACCGCAAAAACCCTCAACAAACTGATGCATTGTACGCTCTTGGTATAGTACCAAACCCTGAAATGGGCCTCACCGTAAAAAGGGCAATGCGCACCGATCTTTGGCCGAACAGAACAGAACATCCATATTGATAAAACAATTTTATCATTTGCAGTTGTTGTTGACCGCTATATCCATCCATGGTGATTTCGCAAAACAAACTGAATCCATGACAGTCAATTCGACAGATGTAGCTTCAACAATATGGTCGCTATCAACTGCCAAAGTTCGGAAGTTCCTATTGGAGACCCTTTTCATAATTTCGAGAAGCGTAGTAATTTTGTATTTATCGATTAGTAGTAGAAATTTTATATTTTTTTAAACATCATAAACATCATATTTAGTTTAGGTTAGGAAAGGGTGTACACTCTGTGTACTTCCACTCGGAGATCATAAGGTCCATTGTGATTCCCTTCAATAGGTAGATAGTTGTTAAATTTGATAGAGAAGAGTTGAGTCCGAAAACCGCTTATGAGAAAAAAGAAAGAGAAAGAGAAGAAGAGTAAGAATAAGATTTTAATTGGGGGTTCGGATAGCCGCCCTATTCCCTTAATGAAACCCAGTATGTTGCACAGTTCACAGCCAGTGACATTACTGAGCTCGTCCAGAAATCTGTTTCCTATTCATTTAAATCTAAGACTCTGTAACCTAGGGCAGTTGCATATGATGTGCTCCACTGTCTCTAGTTCCTCTAGTTCCTCTACATCCTCAAACACCCTACAAAAATCCTGTGTGTCGTTATCCCATTTGCCTTTTAAGGCCCCAATTGCGCATTGGCCGGTTATCACTCCTACTAGAATCCTTAGATTATACCTATCCAACTCAAACAGTGTTCTGGTTGCTTTAGCATTCAGTTTTGGCCAAATGGCCCTGGACACTCTACAATCCGTCCTACTGCTCCAGGATTGGTCGGTATAATTCCGGAATCTTTCATAAATTAACCTGTAGTATTGAGAAATAGGTGGTTTAACACACCTTTCCCTAGATCAGAACCATGTCTAGCCAATTCATCCGCTACCTCATTTCCCTGTATATCACAGTGCCCCGGCATCCAACACAATCTTATTGAGTAGTGTACCAATAGCTCCTTAAAAGCTCTCCTACAGTCCTCCACTAGGCTGGAATGAATTAAATGACATTCCAGAGCCTTTAGTGCCGCCTGACTGTCCACGTATATATTCCCCATAGACCTCTCCTGCACGTGTGCCCTTATCAACTCTGTGGCTTTCCACATCGCGAAGATCTCTGCCTGGAAGACGCTGCAGTCTGTATGAGCGCTTGATATCAGTATCGACCAGAAAAACATCATATTTAAACATCTATGGAAAATGGAATACAAAAACTTTTTTTTAATTGGATTTTTTTTTTAACAAAAGAATGTCCAACCTTTAGAAGTTATCCGATTTTGCTCAAAGTTTTAGCATTAGATTTTCAGATGACGATAGCATTTGGAGCATAGAAAATCAAAAGAGTGCAAAATAAAGGTCACTCTAGTAAACACTACTAAAAAGTTTAGTTATGAAAAAGAAGTCACACTTTAAAATGTGTTGAGTATATGTTGTATGTAAATATTTCATCAGATCTCAATATGTAATTAATTATCTAAATATGCTATTCTCTTACATATTTGTATGATTTGTTTTATTGATTTACTAACTTTATTTAAACTTGTATTATTGTATATAATATGTATATATGTTTTATTTTTAACAAACTTTTTTAAAACATTTATCACAAATGGCACGCACCCTTTAATAAACAAATGAATGAGCTTAAACATTTATTATTATTATTAATTTAAATCAATGAATTTCACAAAAAATTTGAAATTTATAAAACATTTTAGGTAATTCAAAACTAGATGAAGCACGACGAAAACGCGAAGAAAAGAAATTACAACGTCAACGTGAGTTAGAAGCACGACGTGCACAACGTAATAGTGGTCCAATGAAATTGGGCGCCAAAAAGCTTTAAAAACTAGCATTTAACTGTCATTTTAAAACAGTTAATTGTTCAGTTTTACTTTTGTAACTAAACTATAAATAATCATTAAATATTTAAATAGAACATATAATTTTTTTCGTCTATACATACATATATTTTTTTCTACATTAATATTTTTAGCTTAATTATGCAATATTTAATATAAACAAAATAAAAAACTATAAAAAAAAACAAGACAAAGAGAAATAATAAATTGCATGCCAGAATAATATTTAACAAACCAAAAAAAAAAAAAATTAAAAATCTACAAATTTTTAGGAAAAGTATAAATACTTTACGCATTGAATGCGATAACAAAAGAAAAACTAATTTAAAATGTCAAAATAAGTAAAAATCTAAAAACAAAAAATAAAGAAAATCTCCCCTTCTAAATTTTTTTAAGCAATTTATTACATTAGCTTAACAAATTATTTTGTTTTAGAATAAAAACCATATGATATAATAATAATAAAGAAAGAAATAAAAACAATACAAAAAACGATAAATGTATAATAATAAATAAACTATGATTCCAATATTCATTAGTATTTTGTAATTGTTGTAATTTATTTATTAGTTTTTGTCTTTTCCATTGCACAGCATTTGTGTTTATTTAGTAAAACTTTTATTTACATTACATATTTGTTATTCAGTTCTTTAAACATTTAAACACATAATTTTAAACAATTTAAACTTGTATTTATTTTAAAATATAATAAAATTTCAAAAAAAAAAAAAAAAAAAAGGAAATAGTTTTTTTTGTTGTGTTTTCTTCTTATCTATTTGTAGATTTTATAAATATCAAATATTTTGTAAAGAAAATTAAAATCAACTTGAACTTATATTAAAACAAAAAAAGAAGAATATAAATAAAATTATTTGTAATTAGGTCTTAAATAAAATTTATTATTACAAGAATACTAAATTAAGCTTATCAATTTCGAAATTGTAAACGAATCTAATTGTTGATTTAAGTTATATATTTAATTAAAAAAGAATACCTTTATCATACATTGTAAAAAATGAAATGAACTAATTAAATATACATAAATATGAAGAAAAAAAAGAAAAACAAAACAAAATCAACCAAACAAATAAGAAAAAAAAATATTATTGTAAAAAATATCAGATTATTTTTTAAACTTTTTCCATGTTCAGAGCTGTTTAAAAAATATTTAGCGAATTCTTATTTTGTTCAATATTTTTGAGTTTTTAATGTATGTAGTATTAAGTTCAAAATATTATTTTGTTCTCAATTGCATTATTTTATTAAGGTTTATTTTAAATTTTCGAAATATAATCACTTCATTGAATCGAAAAAAGCATGCAGACAAGGCTGTCAAAGATCAAAGTTAAATATGAATATCAAACTAAATATCATATCTTAATTTGTATATATGTATTTAGACCAACTTTGAATTTAGGTAAATTTAACTAAAGGCAGCCAGTTCCACACCATGGGTACTAGGGGATCATATTATGGCTCCGTATATCAGGAGCTTTTCAGGGCGGTTACTTCGAAAATGTTCGAAATAGTGTGCTAAATACATTGTAATTAAAACGATTTAATTTCGAACCGAATTAGGAAGTAACCCCCTAGGTCCGTATGCAATTCAATTCCGAACCAACCTGACGCACGAATAAACGAATCCATAATCCTAACATCCACCCTCGATAAATGCGTTAAGTCGCCCAGAAAAGTACTGTCGATTTTCAGAGGCCTAGTCCTCAACAGAGCCGTGCAAAGACAGAAGTAATGTTCTACACTCTTCTCTTCGTCATGACAACTTCTACAAAATTCATTGGAAGGGATATTCATTATCTTAGCATGCACAGCTATCAAACAGTGCCCTATTATTGTAACAATTTCAACATTTTTACAAGGTGACTACAAGTTACGATTAACATGATTGTATCAACCATATATATGGTTACAGTAAACAAGTATATGTTTGTGACAACCATTTATATGATGAAGTCCTTCAATAATCATATAAATAGTTATTGTGACTATAATATTGTTAAAAAACTTGTAAAAATTGTTGAAATGGTTACAGTAATCATGCACAACTATATTTTTTTTCTGCATGTAGATATAGATTTAATGCGTATACTCATACTGATTAGAAAACAAAAATTGCCTATACATTTCGATTTGGAGAATAAGAATCTCCTTTCGGATCTTAATGATTAAGCAAAAAACACCATAAGCCAATTACACTGTGCAACAAATGAAGACTTTTGAATAAACACACGGACTGAACAGTATAGATTCGATTGTATTACCAGCGGGTAGTAAAAGCATATACGCAGTTTGGCGATTTTGGTGACCAATCCAAAGATTCTGAAAATCAGTGGGCCCTCAATAATCAGTTTTTGCCCTCTTAAATATATATGGCAACATTTTTCACCAGGTTTTTCTTTTTACTACCCTTTGGTAGTGAAGTCGAACCTATACTGTCATGACCGTGTATTTTTTGCATTAACTAAAAAATTTTATAAAATTAGTGAAAAAAAATTAATCTATTTTGGGCAGTAAAACTAAGCAACAAATTTCGGGTCATCTTCTTCATCCCCAACTGTGGTCAAACAAAATGGTAAAGTTGATTAGAATTTTTTGTAAATCGTAAAACTTCACTGGTTTTAAGCTAGCAGTTGAACATTTTTTTTATTATTGCCTGGGAATGGAAAAAGACCGCGAAATTAGGAATGCTAGTCTGATGTCTTCAATAAGAACAAAACTTTCGATTGATACAGCAGTGACAATCGTTGGCTGAATGATACTCTGATGCTTCTGGTGGAAAAGGACAAAACTTCCGATTGATACAGCTGTGACAATTGTTGGCTGAATGATACTCTGATGCTTCTGGTGGGAACGTTTAGTTTGTCAGCTGATATCGAGTAAAATTTATTATTTGGGATTATGGCATTCGATATGAAGAAATAGATTTAGTACAGTTTATTTAATAGCTAATTCGTTCACGAATGCGGAAATTTCTTGCAGTACAATGAAATAAAATATTCAATAAAGAAATAGGTATATTTGGATGATAGAAGAATATATACTGCTGCATATTCCTATAAACGCACATAACTTTTTTTTTTAAAGAATTAGAAAAAATTAAACAACATAATATTTAGTGGGCATATAATATTTTTATTAAATCAACTAAGACTTTATTTAAAATATTGTTAACTAAAAACTTTATTTGTATTTCATTTTATTTTTTTAAACTTAATTTTAGAGTTTAATGGCCATTTTTAATGGTATTTTCCTATAAACGCACTTAAGTTTATCAGTCTCTGTCTCTGTCTTATTAATAATGGATTGTTGTGGATTACCTCAAAAATACGGTCTGGCATTGATTCCACTAATTTATTAAGAAGATCAGAATCAATTTCCTCATTATGCTTTTGCTTTGGGCATTATTTGAATGAACTTTACGGGCCATTTATCCCCACAAGTTCTCCATTGGGTTTAAGTCGGGACTACAAGCCGGCCAGTCCAACAGAGGTATGCTGTGTTCGTTAAACCATGATTTAGACTTTATCTTGCTGGAATATGCAATCTTCATCCATAAAAGAGAGTATCTTCCAGCAATTCGTTATAAATTGTGCTAATAATTTTTGTTGGAAGAAAACAAATTTTAGATTTGCCAACTGCAGAAAATGCTGCCCTAACCATAACACAACCACCGCTGAAATTTCGTTTTGACATCAGAACATCGTTTGATCTCAAATTGTGCCAATAACATAAGTATGAGTCTAAATTAAATTTTTTTTCGTCTGAGAAAAATTACCTTTTACCACTCCTCTGCCAAATTCATATATTTTCGTGCAAATTTTAGACGATTTTCTTTATGCTGTTTTTTGAGCATTGGCTTCTTCCATTTTATGTTTCGTGTTTGGAAGTCACAGGAAGATTTAGTTTGTTCTTTATTTGTGTAGAATTCAATTTGTTACGGGTTGGTTGCTTCTTGTTTTATAAGATTAATCTGTGTTTTTGTTAATTTTGTATTTCCCTTGGTAGGTTTCGTTTAATTTGACGACCAATTTCTCTATTGGAACATCCTTGGTCATGAAAAAATGTAATTTGAATCTTTTCTTGATCGGACAGAAAAGTAGGCATCTTTAAACGTTATGAAATTTATCGATTAAATTAGAAAATTCTGCAGTAAAATTAAGATATTGTCATTAAAAACATACCTACCTTTATTTATAAGAAACAGAAATTTATAATATTTTATTTTTGGTAATAGAAATATTCCACATAAAATAGCACCAATAACATTTAATCGTATGAATAAGGCAAACAACAAGACTAAGAAAAAAATTTTGTTTACTTTAAAAAAGTACCGTTAAGTTGCCTCTCATTAAAAAACTTCAACTTTACTTTTGGATGAGAACAACAAAGTTAAAACAAAAGTAGAGAAAAAAATTAAATGTGTTTATAGGAATATGCATCAGTGTATTAAGTATCTGCTTTTCCATTTCTTATATTTTGGTTGCTTCAGCAAGTGTAATTTGTTATTTATAATGAAAGTAGATGTACATAAGTCACTATTAGCACCCTATTATTTATTCGACATTATTTTCAATATTATTTTAATTTGTATGCTTTGGTTATTTCGTACGGAACGTATAAATAAAATACGTTTTGTTTATAAGGAGTGAGATTGAGATTTTATAGTTTTAATCACTAGTGATGAAATTTTGAACCTTTTTCGGAAACCCTTCTATTAACGTATTTATATTGCTTTCTGTCATTTTAAAATCTATCACACTTTTGGACACCTTTTTTGTGCTCTTCAATTCTCTTTTAACAACTCCACTGGCCTTAGCTCCGGGCATCTCTTGGTATAAATATCACATTCTTGTTCTTGTACCACTCAAGGGCTTGTTTACCATAGTGACAGGATGCCAAGTCAGGCCAAAAATAAGTGGACACATTATGAAGTCTTATGAATAGAAGCAGCTTTTTTTGTGAACATTCCTTGATGTAAATTTCGGTATTTATAGAGCCCGTTGTAACAAATGATTGGCTTCTTTTGCCCTAACTGTATATTGCTTGCCATACCAAGAACCTTTTGGAAAATTTTGTCTGCTGTTGGGTCCTAAACTTTTCTTGAACATTCCCTCGAGCATCAGCAACATACAATTTTTGACCAGGAAGTTGCGAAAAATCTGCCAGAACATACGTTTCGTCATCCATTATGTAGCAAGAATATTTTTTATAAAACTTGACTTCAATTTCCGTGCTCTGTTTTCGGGCTCTAAATTTTTAGCAGCGTTCTTGTCAGGAACTTTTTGAGCCTTGTATGTTTTTAAACCTGCATTAGCTTTAACTTTTCGTACCAAATAGTCCAAGCACTGAGCTAACGTGGCTGCTTTCCTACCGGATGTGTTGGGAGCTCTTTTGAAATGGACCATTCCTTCTACCTGAACTAGGTTTTCTATCAACGGATAAGTTCTCCCGGTACTGTTTAATAACGTTGGAAACAGTTTGACGGCAGACCTTTGAATGTTTGGCCATCTTTTTATAGGACCAAGTTGGGTTTTGTTGCAAATATTTAATAATTTTAGTACGCACTTTTTTCTGGTCACTCATTTTAATTAGATTAACAACAAATGAATATAATTGACATTAAACATTATTGGTCAATTCACAAGGTCTCTTATCAAGTCATATTGTCATAATGTCCTAATATTTTATAATGTTTTTTATTGCCTTTCAAGCAAAAAATGTCCTAAAATAATACTACTTTCTATGCCATGGTTATTGTGTTATCGTAACGAACAAGCAGAGATCAACGCCGAATGTAAGTCGGTTCAGCCGAGCCGCCGAGTCGTGATATATTAGGACATTATGACAATATGACTGCTAAGAGACCTTGTGAATTGACCAAATAACTGACATGTTTTACAAAGGTAACTTGATAAAAAAAGAATTTTACGATCTCACTCCTTACTTATGCGTAACAACATCATCAAAATCGATGAGTTTTCTATAGTAAATATTAAAAAATCTATAACATTTCCCTGCTGCAACATTTCGATGCTATTGACAACCTGCTGATTTTATTTTGATATCATTTAACAATGAGTATGACAATGAGTATGCAATAGTAATCTAATTTTAATTTTTCCATGAAGAAACTATGTACTTCTTTTATTATGACTATATTCTTTAAATTGGATAAAAACTAATTTATTTTTCCATTCGGAATGTTTTCTTATTCGGAGTCATTATTCTGATCGATTTTGCTTTTCCCTATAAATCAGAAACACGAAAGGAAAACTATGTATTTTCAAATTAGTGGATGAAAAACCTTAAAAAATTATTTAAAGACTTAATGATTTTCATTATTAAAAATTTGAGAAAAACGCTCTAAAAAAACAAAAAATTAAAAACCTACTTTTTTTTACAAATTTGTAAAAAAATGATTTTGAAATTTTTGTTAGGGCGTTTTGGGTAACGAAATACTTTGATAGGAGGTGAATAGTAAATTATTCAAAATCGTGGAACTTTTAATGTAATTTTATAGAACTTATTTAAATGTAATCGCTTGTTGTTATTTCATTTATATATTTTTTTAATTTTTAATTTTGTTTTTTTAATACTTTTTTTTAAGTACTTAATTATTTTTGAAATCTGTACAGTTTATAAAAATAATAAAGTCTACTTATATAGAAAATAAAATTTTAAATCATCAAATAAAATCTAAAAAGAAGAAACCAACAAACAAAAACTTTAAAACTTTTCCATACTAAAAAATAAAAATGTATTTTTACGAAAGTAATTTAACAAAAATAAATTAAAAAAAAAATAATATTTTTATAGTCGAATTAAAATGAAATAAACCTCACAATCTCCTTCAACAACAAGTAAATGTTAAAATCAAATGTATAAAAACAAATTATGTAATTTTTTAAGGCTTTTTTTAAATTGAGGTTACAAAAAAAAAATACAAAACAACCCAACCCAACAAAGAAAAATCATAAAAACTCGAGCACCATTTTTCATTAGTTGCTTTCAAAATGTTTACTTTCTTAAATAGATTTTCCAAATAATTTTCTTTCAGTTGAATTTAATGCACCCAAAATTACAGAATTTTTAAAAATTAATTTTCATTAAAACCAAACGAACAAACAGAGAAAAAAAAGAATATTTTTCGAATTTTAAATCAAATATTTAAAACAATGTATTTTTCTTAAAAGAAGATTTAAAATCGTCAGCAGAAAACAAACTAATAATCAGTGTGTTATTTAAACAATATAAAAAACAAAACAAAAAAAAAAAAGAAGACATTTTAAAACGAATTACAAATCTTTCATATTAAATTCAGCTCCAACTTCCTTAATGCTCCTTCTCTTTACTATAGTTGTCATTTTTAATTGTTATCAATATATGAAAAACCAAACAAAAACAAAAACCAAAAAAATTCTTTAAATTTTTTCCATTTTACAAACAAGCAAGAAAAGAATCTCATTGTCAGTTACATTTATCCTCGATTACCACAACAAATAGAATTTGTACAAACAACCAAGATACACAACACTAGAAAAAACATCTAATAAGACATAAACATGTTTGGTATATAGAAGAAGTCATTAAAACATCCTCGCTATAGAAACAGGACTTAATTTCCAATTGTATCCTGTAAATATTGAACCTCTAAATACAAAAAAAAAAACAAAAAACACACAAAATTAATGACAAACCTACATTTTTGGTATAATTGTATTTAAAAGAACACAACAAACAAATTAAATATTTAAAAGAAATTTATGAATGAATGAAGAATGAGTAAACAAAAACATATTATTTAAATTTAACTAACAAAAAACCAAAAAAAAAACCAAACAACTAAATTAATGTTTAGAAAATTTTTTAAGACTGCAACAAACAAGAAAAACAAAAATGAAATAAATTATATAAAAACAAAGAATAAACAAAATTCATTGAAGTGGTAATTTAGTAATTAAACGTAAAAAAAATAAATAAAAAAAATACAAAAAATTTAAAAGAGAGTTATAATGTTTTTAAAGGGGTTTTATAAGGTGTCTTTGTTATGGGTTAATTTGCGTAAACAAGGGGCATGAAAAATACTAAGCATACAAGTAAAAGGCGGAAAGAAATTAACAAGTTTAGTATTCAAAAATATGTTTATTCTATTTGATACTGAATAGTTAAGGACTGAGATCGAAATAACCTTAACACACACGTTTTTCATTAAACCTTTTAACTTATTATTTGATTTTTTTTTCTTCTTGCACCAGCACTCAGGGGATGACCTCTATTCATGTAAAGCATTGTGTTGGAACTAGGAAAATAGGTTATGGGAGGGAGGAAGAGGGAGTAGTGTTTGTGGACATTCGATTTGAATTTTCCACATTGGAAATGGCAGGAAACACTTCAGCAAGAAGTTTGTTCCACATACGTACGGTACGACTAAAGAACGAATTTTCCCTGTAGTGTGTTGTGCGGTCCACTGGTCAATCGATCACAAAGGGATGTGTTCTTGATGAAAAACGTGTATTAGGTAAAAATCTGCGGGTATCAGGAACAAGTTCCCTAATTTCATCAGAACACATTCCATTATAGTACCGATAGAACAGTGAAACGCAGCCCACATTGCGCCTGTGCTCTAGCGAATCAATAGAGTTGGACACCTTACTGTCACCAATAATCACCTACGCGGTCGAACAGCACCAAAATAGACTTTGAAGCACCGGCCCATACATGGGAGTTGTATTTCATTTTCGGTCGGATATAAGGAGTGAGATCGAAAAATTCTTAACATACATATATGCCAATAAAACCACTAAACTTACAGTTTTAATTTTTTTTATTTGATTGAAATTATTATTAAAATTTACAAAAAAAAAAATATTTTTACTGTTTTAATCACTAGTGATGAAATTTTGAACCTTTTTCGGAAACCCTTCCATTAACGTTTTTATAGTGCTTTTTGTCACTTTGTTCGAACAGGAAGTCCATCTCCGTTTAAAATCTACCACACTTTTGGATATCTTTTTTTTGCTCTTCAATTCTCTTTTAACAAGAGACCAATATCTCTCCACTGGCCTTAGCTCCGGGCAGTTTGGAGGATTTGCCTCTCTTGGTACAAATACCACATTATTGATCTTGTACCATTCAAGGGCTTGTTTACCATAGTGACAGGATGCCAAGTCAGGCCAAAAATAAGTGTACACATTATGAAGTCTTATGAATTTAAGCAGCCTTTTTTGTAAACATTCCTTGATGTAAATTTCGGTATTTATAGACGCCGTTGTAACAAATGATTGGCTTCTTTTGCCGCAACTGCATATTGCTTGGCATACCAAGAACTTTTTGGGAAATTTTGTCTGCTTTTGGGTCCTAAACTTTTCTTCAACATTCCCTCGAGCATCAGCAACATACAATTTTTGACCAGGAAGTTGCGAAAAATCTACCAGAACATACGTTTCGTCATCCATTATGCAGCAAGAATATTTTTTTATAAAACTTGACTTCAATTTCCATGCTCTGTTTTTGGGCTCTAAATTTTTAGCAGCGTTTCTGTCAGGAACTTTTTGAGCCTTGTATGTTTTTAAACCTGCATTTGCTTTAACTTTTCGTACCAAATAGTCCGAGCACTGAGCTAACCGGCTGCTTTACTACCGGATGTGTTGGGAGCTCTTTTGAAAATGCTTTCTATTTTTTTTTTTTGGCTTAATAAACATCATATGGACCATTCCTTCTACCTGATTCAGGTTTTCTATCAACGGACAAGTTCTCCCGGAACTGTTTAATAACATTGGAAACAGTTTGACGGCAGACCTTTGTTTGTTTGGCCAACTTTTTGTAGGACCAAGTTGGGTTTTGTTGAAAATATTTAATAATTTTAGTACGCACTTTTTTCTGGTCACTCATTTTAATCAGATTAACAACAAATGAACATAATTGACATTAAACATAATAACTGACATGTTGTACAAAGGTAACTTGATAAAAAATCAAATAATACTTGGGTTAAAAGTTTTAATGAAAAACGTGTGTTAAGAATTTTACGATCTCACTCCTTAGGTGGTGTAAATAGTGAGGAGATCAGATGGAGTCAAATAATTCCTTCACAGTTTCAAAAAACCGAGACAATAGAATGCTTCTTTCGACACTTGAAAAATGTGTTTAGACCAGCGGACATCACATTGTATTTTCATGCCCAGAACATCAAGAGCGTCTGATGCCACAATATTTACACCATCCATAAATACAGATGAAGCAATATTGTCTGTCGTTCGTTTTTGTGTCAACATGCAACATGAGTTTTTCAGAGATTGTCACAAGGTCCCGATTAAGGGAATCATTCATGTTTTACCTCATTGCCCCAATCTCCGAAAGGCTTGGGGTATAACTGGATGAATATGAATGGCAAATGTTGCTGTCATTCTCAAAAAAATAGATAGGGAGGTCATTTAGAAAAATATGGAATAGAGTAGGAGAAAGAACGGAGCCTTGCGGAACCCCTGAATTTATCTTAAACTCGTTTGATGAGATCCCATCTATAGCAACTCGTATAGTGCGATTCTGAGAAAGCTCGATATAAATCGAAAGAAGTTATTACCGACGCCAAAAGCAATAACTTTTGATAAAAGTGCACCGTGCCATACTCTATCGAACGCCTTGAAAATATCTAGAGCCACCACTTTACTTTCGCCAAAACGGTGGATGGAACGACATCATTTTTCCGATAGAAAGGCTAGTCTAGCATACTCTCCCGTAGAGTATGTTCGACTTGAGGACGTTAAGTAAATTGTTGAATTCCAAATATTTAACCAAATGGTAGTTTACCACACTTTCCATAACTTTGGAAAGTGCAGAACAAATTGCTATTAGACGGTAATTTTCAGGGTTATTAGTGTCTCCCTTTTAGGAATTGGCGTTAGCAACCTTCCAACATACAGGAAATACGCCGACACGGTAACCCTGAAAAGGTTAGCTAATGGACGAGTTAACTTTGAAGAGCACTGCTCCAAGACCAGCGCTGGTGTGCCATCTGGTCCAGGAGACTTATTTGCGTTGAGATCTGATTGTTATGGGTTAATTTGGGTAAACAAGGGGCATGAAAAATACTAAGCATACAAAGTAAAAAGCTGAAGGAAATGAAGTAGTTTAGTATTCAAAAATATGTTTATTCTATTTGATACTGAATAGTTAAGGACTGAGATCGAAAAAACCTTAACACACGTTTCATGTTACCTTTGTAAAGCATGTCAGTTATTATGTTTAATGTCAATTATGTTCATTTGTTGTTAATCTGATTAAAATGAGTAACGAACAAAAAGTGCGTACTAAAATTATTAAATATTTTTAACAAAACGCAACTTGGTCCTACAAAAAGTGGGCCAAACAATCAAAGGTCTGCCATCAAACTGATTCCAATGTTATTAAACAGTATCGAGAGAACGTGTTCGTTGATAGAAAACCTGGTTCATGTAGAAGGTATGGTCCACATGATGTTTCTAAAGTCGGAAGCATTTTCAAAAGAGCTCCCAACACATCCGGTAGGAAAGCAGTCCGGTTAGCTCAGTACTCGGACTATTTGGAACGAAAAGTTAAGTTAAAGCAGGTTTAAAAACATACAAGGCTCAAAAAGTTCCTGACAGGAACTCTGTTAAAAAATTACAGGCCAAAGACAGAGCACGGAAATTTAAGTCAAATTTTATACAAAAAATATACCGCTGCATAATGGATAACGAAACAGTTCCGGGTCAATATTACTATGTTGCTGATGCTCGAGGGAATGTTGTTGACACGTTTAGGACCCAAAAGCAGAAAATTTTCTCAAAAAGTTGTTGGCATGGCACGCAGTATGCAGTTCCGGCAAATGAAGCCAAACATTTGTGACAAATGGCTCTATAAATACCGAAATTTACATCAAGCTATGTTTACAGAGAATTGTAGAGCACTAAAAAGGTGTCCAAAAGTGTGGTAGATTTTGAACGGAGATCGACTACCTGTTCGAACAAAGTGACAGAAAGCTCAATCAAAACCTTAATGGAAGGGTTTCCGGAAAGGTTCATAAATTTATTACTATTGACTAGAACTATATAAATAATATTTGTTGTAAATTGTAATAATAATTTCAATCATATACAAAAGAAATCGAAACTGTAAGTTTAGTGGTTTAATTTTTATTAACATACTATATGTATGTTAAGATTCTTTCGATCTCAGTCCTTAGTTAGTTCACTAAAATGTTAAAATAAAAAAAAATAATGTTTTGCATAAATATCCATGCAAAAACTATGACTCTTGTCAGTATTCTTCTCCAACGCAAACCTGTTATTACTAGGAAGCGGACTTTCATGCATTTATTATTGGAAAATATGCACCTAAAACATACTTCAAAAAAATCAAAATATTACTTCAAAATTTAAAAAAATATGCACTTATATTTTTGTTTAGATACTTAACATAAATTAACTATGGATCGAGCAATGATCAGTAATTACACAACAAAGTTCCGGGTTATTTTTCCTAAAAAAAATCTATAAAAATATTAGAAATTTGAAAAATGCAGAGAGCAAATCACAAGCAAATCGCGTGAGTTTTAGAATATGCAGAAACATTTTCAACTCACATGCGATTTGACAATCGTGCGAGTGTCAGATCTCACTGCGGAATTCCTTATTTTTTTTTTTCTGAACGTATCAAGACTTTAATCGTGCAACAAATATTTAATTCAAAATTAAATAAATATTTTGTTAATAACAAAATATTTATGCAATGTTTTTTTTAACTTTATATTTCGTATGCTTAGATTTTTTCGTGCTCTTAAATATGACCCCATTGCGTTGGAAGTTATAAATTCTAATAGTCTATTTATTTAACTTACACATACGTTTAAAAGCCAATTTATATCAAACTTTAACAAATTATTCATACAAAATTTTAATATTTTTAAAAGTGATTTTCAAAATAAGGGGGAAATAAAAAAGCATTAACATTTCCTTAAACTCAAGTCTGACGTAAAATATGTATATTCAGTTCAGTTCAACACATTTAATTTCTTTTATTATTATTTTTAATTTTTTTTTTTTTTGCTTAATCAAATCAACAAGAAAAAAACATGTTTATAAACCAATAATTCATTAATACAAATTGAAATTGACCCAATTTGCCAGTTGCATAAAAACAACAACCAAATTGGTTATTTTTTTTTCCAAAGGAGACTACTGCTGTAGTCTGTAATATTTGTAAATAATATTTATGTATGTAAGTAAGTAAGCTAAGCGCTATAGTTCGAAATTTGTTTTCATATTTGTAGGAGTCCATATGTTTAATAGACAAAACAAGAACAAAATCCATAAATAAACAAAAACATTTGTTTGCAACACGTGTGTTTTCTCAATTTGCACAATGTTTTGCAATGTTCAAACCTGTTTTCATTTACAATTTTTTTTTTTAAGGGATTTTGTGTGTTCAAAAAACAAAATTACAAAAAAAAAAAAAAAAAACATTGAACAGAAAAAAATGTACTTTGACACAGATACGAGTGCTGGTTTGGTACTCGTGCAATGATTTTGTACATTGTATCTTTCAGATACTCAATTGTTGTGGCATAATTTGTTTCATTCATTCATTCACAAATACAGCAGAAACACACATTTCAACAAATATAAGTATGTGTTAACTTTTCGTTTGTGCCACTACAACATGTTGCATGCTGCAACCTTTTTTCTTTTTTTTTTTGTTGGTGTCTTGTGCTTTTGTATTTTTTGTTGCTGGATTTACAACGTTTTATAAACAGCTGCTAAAGTTGGCGCGTGAACACTTGGTCGGTGCTAGGAGTTGTTGCAAAATGTATTTTTGTATATATATGTTTTTAAGGAATTAATTCTTCATTTTAGGAATTATTGAAGGAATTTCGATTTCAAGAAACGATCTTTTCTCATTTTTTTACATGAAAGACTTGATTCGAAATGATAGAAAGGTAACGGTAACGCTAATTTGTATTATTTCTGTAAAAAAAATTTTATTTGATTGAAATTATTATTACAATTTACAAAAAAAAATATTTTTATAGTTCTTATCACTAATAATGAAATTTTGAACCTTTTTCGAAAACCCTTCCATTATGGTTTTTATAGTGCTTTATGTCACTTTGTTCGAACAGGTTGTCCATCTCCATTTAAAATCTACCACATTTTTGGACACCTTTTTGTGATCTTCAATTCTCTTTTAACAAGAGCTCAATATCTATCCACTGGACTCAGCTCCAGGAAGTTTGGTGGAATTGCTTCTCTTGGTACAAATACCACATTATTGTTCTTGTACCACTCAAGGGCTTGTTTACCATAGTGACAGCATACCAAGTCAGGCCAAAAATAAGTGGAGACAGCTTTTTTTATAAACATTCCTTGATGTAAATTTCGGTATTTATAGAGCCCGTTGTAAGAAATGATTGGCTTCTTTTGCCCCAAGTACATATTGCTTGCCATACCAAGAACTTTTTGGGAAATTTTGTCTGCTTTTGGGTTCTAAACTTTTCTTCAACATTCTCTCGAGCATCAGCAACATAAAATTTTTGACCTGGAAGTTGCGAAAAATCTGCCAGAACATAAGAATTTTTTTATAAAACTTGATTTCAATTTCCGTGCTCTGTTTTTGGCCTCTAAATTTTTAGCAGAGTTCCTGTTAGGAACTGTTTGAGCCTTGTATGCTTTTAAACTTGCATTGGCTTTAACTTTTCGTACCAAATAGTCCGAGTACTGACCTAACCGGGCTGCTTTCCTACCGGATGTGTTGGGAACTCTTTTGAAAATGCTTTCTATTTTTTGGCTTTAGAAACATCATGTGGATCATTTCTTCTACACGATCGAGGTTTTCTATCAACGGACAAGTTCTCCTGATACTGTTTAATAACATTGGAATCAGTTTGACGGCAGACTTTTGATTGTTTGGCCAACTTTTTGTAGGACCAATTTGGGTTTTGTTGAAAATATTTAATAATTTTAGTACGCACTTTTTTCTTGTCACTCATTTTAATCAGATTAACAACAAATGAAGATAGCTGACATTAAACATAATAACTGACATGCTTTACAAAGGTTATTGCAACATGTTGAGTGTTGACATGATGGAATAATACAGTATCATGTCTGGCCGCATATTCTGGGCGTTTTTCGGCCAATGCCCGCTTCAATCGAATATGTTGTGTTCCGTTCAGGTTCCTTGTGATTTTCAGATTTCAGCAGCTCATAATAGATAGGCCCCACCTTAGCGCCATGGATATTTGGTGTCAATTCGTCTGATTAGACGGGCTTACTCTTCGGTTTATCGTAATGGATCCATTTTTCATGGCTAGTAACGATTCGATGAAAAACTGATCTTCTTTTATAGCGTTCAAACATAATTTCGGACATGCAAAATCTTCTTTCGAGAGCTTTCGACTTCAATACGTATGGTATCAAATTTCCTTGCTTTTGGATGAATCCTGCTGCTCGCAAACGTTTTGAAATGGCTACTTGAGTAGCTCCCAATGATTTTTCAAACTTTTGTTGAGTTTGACAACAATCTTCATGGAGTAATGCCTAAAATTCTTGGTCTTTAAACTTGTTTTGCTGGCCTGGGCGATCTTTGTCTTCCGTGTAAAAATCACCTCTTTCGCGCACGTTAACCATAAGCTTTGGTGAGCTTCAGCGCCACTACTTTTTTTTTTAATTAAAGAAGTAAAGCATATGACGCTTTGTTGGTACAAAATTCGACATCAATTTTCCGACCCTATAACGTATATATATTCTGGATTCTTATAGATATCGGAGTCAATTAAGCCATGTCCGTATGTCTGTCTATCTGTCTGTCTGAGTCTGTTGAAATTAACTTTCTGAAGACCCCAGATATCTTCGGGATCCAAATCTTCAATTAATCTGTCAGACATGCTTTCGAGAAGTTTCCTATTTAGAATCAGCTAAATCCGTCCATAAATAACGGAGATATGAGCAAAAATCCGAGCCAACCTCTAAAAATTTCATCAAAAAAAGACAATTAATTGCATGCTTTGACAAAAAAGCAACAAATCGTATGTTTGGATGTGTGTTGGTTTTATTGCTTTGTGTATTTTGTATTTTTTTTTTTTTTGGGTGTTTCGATTGGCGTTGTTGGTTTTACACCTTCGTGAGAAGGGTATATATAAGATTGCCATTTCGTTTGTAACTTCTACAATATAATCTGTTCGTCAGCAATTAAATTCAAATTTTTAAAAGTTTTCTTGATATATTTAGGATGCTATATGCTAAAAGTGGGCAATTAATACATCCACAATAAAGGTGAAGGGTATATAAGATTCGGCATAGCCGAATATAGCACTCTTATTTGTTCAATTTGTATATGATATAGAGTACAACGAATTGAAGAAGTGGTTTAGTGACGGCGACAAAATGAATGTGCTTGTGCACTCGTTTAATGAATACTGAAAGAAATATGGGTATACTACAAAACCGCTCAGTGATGAGCTGAAAACGATCAGTACGATGTACGATTCACTTCGCTCAGTTGAGTGAATAGTTCAATTGAACTAGGTCATTCACGAACTACACAACTCTACTTTGTTGTTTACACTTTAATGTTAAATACACACCATAATTTATAATCTATTAAGTCATACACCCAATATTTAAAATCAATTTGGATTAGATTTGAATTATCAAAACTGTTATCATTCAAAGGCTGAATGAATTTTTTTATAAACTAGGTTTTTCCGAGCATTATATTTTTCTTAATTTTGAACGATTAACTTGAAAGATAATTTTGTAATAATTAATTCATTAGCAGCTCTGAATATACTCGTACAAGAAGCTGCTGCAAAAGACAAAAAAAAAAAATAACAAACAAGAAAAGTTGCTATTTTATTGTTGCTGTTGTTCTTGTTGGGGGAATGCCTGTCTTTGGCACATGCGTACCCACAAACATGAGTCATTTATATATATTTCTTTTTTTTGTCAGTTTTAACCAAAATAGCTAAAAAAAAGACTTTTTTGTTTTGGTTTTAATGGCATTATGAAGGAAAATAGCAGTAGAAACAGCAAAAAAAAAACCCAGCTAAAACGTTTCTGCTTTACAAAATATATTTTTATTGTATATATTTTTGTTGTCGTACGTACAAAAAGTCCATACGTACGTTTTTGTGGTTTTAATTTCATCTATAGACGCGATCAGATCACCACATATGGAGCGTATGTAGCCATGATTATGTGTATATGAACGCATGTCAAGTCAAAGTCTTCATTCTATATACATACAAACTTTTTTTCAGGCTCTGGCTCTCCATGTAGTATATTTTTATCTTTTTGCGGTTTGATATTGTAGTCATTTATGTAAATTTGTGTTTTTTTTCTCTCTTAAATTTGTACTTTTATGTTGCAGTTGATTTTTTTTTATTATTTTTTTGTGGTGTAGGTTGGTCGTCGGTTTTTTGTTGTTTGCTGCTTCTAGTGTTTGTTGTTGCTGTTTGTTTTCTTAGTTTTTCTGGGTTTGGCTACTGATTAAACTTTTGGACTCTTGTTTATTTAACGATGATATCTTAACACCTTTATTTTGGGTTTTTATTTTATTTATTTTTATTTTTATTTTTTTAAATGTTAAACATACACACAATTGTCAAAACTGTTTTGTTTGATTTTGGTCTTGTCTTGACATGTCTTTTCTTGTCTGTTTATTTGTTTATTTTTGCTGTTTGGCCAGCAGTCCGTCGTTCGGTTTATCTCATATCGAACTATGAATGTGGTTAATTGACAAAACGGAAATTATGTATAGGCATAATCTATTGTACTCGTTCTCGTATGTGTTTGTATAGCAAAAGTTATTCTTTTTTTTACGTTTTTACTGTGGAAAGTTTGGTTAATTCTATTTAACTCATTCACCTTTTAATTAAGGGTTATATTAGATGATCATATCGTTTGTAACTGTAACTGTAAAGTTGTAAAAAACGTCATGTTTGTTATAATTGGATAGTAAGTTTTTTTAAAAACAGATAGCTGACAAATATAAAAGAGTTAGGCAAACAACAACAGCAAGCGTTTTTTAGGATAGAAAATGTAATATATATCACGGAATCGAGAATGTCCAAGATTTTTGTAGATAGAAGAAAAAGAGTACATGTTTTTAGGCTATAAGATGGTTAAAAAAGTAAAAGAGGTACAAATCGACAAATTGTTAACATATCCCAGAAAGAGCGTTCTTCATCAATCGAAGCAAATAGTAGTCGGACGGGGCAAGGTCTGGACTATAAGGCGGGTTAGCCATAACTTCCCAACCACTTCTTTCTAAATAGTTTTAAAACAGGTATTGCAACATGTGACCTAGCGTTGCCAATGATGGAATATTATTGTTTCATGGCTGGCCGTATATTTTGGGAGTTTTTTGGCCAATGCTCGTTTCAAAGGAATCAGTTACGTTCAGTACAGATGGTAACGGTGATGGTCTGCAGCTCATAATAGATAAGACCCTTTTGGTCCCACCAAATACAGAACATTACCTTAGCGCCATATATATTTGGCTTTGGTGTTGATTCGCCTGTTTGCACAGGCTCATACGCTTCGTAATGGATTGAATTTTCATCGTAAGTAATGATTCGATGGAACAATTATTTTCTTTTTTAGCGTTCAATCTGCATTTCAGAAATTCAAAATCGTCTTTCAAGGTCTCTGGGCATCAATTCGAATGGTGCCCAACTTTCCTGCTTTTAGATAAATCCTGTTGCTCGCAAACTTTTTGAGTTTATATTGAGTTTGACAACAATCTTCATAGTCTTCAAACTTTTTTTGCAGGCCTGGGCAATTTTTGTCTTCCGTGTCAAAATCACTACTTCTGCACCCAACAAACATTCACAAAGTTATTTGCGAAAAACATTTATGATGGCGTAGAACAAAGCATAGTTTCCAAAACCATGTATTTTCTCTGCATCAATTTGTGTGAAATTTCAATATCAAACATTTCAGACCATTAGATAATATTAATAATAATATTTGGGGAAAAATTAGAGAGACCGACGAACATAACTAGAACGTCTTAGTTTTTTAAAGGGACCTGGAATACATATTCTTTCTTGTGGGTCTACAACCAATATTTCGATAACAAAATCAATATAAAACAAGTAAGAAAGTATGGACGGTCAAGCCCGACCATATAATACCCTACACTAAGTAAATGAACAAAAACATTTTTCTTTCAAAATTTCAATAATTTATATTCGTGAGTGATTATCGGAAGTGGGCCTTATGACAAATTACTGACCGATCACCATGAAATTTGGTCATGTGATTAATGTCTATATGAAAGTTATTTATGTTGCATTTTATATGTATACCAACATTTTTAGGAGATTTATGCTAATTTATGCCTAATATGGGAGCTATGACTAATTATGGACCGATCATAATAAAATTTGGTGATATGAATTCAGTATATATAAAACTTATTTGGAGAAAAATTTGTGTAGATACGTATATAAATTAAACATTTATGAACGATAAAGTCCAATTTCGGGAGGACATTTGTATGGGGGCTAGGTGAAATAATGGGCCGATTTCGGCCAGTTTCAATAGGCTTCGTCCTTGGGCCAAACAATCAGAAAGTGATTCTAAGTCGGTCGGTATACTTTAGACTAATATTTTTGGGCGTTACAAACATCTGTACAAATCCATTATACCCTCCCCACTATGGTGGTGTAGGGTATAAATACAATCAAGTTTGAACAACACAATATCGAAGAACGGCAAATCAATCAGAATAGGGTAGATTCTTGTTTCTAATATTACCACAATACCATGGACATAAATTTGGTATATTAAACAAATAATAAAACATTGTTTAAAGTGTATAATTAGGGTCGTGTTTTTGTTTTTCCTGAATATTGAGGGTATGGTCAAAAAGTCCGTGCCTTTTTGAATAAATAAAACATTATTTTAGTCTACTTTGAGTTTGTCGAGTTCATCAAAATAAGTATTTTTGTAAGATGATTTCATCGTTGGAGTCAAATCTCTTTTCGCCGAGACATTACTTCAGGTTTGGAAACAAGAAATAGTCATGCGATGCTAAATCCGGAGAATAGATAGGAAGAGGGAGCATTTCGTAATTTTACAAAACATCTCCAAAAATCCATTTATGATCTGAATGAGCTGAGAAGATCAACAAAATATACCCCAACATGTGTTGGTTATCTCTTTCAGTTCATGAGATATTTAGGTTTATTTATGTTTTTGTTAATATTGCTCGATCATTTTTTTGATTTTTTATATAAGCGTGTAAAATTAAATTTCGTTCATTTATGCGGACAAAACCACCCCCCATTTGATAAACTATGACAATTAAAAAAAAATTAGGTTTCGGTAAAAATTCTAAAAACGCAAAGCACCGATCCTTAAAAGAGCTTCATATTTGTATAGCACTATATGTTACATAAATACATACAAACTTTTTTTACTATCACAAAGAACGTCACAGTGGCCACTTTTTAAATATGTATTAACAAATCGCAAAAATTATCTATATTATCTATATTAAGGACTGAGATCGAAAAATGTTTAACATACATATGTGTTAATAAAAGTGAAACCAATAAACCTACAGTTTTGAATCTTTTTTTATTTGATTGAAATTATTGTTACCATTTACAAAAAAAAATATTTTTATAGTTCTAATCACTAATAATGCAATTTTGAACCTTCTTCGAAAACCCTTCCATTAGGTTTTTATAGTGCTTTATGTCACTTTGTTCGAACAGGTTGTCCATCTCCGTTTAAAATCTACCACACTTTTAGACACCTTTTTTGTGCTCTTCAATTCTCTTTTAACAAGAGCCCAATATCTCAACACTGGACTCAGCTCCTGGCAGTGTGGGAATTGCCTCTCTTGGTAATGTATGTAAATTTTGGTATTTATAGAGCCCTTTGTAACAAATGTTTGGCTTTTTTGCCGCAACTGCATATTGCTTGCCATACCAAGAACTTTTTAGTAAATTTTGGCTGCTTTTGGGTCCTAAACTTTTCTTCAACATTCCTCGAGCATCTGCAACATAAAAAAATTGACTCAGAAACTGCGAAAAATTTTCCATACGTACATTTCCTCATCCATTACGCAGCAGATATATTTTTTGTATAAAATTTGACTTCAATTTCCGAGCTCTGTCTTTGGCCTCTAAATTTTTAGTAGATTTTCTGTCAGGAACTTTTAGAGCCTTGTATGCTTTTAAACCTTCATTGGCTTTAACTTTTTGTACCAAATAGTCCGAGTACTGACCTAAACGGACTGCTTTCCTACCGGAGGTGTTGGGGGCTCTTTTGAAAATGCTTTCTATTTGTTTGGCTTTAGAAACATCGTGTGGACCATTCCTTCTACCTGAACCAGGTTTTATATCAACGTACAAGTTGTCCCGGTACTGTTTAATAAGATTGGAAAAAGTTTGATAGCAGACCTTTGTTTGTTTGGGCAACTCTTTGTGGGGTTTTGTTGAAAATCTATATAAATATATAAATGTCTTTGTAAGTTTGTTTTTTTATTTGTTTGTTTGTTTGTTTGAGCATCACGCCTAAACGGCTGAATCGATTTTATTGAAATTTGGAACGTAGATAGATCCTTACTTGGAAGCGTCAATAGGCTATAACTTTTTTTAATACTAGGACCAGAAAGGGTTAAATAGGGGGAAAACCGGTAAAATTGGTACCTTTAGTTCTTAAACAATAAATACTAAACGGCCGAAACGATTTTATTGAAATTTCCAACATAGACTACGACAGGGGTAGCGAAGCGCACCGGGTCAAGCTAGTATTTAATAATTTTAGTACGCCCTTTTTTCTGGTCACTCATTTTAATCAGATTAACAACAAATGAACATAATTGACATTAAATATAATAACAGACATGCTTTACAAAGGTAACTTCATAAAAAAAAAAACATCAAATAATACTTGAGTTAAAAGTTTTAATGAAAAACGTGTGTTATGAATTTTACGATCTCAGTCCTTATTTTACAATTTTATTATGATATCTTTAACCTTTAAAATTTTACATTAATTCAAATTAGAAATTTTTCTTCATGGAAAATTATTATATTTTTTAAGGTAGATGACGTCTGATTTATAAAGTTATTTCGTTTCACTAAAATATCAATCATCAAGTCTTAAACCAGCAAACATTTTGCGAATTTTGGTAATGACAACTAGTTACCACATCGATTATTTTGTAATGAGTGGTTGTTACCCAGCACATTATTTTATTGAGTTGAGTTTGTACTTATTTTTATACAGGTTGGTAATGAACTTTTGCAGTTAGCACAGGTTTCTATGGTATTTGACTGAAAAGCGAGATGATAGTGGTTCAACATCAGACGAACCTATACATTTTTTTTGTTCATATTATATTAATTTATATGTTTATGTTAAAATAATTGTTAACTTACGTAAAATAACTCGTACTTGGAGCAGTAAGTAAGCGGCTAGACTTTCAAACACAAGAAAACAATCAAGTATGTCGGTTCGATTCCCACACAAGCCAATATGTTTCTGTTTTGTTTAAGCTACATATTCTTGGGGTGAATTTAAGTACATTTATAAGCTGGACGCTTGAATTTTTTCAATTCGCGAACAAAAATAACTAGTGTTACAGTCAAATAGTAAGTAGTTATCTCTTTGCTCCAATATTACTTACTTACTAGCTAAGTAGAGTTTTTGCTGGGAAGGTTTTCACCTATACCAAAGACTTATATAAAAAGCATATATCTACTCTTCAGAAGTTCCATAAACATTGCCCTCTTTCAAACATTTTAAAGTTTTTTCATATATACCTCTGTGCAATGTGTTCATATTATTAATTGTATTTTTAAAAAATCAACTATCATCGTCCCACTGTAGTTTGCGTTCTATATTTTTAAAAAAATTAAACACAAAATAAAACATACACTTATATAAAGAGCGGTCTTTTTGATCCATTTTTGAGGTTGTCAACATATATTTTCAGTTAAATAAATAAATTTTAATACTTTTTTAAGGTATTTTTTTTTTTATTATTTGTTGACTTGTTTTTAAATTATGAAAGAATTCCCAACAAAAACGAAGAATTCTTCTATATAATACTCGTACATACACCTTAAAATAAAAAAAAAGATTATCTACATTTTTCATCACATCAACAAGAAATAGACTAAAATCTAGCATTATTTTAAAGCAAACACATACAACAAGTACTAAGCATTTGAAAAACACACAAATATTTCATCTAATCTTTTAAAGATCTATCTTGAAATGTGTGTTTTTCGTTTAGAGTCAAATAATTCACATAAAAATAAATAATTACTCATACGCCATGATGTCTAGTGGCAACAATAGGAGAACAAAACAAAAAAAAAAAAATAAATACAAAAATAATTACGAAAAATATACACTGAAAGAAAAGTTTAGTTTCTGCTTTATATATGTATATATCTCCAAGTATTTCACTTTATATCACATTAATGGGAACGTGTTTACTTACTTTACAAAATTTTGTTTAATAAATCCTGTTAAAAGAAAATATTTCCTTTTCCGTGTACTCTTCAACCAGCATCAATGTTTTCCAAACTAAATAAAGAATTTTTTTAAATTGCATTTTAAAATTTAATATTTCTTATAATTACATATTTATTTGCTGTTACTAGCAAGCATTTTTTTGTAATAACTTAACAAATGCAAACAAAAGAAAAAAAAAAATAAATAAAAAATACAATTTAAAAAGCCGCCAGTTATTTTTTTCTCTACACATTTCGTTGCTGTTTTTAAAATAATTCATAATAATGTGACAATTTGAAATGCAGGTGCAAAAATGAATAAAATTTAAACGAATATTAAAACATTAGAATATTTTGTGGCAAATGTTTAGTATTTTTGTTCAATGTTCACGCTCGTAGTAAATGTATGAATATGAATTGCAACCATATGAAACCCTCCCTCATAAATTTGAATTGTATTGTGATGTTGTTGGCTGTTGGTTGTCGGGTGTT
This sequence comes from Calliphora vomitoria, assembly GCA_942486065.2. Classification (NCBI taxonomy): domain Eukaryota; kingdom Metazoa; phylum Arthropoda; class Insecta; order Diptera; family Calliphoridae; genus Calliphora; species Calliphora vomitoria. The sequence goes on from OW818029.2 coordinate 31,512,502, forward strand.
TTTTTTATTTTTTTTTTTCGTTATCATGATATGCTGCATTAATTTTTGCTAATTTTTCTTACCAAATTAAAACCGCTCACTGAAAAAAATAAAATCATGAAAAATGTAAATTAGTTTTTTTGTGGCATGTTTCCCTAAATACAAACACCTTAGCTTAAATGTAGCTTTAAAAGAATTGTTTCATATTTAATATTGAGAACTGTTAAAAGTTCTAAAAATATATGTTAAAATTTCTGTTAAAAGTATCAAAATATGTAAGGACTGAGATCGAAAAAAAACCTTAACACACGTTTTTCTTTAAAACTTTAAACCCAAGTAATATTTGATTTTTTTTTTTTTGATCAAGTTACCTTTGTAAAGCATGTCAGTTATTATGTTTAATGTCAATTATGTTCATTTGTTGTTAATCTGATTAAAATATGTGATGAGAAATAAGTGCGTACTAAAATTATTAAATATTTTCAACAAAACCCAACTTGGTCCTACAAAAAGATGTACAAACAATCAAAGGTCTGCCGTCAAACTGATTCCAATGTTATTAAACAGTATCAGGAGAACTTGTCCGTTGATAGAAAACCTGGTTCGCGTAAAAGGAATGGTCCACATGATGTTTCTAAAGCCAATAAATCGAAAGCATTTTCAAAAGAGCTCCCAACACATCCGGTAGGAAAGCAGTCCGGTTAGCTCAGTACACGAACTATTTGGTAAAGTTAAAGCCATTGCAAGTTTAAAAACATACAAGGTTAAAAAAGTTCCTGACAGGAGCTCTGCTAAAAATTTAGAGGCCAAAAACAGAGCACGGTAATTGAAGTAAAATTTTATACAAAAAATATACCTGCTGCATAATGAATGACGAAATGTACTTATGGAACATATTTCGCAGCTTCTGGGTCAATATTTGTATGTTGTAGAAAAGTTTAGAAACCAAAAGCAGAAAATTTTCCCAAAAAGTTCTTGGCATCGCAAGCATGCGGCAAAAGAAGCCAAACATTTGTTACAACGGGCTCTATAAATACCGAAATTTACATCAAGGAATGTTTACAAAGGAGGATGCTTCCATTCATAAGACTTCTTAATGTGTCCACTTACTTGTGGGCTGATTTGGCATCTGTCACTATGGTAAGAAAGGTATTGAGTGGTACAATAACAATAATGTGTTATTGATACCAAGAGAGGCAAATCCTCCAAACTGCCTGGAGCTAAGGCAAGTAGAGAGATATTAGGATCTTGTTAAAGGAGAATTGAAAAGCACAAAAAGGGTGTCCGAAAGTGTGGTAGATTTTAAACGAAGATGGACTACATGTTCGAACAAAGTGACAGAAAGCTCTATAAAAACCTTAATGGAAGGGTTTCCGGAAAAGGTTCATAATTTCATCACTATTGATTAGAACTATAAAAATAATATTTGTTATAAATTGTAATAATAATTTCAATCGAATAAAAAAGAAATCAAAACTGTAAGTTTAGTGGTTTCGTTTTTATTAATATATATGTCCTTATGTCCTCTTCAATTTTTGCTATACTGATTTTGGAAATTATTGGTGCCATGGCTCTACTGGTTGCAATTTCAATATTTTTGGCAATAGAAAATTTTAAGTTTAAATATTGATATGGTAGAATGAATTATCTTCTTTGGCTACAGAAAAGATCTTACACCATCAGAGATGGAAAAAAAAGTTCGTGGCTGAAAATTATAGTTCATGCTGATCTGAAAATAGAAGGTCAACTACAAATTTCCAATCTAAAAACAGAGAATAAAATCATCATCGAATCGTATGAATTTATTAGGAATCCAAATTATTAGATTTTTCTTTTGTTTGAATAAAATGAATTATTGGAATAACCGATTTCAACTTGTTCCAAAAATTCGAATAATTTTATTTTAAATATGAGTAGCCCGAAAGGTGCTATGCGAAAATGCAATAAAGGGTACCAATTGCTCAATTATTCACAGTTTTTCTTTCGCATTTATTTATTTACAAGGTATTTCTAACGACCATATGTATAGCGTGGTTAATACATAGTTTAATCAAATATAGTAGTTAAATAACCACTATATTTTCACATTAGGGACGACGTATGTGAACGCTACAATTTCTGCTTCTAAATAAATTCCTGGATGACATAAAGCCATTTATTTTTAAGTGTTTTTGAAAGAACTTGGTTTTAGTTTAGCAAATTGTAGTTTTGAGTGGAATGTGTTATTGTGAACGCAATAAAAGATATTATTACTTATTCAAAATTTTGAATTATGAAAATTATATTTATTCGTTTTATTCGATTCGAATACTTAGTAAGAAATTTTTCTGCTTTATACACAGAGAAAACAGATTCGTGATGGCAATCGAATGATTCTACCTTAGTGACCGAATTTTATACATGTGGCTTAGGGTTTTTATCCCGGGAATTCCCGGTACAAATTTCCCGGGAATTTTGCCAATTTTTCACTACCCGATTCCCGGGATTTTAAGTCACAAAGAAAACAAGTTAGAAAAAAAAAACATGAATAGTTTTTTTTTTAAGTTTTTCGCTTATATCTCGGCAATAATCCGCATATTAGTATTATTTATTTGGGGTTTTTCGAATGAAAATTTAAAAAGACATAAGGAAAAGTACATTATCTAGAAATAAATATGAATAATCTTCAATGCCGAGATGGACCGGTGCGAATTATTCCAGAAACCTCTAGTAGAACAAACTCCCTACTTTTGATGGCAGCACACCATTTGGTATTTTCAAGTTCTAGTTTGATACAGTTACCAAGAGAAACTTTTGGAACAATGAAGACAAAGCTATAGAATTGATTTTGGCCTAGAAAACGCAGCAATAGTTCTTGAAGGCGTATCTATAAGACTTCAGATAATATGCATATTTATATTGTTTAAAATGAACATTTTTGAAATACATATAACGGTCTGGTATAGGGTATAGGGATGACTTTATGTATTTGTTCATATACATTACAAAGGAAATTTACAAAATTTACAAAACAAATTTGATCTTTTAACGATTCAGTTAAAAGTATTGAATTCATTCCTTTGAGAATTCATTATTTATAGAATTACTTTATTATTGAATCATTATAAATTTCTTCTTCAAAACCATAACAAAATAGCTTCAAAAATGTATTGATTGAATGATTAAATTTTTCTTCAATTCGAATCTATTACAAAATGCTTAAGACATTTTGTTCAATTCATTTTGTAAATGATTAAAAACAAAACTGAATGAAAAAAAAAAAAACATTTTAATTTGAATAAATAAAAATTTAATCATTCAAAATTTTAATAAATTCTGTTATTAATTAACTTCAAAATTAATTAAATTTAAAGAATTACATGTTGGGAATGGATTTATGGAATGAAAGGCCGAAATTTTTTAATAACGGATTAAGATTTTAGTGAATTAAGCTCAAATTGAACTAAATAAGTTTTTATATGAAATTTGGATATAATATTCCTAGTTTACAGTATCATTATATATTTCGGGAATAGCCGAGTACCCGGGAATATATACAAAAATTTCCCGATTCCCGGGAATCAAAAAAGGTCGGAAAATTAAAAACCCTATTATGGCTACAAAATTTTAGAAGGAGTAATAAAAGTTTGGTTGCTTCAACCGAAATTCTTCTTTATCAACCGAATGATGTGTGCAACCGAATCATTCGATTGGCAACAAATTCGGTTGCTACTACGAATCTGTTTTCTTTGTGTACATATTTGATCGTATATCTTTTTGCTCCGAGGTACCAATTAGTTCAGAGGACAATTGGGAACATAAATAATGGATCAATTGGAAAAATGGATTCTAGAAATAATGATGGCAGTTTTATTGTTTCCTATTCATTAAAGAGATTTTGTTAAACAATTTTAATACATGTTGTTTATTCTCCTATGTCTTTTTTGTGACGTGGTAAAGTTTCTGTGAAAAGGTATTCAAATGGTTCCCTTCCAGGAAGTGGAAGTGTCTTCAAGTTAAATTTTTACCTAAATAATCGATCAAATGGATTCTTTCAGAAATTAAAACTCAATGATTCTTATTCCTTTGAAGTACTGGTTTTCATTTAGTATAACAATTTAAAAAGGGTGTTGCATACAGAATGTTTTTAAATTAGTTCAAAATAGTTTCAAATAGTAAATGTTCAGAATTAAAAATATTTAAAAATTTTCAAACACATAGGAGGCATTTACAATCTTATATATAAATAGGCCACATGTTTTTTTTTGTGCTACACTTTTAAGTATTTTATTGTCCACCAATATTGATGAAACATATACGGTTTAAAAAGTTATTTTCTCTAGATATGCACAATGCAAAAATTGTTTCAAAACTATTTCAAAAAGCGTTTTAAAAGTGGTCGAATTTCGGCCACCGGCCGATCCTAGTTATAAATAAATATGACATGAGTTGTGAATCCAAAAAAAAAAAAAAAAAACACTTTTTAAATATCATACCCTGTATAAAACATACATGAATTGGTTACGTTTGCGTCTTATGTGCCTGCATTTTATTTATTTTTTTTCCCGAAATGTTGCATGTTGTCTCATTGTATTTGTGTTTTATTTAACATTTTCTGTTGTTGTTGCTGTTGTTTCATGTTGCTGCTGCCGTTGTTGTTGTTATTAATATGCTACAATAATGAGTATTTATTTATTTTGAGGGTTATCTGATGCTGTTTGTTTTTTAACATTTATTTTTTAATTTTTGTATTTTTTTTATAATTCCATGGCCATTGTGTGCAATATTGATTTTATTTAGAATTTCAAATTTTTTATGTTTTATTTTTGTTTAATTTTTCAAGGAGTGGCAGTGCAATTTTTAAGTGTTTGGAAGTGTTATGGTTTTTAGAGTTTTTTTTTTTTTTAGAGTGCGATACCCGCACATAAATACAACTCGTACTTTGTGTTATAATTTATTTCAAATATTCATAATTTTTTATCTTAACTTTAAGGGTAATTATGCATTTTTCATTTAGTGTTATTTCGAGGTTATGAAATGGGCAAAAAAAACACAGTGAAAGTAATAAAGCATACAATGTTGGAATATCTGTAATGAAATTGTGGTTTCAATTTGGGAATTTGGAATTAAAAATATGTACATAAGTTTATGTACTTTTAACAAAGGTGTAACTTTCATAATAATATTTTAAATATACTAGCTATATTTGTATTGAGATCATTTATAAGTACATATACAGTATTGTTCAAAACATATTGAACGAAATTCTTGTTAATTTTGTTTTCCAATTTCAAAGAAAGTAATGATTTTAGGAACAACAGATGAACTCTAAAATAAAAATTCATCCTCAGTTTTATTAACAATTAAATTTAATTTCAATATTTCTTATGGTAATATTAACAAATTTAACTAAATGTAAAAAAATATAAAAAAACATACTCATTTTTTGTTTGTCTTTTTCTAGTACTAGAGTTAATAAGATTCTCTATTGTTGTCATTAAAATATTGGGTGTATGACTTAAAAATGCAGAATTTCTTCAAATGTTTAGCTTTTATTTTGAAACATTTGTACCATATAAATTTATTCAAAGTATTGGCCATTGTTAGCTATGACCTTTTCCCATCTTTCTGGCAACATATGAATTCCTAGCCAAAACAACTGCTCATTTTTTGAGGTCAAGAACGAATCAAGCCAATATCGGTTACTCTCCTACAAGAACAGTGACAGTCATTTGATGCTTCATCTGTTGGGTAGTGTTGATGGGTTTATACGTCAGTAGTTCCCATCATTTTATTAAGGAAATTTTGAAAAAACTAATGTAAACTTTCGTGTACGTGTGACTTGTTTTCTCTTTACAGCTTGTGAATACCATTCATGCAGCGCTGCCGTGTTATGCATGTGTTGCTAAATAAATTGCTAGTGTGTTAGTTTCCATCAGTCATTTCTTGCAGGGTCTGTTCCAAAGTTAGCGTACGCCAGAGAGAGCGTTCTACAGCGATCAAAACAAATAGTAGTCGGACGGAGCACGCTTTGGACTATAAAGCGGCTGAGGCGAAACTTTCCAACCACTTTATTCAAAATACTTTAAACAGGTCCTGATGGAATTTTGGGCGCTTTTCGGACAAACGAATCACAGGAAACCTGTGCACTGTGATGGTCTGGTCAGAATTCAGCAGCTCATAATAGATAGGTCCCAGTTGGTCCCAGCAAATACAGAGAATTACCTCAGCGCCATGGATAGTTGGCTTTGGTTTTGATTCGGCTGGTTGGCCGAGCTTCAAATACGATATCTTACGCTTCGGGTTATCGTAATGGATCCATTTTCCATCGCAAATAATGATTTCATGTAAAAGTGATTTTCTTTTATAGCGTTCAAGCATCATTTCGGACAAGCAAAATCAACTTTCAAGGTCCCTCTGCTTCAATTCGTATGATACCAAAGTTTTTGCTTTTGGACGAATCTTGCTGCTTGAAAGAGTTTTGAAATTGCTGCTTGAGTTGTTCCCAATGATTTTCCAAGCTTTTGTTGAATTTGCCAACAATGTTGATGGAGTAATGCGTCCAATGCCTGGGCGATCTTTGTCTTCCGTGTCAAAATTACCACTTCTGAACCATCCAATCTCTCTCGAACGTTGAAACCTACGGAACACATTCACTATATGCCTTGGTGAACAATCGGTGTGCTTCAGTAGCACTTTTTTAAAATTAAAGAAATAAAACAAAACTCCCATATAACGATTCGTTTGTACAAAATTTCGAAGCAAATGTTCAATAACTAAGTGAGAATAAATGACAAATATGTACCCTTCAAAATGACATATGAGTTATTAAAAACAAAAGCCGCGTTCAAAAGATACGCCAAAGATTGTAAATCCCGATTTTTTAAGTCAAACAGGCAATATTTAATGTTAATCATTGCAGTTGTTCTTGATAAGGACTGAGTTCGAAAAATTTTTAACATACATATATGTTACTAACAAGTAAGAAACTATTGTCGGTCAAGCCCGACTATATAATACCCTACACTAAGTAAATGAGCAAAAACATTTTTCTTTCAAAATTTCAATAATTTATATTCGTGAGCGATTTTCGGAAGTGGGCCTTATATGAATAAGGCAAACGACAAGACTAAGAAAAAAATCTTGTTTACTTTAAAAAAGTACCGTTAAGTTGCTCTCATTGAAAAACTTCAACTTTACTTTTGGATGAGAACAACAAACAAAAATAGAGAAAAAAAATTAAATGCGTTTATAGGAATATGCATCAGTGTATTAAGTACCTGCTTTTCCATTTCTTATATTTTGGATGCTTCAGCAAGTGTAATTTGTTATTTATAATGATAGTAGATGTACATAAGTCACTATTACCACCCTATTATTTATTCGACATTATTTTGAATATTATTTTAATTTGTATGCTTTGGTTATTTCGTACTGAACGTATAAATAAAATACTTTTTGTTTATAAGGAGTGAGATTGAGATTTTATAGTTTTAATCACTAGTGATGAAATTTTAAACCTTATTCGGAAACCCTTCCATTAACGTTTTTATAATGATTTCTGTCACTTTGCTCGAAAAGGTAGTCTATCTCCGTTTAAAATCTACCACACTTTTGGACACCTATTTTGTGCTTTTCAATTCTCTTTTAACAAGAGCCCAATATCTCTCCACTGGCCTTAGCTCCGGTCAGTTTGGAGGATTTGCCTCTCTTGGTACAAATACCACATTATTGTTCTTTTACCACTCAAGACCTTTTTTGTCATAGTGACAGATGCCAAGTCAGACCAAAAATAAGTGGACACATTAAAAAGTCTTATAAATGGAAACATCCTTTTTTTGTAAACATTCCTTGATGTAAACTTCGGTATTTATAGAGCCCGTTGGCTTTTTTGTCGCAACTGCATATTGCTTGCCCTACTAAGAACTTTTTGGAAAATTTTGTCTGCTTTTAGGTCTTAAACTTTTCTTCAACATTCCCTCGAGCATCTGCAACATTAAAAAAATTGACCCAGAGCTGCGAAAAATACGTACATTTCGTCATCCATTATGCAGCAGGTATATTTTTTGTATAAAATTTGACTTCAATTTCCGTGCTCTGTCTTTGGCCTCTAAATTTTTAGCAGAGTTCTTATCAGGAACTTTTTGAGCCTTGTATGCTTTTAAACCTGCATTGGCTTTAACTTTTCGTACCAAATAGCTACTTTACTACCGGATGTGTTGGGAACTCTTTTGAAAATGTATTCTATTTTTTTGGCTTTAGAAACATCATGTGGACCATTCCTTCAACATGAACCAGGTTTTATATCAACGGAAAAGTTCTCCCGGTACTGTTTAATAACATTGCAAACAGTTTGACGGCAGACCTTTGAATGCTTGGCCAACTTTTTGTAGGACCAAGTTGGGTTTTGTTGAAAATATTTAATAATTTTAGTATGTACTTTTTTCTGGTCACTCATTTTAATCAGAATAACAACAAATGAACATAATAACTGACATGCGTTACAAAGGTAACTTGATAAAAAAAAATCAAATAATACTTGGGTTAAAAGTTTTAATGAAAAACGTGTGTTAAGAATTTTTCGATCTCAGTCCTTAGTTTAACGTGAAGTTAAGAATAATGTCGAATTGAAATTTGTATTGAAATATTGTAACGGTAATACATAACCAGGGGCCGAATTACCCCTTTCGATGTCGAGTAAAATTTATCGTAATTTTTTTATTTAAGATTATTACATTCGATATTGGGCAAGAAATTTAGTACATTTTATGATAATTTCGATATCGATATAATTGTACCCTTCACCATGAGTGGCAAGGGTATATAGATAAGTTTGTCATACCGTTTATAATTTCTAAATTTTTCATTAGCGACCCCATAAAGTATATGTATATATATTACGGATCGTTATAGATAGAGGAGTCTGTCTGTTGAAATCAACTCTCCTAAGTCCAAAAATAACGTACATATGTTATTGTTACACCAATATATCCGGTATAGTTCAACTTAGGTTGCTATTTTTTGTTTTCCCTATAATAAAGAAGCATTTTTTGTCCAATAGATTTTGACCGACACTGTATGTCTCTATTAAGATTTAAATCTATTTTAGATGTTAAACCACAAACCATCATCTAGTTATAATAGATTTTTATTTCCAATTCTAAACAAATACACTCTATTTACCCAACCGATATTTAATTTTATGAAAATAAAATAAATGCATTGCAATAAATAGAAAAACCTTCACCTTGACTTAAAAATAAAATGCGACGAGTCGTATAAATTTATTTAAATTTCTTTTAACGATAACAAAGCAAAAAAAAAAAAAATACTGAAACAAAACAAACCAATGGCATTTCCGTTTGTGCCATCATAAAATTTACTTCAAAGGGAAACACGGCTGAAACACACAAACAACAAGTTTAGTGTAACAACAAAAACATCAACAGCAACAATCTGCTACATTTAACGGTTCTTGCTTGTTCCGTGAAATTAATTAAAGTGTTAATGTTAATTTTAGTGAAATTCCATTATAGTTAAGTTTTGTTTGTAGACCTAGGTCCGGCATACAACTGTACAAATTGCTACAAATAATTTATTATTGTTTAGTGAAATATAAAATACATTAAAAATCACGTTTTTCCACTGAATTAAAAAGAAACAAAAATTATTGTATTTTAATTTAAGTCACATCACATCTTACGTGCGACAACTCAATCGAATCAGGTATGAAATAATGGTACAGTTGAAGGTACTTTTTTGGAATTATACATATTAGAGTCCGACCAAATATTCGGATTCAGATTATGTAAAAAATCGGTCTAATACCGCTATTCGGTGAAATTTTGGCAGAATACCGAAATTTTTATAAAAAAAAAACATAAACTATGAAATTTTAAAGGAGTTTTGAATAAAATTAATAGAATAGAAAAACTTATATTTTATTGTAAAATGCATATGGTTCACTTCATGTCAAGTGAACCAACTTTTGAAATCGATGTCTTCCGATGGGAAGACATAGTTCAATTGGATAGTAGTTCAGACACAATTTTTCAACATGATCGGTCGAGAACTTTCAGAGTTAGAGGGGGTCAAAATTTGACATTTTGGGCAAGCAGGTGTTTTTTCTCATCCTATTACCTATTGTTCTTAGCAAAATGTGTCCCAAATAGTTTAGATAGCTATTTCGATTTCAATAGTTGGTTCACTTGACATGGAATGCCTCATATGTATACCGTAAAAATTGTCCCCTTAAATAAAAAAACCAGCCTAATGGAATCCACAATGTAAATGTTTGTTTTAATAAATTAATACAGTGCGAGTTCGACTTGCGCAACCATCTATTATTGCAATACAATGATTTGCGCAACAGCTATTTTTTAACATTACAGTCTTTATAAGTGTAACTTTTCTCTAAAACGTCCCTATAAGAGCAAAATAAGTTGTCTTTTAAACAGTTTTGCCAGGAAAATTTTACTTTTTGTCCCCAATCTGATAATAGATGACCCCAAAAAATCCCCATTTTATAATTGAAACCCCCAATATTTATTATAGAAACAAAATTATTTAACTTTTTGTATGTGTAAAAATATATTTGCAATTTAATTTTTTCTAGTAAAAATATAGGAAAACTAAAATAATACTGCATATAATGAAAAACCGGTTAACCATTTTTTCAGCTAAAACAGCATTCGTAAAGGTTCCCTGTGATGGTTTGGTCAGATTTCACCACCTCTTATTAGACAAGACCCTTTTCCTCCCACCAAATACAGAGAATTAGCGCCATGTAATGATTCGGTTCAAAAATGATTTTTTTTAGCGTTTAAGCATTAAATCGTCTTTCAAGGTCTGTCGGCTTCAAATTATATGGTATCCAATTTCCCTGCTTTTGGATGAATCCTGCTGCTCGCAAACGTTTTGAAATTGCTGCTTGAGTAGCTCATAATGATTTTGCAAGCTCTTATTGAGTTTTACAACAATTTTCATGGAGTAATGCAGCGATGTTCAAAGCTAAAACTGTATTTGTGTTGGTGAGCGAAAGAGAGCTCCACTGAAAGAAAATTTTAGTGAAATAAGATTTTTAAGGCTTTATTTGTTAACAATAATCAAGACAACAATCTCAATCAAATTGTCTGCGACATATTACCATTGCTCATTAATTGAGAAATCGATATTAATAATTTTTGACAAATTTAAAAATATTTAAAATATGTAAACCATTTTTTTCCTTATTTAATTACACTGTCTTGATTAAAATCATTTCAAATATGAACAAAATTGTTCACAAAAGTAAATTGAGGAAAAAAACCAGACAACACTTCAAAGATTTTTAAAAGTTCGAAATATATTAAACAATCCAAAAAATTCTTTCAGCGACCATGAAAAATAAATTTAAAAAAATTAAAAATAGCAATACATCCGCTTAGCGTGTGCATTCGTCGCTATCTCAGTGGCTACTAAACAATAGAGAATAAGAATATGTGTATTGTTAGTCGCGCGAAAGCACAATGAAATGGACACCATTGGAGTAATGCCTCCAATTCTCGGTCTTCAAATTTGTTTGGCTAGCCTGGGCGATCTTTGTCTTCTGTTTCAAAATCTCCACAGCTGGACGGCACAAACCATCTCTCGCACGTTGAAACCGATGGAACACATTCACCATGTGTTTTCAAATTACAGAAGTAAGGCAAAACTTCCCGCATATGACACTTTGTTGGCAGAAACATTTCAACATTTTCAAATGTTCTATAACTACTTAAATGAAAATAAATGACAGATATGTACCGCGTTCAAAAGATACGCCATCTATTGTAAATCCCGTATTTTTAAATCATACACCCAATATTTCTATACTTTTTTTTTAATTAAATTAGAAAGTGTCCTAGAAACAAAAAAGTTGCGAAATGCATGTCAAAAATTTTTGTGTTTTTCACGAAATTTAGACACAATGTGATGAACATTTTTAAACGCAAATAACAATTTAATAAAAATAAAATAAAATTTGTTTACACGAAATATGAATAAAGTCAAAACTAAAAATGTTGAAACATTTAAAATCCCCAAAAACTTGATAAAATGCATCTAATATCCCCAATTTTTGTTAAAATCCCCAAATCCATCCCCACGAAATTTTGTCCCCAAATTATTCATAAAATCCCCAGAATAAAGGAAAATTGGTACTTTTTCTTTTAATGGTACTCTTTTTACATTAAAGTTGGCTAATATGCTTCTCAGTAAAGAAATAATCAAAAATAGGGTGCTCAATATTATTATGATATTTTTCGTTATTCAAACCTAGAATCAGGAAATTACTTTAAAATTTCAAACTTTCTATAATAATGAACCTAATTAAACACACATGATCCTGACTGAGTTAGAATATAAAATAAATAATAGTACTTTTTGGTTCATGGTATAGTGAATGCGAATTCAAAAGTGGTTCTATATCTTCATTATAATTATACTTTTTGAATATTTTATAAAATATCTGCTGCGACTTTATGGTACTTTTTAATTCTAATAATACGTTTCGAATGCGCTAGAATCCACATTACAATGAACCAATAAACATAAAACTAGAGACTGAATTAGTTTTTATTCACAAAAAAATCGAGAAAATCGGCCCAAAAAATGCTGAGATATAAGGAAAAAACCGGGACAATCTCGATTTTTGGCCTATGTTTGATCTTTATCTGGATTACTAAGTCATTAATATAGACAATATGGATATCTAATGATAGATATTTCAAAGTCCATTGTAACGATGTATATATAGCTATAGTATTTTGGACCTACAATGGGTAAAAATCGGGAAAAATATTTTTTAAACCGAATTTTTCTTTTACCAAAAAAAAATTTTTTGTCATACATTTTTTTTAATTTGGAGAAAAATTAAAATAAAACAATTTCAAAAAAATTAAAAAAAATTTTTTTTCGAAAATTAAAAATATTTGTTTTAAAGTATAATTTGGGGAAGGGTATATAAGATTCGGCACATTCTTTCTCTAGGCTGCGAAAGGTAGCCTGCTACATTCTTTAAAAAAGTTAAAGAATCCTTAAGATATTATTTTTACATCGATTTGTTTTTAGAGAAATTGCATGAAAAAGTTTGATTTTCATTTCTTAATTTTGAATTTTCTACTGAAAATAGATTAAAAATAAAAACTGAAGAAAAAATGCGGTTTAGGTTTCGGTTAAAACCAAACTCGAAACTCTAATATAAAGTACTAATATCGAATAAAATAAACTAACTTAAATACATATAATTCCATGAATAAGAAACACTGAATATGGATATTCTACACTAAGGGAAAAGCTGCAACTTAATAATAATTTTAAATTTTAAATTAATATTTTTCCATATTGAAATAAAAAATTTCAACATTACATTACACCGCCTCAAAAATGAGTATTGATAACGAAAAACCCAAAAGCTATCCATCGATTAAAATTTAAAAGTTTCGGTTGGTTGGTGATTTGGTTAAATAATAGAATGGGTTCTGAAAAAAAAAAGATTTATAATGATTTTCATGATCACTGGTTTGTGACAACCATTTTTATAACAAATTTATAATGAATGGTTATCATAATCTAAGAACAACATATATAATAATTCATTATAAACATGTACAATCATATACATGATTGCTATAATCATGTGGATGGTAACTTTACCATATTATGGTTACCGTAATAATATAAATAATAACAGTGACCATAATACTGTTAAAAAAAACTTGTAAAATTTTTGAAATGGTTACAGTAAACATACAAACATACAACTATATTTTTTCTCATTAAACATTTTAAATTTATTACTCTGAGGTTGAAGAAATTACTAGTGGAGTATTTATTTTGATACGGAACAAAAATTTAATTTTCCATCTCTGCAAAGAAGTATGATTAATGATTTGTGTAGGCTATTTTTAATTATTAATAAAAAAAATTGGGATAAATGAATTATTGCTACAATTATGGCCCCAAAAGTACCAATTTTAAATATAATTTCGTACAATTTCATAATTTAATTTCACATCCCTGACATGTATGTTATCAAAACCAGTAGAAATTAAAACAAAAACTAGGTTAAACTCTCACACAATCACATTCATACACACTGTTATACTCCCTGACAAAATATCAATAGAATGAGTCATGTCTTACGATCATTATTCGTCGTCAGTCATAGAAGATTGAACGTACGAACAAACGTCTTCGCAACATTTTGTACTTTAAACGATCGACTTTTTGTTTTTGTTTTCTCTAAAACAAGACTTCACATAAACAACTGTTCGTACAAAAGACTAAATACTAATTTGTATTGACAATAAAACTAGTAGTGGATAAATGATAAACGATCACTCACAAGTACACCACAGTGTAATGCATTATTTTATACTTAGGGAAAATTTGTTTTTCATTTTCATTCTTCGATACGTCTTCTTTATCAATTCTAGGAGACACTGGGAGCAGTTTAGCAGAAAATTGAATTAAAAGTTCTCTACTCTACGCTGTTATTATGGCTTTTTAATCAAATGACGTCAAATGAGGTTTATTATTTTTTTATTTCAATTTCATTTTTAAACAAATGACGTCAAATTGTTTAATATAGATTTAATGAGCAATATTTTATAGTTTTAATTCATTATTATGAGTACTTCATAATAATAATTGAAATGCTATTGTGATTAAATTGTAGCCCAGCGAAATTTATGTTTAGAGATATGGAATTTTTGATTTTATGATTTTATATTTATTATTTTCAAAAATACATTTCCAGTTTTAAAAGCGTTTTTTCCACTTTAAAGCAAGTATTTCTGAAGCATTTTGTCTTAGTTTCTAATATGTTCAAATGCGGGTCATAAGCAGTGTCTATTATTGCTTCTTTATCTTTTACTAGGGGTATATTTCCTGTCCAGTTTGAGTCCCCAAAGTCGTCTTCACCTTTATGGTTTTCAAGGTTTCCTCTCACTCAAAGCACATTTTTTATTTTGCGGTTTTTAAATAGAACTAACAGTAATCAAATGAGAGCAAAGGATTATTATCTGAACAACATTAGAACAACAAGTATTCCCAGCAAAAATTCTTCTTACCTTGTAAGCCAGCAAGTAATATTGGAGCAAAGAGATAACTACTTATTATTTGACTAAACCACTGGTTAGTTTTGTTCGCGATTTGACAAAATTCATGCGTCTCGCTTACAAATGTACTTACATTCACCCCAAGAATATGTAGCTAAAAATACTGGAAAAAATTGTTTTGTGTGGGAATCGAACCGGCATGCTCGATTGTTTTCTTGTATTTGAAAGTCTAGCCGCTTACTTACTGCTCCAAGTACGAGTTATTTTATCTTAAGTTAACAATGGTTTTAACATAATTATATAAATGAATATAATATGAATAAAAACTGAATGGCTTCGACTGATGTTGAACCACTATCCTGTCGCTTTTCGGTCAAACACACTAGAAAGCTGAGCTAAATGCAAAAGTTCATTACCAACCTGTATAAAAATAAGTATATGCTCTACTAAATAAAAGAATGTGCTGGGTAACCACCATTCATTACAAAATAATGTATGTGGTAACTAGTTGCCGTTACTAAAATTCATAAAAATTGTTGCTGTGATCAATCTATACTATTTGTTTAAACATAACTAAAGTTTTGTTTTGAAATTTCTTGCTCGATATCGAATGCCATTATCTCAAACAAGTAGGAGTGCTATTTTCGGCTATACCCTTCGCCTTTGTTGTGGAAATCAAGAAAACTTTGAAAAATTTTACAAACGAAATGACAATCTTATATATACCCTTCTCACGAAGGTGAAGGGTATAAAAACAACAACGCCAAACGAAAAGAAACACCAAAAAAACAAAATACGCAAAGCAATGAATCCAACACACATCCCAACATACGTTTTGTTGTTTTTTGTCAAAGCATGCAATAAGTTGTCTTTTTTTGATGAAATTTTCAGAGGTTGTCTCGGATTTTTGCTCATATCTCCGTTATTTATGGACGGATTTTGCTGATTTTAAATAGGAAACTTCTCGAAAGCATGTCTGACAGAATTATTGAAGATTTGGATCCCGAAGAAATCTGGGGTCTTCAGAAAATTGATTTTAACAGACAGACAGACGGACATGGCTTAATCGACTCCGCTATCTATAAGGATCCAGAATATATATACTTTATAGGGTCGGAAAATTATATTGTGGAAATTACAAACGGAATGACATCTATATAAATATATAAATGTCTTTGTAAGTTTGTTTGTTTATTTGTTTGTTTGTTTGTTTGTTTGTTTGAGCATCACGCCTAAACGGCTGAACCGATTTTATTGAAATTTGGAACGTAGATAGATCCTTACTTGGAAGCGTCAATAGGCTATAAATTTTTTGGTACCTTTAGTTTTTAAACAATAATTACTAAACGGCTGAACCGATTTTTACATCGACAGGGGTAGCGAAGCGCACCGGGTCAAGCTAGTACTTATATATACCCTTCTCACGAAGGGTATAGGGTATAATAAGAAAATTGCGATCACATTTACTCTATATCGAATGCGGTAATTCGACCCCTGTTTCTTTTTTTTTTTATCGCCGCACTTCTTAATAAAGTTACATTCATTTATAATAATTGTTTATACTTTGATTACAAAATGTTCATCGATTTACCTTAACAGGGCGTAGCTAATGTTTTATATGTATACACAAAAATAAATATAAAACCAAAATAAATATTATACATTTGTTATAAAATGCATGAGAATGTCTATTATTAAATATCGAATAATTTATGCATCTAAAATACAATTTTTTAACTTTCAATAAAACAAAACAAAAAAAAACTTATCGATATTTTCAATCTGTTTCAGTAATTAATTCATTTGCATAAATCTACAGATTTAGGTTTTGTTTAAATAATCGTAAATTTAATATTATTTGTATTATTTCTTTTTTTTTATTGTTAAGTATAAATTATTTCATATTTTGCTATACATTATAAACAATAACAATACGTTTGTGGAAAAAAAAAATTTATAATTTTATTCAAAAATTTTATGTCATAAAAAAAAGTAAACTTAAGCAATGTAGTTTGATGAGTCAGTCAGTAAAGATCTTCTGTGTGGTCTGCTGTTGATCAAATCCCTCCCGCTGCCAGAATTTTGTTGTTGTTGTTTTTTTTTCTTCTTTTATTCAATCTGATTTATCACAAAACAGATTAGATTTGTTAAAGAATTTATTTATTTGAGTGTTAACATGATTTCAAATTGAATTCTAAATTATTTATAGAGCAGGTTATAAGTTTGGCAAAAATCGGAGCTGTTTATATATTAAGTGTATGACTTAAAAAAGCGGGATTTACAATAGATCGTATCTTTTTTATTTTTAATAACTTATACAGTATCGGCCAAAACTAAAGCACCCCCTCAATGGATTTTTTCAAATCATAATTTTTTTGATAATAAAATGTTTTTTATTAACTTATATTGTTAATGTTCATATAATGTTCATTTAGTAAAGGATAATTTTATGAACAATTAATTTAAAATGATAAGGCATATAAACATATGAATTTAAAACAAGTAAGAGAGCTATATTCGGCTGTGCCGAATCTTATATACCCTTCACCAAAATTATACTTTAAAATAAAATTAAAAAAAAAAATTTTTTTTTAATATTTTTTTCAAAATTGTTTTTTAAAAGTTTTTTCCAAGTTTTAGTGAAAAAAATTTATGACAAAAGAATGTTTTCTGTAAAAAAAAAAATTCAGGTTAAAAAATATTTTTCCCGATTTTGACCCATTGTGGGTCCAACTTTGTATAACCTTATATACATCGTTGCAATGGACTTTAAAATATCTATAATTAGATATCCATATTGTCTATATTTATGACGTAGTAATCGAGATATAGATAAAAAAATAGGCCAAAAATAGATGTTGTCTCCGATTTTTGCTCATATATCCGTTATTTATGGATGGATTTTGCTGATTTCAAATAGGAAACTTTTCGAAAGCATGTCTGACAGAATTATTGAGGATTTGGATCCCGAAGATATCTGGGGTCTTCAGAAAATTGATTTCAACAGACAGACAGACGGACGGACATGGCTAAATCGACTCCGCTATCTATAAGGATTCAGAATATATATACTTTATAGGGTCGGAAAATTATATTGTGGAAATTACAAACGGAATGACAAATTTATATATACCCTTCTCACGAAGGTGAAGGGTATAATTAAAGTTATTGAAGACTGGAAGGCGGGCTTATCATGGCATGAATTGAGTAAAAATATTCAATTAACAGATCAGTTATTTCCAAGCTGATTCCAAAGTTTTTGCAGAATGGTCGTATATCAACAAGGGCATTCTGGAGGACGCCCGCGTAAAACCACACGATATGATGATTCCTTGATCAAAGGAGCAATGCAAAAAGATCCTAAAGCATCAGCTAGTCAAGTAAGAACAAGTTTAAGATTATACATGTACCGTGATATATTGAAAGATGTAATTTCTAACAGGATAACGATCCTAAGCACACCTCCAAAGTTTGTAAGACTTGGCTACAGGGCAATAACATTCAAGTTCTTCATTGGCCTGCTCAATCTCCCGATCTCAATCCTATTGAGAACTTGTAGGAGATTGTTAATATGAAAATAAATCATGATAATTTTCACGATTTATTTTAAGCCGTTATTATAGCCTGGGAAGGAATATCGCAAGACAAAGCGTCATATGCGGGAAGTTTTGCTTTACTTCTTTAATTTGAAAAAAAGTGCGGCTGAAGCATACCGATTGCTTATAGCGAATGTGTTTCTTCGGTTTCAACGTGCCAGAGATGGTTTGTGCGGTTCAGAAGTGGTGATTTTAACACGGAAGACAAATATCGCCATGGCCATCCAAAAAGGTTTAAACCAAGAATTGGAGTCCATGAAGATTGTTGTCAAACTCAACACGAGCTTGCAAAATTATTGGGAGCTACTGAAGCAGCAATTTCAAAACGTAGGATTTATTTGTATGTCTGAAATGCTGCTTGAACGCTATAAAAGAGAGAACCATTACGTTAACCCGAAGTGTAAGAGGTCATACGTTAAGACCGGCCAACCAGCCGAATCGACACCAAATCCAAATTTCCAGGGCGCTAAGTTAAATGATCTGTATTTCGTGGAAACAAAAGGGTCCTATATATTATGAGCTGCTGAAATCTGGCCAGACCATCACATGAAATCTGTAACGAATGCAACCGAAAAACGCCCAGAAAATGCAGCCAGACATGAAATCGTAATATTCCATCATGACAACACTCGACCACATGTTGCAATACCTGTTAAAAACTATTTACAATAAAGTGGTTGGGCTTGATTCGTTCTTGGCCTCAATAGATGGGCAGTTATTTTGGCTCATAGTCCATATGTTGCCAGAAAAATGGAAAAAGTTTATAGCTAACAATGGCCAATACTTTGAATAAATTTTTATTGTACAAATGTTACAAAATACAAGTTAAAAAATTTCACATTTTTAAGTCATACACCCAATAATAAGTCTTAGCTGATCACTATGACTAGCTCTTTGCAAAAGTTAATTATAATTTTTAAAAATGATTTTAATTGTCAAAAATTTAGCTATATAATCAAATAAAATCGAAATCATGTTTGAACTTTGAATACAACTTAATTTCACTAATATATTTATTACTAAAGTTTTCTTTTGATAGTTTTTTTTTTTTCTTCCTGAACTGATTACATTACAGATACCTCACTCAATATCTCAGTGACCTTGGTTCGCTGCAATATTTTCATATTCTAAATTTAGAAATGACGTTTTTTTTTTGTAGAATTCGTTGGTCAGGTTTATTATCACTTTAAAAGTTTTTGTGCTTATCAGTTCACAACATTTCATACGAATTGTCTTTTTACAATGACTTGCTTGTTCACTTAAATTAATAACTGTATGGGAAAAAGTTTCAGTTATCTTACTTTGCGAAAACGTGGGTTAAATATTAAAAAAAATAAATAAAATGTGAGGAAAACAATTTCTAGAGAAACATACTTATAATCTACCCTCTAAGTAGGATGTAGTGATAGGATTTAAAAAATCATGTTTACAACAAATCAAAATGTAATAGTGACAAAAATTCTACAATTGTGTCATAAATCTCTTAGTAATAGGTCGACTTCACTGGGGATTTTTTTATACCCTTCACATTCCGTTTGTAATTTCCACAATATAATTTTCCGACCCTATAAAGTATATATATTCTGGATCCTTATAGATAGCGAAGTCGATTAAGCCATGTCCGTCTGTCTGCCTGTCTGTTGAAATCAATTTTCTGAAGACCCCAGATATCTTCGGGATCCAAATCTTCAATAATTCTGTCAGACATGCTTTCGAGAAGTTTCGTATTTAAAATCAGCAAAATCGGTCCACAAATGGAGATATAAGGAAAAAACCAGGACAACCTCGATTTTTTACCTATTTTTTGACCTATATCTGGATTATTAAGTCATTAATATAGACAATATGGATATGTAATGATAGACCTTTGCAACGACGTATATAAGACCATAGTAAGTTGGACCTACAATGGGTCAAAATCGGGAAAAAATTTTAACCAGATTTTTTTTTCACCAAAAGTTTTTTTCGCTAAATATTAAAAAAAAAATTTAAATTTAAAAAAAATTTAAAAAAAAAAAATAAAAAAACTTTAAAAAAAAAATTCGAAAAATATTTTTTTCCAAAAAATTAAAAAAAAAACAACTGGAAAAAAAATAAATTTTGTTTACCTAAAATTACCTAAAAATTTTTATTTTGAAGTATAGTTTGGTGAAGGGTATATAAGATTCGGCCCAGCCGAATATATCTCTCTTACTTGTTTTTTTTTTTTTTATGGTGTTTGACAAAAAAGCAACAAAACGTATGTTTGGATGTGTGTTATTTTCATTGCTTTGTGTATTTTGTTTTTTTGGTGTTTCGTTTCGATTGGCGTTGTTGTTTTTATACCCTTCACCTTCGTGAGAAGGGTATATATAAGATTGCCATTTCGTTTTTAACTTCTACAATTTTAAAATTTTTCTTGATATATTTACGCTGAAAATGGGCAATTAATGCATCCACAACAAAGGTGAAGGGTATATAAGATTCGGCATATCCGAATATAGCACTCTTAATTGTTTTTAATTTCTGATGATTTCAGTAAACTTAATTTATATTAATAGATTATAGGTAACATTAATTGCAGTTATTTCGGTAACCATAGCTTAGCATTAACTTTAGTTGGTACACAGAGAAAACAAATTCGTGATAGCAACCGAATTTGTTGCCAATCAAATGATTCTGCCTTAGTGACCGATTTTTACAGTTGTGGCTACAAAATGTTAGAAGTGGTAACAAGAGTTAGTTTGTTTCAACGGTTATCCACTGATATTCTGTTGGTAGAACCGAAAAATCTATGTGTGCAACCGAATCATTGGATTGGCAGCAAATACGGTAGCCGTTCTCTGTGTAAAAAATACATGCAAATATGTGCATATGTATGTTATTCTATACATTTTTAATTTTAATAAACACTCAGAAAATACCTACATTAATGTTCCTTACATAAATGGTTACAATTTAATTAGTGTAATAAATCGCAAAGTTCATTAAACTTAAAAATAATTAAATATTCCCTCCGTACTCATCAATCTCTTCTAAATCGCACTCAGGCAAAACCAGGCAGGCATATTTAACATTCACACTCGCCTCCGATCATTTCAGTCTGTCTGTCGGACTGTCTACACCTGTTTATTTTTTTTTATTATTATTTTTATCATTTTTAATTCGTATATAAGTATTTTTAATAAATCAGAAGTAAATCTCTGTTGTAAAAAAGCAAAAAAAAAAAAAGAAAATTATAAAAAAGATCATGTAACAATTAATACTCGTACTCGTAAGACGAATTCAGTTTTAGTCTTTCGAGAATGCACACTTTTCATAAGTTTTTTGCGTTTTTTTTTCAGTTTTCGCAAAAAAGCGTTTATTGCGTCGTAAAATAATTCAAGTCCATTCACCATCATTATTTTGTATGTTTGTATTTTAAAAGTTGGTAGAATAGAGAATATGTATTTGTATGAATATTGGCCGTATGATGTTCTTACTATAGTTATAGTAAATAGTATTTATTTCAGAATATTTAAGTACTTATATGTGAGTAAAATGATCATGCAATCAATAGCTATAGAAGTTTAATCTGTTGTCACGGCATTAAAGGAATTTCCGTTTTTAAAAATATATATATTTTTTTATTTATATGTTTGTAATTTCAGTTGTTTGTTTTTATTTCAAAAGTGTTTATAATTAATTACATTGTAATATGTAGTATATGTAACAAATTTTCATAATAAAAGTCACGAGTATTTGTACAAAAAATAATTTTAACAATAAAAAACTTTTAAGTTTCCTATATGTATCTCCATTATAGTGCTCCAAGATTGTATTGCCCAAAAAAAGTATTAAGGTACAGGTCATACCGTTCCCCTAGAATTGTTTTATGGATTGCAATAACACGTTCTGAAAAATATTAGGATGATAGGATAACGTTAAGTGATGGCACAACGTCTCTGAAATTTGTTAATAATGACTGAGATCGAAAAAATCTTAACATGCATTATATATATTAATAAAAATGAAACTACAAAACTTACAATTTTGGTATTTTTTTATTTGATTGAAATTATTATTACAATTTACAAAAAATATTGTTTTTATAGTTTTAATCAATAGTGATGAATTTATGAATCTTTTCCGGCAACCCTTTCTGTCACTTTGTTCGAACATCTCCTTCAAAAATATACCACACTTTTGGACACCTTTTTTGTGCTCTACAATTCTCTTTTAACAAGAGCCCAATATCTCTCCACTGGCCTTAGCACCAGGCAGTTTGGAGCATTTACCTCTCTTGGTACAAATACCACATTATTGTTCTTGTAGCACTCAAGACCTTAAGAAAAATCTTATGAATAAAAGCATCCTTTTTTGTAAACATTCCTTGATGTAAATTTCGGTATTTATAGAGCCCTTTGTAACAAATGTTTGGCTTCATTTGCCGCAACTGCATATTGCTTGCCATGCCAAGGACTTTTTGGGAAAATTTTCTGCTTTTAGGTCCTAAAGTTTTCTACAACATTCCCTCGAGCATCAGCACCATACAAATATTGCAGCAGGTATATTTTTTGTATAAAATATGACTTCAATTTCCGTGCACTGTCTTTGGCCTCTAAATTTTTAGCAGAGTTCCTGTCAGGAACTTTTTGAATCTTGTATGTTTTTAAACATGCATTGGCTTTAACTTTTCGTACCAAATAGTCCGAGTACTGAGCTAACCGGTCTGCTTTCGTACCGGATGTGTTTGGAGCTTTCTATCTATGGGCTTTAGTAACATCATGTGGACCATACCTTCTACGTGAACCAGGTTTTCTATCAACAGACAAGTTCTCCCGATACTGTTTAATAACACTGAAATCAGTTTGACGGCAGACCTTTGATTGTTTGATCAACTTTTTTTTAGGACCAAGTTGGGTTTTGTTGAAAATATTTAATAATTGTAGTACGCAGTTTTAATCAAAACATAATTGACATTAAACATAATAACTGACATGCTTTACAAAGATAAATTTATAAAAAAACAAGTAAGAGTGCTATATTCGGCTATGCCGAATCTTATATACCCTTCACCTTTGTTGTGGATGCATTACTTGCCTATTTTCAGCGTATATCATCGTAAATATATCAAGAAAACTTTTAAAAATTTTACATTTAATTGATATTGCTATATTGAAGAAGTTACAAACGAAACAACAATCTTATATATACCCTTCTCAAAAACAACAACGCCAAACGAAATGAAACACAAAAAAAAACAAAATACGCAAAGCAGTGAAACCAACTCACATCCAAACACCAAAAAAAAAAAACAAATACAAAATAATGAAGCCAACAAACAACCAAACATATGCACGTTTTGTTGCTTTTTTGTGAAACACCAAAAAAAAAAACAAAAACAAAATACACAAAGTATGAAGACAACACACAATGAATCCAACACACATACGTTTTGTTGTTTTTTTGTCAAAGCATGCAATAAATTGTCTTTTTTTGATGAAATTTTCAGAGGTTGTCTCGGATTTTTGCTCATATCTCCGTTATTTATGGACGGATTTTGCTGATTTTAAATAGCAAAATTCTCGAAAGCATGTCTGACAGAATTATTGAAAATTTGGATCCCCAAGATATCTGGGGTCTTCAGAAAATTGATTTCAACAGACAGACAGACAGACAGACAGACGGACAGACAGACAGACAGACAGACGGACATGGCTTAATCGACTCCGCTATCTATAAGGATCCAGAATATATATACTTTATAGGGTCGGAAAATTATATTGTGGAAATTACAAACGGAATGACAAATTTATATATACCCTTCTCACGAAGGTGAAGGGTATAAAAAGAAGTAGGAGAGCTATATTCGGCTGTGCCGAATCCAATTTATACTTTAAAATAAAAATTTTTTTTAAAATAAATTTTTTTTTCTTAATTGTTTTTAAATTTTTTTTTTTTTAATTTTTGGTAAAAAAAATTCGGATTAACAAATATTTTTCCCGATTTTGACCCATTGTAGGTCCAAATCACTATAGTCTTATATACATCGTTGCAATGGACTTTGAAATATCTATCATTAGATATCCATATTGTCTATATTAATGACTTAGTAATCCAGATAAAGATCAAAAATAGACCAAAAATCGAGGTTGTCCCGGTTTTTTCATTATATCTCAGCCATTTGTGGGCCGATTTTCTCGATTTTAAATAGCTACCGAGACGGAAGAATTCCCGTGGAGGCTACGGAAAGTTGATTTCAACATACAGACGGACATGGCTACATCGACTTTGCTATCTATAATGATCCAGAATATATATGGGGCATTTCACGTCAAGTGAACCAACTTTTGAAATCGATGTCTTCCGATCGGGATGAAATTTGCACCAATGTTAGTTCTATTGGATAGTAATTCGGACACAATTTTTCAACAAGATCGGCCAAGAACTCTCTGAGTTATAGGAGGTCAAAATTTGACATTTTGGCCAAACAGGTGTTTTTTCTTATCCATATAACTTATTACCTATTGTTCTTAGCAAAATGTGTCCCAAATAGTTTAGATAGCTATTTATGCAATCTTCCGAAAAAAAAAATTAATAAAATATTTTTGACTTTTTTTTAAAAAAATCAAAAATATTTTTGACTTTTTTTTCAAAATGGGCCCTTTTTATTTTTTTTTTTATTTTTTTTAAGAAAGCTTAGGTCTTTTCCTAAGCGACCTATATGGTCGCTTAGTGGGATGCGAGTGGGATATCTATCAAAATAAATATTTTGTAACTCAAGACAAAGGTTTTTAAATTTTTAGCATATGCACTATTTTGATTTTTTTCGTATTTGTGTGTAAACCTTAAAAATTAAACTTACGCAGAGAAACTAGACACATTAGCCTTTCCGATGGTATGTAACATACCTAACTAAAATTTCATAGCCTCGATACTGTAATACCCATAATATGTTAACCTCAGGAATAAAAATCACTTTTTATACCCTACACCACCATAGTGGCGAGGGTATATTGGATTTGTGCAGATGTTTGTAACGTCCAAAAATATTAGTCTAGCCTACCTTAAATTATACCGATCGACTCAGAATAGCTTTCTGAGTCGACTAAACGATGTCCGTCCGTCCGTCTGGCTGGCTGGTTGTCCATGTAAACCTTGTGCGCAGAGTACAGGTCGCAATTTTGAAGATATTTCGATAAAATTTGGTACATATAATTTATTCGGCCCAAGGACCAAGCCAATTGAAACTGGCTGAAATCGGTCCATTATTTCACCTAGCCCCCATACAAATGTCCTCCCGAAAGTGGACTTTATCGGTCACAAATGTTCAATTTATATAGGTATCTACACAAGTTTTTTTCCAAATAAGTTTTATATATACGGAATTCATGTCACCAAATTTTATTATGATCCGTCCATAATTAGTCATAGCTCCCATATAAGGCCTGCTTCCGATAATCAGTTTAACGAGCATAAATCTCCTAAAAATATTGATAAACACATAAAATGCAACATAAATAACTTTTATACAGACATTAATCACACCACCTAATTTCATGGTGATCGGTCCATAATTTGACATAGCTCCCATATAAGGCCCACTTCCAAAAATCAATCACGAATATAAATTATTGAGCTGAAAACTACCTATAGGATTGACTAAAAAAGCCGCAAGATACAAAACTCAGACAAATTTTGGGGGTGGAAAATTAATAGCGGTCGGCCTCACATTGCACCCCTCCAGTGGCTATTATCGGTCAGTTGTGGTGGTTTTATTTTTAAGGTTTTAGAAACACTTACACACAAATATGAAAAAAATCAATTTAAAAACCTTTGTCTTGAGTTACAAAACATTTATTTTGATAGATATCCCACTCGCATCCCACTAAGCGACCAAAAGGGTTTTAAAGGAAAAGACCTAAGCTTTCTTTTGAGAAAAAAAAAAATAAATAAAAAAAGGGTCTATTTTGGAAAAAAAAGTCAAAAAAGTTTTTGATTTTGCAAAAAAAAAGTAAAAAATGTTATGTCTTGAGTTGCAAAACATTTTTTTGATAGATATCCCACTCGCATCCCACTAAGCGACAAAAAAGGTGTTAAAGGAAAACACATAAGCTTTCTACTGAGCAAACAAAAAATAATAAAAAATGGGTCCATTTTTTTAAAAAAAGTCAACAAAGTTTTTGATTTTGCAAAAAAAAGTCAAAAATTTTATATCTTGAGTTACAAAATATTTTTTTTGATAGATATCCCACTCGCATCCCACTAAGCGACCATATAGGTCGCTTAGGAGAAGACCTAAGCTTTTTTAAAAAAAATAAAAAAAAAAAAATAAAAAGGGCCCATTTTGAAAAAAAAGTCAAAAATATTTTTGATTTTTTTAAAAAAAGTCAAAAATATTTTATTAACTTTTTTTAATTTTTTTTCGGAAGATTGCATAAATAGCTATCTAAACTATTTGGGACACATTTTGCTAAGAACAATAGGTAATAAGTTATATGGATAAGAAAAAACACCTGTTTGGCCAAAATGTCAAATTTTGACCTCCTAGAGTTCTTGACCGATCTTGTTGAAAAATTGTGTCCGAATTACTATCCAATAGAACTAACATTGGTGCAAATTTTATCCCGATCGGAAGACATCGATTTCAAAAGTTGGTTCACTTGACGTGAAATGCCCCATATACTTTATGGGGTCGTAAATGAAAAATGCAGAAATTACAAACGGAATGACAAACTTATATATACCCTTGTTACTCATGGTGAAGGGTATAAAAATCAAATACGTTAAAAATTAGGTTAAAAATTTTAATGAAAAACGTGTGATAAAGTTTTTTCGATCTCAGTTCTTACATTAAATGGGAAAAATTAATTTCTTTTTCAGTTTTTGTTTAAATTTTGGTTAAATTAGTATTTTTGCATTTGAATGTAAAATAATCGAAATTTGTACCCAAGTTATCGTTCTACTGTGATATAAAAGACAAACATTTTTTAAACAATTTAAAGTTAATAAAAATAGCCTATTTTTTACTTTAAATTTATCCGTATTTATTTGTAAATGATTTTTTGTTTTCGTAACATAACGTTAAGCTATTGTTATGACTACTACATTAGTGTTCTTAACCCTCTAATGCCAATTTCTAAAAAAAATGGCTAAAAACGTTGGTAATAATTTTGTTTATGGTAAATTTCTGATTTCAAAAACAATATTTAAAAGTTTGTACAATCAATGGTTTACCAGCCAGGTGGGAAAAACTAAATGAGTGCCTTAAGGCACCCTTGGCGCTTTAGAGATTGAGACATAGTCGGGTTTTAGTTAGTATAATTTGTAAATTTTTATTGAAAACATATTCTTTAATTGTTCGTCACTCAAATCAGATAATTTGAAAAAAATGCAAATCATAGCAAAGAAAAACAAACAACATTTTGCTATATGAGGGAAAAACTGAGGCATCAAAACTAGTCTGCAATGCCCAAGAATGCCTAAAGGCACTCATCATTTTTTTACAAAAATCTTGCCTCCAATATCCATATAAATATATAAATGTTTTTGTAAGTTTGTTTGTTTATTTGATTGTTTGTTTGAGCATCACGCCTAAACGGCTAAATCGATTTTATTGAAATTTGGAACGTATATAGATCCTTACTTGGAAGCGTCAATAGGCTATAACTTTTTTCAATACTTTTACCAGAAAGGGATAAACAGGGGGAAAACTGGTAAAATTGCTACCTTTAGTTCTTAAACAATAATTACTAAACGGCTGAACCGATTTTTACTACGACAGGGGTAACGAAACGCACCGGGTCAAGCTAGTATAAAATATAAGTATACTTCTTAAGAAAAAAATATAATTACAATCGGGAAACTTTAAAACACTTTAATCAACGTTTGATAACACAACATGGACTTCCCATATTTTTTTTGTTGTTAATGCACTTAGATTGTAAAAAGTGTATAAAACTAGAATGAATAGAGCTTTTATGAGTTTTCAAGGCTTATTAAAATATTGAAGTACGTTTTTAAGAAACTGATACAAGAGTTTTTGAAATGAAAAACCAGTAATATTTGCATTTATTAGCATTTTTGCGATGAGTGCCTTGAGGCATGCTTAAGCAACTCAACTATACCACGGGTATTAAAAATACACCCAAAAGTACTATTACTAGGGTTGTCGAATAAAAAGAAAATTTCAATTTATAATAAACAATTAGTCTAATAATCGTATACTACAAAGTTGTAGCTTTTATTTTGTACAGTACAGTTATTCAAGGTATTGGCCATTGTTACCTATGACCTTTTCCCATATTTCTGGCAACATATGAATTCCGAACCAAAAGAACTGCTCATCTTTTGAGGCCAATCAAGCTAATATCGGATACTATTTTCCATAGAGAAGCGTATCCCAGAGAGAGCGTTCTGTATCGGTCGAATGAAGTAGTAGTCGGACGGCGCACGGTCTGGACTATAAAGCGGGTGAAGCAAAACTTCCCTTCCGTTTCATTCTAAATACTTTTTAACAGGTATTGCAACATGAGGCCGAGCGGTGTCATGATGGAATATTACGATTTCATGTCTGGCTGCATATTTCGGGCGTTTTTTTGGCCAATGCTCGCTTCATACGAATTAGTTGCGTTCGGTACAGATTCCCTGTGATGGTCTGGTACGATTTCAGCAGCTCATAATGGATAGGAACCTTTTGCTCCCACCAAATACAGAGAATTACCTGCCATGGATATTTGACTTTGGTGTCGATTCGTCTAGTTGGCCGGGCTTCACATATCATCTCTTAAGCTTATCGTAATGCAAAAATTATTTCCTTTTATAACGTTCAAGTGTGATTTCGAACATGCAAAATCGTCTTTCAAGGTCTCTCGGCTTCAATTCGTATGGTACACAATTTTCCTGCTTTTCAATGAGACCTGTTGCTCGCAAACGTTTAGAAATTACTGCTTGAGTAGCTCCCAATGATTTTGCAAGCTCTTGTTGAGTTTGACAACAATCTTCATGGAGTAATGCTTCCAATTCTTGGTCTTCAAACTTTGTTGGCTGGCCTGGTCGATTGTTGTCATCCGTGTCAAAATCACCACTTCTAAACAGCACAAACCATCATTCGCACATTGAACCGATGGACCACATTCACCATAAGCATTGCTGAGAATCGGTGTGCTTCAGCGACACTTTTTTTCAAATTATGACGCTGCATATGATGCTTTGTTGGTATAAAATTGGACATTCTTGAAAAAAAAAAAATACACTCAAATGTTCAATAACTAAGTGAGACTAATTTACAGATATGTACCCTTCAAAATGACATATAAGTTATTAAAAACAAAAAACCGCGTTCAAAAGATTCGCATCCATTCTAAATCCCACATTTTGAAGTCATACAGGCAATATATTGTTACGTTTTAACCTTTTCAAAACGTTGGTTTATTTCCTTTAAATAAACCGGATACTTTTGATTGCAAATAAAAGCAGTTTTAGTAGTTTAAAATTGTAACAACTCTTTACTTATTTAAAATCTACATCAACAACAGTTCAAATAGTGACTCAGTGTCTTTATACACGTTTATCAATTCGCAGAAATGCATACACACTTTATAATGTACAAACTTAAATGTACAAGGCAGTTGAAGTTAACTCTAACAGCGCCTATGATAAACTCAACACTCGACTACAACCTCTGCCACTATTTATACACACGCCATCTTTCGTTAATCTTCTACAATGATCTTATAAACCATGCTAATAACCGCATGCTATCAACATTGTTGATAAGTAGAAGCTTCTACTAATGGACGTGTTTATAAACACAATGAATGTTGCAGGCAGTCGCTACAGACCGTTAAATTCAAATCGCTATTGCACATTCGTAACAATATTCGAATAATATTTTCTACTCATTATTCGTTCGAATAATCGAGAAAATTTTAAAAATGAATCAAGAAACTTTTATTAGATTAAAATAAAACTCGTATAATTGAAAACCCTACTATATTTTCCTAACAAAAATTTAGATTTTTTGGTCAGTTAGTTGTAAGATCCTAGCATAATTTACCAAGTAATGTGTTAAAATTATAAAACTCTGACAATTATCTACTTTGGAGGCAAGTACTTACCACAAGCGCTTACAAATAGGTCATTACTTTGATATCACTTAAACTAGTTACAAGTAACGAATTTAAAACTCTTAGATCGTAGTAAATAACACAAGCTGTTAACAGTAATTACAGAATTTGTTCATTGTAATGACTAGTAAATAAGAAGTTATAAAACACATATTGAATAAAGCATTATTTGACTACTTCTAAGTAATATAAATGTTATTTAGTAGTAGTATTGTTACGTTTTTACCTTTTTAAAAACGGGATTTATTTCCTTTAAATAAACCGGATACTTTTTATTGCAAATGAAAGCAGTTTTAGTAGTTTAAAATTGTAACAACTCTTTATTTATTTAAAATGTACAATAAAAACAGTCTAAATAATCACTCAGTGTCTTTATACACGTTTATCAATTCGCAGAAATGCACACATACTCTATTACGTACAACCTTAAATGCACAAAACAGTTGATGTTAACTCTAACAGCGCCAATGATAAACTCAACTCACGACTGCAGCCTCTGCCACTATTTATACACGCACTGCCATCTCTCGGGAATCTTCTACAATGCTCTTAACGGACAAACTAGTACATTCGAATTCCAGAGCCTTCGATGTCATTGCCAGCAGCCCAAACATTTAGTGTTGCCATACTTACAAACAATGCCAATAAACGCATGCTACTGATGGCCGTGCCTTCAAACATGATGAATGCTGCAGGCAGTCGTTACAGACCTTCAAATTCTAATCGTCATTGCACATTCGTAACAGTATTGAGTAATTGCAAGTCATTACATGTCTTTCCTAAAGTATTAAAGGCCTATATTTGATTTCTATGTCTAATGACCAAGAGCGCTTTAAACCAAAGGCTAAGATTTTCAATTAGTAGTAAATATAACGCCCTAAGTTATTTAAAGTGAAGTAGTACAGTCTGAAATTTTCTAAATTATTAAACGGAAATTTCCTCTTATAGAGGCATGCAATTGAAAGTGGATAAGTATTTTTAATTATTGTACTTTAATGTTAGTTATATTTATCAATTACACCACTTGAAGTTAACTGTTTACCTGTTAGAAAATTAATTATGGTTTTACTATATTGCCTATTTAAATGCTCTTGTCTAACATAAAACAAAACATTACATTCGTTTGAATGAAAATACTTACATTCCAAGAGACCAACAACCCAGACAGACAGACAGACCAACCAACCAGTCTAGTGAAAGCTCTCAAACAAATCATTTTCACTCATTCCCCATCAAAGGCAAATGTAAATTCTAATATTTGATTGGTAGATGATCACGTCATTTAAGTGATTTTAAAACAACATGACTCACTTACATTACACTGGGTTGGTAAGTGAACTAAATATATATGTATGTACTCGTATTATAAGTATGTAGTGGAGTGGAATGTTAAGGAATCGGGTATAGATGATCGTAATTATTTTCACAATTGTATTAGTGAATTATATTTTATTTCGTGAGCTTGATAGATGGGAAAAGGGTAAGGTTGGAAGATACGAATAATAAATGTTGGTTTAATACTACATACGAGTACTCACTCACTTACAGTACAATTTTATTAAATATGCATGTCGTATGAGTTATGAATGGGTATCACATAGAATTTCAATTAATTGTAATTTGTTTATTCGTTGGGTACGTTTGTTTTTTATTTTGATTTTTATTTAGATGGAAATATAAAGAGATTTTTTGCAACTGATAAATCGTAAACAAAGTATTAATTAGTCGGCAATTGCCAATAATTAGAATGAAGGTAGGGTTTTTTTCAACTCAAACATATAGTACATACATATATTAAAGATAAAAATAAACAAAAATTTAAATATCATTTTAAAAATTTTATGATTTATGGAATTATACCAACATTTCTGTTTATTTATTTTTTTTTTTCATTATTTATTTTAAGCCGTTAGATCTTGTATAAAATATATTAAAAAACCATAAATAACACTCGGCAAAACAGATTGTATGTCTGCTCTCTGAAATTAATGTCTTTTGGCAATAAAACAAAGTATAAAACATTTACACAAATCATTTTTATAACCAGCCATAACAACAAAAAACAATACTCGTAATAATAATAATAATAAAAATAAAAGTTAAAATTTATTATCTTTTTACCTGATCGATAACAACAACTTTGTTTTGCCAGTGAAATGAAATGATTTTTTTTGTTCTTTGTCTTAAATAAATGTCAATAACATGTCAAATATACTTATACAGAAAATATTTTACAAAAATTCTGTAAAGAAATGGCATAATATTGAAATCTTGTTTGTGATCGCCTTAAAAGTAGGTGTAGATCGCCGTCGCGCTAATTATGAACAGCAACATCAGTGTTTTTCAGGCGACAATCAACCAATAAGATGTTGTTTTATTATGGG
Source organism: Calliphora vomitoria (assembly GCA_942486065.2). Classification (NCBI taxonomy): domain Eukaryota; kingdom Metazoa; phylum Arthropoda; class Insecta; order Diptera; family Calliphoridae; genus Calliphora; species Calliphora vomitoria. The sequence goes on from OW818029.2 coordinate 31,545,609, forward strand.
TTTGCAATGTCAATGAATGTTTCTTTGAGTGACAGAGACTCCCTCTCTATCTGATGACAGCCTCGAGTCTGCTGTCGGTCATTTGGCCAGCCAGTAGTAATAATTAAAACAATAGTATTGTCTTTTTATTGTTGTTACTGAGTGAAACTAATTACTGCTGTTATTTTTCGAAATTCTTGTGCATTCTCAGCAAAATGTTTGACTTGTCTTGCGTGCTTAATGACAGGTAGGCGCGTAATGTTGTGATGTTCTTAATTAAATTAAAGTATTCTCATATTTGACAGGGTTTGGAAAAACTACTTTGAATTAAAGTGTTTTTTTGTAAAGCAAGAACTAGAAACGCTGGTATTTTAGAGTATTTAATAACATATCGTAATTAATTAAAAAAAATGAATCTCCAATTTGGCATTACTACTACCTCATGTTAAAAGGTAATACAGTGAGGCCTCGATTATCCGTGATTCGATTAACCGGCAACATCAATTATCCGGGAAAGAAAAGTAAAATGTTTTTGGATCGATTTAAATTTCTTTGCATCTATAATCCCGGATCTATTATCCGGGATTATAATTTTTTTCGATTATTTTTGAACAATCAAACACAATGTGAATAAAACGAAAAAAGGAATTCCCTCGATCGATTTGTAAGGCCAACATTTTTTGATATTGTGCCATCGATTTTTCGATAGCTTTTTGCATAAGGATTGTTAGACATTATAAAAAACAAAGTGATTCTTTGCTTTGGAAACCGAAAAACATTAAAAACTGCTGAAAACCAAAAATAGATTTTGCAGTTTATGAATAATTCCGGAAGGAACGATTTAAAGGAACTTCAATTTCTGGATTAACAGTGAAGGAAAATCTAAAATATTCCACTCAAAATTTAAGAAAAAAACGACATGGTATTCACAAACTAATTGCTGCAGGATAAAAATATTCAGCGGATAAGCTGCCACAATTTTTGTGGAAAAATGAAATGAATTCAAATCAATGAAAAAACTCACCAATGCAATAATGGAAAATGGAAAGTGTTTACTTGAGAGAAGTTTGGCTTGCCATAATGAAAAATTTCAAAGAATGACACAAGGACTCAAAGGAGGAAATAACCTCATTAGTTTGCGTTAATGCTGCTGGTACACACAAGTGCAAAGCATTAGTTATTGGAAAGAGCTGTAAAAAATGTCCATGAGAATAGTACTAGAAGTGGGAGAGAATTTTAAGAAAATCGGTCTAAAAAATTATAGTAAAATCATTCTGCCATTGTACAACATCCAGACGTGCAGGATTTTAATGCTGAAAACGTTATTCTGAAATTTTTTCTACCAAATTGGACGACTTTGATCTAACCGATGGATCAGTGTGCAATATGGAGCTTTAAATGTCATTATCGAAAAACTGCCATCATTAAAAAACTACTAAAACTTGGTACTCAATTAACCGGTAAAATTGATTATCCGGAATGCTCCCGGTCCCGACCATTACGGATCATATTGTGTGGCATCATTATTTTAGGCTAAAAATAATCATCAGTTACAAAGACACAACATTTTAAGATCGTTACATAATCTTTTGATATTTATATAGAAAAATTTTATAAACCAGAAACAGAAAATAAAGTAATAACTTTAGGTAAATCGGTATAAAATTTTGAAATTTTTTTTGGAGGGTTCCTAAATGAAAATTAGAAAACAATATTTTCATTACCTGAAAACAATGTTCCTGAAAACAAAATTATGTTAGAACAAATTGGGAAAAAGAAATAAATCGATTCACGTAAATTTAACAAATAAACCACAAACCACTCTTTATTGTAGGAATGGAGATACCATATGAAAATACAGCAATATATTGTTACGTTTTAACCTTTTTAAAACGTTGGTTTATTTCCTTTAAATAAACCAGATACTTTTGATTGCAAATAAAAGCAGTTTTAGTAGTTTAAAATTGTAACAACTCTTTATTTATATAAAATGTACAACGACACCAGTTCAAATAGTCACTCAGTGTCTTTATACACGTTTATCAATTCGCAGAAATACACACATACTTTATAATGTACAAACTTAAATGTACAAGACAGTTAAAGTTAACTCTAACAGCGCCTATGATCAATTCACTCACGACTTCCACCTCTGCCACTATTTATACACACGCCATCTTTCGTGAATCTTCTACAATGATCTTAACGGACAAACTAGTACATTCGAATTCTAGAGCTTTCGATGTCAATGTTAGCAGCTTAAACATTTAGTGTTGACATACTTACAAACAATGCTAATAACCGCATGCTACTGATGGACTTGTTTATAAACATGATGAATGTTGCAGGCAGTCGTTACAGACTGTTAAATTTAAATCGCTACTGCACATTCGCTTCACTGGAAAACACATGTTAAAAGAAATATTATCTTTAAATAAATTGAAATTTTTTTTTCTAAAAACTATAAATATGCAAATGTTTTTTTCTTGAAAAACTTGCCCTGGTAATTAAACTAATTTAAAATCCTATTACCGCCATTATTTTCTCTAAATATGAATATCCTTAGAAGTTTCCATGTTAGACAGCTTAATAATTTCTTTAAGAACTTAAAATTTGTTTTAAATCGAAATTTTCCCATTTTGAAAATCTGTTTTGTCATCGTTTGAAAATAGTTTAGCATTTGATAACAAAATTTGATGATAATCAAATGATTCAGTCATTTTCGTTTATTTCAAACGCAATTCATCTTTATCAACTGGCCATCTGTTCTTAGAACCGAAAAAATCTATAAATATAATTGAATCATTCGATCAACAACAAGTTTGGACATAACAACGAATCTGAATGTTGTTACTTTAAGAAGAAAACTTCTCTAAATATCCCAAACAAAATATTCCCGAATGGGAACCCTATTTTACTAAGAAATTTATGTTTATTTACTATGATTAACTTTGTCCTAATGTTACTATGTGAAAATATTTAGAGCTTATTACAACATTTTAAGAGCAAAAATAATAGTTTAAACTGACTTTATTTAATTTTTTAATTTAATTGGTATGTTTTAGGTTGAAATTGTGGCGAAAACTAAGCTCCCAATTAGCATGTAGCATGAAATGAGTTTGACTCTGATTGTTTTTTGCTATTGTCAAATTGTTTATTGAAACCGAATATATATTTTCTATTACTTTTTTTAGTTTTTGTATACATTCATTTACAGAATATATATTGTTTTACTAGAAGAGAAAAATCTGTCACGTACGGTTTGTCACGTACGATATTAAATTTTATTTTTTATAAAATCATCCAAAGATTATTTTTATTTAAATATGGCGTATTGTAAAGGAGAAATATTTGGTTTAGTGTAAGAAATTAAAGGAAAACATAACTCCTTTCACGATTCTCAAATTTTCGCATATTTCTACATATATCTCAAAATTACTTCCGTTTTATGTCACGTACGATATACCCTTATTTCGCTCGATATTTTGGATAACAATTTTTCGAAAGAACTTATTATTTTTTTAAAATACAGTGCCCTCTGAATGGAACATAAAGACCAAATTATTTTTCAGATAATCTTATTTTTGCAAAATCTATTCCACTCTATAGGCGTACAAATGTCACGTACGATGATATGGAATTATGTAACTCAAATGAGTCTTTTATTAGAAAGTATTAAAAGTAATGGTATAATTGAGGTTTTTATATGAGAAATTGATCCTAAAAAAAGTACACAAAATTCGTGGTTTTATTTTCAATTTAAAATTAAAATAGAAATTTTTCGGTTAAACGAATAATTTAAAATTAACCAATTAAATTTAAACCTCGATTAATTATTTAATCGACTAACCGATTAAACAAGAAACCCGATTAATTGAATACCCTATTGTTTACACAATTCAAAGACCTTTCATATTCTACCAAAATAACATTTGTTGTTGCGCAACAAATATTAGATATCGCTCATTTGCTGCAACAACGACATAACTCAAAATCCGTGTGTTTTGAACTGAGTAATAAGAAATATGCGCCGTTCTATAGTCTTTCATATAGTTTTATCAGTTTTCAAAAAAGTCAATAATTTTTTCCGTAAGAGTGTTTTTTTGTTATAAACGTCAAAACAAAAATTCATGTTTTCTCGTATATTTGACAAGAAAAAATTTGGGTTAAATACAGATTAGAAGGATATTAACATCTACTATTCAAATCAGGTTTTATTTCTAAAATCTAATGATTTGTTGAAAATTTATTTAAGAAATAGTCAAATGTCATAAAACATTCAAAGCCCTTTTTCTCGAAACGACTTTTTTTGAATTATGACGTTGTTGCAGCAAATGAGCGATATATCTAGCAATTTGGTTCAACCGAATTTCAGTGAATTTCCAAACCCTGAACAATTTTAATGACCTATTTTCATTACAAGTCTATTCATTTATTAGCTCTCTCAGTCCTCTCTCTCTCTCTCTTGCATTCTTCCTTACATTATATTTCTCTAGCCATAAATAAGACTCTCTGTTTTGATTTTGTGTCTCTAATTGTAAACAAATAGTGTTTGCCAAAGTCATAAAAACAGCAACAATTGACAGTTACATATATTTAGGGCGTAAGGTGTTAATTGACTAAATGGCTGTATGTCTGTCAAACTAATTGTTTGGCTTTGTAACCAAATCTCAGTGTAAATAGGGCATAAGTATTGAAAACAAGATTTAAAATAAAAGAACGAACAAATCAAGATGTGTGTTACTTACAAACACAACAAATATGTGTTTGAATAGGTCAATGAAAGGAAATGAACTACGAATTATACCATTATTTATTTAGTTAGTTAACAAATTGTAGCTGGCTCTTTTTGTTGGATTGAAAAAAAGTTAAATTTCTTTCGATATTCGTAACTCACTATTTTATTGGTGATTTTAAAACACCCACCTCCTCCGATTAATGGACTTTATCTGTCATAAATGTTTAATTTATACAGTTATAATTAAGTTTTATATATAAACATTAGGTTCCCTTCCGAAAACAACTTTAACGAGCATAAATATCTTAAATATTTTGGTATCCAAAAAATTTTTTATTCTAAACTAAAATTTGTTATCGAATAAAAAAAAAAATGTTTCCACGATTATTCGATGACAGCTCTAATATCTACTTATTTTCTGAAAATACGTAACTATTATGAAACGTTTTATGTACTTCATGTTAAAGAATAACAATCAATGCGTATTAAAAACTTACTTGTCATTGATAGTGGCCATTCCTTCATTTTGACTATGACCTAAATCAGGCGCGGATTCTGGTCAACCATTTGGGGGGGGTGGGGGGTTGACAAAATTTGTTCAACATTTTTCTTTTTTCCTTCTTTTTTATATGAAAACTTTTCGGTTTTGGGGGGGAATTCATATTTCACCCCCTCTAGATCCTCGCCTGACCTTAATTATGAATTACATTCCCAAATTACATATTCTGTAGATTTTAATCCCATCGTAATTTGATGGCAGGATTAAAGGTATTCTTATCGGGTTCTCAGGATATTATGTCGAAGTATATCATTAATTATACCCCTCACCTTCGTGAGAAGGGTATATATAAATTTGTCATTCCATTTGTAATATCCACAATATAATTTTCCGACCCTATAAAGTATATATATTCTGAATCCTTATAGATAGCGGAGTCGATTTAGCCATGTCCGTCTGTCTGTCTGTTGAAATCAATTTTCTGAAGACCCCAGATATCGTCGGGATCCAAATCCTCAATAATTCTGTTTCGAGAAGTTTCCTATTTAAAATCAGCAAAATCCGTCCATAAATAACGGAGATATGAGCAAAAATCCGAGACAACCTCTATTTTTTGGCATATATTTTGATCTATATATCGATTACTAAGTCATAAATATAGACAATATGGATATCTAATGATAGATATTTCAAAGTCCATTGCAACGATATATATAAGGCTATACAAAATCGGGTCAAAATCGGGAAAATATTTTTTAACCCGAATTTTTTTCACAAAAAACATTCTTTTGTCATAAATTTTTATCACTAATAAATTAAAAAAAAAATGTTTAAAAAAATTGGAAAAAACTTTTAAAAAACAATTTTGAAAAAAAAAAAAATTTAAAAAAAAAATTGTTTTTTAAATTTTATTTTAAAGTATGATTTGGTGAAGGGTATATAAGATTCGGTACAGCCGAATATAGCTCTCTTACTTGTTTTATATTCAAACGAGTTTTTTGTCATTGTTGCAACCCATTAGTGGACATTTATCCATTTGACTATGACGAATTTAGTTCCCTGCTCCCCGAATTGCTAGCTCAGCTTCCATAAATATAAAAATGGACTTTTGTTCTAATTTAAGATATGGCTCCAGGGAAATTAGCAAATCATATTAGAAAAGATTTTTTGTTCTTTATGTTTTTTTTTTTTGCCATTTTTTGTATTTGTTTTTGTAAAATCGTTTTTATTATACCCTTTACCATGAGTGGCAAGGGTATATATAAGTATATATATTATGGATCATTATTGATAGCGAAGTCGATATAGCCATGTCCTTCTGTCCGTCTGTATGTTGAAATCAACTTTCCGTAGCCCCCAAATAACTTATAAACATAATTGATACATCAATATACCGGCTCGGTCGCTAGTAAAAATCTAGAAAATCGGCTCACAAATGACTGAGGTATAAGGAAAAAACCTCGATTTTTGACCTATTTTTGATCTATATCTGGATTACTAAGTCATTAATATAGACAATATGGATATCTAATGATAGATATTTCAAAGTCCATTGCAATGATGTATATAAGGCTATAGTAATTTGGACCTACAATGAGTCAAAATCGGAAAAAATATTTTTTAAACCGAATTTTTTTAACAAAAAAAATTTTTTGTCATAAATTTTTTTTGCATTAATAAATTAAAAAATTTAGGAAAAAAATTAAAAAAAAAAATTTGGAAAAAAATTAAAAAAAATATTGAAAAAAATAAAAATTTTTAAAAACATTTTTCTTTTAAAGTATAATTTGGTGAAGGGCCAGCCGAATATAGCCATCTTACTTGTTTTTATATTTATTTGAGCAATATTTCTTTTTCTTTTTCCATGTCCGTCTGTCTGTTGAAATCAACTTTCCGTAGCCCCAAAAGAAATTTCATACATGATACACACATCAATATATTCACCATAGTCGCGGTTCGTTTGCTATTAAAAATCGGGAAAATCGGACCACAAATGGCTGACATACATGCAAAAAACATCGATTACCTAAATTTTTTCACCAATTTGTTATACCCTTCACCTTCGTGAAAAAGGTATACAGTGCACTCGCGGTAACGTGAACTAATTAAAATCAAGGGAGTTCATGTTAGTGAAATTGTTCACGTTAGCGATTTTCATTTCATAGAAAAAATATAAAATTTTATAATATAAACCTGTGTTGAAGGTGAAATTCTTTTATTATTATTTTCATTACAAAAATATAAAACAAAAATGATTGATTAAAATGCATTACAAAACATACAAAACACATTACATAGCAAATAAAATTACTTATTCGTTGCCATACAAAAAATATTAATTTAGAGGATACAAACTGATTTTTAATATAAGGAGATTCCCTAAACTTGTATGTATTTCAGTGTTGTCTACATCCTTAGAAAACAAATGCAGTGAAATAAATTGTTCACGTTATAGAGCTTTCTGAGTTTGTTCACATTACAGAGCAGTCAATGTAAACAAAAGCTTGTTCACGTTAGCCGGTGTTCACGTTACCGCAAGTGCACTGTATATAAGTTTTTCATTCCGTTTGTAATTTCCACAATATAATTTTCAGACCCTATAAAGTATATATATTCTGGATCCTTATAGATAGCGGAGTCGATTAAGACATGTCCGTCTGTCTGTTGAAATCAATTTTCTGAAGACCCCAGATATCTTCGGGATCCAAATCTTCAATAATTCTGTCAGACATGCTTTCGAGAACTTTCCTATTTAAAATCAGCCAAATCCGTCCATAAATAACGGAGATATGAGCAAAAATCCGAGACAACCTCTGAAAATTTCTTTCTGCTTTGCGTATTATGTTTTTTTTTTCTTGGTGTTTCGTTTCGTTTGGCGTTCCGGGTTTTATACCATTCACCTTCGTGGTAAGGGTATATATAAAATTGTTATTTTGTTTGTAACTTCTACAACATAATCTGTTCGTCAGCAATTAAATGTAAAGTTTTTAAAATTTTTCTTGATATATTTAGGATGCTAAAAGTGCTGAAAGTGGGCAATTAATTCAACAAAGGTGAAGGGTATATAAGATTCGGCATAGCCGAATTTTGTCATTCCCTTTAAAACACATCAAAATATTTGTCGCAGACCCACATTAGTGTATATATACTGGGTACTCATAACATTTCAAGACGATTTAGCTATGTGAAATATAAATACTCTCTTGATAATATTTGTTTGGTATTGAAAATGGGCAATTTCGATCAATGATTTCACCTAGCCCCCATGCAAATGTTCTCCCGAAATTGTTCATGAATTTTTTATTTTTTTTTTTTTTTTTCAACAAAAATAATGTTTAACATTTATCTTAAAGCAAACTTTGGTGAAGGGTAAATATGATTCGACACAGCCGAATATAGTACTCTTACTTGTTTTTGGCTATTTCTGTGATTTTCTCGCACAAATTGATATTGACTGCAAAAGAAAGATAATTGAAGAATTTGGAAGTAAAGATTATGTCAGATAATTAATGTCTGTTAGATTGTACTTTTCATGTTTTAAATGTACCCAAAACAAAAAAGTACAATTATTACAACTTCAAAATATATCAAAATGTATTTACAACAACTGTGTACTTTTTTTTTTTTTAATTGTGGTAGCTCGGTGGTCTATTAGAATTTCTGATATTATATGATTTTTTTTGCTTTCTTTAATTTGTTGTTGTTGTTCTTGTTATATTTGTTTCATTTATTTATTTTTTTCCTTCAATTTAACGAACGCGTGCTTAGTGTTATTAGTCATACTAAAATAAAAAGGCGGCAGCCAAGAAGACTACTCGTATAGAGTTTTTGTTGTTACAATATGTATTTTATTTTCAATACGTTATTTTGTTTTTGTTTGTGTTGTTCCACAGTACAACAAACTTTTAGCTAACCGCGCATACAATGGAATGAGTGTTTGACACTTGTGATCATACACTGAAAGTGTTAATACGGAAAAATTTTGTTTGTAAAAAAAAGTGAAGTGAAGTGAAATGAAAATAGTAACAAATTATCGGGATAAATAAATAAATAAATGTATAGAAAACGGAACAAATAAAAATGTGAAATATTTTTTGAGAAAAAAAAAAAAAACAAAACGGAAGTTTGAAATTTGTATTTCTAATGCAAAACAAATTTATGATTAATAAAGTGTTAACGAGAAAAAGTATGTTTATTTTAAATTAAAAGTTTTGTTTAACAATAACCCAAAATATATGTATGTTTAAATGATAACGCAATATATTTTTCTTAATTTATATGTTTAAAAAATGTAAAAAAGTTCAAATAACAAAAGTGAAATAAACAATCTAAATAATAAAAAAAAAATTGTTTCCTTGCATTAACTAACTAAACACCATTAAAAAAATACTTTTCAAAAAAGTTGAAAAATTCAAAATACTTAAAGTTAAAATAATAAATTAATAATATTTATCTGGTGTGAAAAATTAACGGTCACTTAACTTTTGAAAACACCAAAATTAAGTAAATACATTCTAAATTCATATTAAATTACCAAAAATACCCAAAAATAAAAAACAAAAATTGTATTTATTTTAAACATTCTACATTTATAGAGAGTGAGAGGGTTCTAAACCAAAACAAAAAAATAAAAATTGGTTTAAAAAAAATTTAAAAAAAAAAAATTACTGACCCGTGTTAGTCATTCTCAATTAACTATAATATTTTCTGTTATTTTTTATGTATTTTTTTTCATAAGGGTATAATAATACAACAACAAAAATAACAATTATAACTCAAGTAAAACAAAAATTATAGAAATGATAAAGATCGACTTAAAAGAGCTGTACAACAAGTTAAAAAATAAAATTTTAAAATAACTTTATTCTCCCTATTCCTCAATTTAATTTAAAAAAAAACTAAATCATTAAAATTATAAAAATCTCACAAAATGTGTGATTGTCATTCGAATAAAAAAATATTTTTATTCGAATAATAAAATGTTTCAGTTTAGAATAAAAGGTTATTCGATTAATAATTGTTGAATAACCGAGTACTCGAAAAATTCAATAATTTACCATATAATTTTAAACTAAAATGTTCCTCATTGAAAATGTCAAAGATATGCAATCGGGGTTGTCATAAGGAGTGAGATCGAAAAATTCCTAATAAAAACGAAACCACTAAACTTATAATTTAAATTTTTTTTATTTGATTGAAATTATTTTACAATTTACAAAAAAAAAAAAAAAGATTTTTATAGTTTTAATCACATTATGGAAAGGTTTTTATAGTGATTTCTGTCACTTTGTTCGAACATCTCCCACACTTTTGGACACCTTTTTTGAGCTCTTCAATTCTCTTTTAACAAGAGCCCAATATCTCTCCACTGGACTCACCTCCAGGCAGTTTGGAGGAATTGCCTCTCTTGGTACAAATACCACATTCTTGTTCCACTCAAGGGCTTGCTTACCATAGTGACAGGAGGCCAAGTCAGGCCAAAAATAAGTGGACACATTATGAAATCTTATGAATGGAAGCAGCCTTTTTTGTAAACATTCCTTGATGTAAATTTCGGTATTTATAGAACCCGTTGTAACAAATGTTTGGCTTCTTTTGCCGCAACTGCATATTGCTTGCCAAACCAAGAACTTTTTGGGAAATTTTGTCTGCTTTTGGGTTCTCAAGTTTTCTTCAAGATTCCCTCGAGCATCAGCAACATACAATTTTTGACCAGGAAGTTGCGAAAAACCTGCCAGAACATACGTTTCGTCATCCATTATGCAGCAAGAATATCTTTTTTATAAAACTTGACTACAATTTCCGTGCTCTGTTTTTGCCCTCTAAATTTTTAGCAGCGTTTCTGTCAGGAAATTTTTGAGACTTGTATGTTTTTAAACCTGCATTAGCTTTAACTTTTCGTACCAAATAGTCCGAGCACTGAGCTAACTGGGCTGCTTTCCTACCGGATGTGTTGGGTGCTCTTTTGAAAATGCTCTCTATTTTGTTGGCTTAATAAACATCATGTGGACCATTCCTTCTACATGAACCAGGTTTTCTATCAACGGACAAGTTCTCCCGGTACTGTTTAATAATAATGAAAACAGTTTGACTGCAGACCTTTGAATGCTTGGCCAACTTTTTGTAGGACCAAGGTGGGTTTTGTTGAAAATATTTAATAATATTAGTACGCACTTTTTTCTGGTCACTCATTTTAATCAACAACAAATGAATATAATTGACATTAAACATTATAACTGACATGTTTTACAAAGGTAACATGATAAAAAAAAATCAAATAATACTTGGGTTAAAAGTTTTAATGAAAAACGTGTGTTAAGAATTTTAAGATCTCACTCCTTAGAATCTAATCATTGTCGGAATCGGGTTTGAAAACGACAAAAAAGATACATTAGACTCATGAAATCCAACGTAATTTTCTGTTTAGCTCTTTGCGGTTGGGTGGTTACTTTATTAACCACATTTTCTGTAGTCTTTAAAACATAGTTTATTGGCATCTATTGCCAATTTACTAAACAATTATATATTTTGAAGTCATCGTTTATGATTTTTTGCACAACTTTGCCGTCAGGGTGCTCTGGTTAAATAAATATATTAATTTGAAAATATTGTAAAAATCTGTTTTTTTAAGAGACTTTCACCTATTCAACAAAAAAAGCATAGAGTGTTTATTGTTCATCGAATTCAGTGTAACTTTGATATTTCGGTCGGAAAATATAGTCAAAAATATTCGATTTCAAAAAAATGTATACGAAACAAACATTTTTATAATAGTTATTTTTAATGCCGCCGCGGTGGTTAGTATACTAACCACTTCACTCCACAAAAAACCTTCATGTTTTGATTGAATTTTTCTTACTTTTTATAATAAACTAACCTTGATTAAAGCAAAATTGCATTTGTTTTGATTTTAAACTTATACACAAAAAAGTGTGGCTGAAAGAGTTAATCAATAAAGAATTTAATTCTAGATCGAATAAGTATAATTCTAGATCGAATAAGTATAAAATCAACAACTATCGATTTTATGAGACCAATGTAATTTTTCTGTCGTTTTCAATACCGATTCTGACAATGATTGAATTGTATGACAACCCCGAATATTATATTTCTTGCTGTGCTTCGTATAAACATATGAGTTAGTTATTTATACCTTTCAAACAATTTTAAGAATTTTGGTATCGATTTGTTAGTGCATGTTTTTGCGTATTTAACTCATAACTGCATATTTTTGTTCATTATTTTATTTTCTTAATATAATTTGAGTGTTTGTGTTATAGTTTTTCATATCTATATTTTACTATTTTGTTAAGAACCAACGATAACTGGCCTAAGTTACTTAGAGAATAAATGAGAGTACCCATAATCGACTTATCTCATTGAATTTTCTTTGACTTAACCCTCCGTTCAGGGTTCCCAGATTTTTTTGTGTCTTATCCCCAAAAAATTATTTTTTATCCCCAAAAATCCCCAAAACACAGTTTTTCGAAATGAAATAAATATCTGCTGCTGTAAGTAGGGCAAGTTGTTCAAGCTTGAAAAATAAGCTTTTGCAAATTATATACATTTGTGAAGTGATTTTTTGCTGATCCTTGCATAAATGTGGATATTACGCACTTCGACTATAATTTGAAAATATTGCTTTTGAGTTGTTTACCAATCGAATATTGATTTTAGACCTCATAATTTAGATACTTTAGGTCCTTATAAAAGTTAAATTCGTTGTAGCTACTTCCGTTCGTTTGTCTGCCTGATGAAAGCCAATATATTTTTTGTCATCAGATATTATTTATACAATTTTAAAATTTAGTTTACAAAATATTATTTTTTAAATAAAATAATTTGATTGTTCTTTTTAACCAAATTTTTTATTACAATAAAATAAATCGTAAACTTTAATTTTGATTCTAATATGCATATCTATGCTTTTGTCTGCATATTTTCCAGTTTTTTTAGCTTTATTGCTAGCATTTTTAAACTTGCCCGGATAATGAGACCATTTCATAAAAAAAAAGAAAGTAATTTGACAAATCTAGTTACATACCTTAAGCAAATTTGGGACTTTATCTAAATAATACACATTTTTAAGATCAGTATTTTGTCTTCACATTTTATAATTTAGTAAAAACATTCGCTACTTTACTTATGAAACTAAAATTCATTTCTATATTCTCTATTAATTGCTTTAATTTATAAAATAAAATAACAAATAAACGAACAAATTTCATTTTTGAAATTCCCCTAAAAATCCCCGAAATATAGTGTTCATCCCCATCAAATCCCCATATCCCCAAAGCCAAATTTTCATCCCCAACTTCAAGAAAAAATCCCCAATTTGGGGAGAAATCCCCTAATCTGACAACACTGCCTCCGTTAGTCGCAATCATTTTCAATTGAGACTAGTCGATATGTATCAAATTTATAAAATAATCTCTTCACTTTTTATTCTGTCAACATAAAAACAATATTAAAATCAAAGTATTAAAAAGAGTAATAAAAATAAAATTGCAGTCAAAATATATTTTTATCAAAAAATAGCTTCAAATTTAGGGAATTTAAAAAAAATTATAACAGATCATTTGCGATTAACGGAGGGTTAAATTTAAAAATATTCACACACAAATATTAACATTTATAAAAAAAATACTTAAAAAAACTAAAATAATTTTTCTAAATTTTATGTTATTTTGAGCAACTTCTTAAGTATATTACTCTTTAACAAAATGTTGGATACAATCGATTGCTTGAGACAGTTATTAATTTACCACTTATATATAAAAAAGCAAGTTGATAGATTTACACAAGTTGTAACGAAGATATTAAGAAATCAGTTAAAAACAATATCCATCGATAGAGGAAACAATAGATGAGAAAGGAAGAAACATAGGAAATGTAGTGGTATTTTAAGTCCCAATGATAAAAGTGCAACACAAATTTTTATTTAATTGACGCAGTCTTAAATATAACAAATCATTCTATTTAAATTTTGTAACCCGAATTTATTTAGATGTTAATCTACATACATGATGAATGCTCCAAAATTCATTAAAATTTTTTACCAAAAAAAAAAAAACATAATTCAAATTATAAAAAAGTGGTTCATGTAGAATAGAAACATTTATAGAAATTTATGCAGATCATCCTCTCCTTACTGATCCTATAAACATTGGTACAATGCATTCAGAAAGTAAAATATTATGCTACTAATTACTAAAAAAAAGTTTGGTGTATTAGGTAGTTTAAAATTGAATTGATGAGACGAGAGCATATTTTTCGCTTTAAGGTGCATATTTTAAGCACATAAAACACTTTTCTTAGCACATTCTTAGTTGTCCTGGTTATTAGTTTCTACATTTGGCTTTAATTGATTTCAGATTAAGATATAAAGATGACAAAATTATCAAACTTAACTTAAACAGGAAAACCGTGTAGCTCTTTTAAATATAAAACCCTCATATTCATAAACAGTTTCAAATTTATCAACTTTTTATAAAATTAAAAATTGATTATGAATATGGAGGAAGTGTTTTGGGCAAACAACCTACGTATTCTATTGAAATCGGTTCATAATTTCACCTTGCCACATATTAAAGTTCTTTCTGAATTGCTCTCAAAACTAATAAATATATAAAATTGCCATATATTTGTTGTCAATATCTCATGTTTATATTGTTAAATATGGTTAAAATTGGCCAATAATTAATCTTGGACCCATATACTACCGAAATAGGTTTCGTTATAAAATTCAGCACGTATAAGTTTCATATACATATACAGTGCACTCGCGGTAACGTGAACACCGCCTAACGTGAACAAGCTTTTGTTTACAATGACTACTCTATAACGTGAACAAACTCAGAAAGCTCTATAACGTGAACAATGTTTTTTCACAACATTTGTTTTCTAAGCATGTAGAAAACACTGAAATACATACATTTATTTTTTTAGTTTAGGGAATCCCCGTATAATAAAAATGTGTTTATATCCTCTAAATTAATATTTTTTGTATGGCAACGAATGAGGAATTTTATGACGTGATCTCGTTTTGCTTTGTAATGCATTTTAATCAATAATTTTTGTTTTATATTTTAATAATGAAAATAATAATAAAAGAATTTTACGTTCAAGAGTGTAAAACACAGGTTTATATTATAAAATTTTAAATTTTTTCTATGAAATTCGACAATCGCTAACATGAACTCCCTTGGTTTTAATTAGTTCACGTTACCGCGAGTGCACTGTATATATGTGACTCGACCAAAATAAATATATGATCTGTCTAAAATTTAGCTTAGATTCCAAATATGTATTTATGGAAATGAAATTCATTATAAATAAATATAAATTATGTCTGTCCGTCCGTCCGTCTAAGCCCATTTAAACTGACTACAATCAGTCCATTATTTCACCTAGCTCCCATACAAATGTCCTCCAGAAATAGGACTTTATTTGACATAAATGTTTAATATAGTATATCTACACAAATTTCTCTCCAAATAAGTTTTATATATACCGAAGTCATGTCACCTAATTTTGTGATGATCGGTCCATAATTAGTCATAGCTTCCATATAAGGGCTACTTCTGAAAAGCACTTTAACGGGCAACCGGTTGCCATCCATAATCGACCCATTAATCTCTTAAAAATTTTGGTAAGACCTTATTTCATGGCGATCGGTACAAAATTATTCATAGCTCCCATATAAAGTCAACTTCCAAATATCATTCACTAAATTAAATTATTGAAATTTAAAAAAAAAACAAGTAAGAGAGTAGATATTCGGCTGTGCTGAATCTTATATACCCTTTACCAAATTATACTTTAAAATAAAATTAAAAATTTTTTTTTTCGAAATTGTTTTTCAAAAGTTTTTCAAATTTTTCTAAAAAAAATTGTTTTAATTAATTTTTTTTTTTTTATTTTATTAGTGAAAAAATTTATGACAAAAAAATGTTTTTTGTGAAAAAAATTCGTGTTAAAAAATATTGACCCATTGCACCCATTAGATATCCATATTGTCTATATTAATGACTTAGTAATCGAGATATAGATCAAAAATAGGCCAAAAATAGAGGTTATTTATGGACGGATTTTGCTGATTTTAAATAGGAAACTTCTCGAAAGCATGTCTGACAGAATTATTGAAGATTTGGATCCCGAAGATATCTGGGGTCTTCAGAAAATTGATTTCAACAGACAGACGGACGGACGGACATGGTTAAATCGACTCCGCTATCTATAAGGTTCCATAATATACATACTTTATAGGGTCAGAAAATTATATTGTGGATATTACAAACGGAATGACCCTTCTCACGAAGGTGAAGGGTATAAAAACAAGTAAGAATAAATGAGCAATTTACACTTATTTATTTTTTATTCTTACTCGAATAAAAAAAAAATTTAAATTTTTATTTGATTAAAATTAAACTCGAATAATTGACAACACCAGTTGTATTACTTACATATAATTCAGATTGATTTTCATATTTTAAAACAATAAATATAAATCTCTTAAATCCTTTTTAGAAACAACCTACTAGTCTAATAAAATAATCGATATTAAATATTTAATAATTGGTTAACGAATATAACGACGATCAGACGCCTCACATTACCAGTGAATCGTGGTCATATCTGTAATTAGACCAATCGTGCCAACAAACATTATTTATAATATTGTGTGAATAATAGCCCACAATATTATATATGTATTTAAACCGTATTTCATTCAGGAATTTCCAGTTCAATTTAAAATTGGTTAGATTGGAATTCAGATTTTTTTTTTATTAAAACATAACTTTCTTATAAATTATTTAGCATTTTTATTTGTAGAAGTTTAACAATCTTTTCATTACATGTGTGAGTCAATTATTTAAAGTTATAGTTTTAAAATAGATCTTCAAATGTTCTTAGCATTAGACTAATCCAAACATGTTCGGACTTAGAGCACTTATGTAAAGTGATAGCGAACAAAAATGTTGTCATAAGATGTTTTGAATGGCCAGTGTTTTCTGTAGCGTTATTGAATTCTATCCAATAATGACAAATACATCAAGAAATTACCTTTACAATTGGATCAGTACAGGCGCGTATCTAGTTCAACCATTTGTGGCGTTTTTATTTTTTTCCCTTTTTATCTCATTCGCCTTCCTGGATCCGCTCATGTATCAGTAGCATTCCATTTTATTCGTGGACCAAGTTAGCTTCTTGCATTACGAATTTAGTTTTCCATATTCCACAGATCTGGTTCTCAACGACTTTTGATTTCATCCAAAAGGTGGCTTCATGAAAACAATATACGCAACTTAGATAGTCGCATCGGAATCGTTGATCTATTTTGAAATGTTTTGGAGAAAAACTTGTTTGTGATTGTAAATTAACCCATTAACCTCCATTAACACATAACCAGACTTCGTGTTAATGGGGGTAATGCACTTGTTTCAAAATTTTATCGACTTTAGCTTTTTTTACTGTCAATATTTTTGGAGTCATAATATGACAGATTTATATCGTTTTTAATATAATCCAATAAACATTTGACTGGAATTCAAGTTGGGTCCATATTATTCTATGGTCAAAATATTTTGTTCATTTTTACACCAAAATTTGTTGAATATTGGGAAAGATTTCTAAACAAATTTTTAGATAAATTTCAATTCTTTGTTACTTTTGTTTAGTCTCTCGTAGATCATATTAACACAAAATGTAGATTGTCTAGGATCCTGTAATAATATTATACCATCTTATTCATTTACTTTCTATCATGTCATAACTCACTATAAGATTTAGGTTTTTCATGTTGTAACGAAATTGTTCTGCTTCTAGTTCTTAAATTCACTGGTCGAAATGACGTAGGGTTGAATATGCAATAGAGTATGTCTCGAGTGTCATGTGGTCCCTGACTTAATTATATGGGGTCGGAAAAGTCTATGCGAGACCA
Source organism: Calliphora vomitoria (assembly GCA_942486065.2). Classification (NCBI taxonomy): domain Eukaryota; kingdom Metazoa; phylum Arthropoda; class Insecta; order Diptera; family Calliphoridae; genus Calliphora; species Calliphora vomitoria. Next base: position 31,563,768 of record OW818029.2, read on the forward strand.
GTAGAGATTAATAATGTAGCTTCATTCCGACTTCTGTGTCTGCCAACGGGTGATCTATTGGAAATTGATATCGTTTTTATGTGTTGAAACTAGGGAAATAGGTTATGGAAGGGCAGTTAGGGGGAGTAGTGTTTGTGGGTATATGATTTGAATTTTCCCTCATTGAAAGTGACGTGAAAGACTTCAGTACAAGGATTATTCCAAAAAATTACAGAGCCTTTGAATAATACAGTTTTATTGTAGTCTGCTGTCGTCAAAAGTTCTTCCCTGGGGAAAAACTTCGAGTTGTGGCCAACCAACCAAGCCGAGCGTGACTCGAATCGAATATCCAATTCTAGTGAGAACCAAAAATTGATTTCTAGTTGCCGAACAAGTTCCCTAATAAGAATACATTAGAAAGTACTTAGTATCGATAGAACAGTGAAACACAATCCACCTTACGATGATGGTTCATTGAATCAATGGAGTTTGAAGTATCGCCCCATACATGAGAATTGTATTCCATTTTTGGTGGAATATGTGTGGAATAAATAGTAAGCAGATTAGAGTCTTAGAAAGTTAAAAAAAATACCTGATATACATGTATGCATCTTTTGACACTTGAAATATGTTTTCAGTCCAGCATAAGCATCAATATCATTGCCAGTTAAAATGTATACGATTGCCAACTGTTTCAATTATCTGCATAAACATGGATATGGTTAGATCTTTCTCCACTGAGTATCACTAAGCCAAGCTGACCACATTGCAGCTGAGTAATTGACGTCCTTCATTAGGCAACCAACAGAGTTTTTTTTTTATCTATGGTTCAAGTGCGTTTTGCAGTGTCATGAGCTGAGGACGTAAAGAGACAATCACAGGTGAATATTTTTAATGGATGTCGCCAATGAAATTTGGACAAAAGTCTGAAATGTAACTCCGCGATTAGAGTAAAATATCGGGAAGCAATTGATAAGCATAACTAATAGTACTAATAGTTTATATAAAAGTAGTTTTATTCTGTTGGAAAATAATAAACAGTTGGTCAATTCACAAGGTCTCTTATCAGTCGTATTGTCATAATGTCCTAATATATCACGACTCGGCGGCTCGTCATAACCGACTCTTAGGCATTCATCGTTGGTCTCTGCTGGTTCGTTACGATAAACATAGCATAGAAATTAGTATTATTTTAGGACATTTTTTGCTTGAAAAGCAATAAAAACAATTTTGAAATATTAGGACATTATCAGCCCAATCATGAATAAAAAATCCGCGAGAATTTTTTTCCTTTTTCCCATTTTTCCTATTCAAATTCAGTGTTAAAAATGGGAAAAGGGAAAAAAACTCCCGCCGAATTTTTATTCATGATTGGGCTGTATGACAATATGACATGATAATTGACATGAATTGACCAAGTATTTTCTGAATATAACAATTCGGTTTTGGAATATAATTCCTGAAAAAATGGTAGATATTTAGCATTATTAGTTATTTAATTCTGAATTTCTTTCTCACTATACATAGAATATTCAATAACCGAATACGTTTTCAAATAATTCGAAATGCCAGTTTTTTTCTATCGGTTAACCGGGTTTTTTACAGACTGTTTTTATAAAACTGACGAATTTCTAAACGAACTATTCATATTTTTTTATGTCAATATTCGTAACCGACTTTTAAGAAAATGAAATTTTCGAATAACCCGAAATATTTTTAAATATTTTAGTCATCTAGTGTATGGATAGAGGTTCTTGGTGTAAGAACTCAATGCCATTTTCAAGTAAATTCTATTTATAACAAAGTTCTGTCCATATTAACCACCTAATTAATACTGTGTGCAGAGTACAGGGTGTAATAATCTGCTTAAACTACAACAACAGCCAACCAAAATTATCAACAACAAAACATAGTTGTAGTATCTAAAAGACGACAACAACAATAACAAAAAAAAAAATATCACACTAGGCCAACAGCAGCAATAGTAATTGACGCAGACGACAACTATGACGGCGTTACAATCATTCTACACTCAACTAAACCGAACGAACGATCGATCGGTCTATCTACCGACCAACCGTCCAACAATATTCAAATTAACAACAAATTTTCATATTGACCATCGAGTGTGTATCGTATCATATTGTATCGTGTGTGTGTGTGTGTGTTTAATTTAGTTGTGGAACTAAAGTAAATACTTAAGCGGCGGCGGCGTCGGTGGCGACAATCCCAATTTTCAGCCATCTGAAGTTAAATAATAAAAACAACAACAACAACAATAGCAACAATAATAAAGTAACAGAACTGAAATGAAATAAAGTTAAAAGACTACAGAAAACGATCGTGTAATAACGACAGCGACGACAACAAATTATTGTGTATAACGTCGTTAATTCTTTTTGTTGTTGGTTAATGTTGCTCGTTGCTGCTAATGCTAATGCTGTTGTTGTTTTTGTTGCTGTAATTTTCAGTTCCTTTTAGGAGTAGCGTAAGTAAATGTGAGTTTGTCATTTTGTGTTGTTTTGTTTTTGTTTGTTGCTGTTGTTGTTGTTGGTGAATTACCAGCGCGCGCATACTCGCGTGCATATTTCAAACCCAAAATAAACCTACCAATCAACCAGCCAGACACATTCAGCTAAAAGTCATTGCAGCAGTGGTGGTCATATATTTAAGAGCACCACAGCTAGGTATTGCAAATTGTGATTCAAATAAACATTTTAAAAGTTATTGTTGATGTTTACATGATTTTTTTGTCAAATATTGATGTGAATTCCCAAAATACGCAGAATTTTAATTATAAAAAATTGAACAGGTTTTTGCTTTTTAAAAAGAAAATACAACATTTCATTCCAATGGAAAGTGGAACTAATTCAGTAGTTTGCTGCTTCAAAAAAGGTATAACGAAATAATTTTGTCCGTACAAAAATCATTCTTACAAATTGGAATTGATATTCAAAGCTTTGTTCGTTGATCTACTCTATTACTTATCTTTCTAAACCGAAAATTAAAGTCTGCCTAATCTTTTGCAGATTACATCAACATTTTTTCATTCATAGTCATTCAATCATAGGCAAAGCATGTTGGAGTTTGAAGCAGTCAGGAAGAATTTGAATGATACGCTTGATTGGGATCTTGTGACAATCTCTAAACGGGGTGAATTTTTGTGTCCACAAGACTCAATGTGGTTTGTTAATATAAAAAAAACGCATTGTGATCTGGAACTTTCTGAACTTTATACGACTTCAACCCAGCATTAGCTTTGACTCTGCGCACAAAAGAATCAGAGCATTTTACTTTACGAGCTGCTTTTCTGATAGAAGTGTTCGGTGTTCTTTGCAAAAGTTGTTCGACTTCTTTTGTCTTACCAATATCAGCTAGACCTTTTTTTCCTCCTGATCCAGAGTTTCTTTCAATGTTCAAGTCATAGATGACAACTAAGTAGATAGGTAACTGAAAGACAAAAACCTAAGTCTGTTGTCTAAAACCTAATTCATGAGAATATATTGCCATGTATTTTGTTTTTGTATCAGTAATTTGTTTCCCTTGGAAATTTATGTCTCCTTCCGCTCCTTCCTTATACTGTTTAATGGTTTTTGGAACAGTGTGACGATGAACCTTCAGATCTTTTTTATTTTTGTAAATGTCCATATTGGATTTTTGAAAAGTTTTAAATATGTTTTCACTGTTTTTACTTTGTGAAATTTAAGCTTAATAACAAAATAGATTCTTTAGCTTTATTCAAAGGTTTTTTTTGTAATAGATCTGTAGAGAATTTTGTAATGGATTTGTATCATGAAAATTCAATAAAGAATTTATTATCAAAGGAATGAATTCAATAAGAACAAGTAAGAGAGCTATATTCGGCTGTGCCGAATCTTATATACCCTTCACCAAATTATACTTTAAAATAAAATTAAAAAAAAAAAAAAAATTATTTTTAAAAAATTTTAAAATTTTTTTTTCCAAAATTGTTTTTTAAAAGTTTTTCCGATTTAAAATTTTTTTTTTTAATTTATTAGTGAAAAAAAATGTATGACAAAAGAATGTTTTTTGTGAAAAAAAAATTCGGGTTAAAAAATATTTCCCGATTTTGATCCATTGTAGGACCAACTTTGTATAGCCTTATATACATCGTTGCAATGGACTTTGAAACATCTATCATTAGATATCCATATTGTCTATATTTATGACTTAGTAATCGAGATATAATAAAAAAATAGGCAAAAAATAGGGGTTGTCTCCGATTTTTGCTCATATCTCCGTTATTTATGGACGGATTTTGCTGATTTTAAATAGGAAACTTTTCGAAAGCATGTCTGACAGAATTATTGAGGATTTGGATCCCGAAGATATCTGGGGTCTTCAGAAAATTGATTTTAACAGACGGACAGACAGACAGACGGACATGGCTAAATCGATTCCGCTATCTATAAGGATCAAGAATATATATGCTTTATAGGGTCGGAGAATTATATTGTGGAAATTACAAACGAAATGACAAATATTTCAAGTTGTCATTATACTTTAAGTAAAATTAAATTGAGTTAAGCAATTATTTTAAAGCAACTTTTCAATGTCTTTAGCAATATCCATTGCATCGGTGGTAAGAGCATAACGGTTTACTGGAATACCATTTGAATTAATTCACATTGAATTCTTTAATAAAATTTTATTTTGAAAGTTGTATTAAGAATATATATATTTACGAACCATAGCACTATGGCCGAAAACCCGAAGTAGCGGCAAAAACTATTTCCCGAAATGCTAGCCTTACCAAATGCAGTCTTCTACTGTCAAAATATTATATTTGAGTAAAAATGGGCGGTCCACGCCCCCTTTTTTGTAGTGGGCCACCTATAATAGGGATTTTCGAAAAAATGAATGCTTATTATAGAGCTATATTTACTTAAACTATACCTTTATAATTTGATAGATACATTTCAATAAACCTTAGACAATATTATGAAAGTCGTGTAAGTTTTTTCTTGGGGCTCCCATATGAACTTACATTTTGCAAAAGCAGCATTAAATCATGTGCTTGCAATTATTTGCAAAACAAATTTACATGGCATTAAACCTTAGTCTTCCACGAACAACTTCATGTAGGAAACTCCTTTATCGGTTGTTATCCACGGGAGTTCTACTCCACACTAGATGACTAATCACAATTTTACAAAAAAGATGACCCAGTAAAAACATCAAAATAAGTGCTAAATACAAACATTTACAAAATACCTTTACAGCAGTTAAAAATACACACCATATTCAAAGATTTATTTTATTGAAAGTATATTTTGGAAAATAACGTTTTATTTAATAAAAATTATATTGCTTCACAATATTGATAAGACGAATCAGAATAAATGTATATATTATCAGCATTTTATGTCTAATTATGGGTTGTCAACTTTCGTTATTTGTATCTATTTTTTCTTTCCAATATTTTGGCAATTGAAAGCTATAAATTTTTATTTTTTTAAATATGATGCCGCAAAATTTAGAAATTCGGCCATAGTGCTTTGGTAGAACGCAACAAAGATACAGTATTAATTACAAAGGAGAATTTTAACGATGTCATACTGAAAGCTGTCTGACTAAATCCAACAATAACCGACTTTTTCTGATATTCTCAAAAATATGAAATTATGGAGTTTCTCAGATATTTTAGATTTTTGATTTATATTTATCTGTAAGGTTTTTCCTACCTTTAACTTCCCTGCAGGAAATGAAGCGATAATTGTCTAAATGCCACTAGTACAAATACTAGTTCAGGAGGCTCTAGTGCCAATAGGGCAAGACTTTCTATGGAATAGTACTAGTGCTAATGAGTACTAGTATTAGAAGTAGTTCGAATGTACCACTTGCAGATTAATAAAATTTTGCGAATATTTTTGTTTTAATACATATATACAATTTTACCATTTGATTCTCTTTTTCCATACAAAAAAACTAGTAAGATACTGGTTCTAAAGCATCTAATGGGTTCAAAAAGTACTAGTATACTTCTTGAACTAATGGTACTAGTAATTTTCTAAACACACTCAATGTTAATTTGAGCATTAAGATGGTATAGGAAAGTTTACAGTTGGGAACTAGTACTGGTGATTTTGGTACTAGTAAAATACTAGTTTGGTACTAGTTCCATTTCCTGCAGGGTTTATTCCAATTCTAACTTTTCAGATTCAATTTTAATTGATTTTAGTTTAAAATAAAACCGTAGAGCAAAGGAGAATTACAGACAAAATAACGATTATTTGTGTACGACAGCCGTAACCATGCCGAACAATGCTTTATCACTGTATCCAGGTATCTAAAGTCTCTAAGTAATCTAAGGTGTAGTCACTTTGAAGATTTTTTGTACAGCACTTTATAATGTAGTCATTTTCTATTAGATAGTCAATGTCATTAATTGAGCTCTTTTGTTGACCACATATTTAAAATAACCAACTGAATCTAAACATTTAACACACACTGTACAACATACAATAATACAAAACAATCCTCAGAATGAATATATGTAAGAGAGTATGTGTCAGTGTCAGTGCCTGTGTGAGTGTGTGTATTTCGTATTTTTCGCCAGTCAAACAAACATTATTATTTCAGCTCAGTTTACTTAACTTACTACTACTAAATTCTACTATACGCTAAACTCGCGGCGCACACACAACACAGAAAAAAAAGGTTTATCAAATTTCGGTTTACATTTCGTATTTTAATATGTTGCGGGCCCTGCTAACGTAAGGAAGTAAAAAAAAAACAACAAAAACTAAATACTATCTAGTACAACAAAAATACTTAATTAAAAAAAAAAAAAAAAATCCCTTAAATGATAAAAGTGACAAATTAGTTAAAGAAATTATAAAATATCAAAAATAACTAAAATTTAAAAAAAAAAAAAAAAAATAATCGAAAAATTTTTAAAAATCATAAATCACAAATGATCTTTTAATACAAAGTAAACAAAAGTGCCTTAATATTTCTCACTAAAAATGTGTAAGTTTTTTACAATTTTACAGTTGTTTCTCAAAGCCGAATGGAGCTGATGTCAACGACCTTTTTCGTTTAAATCACAATTAATGCAATAAAGTTATAATTAACAAAAAAAAAATAAAAATAAAAAACAACAACTAATTTAAAATTTGTGTAATTAAACAAGTACAAAAAAAAAAAAAGAAAAACAAAAGTATAAAAAAATAAATATTAAATGATATTTGAAAAAAGTTGTGGGTGTTAAAATAATGCCATTTATTATTCTTAAAAGTGCCAAAAATGTAAGTGGTTTTTTTGTGTGTCATGATGATCAACGATCTGTTGAAAAAAATAAAAAAAAAAATACCAAAAACAACACAGCACTGTTCGAAATTTTGTAAATGTTTGTTTAAATTTTTATAATTTTTATGGTGAAATTCTAAGAATTATAGTTGGCTTTGTTGTTATTATTGTTATTGTGCCTGTGATTAACAACATTGATAAGCCATCAAAAAGAAAAAACTGTTTTGAAAAAAAAAAAAACGTTGTCGTCCGTCGTACCTACAAAATACCTGTGACATTGTGAAATTTTAGTTAAATTTTGCATCTCAAATAAAACAAAATATTTATTGTGTTCTGTTCCTTTCAGTTCGAAAATGAAATCAGAAAAAAGGTGTGACTTGAAAAATTAAAGTTTTTATTTTTCCAAAAAAAAAAAAAATTAGTTTCAGCTGTAAAAATGTTAATGAAACTGAATTTGTACTTAAAAAGTTCAAACGAAATTGTTGGGAGTTTAAAGAGAAGTGTTTTTAAAAGGCATATAATAATTTTAATAAAACATGTCATACAAATTCTATTAAATTTGTTTAAAAACCAAAATTGTACCCTTGTTTTAGAAGCCAACATGAGGAATTAATAGGAAACATTTATCCTTTAAATAAAACTTGATAAAATCATGAAAAGTATTTTTCATGATATTCATTAAAATAAAATTAATATATTGATTTATTTCTTAATATTCGATGTATACAGACCTATACCAGACTGTCTTGTAATTCGTTCGCTCGACAATATGTCAATATAAAGGCGGTAAACTTAAATTTAATAAAAATAAACTTACATATCGTTCAAAGTTGGCTACCGATTCGAAACGTTTAATAAGGACTGAGATCGAAAAATTCTTAACATACAATTTCCGTGCTCTGTCTTTGTCCTCTAAATTTTGAGCAGAGTTCCTGTCAGGAACTTTTTGAGCCGTGTATGTTTTTAAACCTGCATTGGCTTTAACTTTTCGTACCAAATAGTCCGAGCACTGAGCTAACCGGGCTGTTTTCCTACCGGATGTGTTGGGAGCTCTTTTGAAAATGCTTTCTATATTTTTGGCTTTAGAAACATCTTGTGGACCATTCCTTCTACATGAACCAGGTTTTCTATCAACGGACAAGTTCTCCCGGTACTGTTTAATAACATTGGAAACAGTTTGACGGCAGACCTTTTATTGTTTGGCCAAATTTTTTGTAGGACCAAGTTGGATTTTGTTGAAAATATTTAATAATTTTAGTACGCACTTTTTTCTCGTTACTTATTTTAATCAGATTAACAACAAATGAACATAATTGACACTAAACATAATAACTGACATGTTTTACAAAGGTAACTTGATAAAAAAAAAAAAATCAAATAATACTTGGGTTAAAAGTTTTAATGAAAAACGTGTGTTAAGAATTTTTCGATCTCAGTCCTTAGGTAGCGGTAACGCTAATTTGGTTTATTTCGGTAACGATATTTTAGCTGTAACGGTAATTGCAGTTGTTTCGGTAACGGTATTTGCTTTTATTTAGATTGTTTTTACATTAATAATGTTTGTTCTATGCGCTATTTAGATAGAAGAATTAAAAAAAAAACTAAAGAAATAATTAAAACTAAATAAAATACAGAAAATGATTAAGTTTTTTTAGTGAAGAATAACACAGGTCTGCAATGATTTTGGATATGTGATTTTAACTGTATACTTATTTCGTTCAGTTTTCTAGTTGTCTTGGGTAGCTCATGAACGAACTAGTTCAATTGAACGATTCATTTGTTTGAACTAAATGAACTATACAGTTGATCATTCAGTTCTGTTTTTAACTATAAACTTAAATGATTTAAATGTTAGCTCTGAGCTAAATATGTGTTCTGTTGTTCCTTTTTATACAAATTCTGACAGAGAGAATCCGTCTGACAGCTACCGAAATGTATTGTAGTTCAGAACAGAGAGAACATTTTAATATGTAGTTGATTATAAGACATTTTTAAATATGTATTTATATTACACTTTTCAACAAAATTTTTGTGACAAGAAATGTCATTTCAACACCATATTTATTTTGATTTGATCTAGTCTAATTTTTGTGTTACAGCCAGTGCTGCAATATGTGAAGTTTTTAAAATTCTCCTACATGTAAAAGCATAAAGAAAATAATAAAAGCAAAAGCAAAACCTGCTCTAAGTTCTGATAGAACAGCTATGCCAGAAGCAATCGAAAACCATTCATTAGACACAAATTTTCAACAAACTTTATCATCTAATGAGTCAAATTTGCTATTTTAAAAATGCTTTGATACGTGACTTAAATTTGTCCCAACAACGGGCAGATCTTTTGGCCTCTCGATTAAAGGGAATTTATTACAACCCGAAACAAGAATATGTTACTATCGCAATCAAGATGAAGAGCTAAAAGGTTTTTTTCACAGATGATCAGTTCGAATTTTGTAATAATGATTATGGCGTAATGACTGCCTTGGGTATAGAATATAAAGCAGAAGAGTGGCGTTTGTTTATCAATGGTTCGAAAGTAAAAGTACGGTCACACACGGCAAATATTTACTCAAAAAATCGTAACCACTTTTTTTAGTACAAATTTGTTTGACGTTGTTTACTCTTTCAAGTGTTTTGTAAGATCAAACAGCATCAAATAAAATTAAACTGAATATCTGCTTTGAATTGTCCTTAGTAAAAGGAGTTTTTGACAATAAAAATAAGAATTTAAATATATTTTATTTAGTGGTTACGTCTTTTTCGTCAAATATTTGCCATGTGTGATCCTACCTTAAGTTTAAAAGCTGTTTTTTACATATCGGCAATGAACTTCCCTCTACACCATTATATGAAGCTTCTAACATGAATGAGTCTTATGAAAATATTAAATTTATCTTGGATAAAATTCAATACTACGAACACAACTGGAAAGATTATTGTCCTAATTTTAGGGTTACAACCAGGGTATACAAAATACTGCTGTTTTCTTTGTGAGTGGGACAGCAGAGATCGAAAAAATCATTATGTTCAGAAAACAAGGAAATCTCTTCTTAGTCCATTCTGACCATATATTTTTACCACATTTACACATAAAATACATTTCCTGCATTCACATTTAGACATCATTCCTAATAATTTGGGAGCCGTCAGCGATGAACACGGTGAAAGATTCTACCAAAACATTTCTACGATAGAAACACGATATCAGGGCCATTAGGGTACATGAATGCTGGCGGACTACTGTTGGACATTACAAAGAGACATTCCTTAAGCAAAATACAGAACAAAATCATAAAAATACATTCACGTTTATACTACAATATAACGTCATTTTGTAAAAAACTGAGATTTTCTAACATAGAATAAAATTAAATTAGGAAAGAACTATTAATATTTAAAAAATTCTAATTATATTTATGTTATCCTTATCCTTGTTCCAAGCATAACTATACAAAAGTTTTCTTGTTACATGCAAAAAGTGTTTTTTTGTTGACCAGTGTTATTAGCTATCACATAATCACTCATAACTTGTTCTTCTACAAATAAGTAGTTCATAAATAACAAGTGATATAGGGGTTATATGGGGGGTAGGGTCAATTATTGACCGATTCTCACAAAAGTTGATGGAAAGATTTAGGTTTAAACTTCTTTTATGTGCAATTTCATCACGTTATTAATTATTATAAGACAATTATGAATGTTTAAGTTATTTTCTGAGGGGGGCCAGAGTACTTAGAACAAATTAATGCAAATGTTTATCATGATTGCCGCATAATCAACATATGTATGACTGTTCAAACACTACTGGGGCCAAACAAACCTTTTCAAATGAGAAGGGTATATATAAGTTTGTCATTCCGTTTGTAATTTCCGACCCTATAAAGTATATATATTCTGGATCCTTATCGATAGCGGAGTCGATTAAGCCATGTCCGTCTGTCGGTTTGTTGAAATCAATTTTCTGAAGACCCCAAATAACTTACAAACTTGATTCATACATCAATAATATTCTTCTGGCTCGGTTGCTATTTAAAATCGAGAAAATCGGCCCACAAATGGCTGAGATAGAAGGAAAAAACCAAAACAATTTTTGGCCTATTTTTTATCCATATCTTGATTACTAAGTCATTAATAAAGACAATATGGATATCTGATGATAGATATTTCAAAGTCCATTGCAACGATGTATATAAAGCTATAGTAATTTGAACCTACAATGGGTCAAAATCGGGAAAAATATATTTTAACCCGATTTTTTTTACCAAAAAAATTGTTTTGTCATACATTTTTTTTCACTAGTAAATTAAAAAAATAAAAAAAAAATTATTTAAAAAAAAAATTTTTTTTAAAACAATTTTGAAAAAAGGAAATATTTTTTTAAATTTTGAAAAAAAAATTTTTTTTTAAATTTTTAAAATTTTTATTTTAAGGTATAATTTCTTGAGGGTATATACGATTCGGCCGAATATAGCTCTCTTACTTGTTAACAGACAGACGGACGGACATAGCTAGGTCGTCTTAGAATCTTCTGAGGACCCTGAATGAAATTTTGGTTCTACAACCAATATTTTGATATAAACATTTTACAAACGAAAATAAAAGATTTTACAACATTTTATTAAATTATTTTATAGATTAGAAGCTTCTTTTTTAAATTTTCTGCGACATTTCCGTGTGATACTCCATAGCAATCTGCTATCATATGTTCATGCCAGCGACCTTGGTATCTATCTTCCATCACTTTTCAATCTTGATGGAAACCTTCTACTTGTTCTTCGTTATACGATCCAAAATTCTCAGGAAACTTGTCTAAACGACTTATAGCGCACTTTTATGCTCATAATACATCCAAGATTTTTAAAACTAATTAAAAGCTCTATAACTAATTTCTCGTAATTTTTAGCCTTCTGATTTCCTAAGAAATATCTCATAAGAGCAACAAAAGATTTCCCAGTTGGTGTTTCTAAATCTAATACTGAATGTATGAAATCGTTGTCTTTCAATAAAATTCTTATATTTGAGCCATCAAAAATACCAGCTTTTAGTTTTTCTGTACTCAAATCAGGAAACGTTTGTGAAAGAAAGGCAAATATGAACAAGATTTATCTAATGTATTCAAATACGGCTTCATAAGACCTTACTATGTAATCCAGGTGCAGATCCAGGTCAACCATTTAGGGTGAAAATAAAGTAAATTTTTTTTTGCAGTTTTATTTTTTTCCAGTTTTTCTATTAAAACTTTTCATTTAGGGGCCGGATTTCCTTTTTTCACTCCCTTGGATCCTCGCCTGATGTAATGTATTCAAAATGTTATTATCTCTGGAAAACAAAGGCGGTTTTATAACATTTTGTTTTCCAACCGTCATGTTTTCTCTCCCAGACCAGTGTTTCTTGATCCAATGGTCATGTTGTGCTCTGCTGTCCCATAAACAGATGAAACATGGAAATTTAGTGTATCCACTTTGTTGACCTAACAAGAAATTTACCATTTAACCCATTGGTCGTCCGATTACTTAAGATTATTTTAAACAAGGCTTAGTTCGGGTCTTAATCTCCATTTTAAAGTATTTGTAATGCCTGTTTCCCACTAAGTCTGTTATAAGCTTTCTAAACTTTTTGACTGTGTTTTCACCACAAAAGTAATGAAACCTATTTTGACCATTGCGACAACTTTTTCAATTTATTTATAGAAAATGTTCATATAAGATTATGAAACGTTTACACTAGAGTCTCCAAAAAACCGGCAAATTTAAAAAACCGGTTTTCGGTTTAACCGAAAACAGTGTTTTATAAAAAACCCGGTTTCGGTTTTCTCATTCTAAAAAAACCGGTTACGGTTTTGTCATTCTAAAAACCGGTTAACCGGTTTTATATTAATTTTTATTTAATATGAAAAATGCCTATATAAATTTATAGACAATTTTGGTAAGGCAAAAGTTGTTATATGTATATTTCGTTAAAACCGGTAAACCGTCTTAAAAAAACCGGCTTGTCAAAAATCCGAAAAGTTAAAAAAACCGAAACCGGTTGACCGGTTTTCGGTTTCGGTTTTGGATACTCTAGTTTACACGATTTTACTTATGACAGCAAATATTGAAAACTGAAAGTAGGAAACCACTCATGATATCTTGGTACCCAATATCTTTTCTTTATTTGTTGACCTGTGTAATTTATATTGAACAAGGCTGTAAAATACAATGGTGTTCTTTATGATACAGAACGTATGGTCACTGTATTTATAGCTCTTTGAGAGCAATTTTCGTGGCCATAAATACTTTAAATCCATAAACTTCTTGACAAAATGGTATAAGAAGATTTGATAAGTCCACAAAACAAAAATATTATTTTAAACTAATAAAACAAACTTTATTTGTTTTATAGTACGAATTTTAAAGTAATAGTCGAATTTATTGATTTTTTGCCTTTTGTGGTTAGGCTGTTAGCTTGCTTGCCCATTAAGCTAACGATAAGTTTTTGTAATAGTCACCAAATCTATAATTTCTTAAATTATTTCAGATAATTTAATGTTTTTTTTTATTATAAAAAAATGTATAAAAACAAAAATCTTTTGTACATATTTGCTTATTTTAATCAGTACTTTACTTGGGCCTTGACTTTGTATATTTTGTCAAAAAACCCCCGATATTGATTTTTATAAAATGATTCAGCTAAATTTATCTTTAACATTAAGTCTGCATATTTTATATTGCAAGATATTAAACAAATTTAATTTGGGAATTTTTTTCAAAATTGTTTTCAACTGAGTATTTAAAAATTCATTTTCGAAAAATATACAAAAAAATACATATAAAGTTTCAGTGATATCCTAACAAAGCCCAGCGATTACCACCCACCAAATGCGCAAAAAATAGCTGAATATTTAAGATAAAGTTAATTTGATTATGAAAAACGAAAACTTTTATATAGAAATTTTTTATTTTTTTTTAATGAATTTTAGTATAAACGGAAATATTTGGATAAAAAAAAATGTTAAATGTTCACTGTTGGCAGTGGTATTTGCGGCGTATATGCAGTGCTCTAGATTTGGAGTATTATTGGGTTTTTCTACAATAATATTTGGTGCTGACACTGAGCTACTTAAAAATAAAACAAAGTGATTATCCGTGATAGAACTATAAGTATTTCCGTAGTTTATTGACTCTAACAAAATATAATTGCTAAATGAGAACCCCGTTCATATTTTTTATGAACGTTTTTTTCTTGTTATTATAAATAATACTAATCAAAATGTTAACTTAAAAAAAAGTAATATTGAAAGTGAATACTGAATAGTGAATGTGATATTGAAAATGTTTTCGACAGTGACATTGATGAAATATACGAAAAACATAATCTTAAAATTTATGGAAGTGATGTTACCAAAGGTGACTATAAAGATCAAACGTTCAAAAGAATTAATTCTTATTTTAGTAAGATTTTCTTATGCTAAATTCCCAATGTTATTGATACACACACTGAAATTTATTGTTGAGGGATAAGCTAGTTCCTACGCCCATTTCACTGGGTGCTTAGGCCAGATCATCAGGAAACCTTTTCCCAAAAGGTTTTAGAAAAACAAAAGATATTATACAAATAAAACTATAGAGTGAATGAGAATTACAAACACTCAAGCTTTATTTGTAAAAATATCAAAGCTTAAACAAAACACCAATTCCATTTTCGAAATCAAAATAATTTTATCTTTTATCTATTCCGTTAATAAATTTATTCCGAATCAATTAATCGGCTCAATTTCTTTGTACTGCAAATGTATTGAATTCATTCCATTAAGAATTTATTCTATAAAGAATTAATTTCTTATTGAATCATTAAAATTTTCATGAATTTTTCTTCAATTTAAATCTATGTATTTATTAAAAAAAGGAAAAATTTCTTCAATTCATTTTGTAAATTATTAAAAGAAACACAAAATTAAAAGAAGAAAATACATTTTAATTCAATTTGTATTAGATTTAAATTAACAAAAACTTAATCATACAAAGTTCGAATGAATTCTATTTAATTAAAATCCTTTGAATGAAGTTAAGGCCTGAGATCGAAAAAACCTTAACACAAGTTTTTCATTTAAACTTATCCCAAGTATTATTTGATTTTTTTCTATCAAGATACCTTTAGTAAAGCATGTCAGTTAATATGTTTAATGTCAATTATGTTCATTTGTTGTTAATCTGATTAAAATGGGTGACGAAAAAAAATGCGTACTAAAATGATTAACTATTTTCAACAAAACCCAACTTGATCCTACATAAAGTTGGCCAAACAATCAAAGGTCTGCCGTCAGACTGTTTCCAATGTTATTAAACAGTATCGGGCGAACTTGACCGTTGATAGAAAACCTGGTTCATGCAGAAGGAATGGTCCACATGATGTTTCTAAAGCCATTAAATAGAAAGCATTTTCAAAAGAGCTCCCAAGACATCCGATAGGAAAGCAGCCCTGTTAGCTCAGTTCTCAGACTATTTGGTACGACAAGTTGATGTTAATGCAGGTTTAAAAACATACAAGGCTCAAAAGTTCCTAACTTAACTATGTTAAAAATTTAGAAGCCAAAGACAGAGCACGGAAATTGAAGTAAAATTTTATACAAAAAATATACCTGCTGCATAATGGTCAATATTTTTATCTTGCTGATGCTCGAGGGAATGTTGTTAACAAGTTTAGGACCCAAAAACAGAAAATTTTCACAAAAAGTTCTTGGCATGAGTGATCAGATCAGATGAGCGATCATTTGTTACAAAGGGCTCTATAAATACCGAATTTTACATCAAGGAATGTTTACAAAAGAGGATGATTCAATTCATAAGACTTCTTAATGTGTCCACTAATTAGGCCTGATTTGGCATCCTGCCACTATGGTAAATAAGCCCTTGAGTGGTAGAAGAACAATAATGTATTATTTGTACCAAGAGAGGCAAATCCTCCAAACTGCCTGGATCTAAGGGCAGTGGAGAGATATTAGGATCTTGTTAAAAGAGAATTGAAGAGCACGAAAAAGGTGTCCAAAAGTGTGGTAGATTTTAAACGGAGATGGACTACCTGATCGAACAAAGTGACAGAAAGCTCTATAAAAACCTTCATCACTATTGATTAGAACTATAAATATAATATTTTTTGTAAATTGTAATAATAATTTCAATCAAAGTTTTGTGGTTTCATGTTTATTAACATATAAATATGTTAAGATTTGTTCGATCTCAGTCCTTAAAGAATTAGATATTGAGAATGGAATTATGGAATGCATAGCTGACATTTTGTGATTTCGAATTAAGGTTTTTGTGAATTAAGCTCAAATTTAATGAAGCTCTGCTTTAGACTATACTGCTTTACCTGACGAAAACAAGGCTTAATATTTTACATTATTTACCCCCATTAACAGGAAGTCTGGTTATGTCTTAACTAATAGTTTTACAGTCGGTTAAAATTTATTTTGTATGAAAACTATCAGTATAACTATTAGTTAACACATAACCAGACTTCGTGTTAATGGTGGTCAAATAATTCGATTAATTTTCAACATGTAATTGAATTATTCGAACCTATTGAAATTATTCGTTTTATTCAAACAAAAGAAAAATCTAAGGAGTGAGATAGAAAAATTCTTAACTTCAATTTCCATGCTCTGTTTTTGGCCACTAAATTTTTAGCAGCGTTCCTGTCAGGAACTTTTTTAAGTCTTGTATGTTTTTAAACCTGCATTAGCTTTAACTTTTCGTACCAAATAGTCCAAGTACTCAGCTAACCGGGCTGCTTTCCTACCGGATGTGTTGCGAGCTCTTTTGAAAATTATTTCTCTTTAATGGCTTTAGAAACATCATGTGGATCATTCCTTCTACCTAAACCAGGTTTTTTATCAGCGGACAAGTTCTCCTGGTACTGTTTAATACCATTGGAAACAGTTTGACGGCAGACCTTTGGTTTTTTGGCCAACTGACATGCTTTACAAAAATAACTTGAAAAAAAAAATCAAATAATAATTGGGTTAAAAATGTTAATGAAAAACGTGTGTTAAGAATTTTACGATCTCACTCCTTAATACATAATTTGGGTATCTAATACATAGTTTCAAGATGGAGTTATGAGCTAAAGTTAGTCTAAGTCTGGGTTTTCTTTCAGAAAATTGACTTTGTTGTTTGATTTTACAAAACAATTGTAAGAGTAAACACGTCAAACAATTTTGTGCAAAAAAAAAAAAAAAAAGTGGTTACGCTTTTTTGAGCAAATATTTGTCATGTGTGACCCTACCTTTAGACTTTTTTCAGCAACAACTTATTTGTTCGAAAGTCATGTTAGGGCACCTTAGATGTAACTAAATCATTCTTTTACAGCTCTGGTAACAAACCTTACAAAGTATAATTATAAGTAATAGCATGTCATTACCTTGTCATCTAACTGGGGAAATTTATGTAAATAATACAAATTTAGTATGAAGAACTAATTCGCTATTAGCTAATTCACTAGTTTCCTTTAGTTCGTGATTTATTTTGTATTAACAACTCGCAATAGTAGATATGTCTCGTAAATCTTAAAAATACTTTTATACATATGTACATATATATGTAATTTATCGTTCTCTTAATAATAGATTACTTAATAACCTAGAGCTTTTCTTAATTGCAACTATCTTGTTACAAACCAATTAAACAACTTTATAAACAAACTTGCATTTAATATAAATTTTTTTATTTCAAAACCACACAAATATTTTTTCTTTCCACTCACACATACACACTCTGAATTATTATTGTCAGATTTAGAAATTTCTTTTATTAACAACTGAGATGAGTCATTTTTGATTATTTTGCGTAGACATTCGTTTTTATAAATTTTTAAACGTGAAATTTCAAAACCACAATACATATTGTTCATTTACGCATGATGATGATATAATAAAAGACACACATTTTTTTTTCAAAACAGAAAGAGCTAACGAACGAGTATTTACTTATTTTATATTATTTATTTAAATTCGTAATAATAATTAGCATAATGTCATTGTATCCAATTTAATAATCGCATAGTGTCTGTCTTCAATCGTCATTGTATCTAGTAGATTTTTGTTGTAGTATTTTCTGAATATCACTCATTGTATGGGCTGCTTATCACACATTTTACAAATGTTTTGTTATTTTTTATGATCATTTTGTATTTAATTTAATTAAAAGATTATATTAAGCGAATAAGTAGCTTGAATTTAAATTTCAAATTCAGATTATTGAGATTTTTTTAAGTGGGCGTGGCAATAACAAGAGATTAACTTGTTTTAAGCCGTTAAAGTGTGCTTTAACAAATAAATTATTATAAAATTTTAAAGATTTTTGGCGTAAATAAATATTTTAAGTTATTATTCAAACATAGTTTTTTGTTAATCCATAATTCAAGTTTATTAAATTGGAATTTTAGATAATAATACATTGTTTAGTTTTAATGTATTTATAATACAATGACCTCTTTTCAGTTTTTGCTATTACACGCAGAGAAAAAATATAGTTGTGCATGTTTACAGTAACTATTTCTAAATTTTTAAAAGCTTTTTAACAGAATTATAGTCTCAGTAACTATTTACATGATTGTGGTAACCATAATATGATTAACTTACGATTCACATGATTGTATCCATCATATATATGGTTACAGTAAACAAGTATATGTTTGTGACAACCATGTTTATGATTAAGGTTTTACCATATTATGTTGCTCTCGGCTAATATCATAAACTGAGAACAACATATTATGATAAAACAAGTAAGAGAACTATATTCGGCTATGCCGAATCTTATATACCCTTCAACAAATTATACTTTAAAATAAAATTTAAAAAATTCTTATTTTTTTAAAAAAAAATGTTTTTTCAAAATTTTTTTTTTTAATTTTTTTTCTAATTTTTTAAAAAAAATTTTTTTAATTTAAATTTTTTTTTTTTTAATTTATTAGTGAAAAAAGAGTTTTTTGTGAAAATTCGAGTTAAAAAATATTTTTCCCGATTTTGACCCATTGTAGGTCCAACTTACTATAGCCTTATATACATCGTTGCAATAGATTTTGAAATATCTATCATTAGATATCCATATTGTCTATATTTATGACTTAGTAATCGAGATATAGAACAAAAATAGGCAACAAAAATAGAGGTTGTCTCGGATTTTTGCTCATATCTCCATTATTTATGGACGGATTTTGCTGATTTTAAATAGTAAACTTCTCGAAAGCATGTCTGACAGAATTATTGAAGATTTGGATCCCGAAGATATCTGGGGACTTCAGAAAATTGATTTCAACAGACAGACAGGCAGACGGACATGGCTAAATCGACTACGCTATCTATAAGAATCCAGAATATATATACTTTATGGGGTCGGAAAATTATATTGTGGAAATTACAAACGGAATGACAAATTTATATTTACCCTTCTCGCGAAGATGAAGGGTATAAAGATTCATCATAACAATGGTTGTCACAAACATATACTTGTTTACTGTAACCATATACATATAAGTTTGATACAATCCAGAATATATATACATATGTGAATCGTAAGTTAATCATATTATGGTTACCACAATCATATAAATAGTTACTGTGACTATAATGTTGTTAAAAAAAAACTTTTAAAAATGTGAAAATGTTTACTGTAAACATGTACAACTATATTTTTTCTCTGCGTGTACATACATACATACATTTTTTTATATTTAATTTTGTCTAAATGCTAAAAATATCAATGGTACTTTGTTGTATTAAATAAATACTTCACGCAATATTGTGGTTTTGAACAACTAGAAAAAAGTAAAATGTATTTGTCATATTTTATTATAAGGAAATTCCATAGAAAAGTATTTCTTTTGAATTTTTGCCATTACGTAGAAATCGGTTTAAAATAGTAAGGATATTTATGATTTTGTATAGTCAAACCGCTTAAATAAGAATGCGTTATGCGCGTTTAAAAAAAAAGAAATAAATTATAAAATACGTAATTATGTTTATAGTTTAAATAAGCAGACTTATTCCAAACATTTACAACTTTCGAATAGCTGATTTACAAAATTCCTATTTATAATAATATAAATATCCTAAATATAAATATATTTCTTTTCATTTATTTTCAGTTTAAAATAGTCTAAACCAAAATGCAAAATACCAATAATAATAATAATAAAAACTACTATTATTATAATAATAATAGCAGTAATAACAGCAGCGGCAACAACAATAATAATAATCAAAATGTTGTCAGCAATAATATGTTGCAACAGCAACAGTTGCATCAGCAACAACAAATACGTGTATCGACATGGGTACACGATACAAATCGTAATCAAAATCAATATCAAACACAGATGATACAGCAGCCGCAACAATGTATGCAACAGCAACAGCTGCAATATCAAAACTATACACCGTCACCACCACAGCAGCAGACACAAATATCTGCAGCAGCAACAACAGCAACGATCTCTCCCTTACCCTCAATGAATTATTATTCTAATCATAATCATCAATTGTTGCAACAGCAACAATCACAACAATCACAAACACTTGTCTCGTGTATGCAACAGCAGCAGCCGCATGCACAATCACGACAACATTTGCAACAACAGAATATTAAGCTTTTACAACAATCACAACACCAACAACAACAATCATTACAACATCCTCAACAAGTACTGACACCCGCGCTCTCTCCCATTACACCTAATGCCAATATTTTAAGACAACACCAACAGCAACAACAACTGCAGCAATCTCAACCTCATTTGACAGCACAGCAGCGATTACAGCAACTACAACAACAACATGCTCAACATCTGCAACAGCAACAACATCCACAACAAAGCAGGGTAAGTGAAATTTATTTTGTTACATCGTATTTATTTATCTAAACAGATTGTTTTGTAAAGGAATTAAATCTTTGGCTAGATTATCGGAAGTGGTTTATATGGGAGTTATACGGCCGTATCTTTAATGAAAAATTAGCCACTGTGTATACATCGCACACAACGATCTGCTAACTAGCAGACCGATTAATCTTAGCAGAGAGTTAGCAAAGAGTTTATTTATAATGCACTTTTGTCTGTCAATAAATAATTTTAAAATCAACTCTGAAAAGTGTGATGCATTGCCAACCATTTAAAAAAAAAATCTACTCTGATGTATTTGTTGACATTTCTATTTAAGTTTTTTTCCTCAAATCATAAAAAGAAGAACAAAATGTGAAATTAATTAATTTTATTTTGTTCGCATACAAAACTTTTATATTTCACGTTTATTTCAAAAAATTTACTTTGACACAAAACAGCTGTTGCTTAAAGACTTAGCAGGTCTTTGATTGTTTGTTAACATGCGTTTAGCGAGTGGATAAGAAATACATTATAAATAACTTGTATGTTAAATCCATGCTAAAATTTGGTTATAAATACGGCTGATAGTCATTTGAGGTCCGATCCTTTGAAGTAAGTTTTCTGTAGTGTGATGCCTATCACGCATACCTAAATTGGAGCGGAAGGCGTTTTTTAATGTCAAAAGTTCTCATACCCATACAATTTGTATGCAGCATACCGAAATGACGCGGCGGCAACGCTTTGCAATTGGAAAATCCGATTTTGACAGCGCGTTTAATATTGAAGTTAGTTGCAAAACACAATAAATGTAAACACATACATACAAAAGGAGAAACAAATAAGCAAGAAACTCATTTTTTAAACTTTAATATTTAGTTTTTTTGATAAAATTTTAGTTTACAAATCACAAATCACAAAACAAAAATCAGAAATACAATACTGCAATGTACTTTATTGTTTAAATAATCCGGGTTGTTATATATATTATTTTGATAACCTTGTTTTTATTGTTTGACGTAGCGTTGCCGCTTTTATTTAGGTATGACATTTCAGCGTTAAAGCTAAGCGGAAAAAGACGTTCCGCCTTACGCTTTTATTTAGGTAGGCCAGTATGGCTTCAACAATCTCTCGAACTTTCAATCTCCGATCGACCATCACCATATCGTGAATTTGTTCAATTGTTTTGTGTGTAAAGACTTCAGTAATCCAATTGTTTACCATTGAAATTGATGGTGCTGTGTTCCCATAGTATCTATCAAGCTTACCCTTAATTTAAGTGATGACGAGATTCGTACGAGATTCACTTTTTTCCACTTACTCCTCAACTCACATGTTAGTCTCATTTCAATGGCTGTCAAACACAAACTAAATAACGCAGCTTGTTGAAATTTTTCAAGATTCCTGTTGACAGGAGCTGTGTTGCCCTTTCAGTTAAGAGGTGGGAAATTCAAAAAGTCACGAACTTATTGACCCGCCCTCGTAATATTTAAAACCAAACAATTTTAATAATTAGCTGGTTAACAAGAAGTAATAAAAATACAAAATTAATAATAACAAGTAAGAGTGCTAAATTCGGCTATGCCCTTCACCTTTGTTGTGGATGCATTAATTGCCCAACGTAAAATATATGTATTAACAAAACTTTTAAAAATTTTACATTTAATTGCTGACGAACAGATTATGTTGTAGAAGTTACAGAATGACAATCTTCTCACGAAGGTAAAGGGTATAAAAACAACAACGCCAAACAAAACGAAACACAAAAAAAAAAATACGCAAAGTAATGAAACCAACACACATCCAAACATACGTTTTGTTGCTTTTTTGTCAAAGCATGCAATAAATTGTCTTATTTTGAATGAAGTTTTCAGAGGTTGTCTCGGATTTTTGCTCATATCTCCGTTGTTTATGGACGGATTTTGCTGATTTTAAATAGGAAACTTCTCGAAAACATGTTTGACAGAATTATTGAAGATTTGTATCCGGAAGATATGTGGAGTCTTCACAAAATTGATTTCAACAGACAGACAGACATACGGACATGGCTTAATCGACTCCGCTATCTATAAGGATTCAGAATATATATACTTTATGGGGTCGGAAAATTATATTGTGGAAATTACAAACGGAATGACAAATTTATATATACCCTTCTCACGAAGGTGAAGGGTATAATAATACATTAGAGCATTTTAATTCTATAAAGTCTCGTAAAATTTTGTATGAAATAATTGTTGATTAAAAGACTTTATATTCCAAAGTATTTTTAAAAGGTTTAAGTCGTTTGACTAAAATATCGATTCATAAGGTATCCTAGCATGTCATTGTCATAATGTTCTAATATTTCACAATGGTTTGAAAATGTTGTTATTGCTTTGCAAGCAAAAACTGTCCTAAAATGATACTACTCAGTATGCTATGTTTCTTTCGTACCCAACTAGCAAAGACCTGTGCCGAACGCCTAAGAGTCGGTTAAGCCAAGTCACCGAGTCGTGAAGTATTACAACATTACGACAATATGACATGATACCTTGTAAATCTACCAATTGTTTATTATTACATAATTGGAAAAACATTATAAATCTATTGTAGATACTTTAAAGTTTAAACTTTCATAGGTCTTTCATGGTCACTAGGGTTTCGTTTTTTTTAGTTTGTAGGTTTCATAATGTTCTGTTATTGGTGTGTTAATACAAAGTCGATTGGAAAGAAATTCTAATCAAATCTTAAATGTAGCCAAATATGTTTTATTGAGATAGTTTTCCAAATTGCTTGTGATGGCAATTAATAACGTTTTCATCAGCACTCGATTTATATTTAAAAGTTTTAGTTGTAGTAACAGTTAAAACTGTATAAATTTTATAATTCTGTTGTTTGTGTTTTTTCTGCAGGGTTAGTTCGTAAATCCATTGGACGAAGTAAAGTCGTCTTGAATAAGCAGTAGTATGGCCGCCTAATAGGTATTAAGCCTGTAGCTACAAGGTGGCGCAAAAGTAAACTTTCGATGTTTTTTGGCTGTAATTTAAAAAAAAAAAATGAAAAACTTTGATTCTTCTTGTGGATTATTTTTATTTGGTCTTTTAATTTTTTTTACATCAAGTCGAGAATATGATGTCATGTAAATGGCCGCCGCCACAATTGATTGTCATTTGAGCCCTTTTTATGGCATTTCCCATCACTTTGGCCAAAACTTCCGGCGATAGGTCCTCACATTCTTGACGGATATTGTCCTTAAGAGCTGCAAGAGTCTGAGGCTTGTTGACATAAACCCGCGACTTCAAAAAGCCCCACAAAAAGAAGTCTGGAGCGGTCAAATCAGGCGATCTTACTTTCCTGCGCAAATCGCCAAAACGGGAGATTCGGCGCCCGGGAAATGCATCCTTCAGCATATCGGTTGTGGCACGTGCAGTGTGTGCCGTTGCATCGTCCTGTTGGAACCACATGTTTTCCAATCCCAATTCATCAAGTTGCGGTAAAAAGAACTCGTTGATCATTGCTCTGTAGCGCTCACCATTCACAGTAACCGTTTGGCCCGCGACGTCTCGTGTTGTGCCAGTCTCTTCAAGGCAAGCGGCTAAACGTCGCAGTATTTCACCAGTAGGCGTTGGACGGCCAGGAAATCTGCGACGAATTTCACGTTGTGCCAATGTCACCGACCGATTATTGGTCAAATAAATAGTCAGCAATATTCCGCGTTCTGGAGCAGTGTAGCATAACATTGTTTATTAACGTATATTTCGCATGTGTTTACTACACAAATGTCAAATCAGAACTGACATTAGGGGCCAATCGCAAAATTTATAGCATTTTCTGATAGGAGGATTACTTTTGTATATCAAGACCTCAATTGTGCGAGGACTATTCTGATTTTCAGCGGCAGGTTCTTTTCTGTGTCCAACCTAATGATTTAATCATTAGAGCGTTCGACTTCAGAATTGATATTGCCTCCATGAATGTCCTTCTAAGCTGCCGCATACGAGCACCGATCAATCGAGCAGCTGCTTGTATATTATGAAAACTGTATGAGATGTATTTTTAATAAAATAAAATTTAAACACAAACATCTGATTAACTAACAGACCTGGGTAATCTGTTTATTTGATTCATGATGTGGGGTAGGTATCGTTTTAAGAACATTGTATCTACTTCGCAATTTGTGCAGTCAAAGGTTTGTCCAGGTGATGAAGTATGTTCTCCATAACTTCGTTGGTGATAGTTGCCAGTTATATGCAGTAAAGCTGTTGTGTAAAATAAAGTTTTGACAACGATGTTCCTTGCCGAACAGCCAGGTAAAGATTTAGGTATATTTTGTAAACATCAGCTTCTAGCATCAGCTGTAGAAATAATAACCCAATAAAAAATGGCGCAAAGTATGTCCAAAACTGAATTTGCTTAGTAAAGATTTGCCGCATTTTGAGAAGGTCAAACATGACAAATTCGAATAATATCCCAGCATTTTGTCTTGACTTCTCCATCCTGCTTTTGTAATTTCAACAACTCTCCTTTAATTTCATTGCTCTCCTTGTTTGTTTTTTTATAAATATCAATTGTTTTTGTTTACATGTTTAAATTTCATTTTGTTTATTATTTAGTATTTACAAAAACACACCTCTCTTGCTGTTTATGTATTTGCTTGTTTGTTTATTGTTGTTGTTGCTGCTGCTGAATGTTTGTGTTTTGTTGTTGCTGCCATTAAACAATTAACAAGACAAAAAGAAAATGCACAGTATGTTGACAGTGCGTGTGTAAATTGTTCATTCGTTCTACTTGTCGCTGTCGTGCTGTCTTCTGATTTGTTGCATTCATTTCTTCTCATTCTTATTGGAGGTGGAGTCTTCTACTTCATCTTTGTATTTCTTATTTTTTTTTTTTTAATTTCTTATTACGTTTATAAATATTTTGAGAGGATTTTGTTTTTCATTTTTATGCTTTTTTTTGTTGTTGTTGTTATTTTGAAATATTTATATACTTATGTTGGATTCTGTGTGTTTGTGATGAGATGATGTTTGTTATTTTTATTTTGTGCTCTCATAGGTGATCTTAATCCCTGATGTCATTTTTGGTTTGATGGGAGATTTATGGCAAATAATTATTATTTTTTTTTTTAATTTAGAAAATTGTATTTTTCAGTATGTATTTCGATTGCGTCAATCGTTTGATACAGCAATCGTTTTAAGAAAATTCAAATAGGTACAACTGAAACAAAAAAACTTTTAAAATCAAACCTAATTATTCTTATTTAATGTCAATTAAATTTTATTTTCACCATAAATTAATAATCTCTGTGTAATTTTTTCTGTTTTTTTAATTAGCTTTTTTAATTGGTAAAAGCTTTTAAGCTGTTGTTATTTTTTTATGAAATTTTTGTTGAGTATTTATTTTATTTATAAAATTTTTATTATTTACAAACACTAATTAAGAATATTTAATTGAAAAAGGAATTTACTATCGACGCTTAAGTTAGTGTTTAGTGTTCGGAAATTCCGGGATTTTTTTGCATTAACGAATGCAAAATACTTTCAAAACTAAAATTCGTCGTACTTATAATACTAATCGGAGCCAGGAACCTAAATTTCAAACAGGGGGCAGCGTTAACTGTGAGTGATGTTTTTCGTCAGCTCCATAGGTATATTGAATAATATAAAAATAGGTACATTTTATTTTATTTTTATAAAACCGACAATTATTCATTGGTTTTTTTAGAACTAATTACAGCATAAAAAATGTTTAACTAAAAACAATAATGAATGTTCAAGTCGTTTTTCGGAGGGAGCCTTGTATAGGGACTAGGGACAATTGTTGCCCGATTTTCGCCATACTTTACACTATAATTTCAGAGTACTTAGAACTCATCTGTGCACAATTCTGGATTGCCGCATAATCAATATATTTATGAATGCTCAACTAGTATTCCGGGTGCACATTTTTATGGGGGCTAGGTGAAATCATGGCCCATTTTCAGTACCTAACAAACCTTATCAATTTGTGGAAAATTTGAAAATTATTTCGGACATATACCCACCACGGCTGTTCTTGATGAAGCGCATTTTGGACGTCCAATTTTGGGCCACGAACAATTTTGGCCTCTAGGGCTTTATTTGTTTTTGGTTTATCAGCATAAACCAGTGACTTCATATGGTGTCACTGGAAATATTCGAGAGGTGTCCAATCGAACGACCTTGGAGGCCAATTAAAAGGTCCATTCCTCGAAATCAAGTTATCGCCAAATTTTTGTTTATAATATATTAATGGTTGCGCCGTATGGTACGTAGCTCCATCCTGTTGAAACCATAGCTCGACCGGATCAATGTCATACATATTTTCCATAAAAAATTATTGATCGTAGTGCGATATCGATCTCCATTGACACCGTAACGCGAGCTCCGGCTACATTTTTGAAGAAATAAGGTCCGATGATGCCACCAGCGTACCAAACGGTGCATTGGATTGGATGTAATGGAGTCTGTAGGACCTGTTGTTTCACTGCATATCCGTTAGCGAAAAATTAGCCTCATTGCTGAAAATAATTTTGCGATAATACAGTTGCGCGAATCTATGACTGATTTTCAAAGTAAATTTGGAAAATTTGGTAGCGTTATTCAAGCGTCAATCTATTCATGCTGAAAAAGTGAGCGCAGTATGACAGTTCGTTTGACAGTTAATCCTTTCGTATGTTCTATCGGGCTTGAAAAACATCTTTTACATCTTAACATCAAAACTGAAATCAGCCAGAACTCACTTCAGCACTAATTTTCACTTCCAAATGAATATATTTATGCAATGCCACAGTACCTTTAGATATTCCTGCAAAACCCAATAATATGAATTTTGCACTATGGGCTTAGATTAATAAAATATTTGCAAATAAATAAGTAATACATTTAACTTAAAATATTCCAAGTGCATCATGAAACATCATTAAACTAAAATTGTAAACAAAACAAGTAAGAGTGCTATATTCGTCTATGCCGAATCTTACCTTTGTTGTGGATGCATTAATTGCCCACATTCAGAGTATAGCATCCTAAATATATCAAGAAAACTTTTAAAAATTTTACATTTAATTGCTGACGAACAGATTATAGTGCTGAAGTTACAAACGAAATGACAATCTTAAAAACAACGCCAAACGAAAGGAAATACCTAAAAAAAAAAAATACGCAAAGGAATGAAACTAACACACATCCAAACATTCGTTTTGTTGCTTTTTTGTCAAAGCATGCAATAAATTGTCTTTTTTGATGAAATTTTCAGAGGTTGTCTCGGATTTTTGCTCATATCTCCGTTATTTACGGACGGATTTTGCTGATTTTAAATAAGAAACTTCTCGAAAGCATGTCTGACAGAATTATTAAAGATTTGGATCCCGAAGATATCTGTGGTCTTCAGAAAGTGGAATCTCTTCACTGGCATAAGGCAACATTACATCTTTCCATATATCACGGTACATGAACCAATCCATAATCCCATTAACTTTATGAGTTCGCCCAATTCCTTGACAAGAAAAGCAACCCCAGACCATTACATGCCCCCTCCATGTTTAATTGTTCCTTTGCAATAATTAGGATTCAGTCTTTCTACTCTTTGTCTGCGTACACGCCTTATTCCATAGGCACTTTTTAATTTGTATTTGGATTCGTCAGAGAACAGTACTGTCTTCCATTTTTGGACACTCCAGTCGATGTGGGCATTGGCAAGCTCCAGTCTAACTTTCTTGTTCTTAGCTGATATAAACGGTTTTTTGCTGGTCATTGGCTGAATAATCGTGCTTCTACTGCTCTTCTACGGATTGTTCTTTCGTTAACGCATAATCTTAAACTTGTTCTTACTTGACTAGCTGATGCTGTAGGATCTTTGTGCGTTGCTTCTTTGATCAAGAAATCATCATATCGTGTGGTTTACTCGAACGTCCTCCAGAATGCCCCGGTGATATACGACCATTCTGCAAAAACTTTGGAATCAGCCAGGAAATAACTGATATGTTAATTGAATATTTTTTACTCAATTCATTCTGTGATAAACCCGGCTTCCATTGTTCAATAAATTTAATTTTTTAATTTAATTTTAAATTCACTGTATAGAACTAAAATTATACAGACTACGCCTCCCTTTATTTTTATCTTCTGGTATTTTTAAATACATCCGTTGTGAGTCCCGTTAACTGACATTGCAAATAAGCAGAAAAATAGTCAACTTTTTAAACATCTTATAAGGGGGTGCTTTTGTTTTGTCCGTCGCGTTTTGTGTTTTTGTATGTTTTATCATTTTAAATTAGTTGTTTCCTAAATGAACACAATATGAACATTAACAATATAAGTTAATAAAATATATACAAAATACATCCCAAAAAAACCTTTTTTACCAAAAAAAATTAAGATATGAAAAAATCCATTGAGGGAGTGCTTTAGTTATGGCCAATACTGCATAAGGATCCAGAATATATATACTTTATAGGGTCGGAAAATTATATTGTGGAAATTACAAATGGAATGACAAACTTATATATACCATTCTCATGAAGGTGAAGGGTATAAAAATAACATTAAGTTTAACAAATATGTAATAATAATAATAATAATAATGTCCATGAACTTTTGTTTTGATTTAATTATTGTTGTTGATTTTTTTTATTTTGTTTTTGTTATTGCTACTGTATGGCTATCCTCCCAACAACTGTTTTTATTTTCGCTTTTTTTTTTTTTTTTTTTGGTTGTTGTTAATTTAATATTATATTACAATAATTTATAACAAATTAACAGCTTTAAGTAGCATCTGATATAAAAAAAATCGTTTAATGGTCTTAGTTCTTTATTTTATTTACTTTAATTTGTTTTGTTTAATTTTGTTTATTATTATTGTTGTTGTGTTGTGTGATTGTATATAAATATTTTTTAATTTAATTTTTTACTCCACCAGACAGTTTTGATTATAATCATGGAAATCTGTGTAATTTTTATTTGTTCAACGTCATCATCATCCTCATCAAAAACATTCATTAATTTTATTACATTTTTATTTAATTTGTTGTAGTTTTTTTTTTCTTGCCAGGCGTAGCAATAATTCAAAGTCTTTAAAATGTATACGAATTAAAAAAATAAAAATAAGGAAAACAAACAAATAATCAGGGCATTTTTCGATATGAAAGCAAATAAATTAAGATATAGAAGTATTTGAATAATTTGTGAGTAATTTATTTAAATACTCCAAAATTCCATAAAACAGAAATTATTTTAAAGGATTTGAATTACTATTACCGTTATTTTAAAGTAATCAATTAAAAAGTTCAAGTTTATCCTGCTTAGTTCCATTATGACTGAATACTCAACTGTTTTGGATGTAGTCTTTGTTCCAACAGTATTGCTAAATTTAAATCTGTTTTTTATTATAAAAATATTGCAATTTTATTTATTGTCTTTGTGTGGACATATTTTTATTGTCTTTGTATATACATATTTTGCCGATTACTTTAATTGGAAACATATTTATTTATTTAATTTATTACTAAAAATCTCTTCCTTTGAAATCATTTCAAACAAAGATGATTCTTTCTGCATGTATAGTATAATTGAATTTCTAAATTATTCAAATCGCGTTATTGCAATTTATGTCAGCAAATTAATGACAAAAATAAAGATTTATCAAGAAGAAAAAAACATGTTTTCTTTGTTTTTTCTAAGTTTAAGTTTTTTGCTAAATATTTATTCTTAAAAAGCTTATTATTGTATTTCAGCAATTTTACTAAGGACTGAGATCGAAAAATACGTAACACACGTTTTTCATTACAGCTTTTAACCCAAATATTATTTGATTATTTTTTTGATCAAGTTACCTTGTAAAGCATTATGTTTATTGTCAATTATGTTCATTTGTTGTTAATCTGATTAAAATGAGTGACCAGAAAAAAGTGCGTACTAAAATGATTAAATATTTTCAACAAAACCCAACTTGGTCTTACAAAAAGTTGGCCAAATAATTAAAGATCTGCCGTCAAACTGTTTCCAATGTTATTAAACAGTACCGGGAGAACTTGTCCGTTGATAGAAAACCTGGTTCATGTAGAAAGCATTTTCAAAAGAGCTCCCACCACATCCGGTAGGAAAGCAGCCCGGTTAGCTCAGTGCTCGGACTATTGGTACGAAAAGTTAAAGCTAATGCAGGTTTAAAAGCATACAAGGCTCAAAAAGTTCCTAACAGGAACTCTGCTAAAAATTTAGAGGGCAAAAACAGAGCATGGAAATTGATGTCAAATTTTATAAAAAAAAATATTCTTGCTGCATAACGGATGACGAAACGTGTGTTCTGGCAGATTTTTCGCAACTTCCTGGTCAAAAATTTTATGTTGCTGATGCTTGAGGGAATATTGAAGAAAAGTTTAGGACCCAAAAGCAAACAAAATTTCCCAAAAAGTTCTTGGTATGGCAAGCAATATGCAGTTGCGGCAAAAGAAGCCAATCATTAGTTACAACGGTCTCTATAAGACTTCATAATGTGTCCACTTATTTTTGGCCTGACTTGGCATCCTGTCACTATGGTAAACAAGCTCTTGAGTGGTACATGAACAATAATGTGGTATTTGAGAGAGAGAGGCAAATCCGCCAAACTGTCCGGAGCTAAAGCCAGTGGAAAGATATTGGGCACTTATTAAAAGAGAATTGAAGAGCACAAAAAGTGTGGTAGATTTTAAACGGAGATGGACATCCTGTTCGAACAAAGTGGCATAAAGCACTATGAAAAAGGTTCAAAATTTCATCATTAGTGATTAGAACTATAAAAGTATTTTTTATTTTTTTTGTAAATTGTAATAATAATTTGAATCAAATAAAAAAAAATTAAAACTGTAAGTTTAGTGGTTTCGTTTTTATTGACATATATGTATGTTAAGAATTTTCGATCTCACTCCTTAGTTTTTAAAAATTATTGAATTTAAATGGCTGGAGGTTTGAGGCAATTGCCACAATTGTTGTCCCAATGAAATGCTCTAAATCATCCACATATGTTGGCTGGTCCGATCAGGATAAAATTTGACGTGGGCGTAGCGAAGGAGTATTCGAGTTTAAGTTATTAAAATTGGCCCCACAAATGCTCCAGGGGCGGCGCTATGGGGACTCAAATTAGGGTACCTTCGACATGTAACATTTTTAAACACGTGCAATTTTTTGTTTACCATCCGATTTCAAAGATTTTTAATTTTTTGGAAAGCGCTCGGCTAGGTATTGAAAAAATATGCTTGCGTGTGTTTTTTATCTCTTTCCATGTTATAGGGATTTCATAATTTAATTTTAAAATGTTGCCATACATTAGTCCGCTTTTTTTCAAATGTAGGTCGTACTTTTAGACCGAATTAGTTAGTTAGACAACTAAATTATCAATAATATACAAAAGATTTGAGAGCAATTTCAATTATGGATCCAAAAATGAACGATTTTCAATTTAAAAATTAAAAAAATAGCTAATTTTTGCTGTATTTTGGGCGAAAAGGTGGCTTAACTCTTTTTTTTATTAAAAAAGAAAACTTTCTTTAAGAAAATATAACAATTTCATGTTTCTCTGTTAAGTATCTTTATGGAGAACATTTTGGTATAAAAAACATGTCCTATTTTTCGAATATAACACCCCTACGCCCTTCGAAATCAGACCTATTTTTTTATCAAAATTTCAACTTTGGGCCACATGTTCTAAAATCCCAAAGCCGGGATCAGAAAACGTAAAGCAGCTTTTGGTATAAAAGACTAGTCCTATTTTTTTAATATAACACCCCTACGCCCTTCGGAATTAGACCTATTTTTTATCAACATTTCAACTTTGGGCCACATGTTTTAAAATCCCAAAGCTGGGATCAGAAAACGTAAAGAGGCTTTTGTAACGCTGAGGTGTTCCCTATTTATCCCCAAAGTATTTTCCCAGCCGCAAAGAATATGTAGACCCTATGGGTAAAATTATAAAAAATATGATTTTTGGGATTTCCCTTTTGACAAGTTTTTTTCCGCTTTGTTATTTAGAATGCCAAATTTAAAAATCGTTGAAAATTTCATTGAGTTTTGTCAATAAATGAAGATTTTATTACATATTACATATTTATTGAGTTTATAAAACTAAAATTTTTATAAAAATTTTGATAGGATTGTAAATATTGGGAACAAAATAAATAAATATTCCGAACTATTTTTTTTTTTTTTTTTTTTTTGTTTAAATAAGTTAATTTTTGTTCATACAAAAAAATTAAAGTCAATATCTTAATTAGATTCAAAAATATGCCACTTAAAAACTTTGTCCTTCAAAAATATTGCACTTTTTCATAATAAATTTTTTTTATAAATTTTCTTAATATTGTGTTCAACAACAACTGACATTTTATACTAAAATATGAATAATGTTATTTTGATTCTGCCCCACTGTGCTTAACTGTACGACCATATTCTTCGAAAAAATAAGGCCCGGCAATGCAGCTTGATGAAACTGCACACCACACTTGTACTCGACCTGGGAGCAATTCCGTCTCATGGAGTATCTATGTATTAGAAACACTCCATATTCGACAATTTTGTTTGTTGACATTGACCTCGTTAATATGTTGACCTTGGTCATCAGTTACCATTTCAATGATATTCTGGCAAAATTCCAAGTGAATCGGCAAGTCTGCAGCAAGCAAACTTGTTATTTGAATTAAATAAGGAAATAAATTTAAATCCTCATTCAATATTTTTTGTACTGACTGCCTGCTTATATAGTAGCAATAGTTTCCAGCTTCCGAACTGAAGGATTTCGATGATAGGACCATCTTGTGATTGTCCCATGCTCGGCAAAACTGTTAACGAGCCTAATTATAATCCATCTGCTCTAAGAAGATCCGTTAAACGTGTGCCTAAACGTGATAGCGGCTCACAATGCGAATTCTTGTTTCATCATCCCAATCGCCCATTTTCTTTAAATTGAATGACCGCTCTTTGAAATAAAAAAGAAATTAAACCGATTGATTACACAGAAAAAGAGGTATAGCTTTTTTTTGGTGCAGTATCATCCACAAACTGAAATCGTGAAGTAAATAACTGCAATTATTGTTACCGCTAAACTACCGTTACCGTTGAAAAACAAAATATCGTTACCACTAAATCGCATTTACCATAATAATCCAAATTAGCTTTAGGTTAGGTTATAAAGGCAGCCGGTTTTACCAGATCACTTGGGTCCATGAATTAATCCCTTTGTGATACCCTAAAGGATCATGTTCAAGTCCTTAAACAACCCGACGCACGAATAAACAAATCCATCTTCCTAATACCCACCCTCGATAGATCCGGTAAATCGTACATATAAGGACTAGCCATTGTCATAGTTCGGGTCCCCGATAGAGCACAGCAAAGACAGAGGAGGTGTTCAAACGTATCCTCCTCTTCGTCATGACAACTTCTACAGAATTCATTATAAGGAGTGTTTAGTCTCCTAGCATGCGCACCAATTAAGCAATATCCAGTAAGCACGGCTATCAAAATTCGCAACTAAGCCCGTCATAGCCCCGTAATGGACATTGATCTATGATGGTCGTAAACGTGCCATGTAAGCCTCGTTACCGAGCAATTTGTTAAGCAAGACCATCTGAGCTGAGCAGACTCAAAAATGTTCGCTTTATCTGTGATTTACAACAAGAAAGTGTTATACCGAAGAAATTATCAATCTCATCGACTTGCAAACGTGAGCCTGCTTTGGCCAGTTCATCCACTATACTATTGCCGAATACACCAAAGAGACCAGACACTCAGAATAACTGCAGGTTAGAATGTCTCGCCATCTCGTTAAGAGACACCCGACATTCAAGTAGCAATCTGGAAGTCTAATAGACACCAGAGAGGAATTTAATAGCAGTTTCTCAGCTTGAATTACACTACATCGATCATCGATCACATATAGCGTTACCGCTACCTTTTTACCATTTCGAATCTTATAAATAAGACAAAAAACGTACTATTCCAAAACATAATCCCAGCAGTTAAGCATGTAGTCAATGTATCCCTTATAGACAGTAATAGTCACAAATGTCTTATCACTTGGCTGACTCCAATTTATATATTTTGGTCATTTGCTCTTTGTAGTGCAGAGATAAGACAATTGGTTACTTTATACATCCCAGGTAATCTAGGGTGAAGACAATTGTCACTTAAGTGTCTCTAAGTAATCTGGAGTGTAGTCACTTTAAACGTGTTATGTGATAATTCGTTCAAACTGGTTTTATACAAATTGTATTGATATAATTCTCATACGGTTGATTTTTATTTTTGCTTAAGTATACTGATATCCCATGTAACATAGCATGAAGTGAATAGTCAATTTAGTGTCTCTTAGTAACCTATAGTGAAGTCACATTAAACGTTTATTTTGTACTGCACTTTAGAAAGTAGTTATTTTACCCACCAGAAGCAATCCATTGGATAGTTGTCGAAGAAAGGTTTGTTTACAAGCTATTGTTTATTGGACTACCTATGATATGTATGTAAGCTGACTATTTGAGGTCAATTAGCACTCGTACATGTTAAAATAACTAGTTATGTAGCTGATCAAGTTACCACTTAGGTAGCTAGTAAGGTAACTGACGTTTTTTAACCAGTATGCGAATGCAATGCGTTGACTACTTTGGACTAGCTATTATACAGTCTCATTGTAGTCAATAAGGGTCAATTGACCCCCTGCTTAGGACAAGCACGTGTTAAAATAACGTAGCTATTGAAGTAACTAGTTCCCACCCTAAATGATGGGTAAAATCACTAGTTCGGAACTGTTTCCTAGAACTGCTGGGATGTTAAGCACAGCGTAAGAGTGTTGGTGAAAGTCCAGGAACAGCATCACTGAATTGTTAATTGAACATCAACAAGTGGATTCTGATTTTTCGAGCAAAATCTTCCAAAGCCATGCTTATTTTCGCCTTGATGGCTTTTGTTAATCGTCAAAATTTCCGCATTTAGGGTTCAGAGAACACACACACGCAGAGAAAGTATACAGTTGTGCATGACCACAACCATAATATGTTAAAATTACGATTCACATTATTGTAGCTGTCATATATGATTACATATATGATCATTTTGTATGATGAAGGATTATACCATAATTTAAATTTATTTAGAGGTAACTTGACAACCATCACTTTAAATGCAAAATGTATCTAGGCAATGTTTCTAGCAACAATGTTGCTATCTTCAATCAAACACGTGAATTAGCTTATATGTCATTTTTTTCAATTAATGGAAAACAATAAAGTATTAGACATACAGTTCACATGATAAGAGTGAAGAGTGAATGAATACACTTTAGCTCTCTTCACATACCTACATATATAGGTATACTCCCAAACACATGTTTCGACTGTCTTAAGACCCCAACAATTCAAGAAACTCATAAAGTGTCTCTAAACAAACATTTCACATGAAAATAAATATAATCAATAATAAATTATTTACGATACATTTTCGATATACAAGTATTGATAATAAAAAAAAGTAAAATAATATAAAT
Organism: Calliphora vomitoria; assembly: GCA_942486065.2. Taxonomy (NCBI): domain Eukaryota; kingdom Metazoa; phylum Arthropoda; class Insecta; order Diptera; family Calliphoridae; genus Calliphora; species Calliphora vomitoria. The sequence continues at coordinate 31,600,377 of OW818029.2, forward strand.
ACACACGATTTATAAAATACAACCAAAATCATAAAAAAAAAACTGTATGCAAATATTTAACCAAAAAATATTTATAAATTTTTGTTTAAGCGTGAGAACTGACAAATTTACATTACGGAATAAAAAACTAAATTGTTTTCAAAAAGTATTTAAATGAAGTTTAAATAATTTTGGGAGCTAAATACAGCAGACAACAAGCTCAATTTTTTTATTAAATTCAAAATGCAAACCACAGATACATAATTTTAAAATTGAATATAAATTTAAATGATGAGGGTTAGATAATGTTTTTTTTTTCTTTTCGTTATTGTTGTTAATTTATGTTTTAAGTTTTTTTTTTTTTTCTTTTGTTGGTTTCATCTGAAAAGTTTATATAATTGATATTAATTTAATTAGGCTAAAAAACTTTAATTTATTTTATGAAGACAATGAAAATGACTGGATGAAAATATTTAATATGTGATACATACATATATGATAATATGAAAATGTATACAAATGTCACTTAAATGATTTTTATCACATAAGGTTTTGAAGTTTTAAAATAAAGGGAAGAAAACTGACAAAGAACTAGTCAGAGCTGTAAATGAATCATTAGTTTTTGATTTTAATTCATTATGAATTAGCAAAATTTTGAATTAATTCATTTTACAACAAAAATGAATTGAATGAAATTTGAATCAATTCAAACGAATAAGGCAGAAATGAATTTCAATTCATTTCTAATTCATATGAATTTGTAAAAATGAGTTGCAATTCGTTTCCTATTCATTTGAATTGAATTGATTTTGAATTAATTTAAATGAATTAGAAAAAAGAATTAGCAATTCAAATGAATGAAATCAAAAATGAGTTGCAATCAATCAAATTCAAGAGCAGATCTCTAGGGGGAATGAAAAATGTCTCCTACCAAAATGAAAATATTCAGTACAAAAATTGAAAAGCCTTGTCCTGGATCCGCGCCTGATCAAAGAAAACAAAACAATATGGATTTTTTGATCAATCACAAGAAACTTTAAACAAAATACTGACTTTCAATCACAAACAATAACCTTTAATCAATGCCATCTTTGACGATTCAAAGACATTAGAATCTTTAAAATTCGATTGAAAATTTTTCAAAAAAGAAATTTTCCACAATATACAAATATGAGATTATTTAAACAAAAAATGATTGCTAAAGTTTAAATCTAAGAATTTTTTGTCTTTGGACCATATTAGGTGATATACAGAACGAGAGTAACGCTTGCTGTCTTTTACATGAAAAATATGTTGAATAACAAAACGACAGTGATGCTTACTGTATATTTACTTACAAAATCAATTCAAATGAGTTGGAAATGAATGGCTAATTCTTTTTTCTAATTGACTCAAATTTCATTCAATTCATTTTTTGTGTGAATGATTCGCGAATTAAAAAAGTAATGATTCATTTACAGCTCTGGAACTAGTTATGTGATTGGTTCCCTGGGGGAAGGGAATCTATCACTTTAACAAGGCTAGGAGGGGCTTAATTGACACCTTTTAGAGAGACTCTATGACGGACCGCGAACTGGTTGTATTTTGGCTATTAAGTATAATAGAGGTCACATAAAAAATCTTTATTTTATATAATTATTTTTTAAATTTTATATTAAATTGTCTTTTAAACTTTTATCACACAGAATGGTTAATATTAGCGGTGACAGTAGTTGAGCGGAAAGGGTATTTTAGGGGTAACGGCAGTCAAATTATTATACATAGTTATATTAAAAAATGGGTTTGATTTCATAGCATTATTTATGTGACAACAAACATAAGTTTTTGTAGGACAGTATTCCCCCAAGATTAAAATTTGTCAATATGTATGTTGATACCGCTATACTGGATCACAGATTGCGCAAGCTTTAAAAAGCAAAAAAAAATGTTCGAATAATTTTTTTTAAGATAATTATGACCCAATAAACTCGGAACAGCCATAAGAAACTAATTTGCAAATTAAGTTTAGGAACCGGGTGCAAAAAGGTGAAGAGTGCCTCAGGGAATTGTTGCCGGTTTAGGTGTAAAAAACAATATTGAAAAACTAATGAAAAAAATACAAAAAGTAAGAAAATATGTTTTAATTTCTACGATGATACTCATAAAAACAATTTTTGGCATTTGAGAAGCATAAATGAAGATTGCATTTTGAGCAAACATAGTGTGTTTCCGACTTTTTGCGTAGTTTGCACCATATTTTTTGCCTAACCAGATTGGCAAGTGGTCGATGTTGTCATAACGCTCGTCATTAACTGGATGTTTTGCTTTTTCGTCAACTTTTAAGCTTCCTGGCTGTGGATCTTCTTTTGGAGTACCAACTGATCATGAGTCAAGGCGGATAATTTAATCCGTCTGCAGTCTCTATTTGCCATTCCTACCATTTTTTTTTTAATACAAATAATATAACAAAAAAAGTAAAAAACTATACAATATAACACGCCGATAAATTTCGCCGCAACCCGCAACAGTCCCCTTAGTATTTGCCTTTTTGTTTAACATTTACAAATTCATAGACTGAAAGAGGAATATCTTACCTTTTTTTAAAAAAATATATATATTCGAATAGATCGGGCAACTAAAAGTTAGTAAATCTTTGATTTAAAAAAAATCACACACACAATTTCACGTGCTAAAATTATGACATCACTCACAAAACAGCTGACAGAACAAAAACTACAATTCAGAATGCATTTCGACCTTCGAGGGAAATGTTAACAAATCTGTAACTAAAGTCATCATTAAATTTAAAAAAAAAATTATTATTACTTTTTAAGATAATTGGTGTTTTGTAATGCATGCCTTGAGGCACTCTTGCGGGTTAGAGGGTTAACGCAATCTTCCGCAGTGTTCTAAAATATACGGAAGTTTTGAACAAAACAGAAAACTCGTTTCTTTTTCTTTGCATTGTTATTTATTATTGAATCATAAAGTACACAGAATAGGGTTTTATAATGGAAATAAAAAGTCAACTTCTAGAAATTTTTTAATAGAGTAGTTTAGATTTTTCGTATCTTTTTTTTTTTTTTTTTTTTAATTTTGACTTTTTTCAGCAAAAAGTCTATTGTTAGAAAGTCAAGCATATGGCCTCCACTATTTTTTCGAAATGTTTCATGATAATTTTTCAGCGTCGAATTTCCTTCTGAAATGCCTTTAACTGCAAATTACCCCATAAAAAGTAATCTAATGATGTTAAATCTCACGATCTAAGAAGCCAATTCTGATCAATGAAACGAGAGAGTACACGAGCAGGAAATGTCTCATGCTGTAATAGGAATGTTTCACGGCCTATACGGCATGTTGAAACCACTTCAATATCATCAAATTTAGGCAGAAAGAACTATCTTAACATGTCACGATATTGAGCACCAGTAAAAGTCACTGCTTGACCAACCACATTTTCGACGAAATCTGGTTCAATGTCATTTGTGCACCAGCCCTAAAGCCGCTACAAGTAGTGACAGGTTGTGATATGGATTATTTAAACCCCAAATGCGGCAGTTTAGACAATTAACAAATTTATCTAAGTGAAAATATGCTTGCACGTTTAGAATGAAAACATTCTTTCAAATTAGCTGCCAAACTTTCATAATTTTTTGAAATATTGTTCAATAATGAAAGCGCATTGTTTTCTCGTGTACTGCTTTATATTTACAAACCCCAACTGTCAGTTGTCAAACACTTACCTTAACAAATTGCGGCAAATTCAGAAACATATTACTAATACATATCGAACAGACTTCTAAAGTCCAATGTATTGCGTGCTGTTTAATTATGGACAAAGATGTATTTGTTATCGGAAATATTAATACTTTAAGGGTACAACTGATAATTGTAACATCAAATGCATATGCATTTACCCCCACATTCATAATTAATTTTTATAATTATAAAATGTTTATAAAACAGAATTTCCATAAAAAATTTATTTTATAAACCTGTGATAAATTTAACAAGTCGATACTCACAATAGTTGGTAGAAAGATTTATTTTAATGTAAAAATTTTTCTGAGGGGGACCTTCTATAGGGAAAAGGAACAAATATTTCCCAATTTTCGCGATAATACTTAGTACTAATTTGGGAACAATTTTATTAGTATTGCCTTTAATCAACATATTCATGACTGCTCAAACAGTATTCCGGGGGGTCATTTCTATGGGGGCTAGGCGAAATCATGGACCGATGTTGCAAATTTTCAATGCCAAACAAACCTTATTAACAGAGTGTTTGGGCCCTACCGTGTTTCTAACAGACAGACGGACGGTCATAGCTAGATCGTCTTAGAATCTTATGAAGATGCAGGATTTAAGTATAAACTTTTTGGTTCTACGACCAATATTTCGATATGTTACATACGGAATGACAAAATCAATACACCCCCATCTTTTTTGATGGTGGGTATAAAAACTGATTATTAATAAGACCTTAAAAATTTAACTTAAAATTATTTAATTTCAAATTATAATTTGAAAATAAAAGTAAATAAAATACATATTTAACATCGTAAACTGTTTAGTTGCCTTTGAAAATGCTTTGACTATAACGTTGCCCTTTGGAAACTGTTATTGAACGCTTTAAGTTCCTATCGGCATAAAGAGAACGTGGATTATATCAACATGGAATTTACTTTCTTTCTCTGTTGAATACTGTCCAGCTTTTCGTTGATATTCCCATTGTTTTACGAATGAAAATCATGATTGAATGCGGAAAAACAGTGACATATTGTGATCTATTATAATTTGAAATGATTTACAGGATTTAAAATTATCTGCATATGGATAAGAAAATAACACTCCAGATCAAACGTTATGAAGTCTGGGTTGGAATAATGAAACTGATAAGCAAAGATTATTATTTGCTAAGCTAATAGTCTATAGACTGTTGATAACACATTAATTTATATTCATATCGCAATCAATATCTTAATCCCCTAATGATCTCAGTATAAGTAGGGAAATACCCCAATTTTAAACAATCACACTTGAGTAAATAAGAAAACATTAATAAAAACTAAATCACTAGTTAAATATTTAACTGTCCAATGAAATAAACTGTTCTAAAAATAAAGATTATTCCATAAAAATTAGTTCTATTAAGATGATTGTAAAATTTTTCTTTATTTGCATACAACTGATAAAATAGACTTGGTAAGGTATTTAAATAAAATAGAACTTAAAACATTTGCTATTAGTCACTTGATATACAAACCTATGTACTTTTGTTTTAACCAAACACGTAAATTACAAATAAAATTTCAAACCATTATTTTTTTTTTTTTTTGTTCTAAATTTAAAATTGTTTTCAGTTGTGGTAATAATTATTTGTTCGGGTGCGCGACTATAATTATAAATCTTAGAAATCACATTATGATGGTTTTTTTCTCTCTTTTACTAACATTTAAGTAATTTAATATAGAAGTGTATAAAGGCTGCTTCAAAATTGTATTAGGAAAATAACACTTTTAAAATACAGGTTGCATCTCCCCTTTAGATTTTTTTTATTTTACTGAAAAAAAAACTCTTTCTACATTATCGGTCGTTATGTTTGGAAATACGCTTGGAAGGGAAACAGAGGTAGTTTATCCTTTAGTAATAAAGATTAATAACTTCAAAAGGACACTAGTTCGAAAATCTCTAATAATTCTGATTTACCTTCGATTTAAGTTCTAAGTATTTTGGGAAAACTATTATGATCTAGATCATTAAAAGTTGGTCTGAAACATTTGAAGGAAATCTGTTTCACGTTGAAGTTAAAATTTTTGTTTTTTTTAGGGAGTTTTCATATAACCATGTCTGAATGAAATCATTTAGACAAGGAAAATTAACCAATATTTGTTCGTGGTTATATCATTAAAACCGTGGATATTCGTGTTGAATACAGGTAAATAACCAATAATGTCGACCCCTGGTGGCTGCTAGTGCCGATATTAAACCTTTTTTGGTTAAATTAATTTTTTATTCGAATAATTTTACGAGTTTTTTTGTAAAAAAAAGCTTTAGAAAATAAGTTTTTTTTATTATTTGGGTTTTTATTCTATTAATTTTCAACATAATCGGTTTTTTTTTCGAATAATTAATCGATTATTTTGGAAAAATTTAAATAATTCAGATAGGAATAAAAATATATATATATAATATTCAATATAGGAATAAAAAAGAGAACTTTTTTGGAATAATCTTCCAGCTATTCGGTTTTATTATTCGAATAATTTTAGGATCTTTTTTGTGAAAAAAATACTGTATGGGTGTTATTATATAATATAAGCTTAAGAAAATAAGGTTTTTTAATTTATTTCTATTATTTAGATGTTTATTCGATTAATTTTCAACCAAATCGGTTTTTTATTCGGATAATTATTCGATTATTTTTGAAAAAAAAAATAAAAAATTATTTTGTCTTATATCAGAATAATTCTAATAATTGAATAGAAACGTCAATAATTATTTTTCGTTTATTCAGTTTTTTATACGTAAAAACTTTTCAATCTTTCACTATAAAAAATATTTGTTTTACAAAATTTGTTGTTTTCTGTTTTCATTTGAATAATTTTCTAAGTATTTTCTAAATTATTCAGTTTTTATTCGAATATTATTTTCATAAAATAACCGGTTAATCGGTTTTTTATTTGAATATTTACGCTAGTTTTATAATTTAACAGAATATTTATAATTATACAATATAAGCTTTAAAAACTATTGCATTCATTTTAAATTTAATCGATTTTTTATTCGAATAATTATTCGACTGCATTAAAGTCCTAATTTTCTTATTTTCGCTTAAAATATTGATTAAAGCTCTCTAAGTACTCTTCTCTAGTTTTGGGAAAATCCCCCAATCGATATATATTTATAATAGTAACGTTGTGAGTGACTGACCAACCGATTCATCATCGACCAAGCTAAACGTCTCATATGGCTCATTTTGTGAAGTTGAACTTTTCGGGGGAGAACATTTTACTTTTTTGGTACTTTGTTTGGCATACATAGGCATTTCTTATAATTAGCTCTATCCTATTTAGTTTACTTTAGTTTGGATGGTGTGCACTTCCACTTGGAGACCATAAGGTCTTTTGTAATTCCCTTCAAAAGTTTTACAGAAGAAAATAAAGTAGCAGAAAGACAGTGTTTTAGAGATAGCAAAAGGAGAAACAAAAATAAATCTCCATAAAGTAGCAAAATTGGTTAAGGATTTGAATTCACTGTAGAATATGTTTTAAATAACCAACCTATTATCCTGATAAAATCTAGCATGTTACTCAATTTACAGCCAGTAACACTCCCAAGTTTATCTAGAAATCTGATACGTAGCCATTTAAATCTATGACTCTGTTGTCTCGGGTAGTTGCACATAATGTGCTTTACTGTCTCCAATACCTTTACATCCCCACAAACCCCACAAAAATCCTGTGTGATATTATCCCATTTACCTATGAAGGTCTCAATTGAGCAGTGACCGGTTATCACTCCTACTAGAATTCTGAGACTACACCTATCCAACCCAATTAGAGTTTTGGTTGCCTTTGCATCCAGTTTTGGCCAAAAGGCCTTGGGCACTTGGCAATCCGGCCCTACTATTCCAGGATTGGTTGGTGGAGTCACGGAAACTTTCAAATATTAGCATGTAGTAGTGACATATCGGAGGTCTTACTCCCCGAGATCTTCATCTGGCACTTCATTTCCCTGTATGTTACATTGCCCTGGGACGCAACACAATATGATTGTGTAGTGTATCAATAACTCTTCAAGAGCCCTCCTGCTGTTTTCCTTTAAGCTAGAATGTATTAAGTTACATTTGAAAGCCTTAAGTGCCGCCTGACTGTCCGCACAAATAATAACTGCAGACCCCACAGTGACGTGTGCTTTTATCAATTCTGAGGATTTCCAGATCGCGAAGATCTTTGCCTGGAAGACAATGCACTCGTTAAAGAATCTATACACAGAGAAAACAGATTCGTTGTGGTAACCGAATTTGTCGCCAATCGAATTTAGTCAGTTGTATGTACTATTTCAGTAATCAGTTGCAACTACTGAATATTTTCGGTAGACACAACTGACATTGGAGGAGAATAATTCGGCAGGCATAACTGAATATGGCAGTGGTTGTAATTAATATATATTTTTTTGGTTTTTCCTTATTCGCACTAAAACAGGCATTATTTTATATATTTTACGCTTTATTTTATAAGTAATTTACAAAAATATAATAAAAAAAAATTAACGGTAACAGAAAACACATTACAATTTGCATGGAAAATTGCATTTTAGAAATTTGTCTGATTTTCAGTCCACTCTGAGGCTTGGATTTTTGACCATTCTTTATATGATGTTCAAAATCCTAAGAATATACAAATATTGACCAAAATAGTTCGTCCTATAAAGGTGTAACAAATCGTTGCTGCTTGACGATAATGGTTTGGAAATTGTGTCAATAATTGCCTGGGTTCATGCCTCTTTCTTATTCAGTAGCCATTCTGCAAAATAATAATTCATGAATGTATGTAGACCATATCATGTCTTATATAATGTTTTATATTTAATAAACTTACCTATATATTCATATGTATGAATGATCTTTAGTTCTCTCCAATGGGATTACTTAATTTATGAGTATCTTTTTTTATATTTTTAATATTATTAATTGTACAACAGAATTTTAAATTTTTGTTAATGTTTTAATATAATTTTTATATTTTTTGTTTCTAAATGTCAAAACATATTCAACAACCTATTGCCACAATTACTAATAGGTTGAGAACACAGATTCATTATTATATATCTTTTACAATAACCGAATTAGATACATTTTCACAATCAATAATTGATTATTGTAACAAAGAACGTATAATATTATACAAATATTTTTATATTACTGTATTATTCATTGTAATCCTTATATTAATGGTTATGAAAACTAATTTACTAAATTTAATTCAGTTGTGTAGTCCGACCAAGGCAGAATTTCTTTTGTGAATTCCCAAATTGATTATGCTGATTATATTTACTATTGTGAGAACCTATCTTTCATTACAATTATGCTTTTACAGTTATACGAGCAGAAAATCCATCGAATTAAAAAACATTTAGTAATTACAAATAATGTGGAGTTCCTTTTATTAAATGTTAGTAATAACAACCGATTTCCAACCAATTTGTTTTCTGTGTGTATGAACATTTAATATCCTTGTCGACTATATAAACCCCACCTGTGTACCAAAGATCCATCAGTAAAAACTGCACCAACACAATTATCCCTACTGGGGGTGAGGCACAGAAGTTAAAGTTCGCGATCGTATGATCAGAAGCTCCTTCCTAGTATAGTAAAATTTTATAAAAATGGCCCTTTTTGGAATTCAAGGGGTAGAAAACGGACAACTCTGTCTGTCTGTCAATTTTCTGTAGACCCCAGATATCTTAGGCATCCACATCTTCAATAATTCTGTCAGACATGCTATCGAGAAGTTTCCTATTTAAAATCAGCAAAATCCATAAATAACGGAGATATGAGCAAAAATCCAAGACAACCTCTATTTTTTGGCCTATTTTTGATCTATATCTCGATTACTAAGTCATAAATATAGACAATATGGATATCTAATGATAGATATTTCAAAGTCCATTGCAACGATGTATATTAGCCTATAGAAAGTTGGACCTACAATGGGTCAAAATCGATGTTTTTTTTTCACAAAAAAGTTTTTTTTTGTCACAAATTAAAAAAAAAAAAAATTTATATTAAAAAAAAATTTTTTTTAAATATTGGACAAAACTTTTCGAAAACAATTTCGAAAAAAATTAAAAAAAAAATTTTTTTTTAATTTTTTTTTAATTAAAAAAAAATTATATTAAAAAAAATTTTTTTTTAAATATTGGACAAAACTTTTCGAAAACAATTTCGAAAAAAATTAAAAAAAATTTTTTTTTTAAATTTTATTTTAAAGTATTGTTACGTTTTTACCTTTTAAAAACGTGGGTTTATTTCCTTTAAATAAACCGGATACTTTTGATTGCAAATAAAAGCAGTTTTAGTAGTTTAAAATTGTAACAACTCTTTATTTATTTAGAATGTACAACAACAACAGTCTAAATTGTCACTCAGTGTCTTTATACACGTTTATCAATTCGCAGAAATGCACACACACTTTATAATGTACACGACAGTTGATGTTACCTCTAACAGCGCCAATGATCAACTCCACTTGCGACTGCCACCTCTGCCACTATTTATACACACTGCCATCTTCATCCGAGTAGTCGAGATTGTTCTTAACGGACAACTAGAACATTCGAATTCTAGAGCTTTCGATGTTAATGTTAGCAGCTTAAACATTTAGTGTTGTCACACTTATAAATAATGCTAATAACCGCATGCTATCAACATTGTTGATAAGTAGAAGCTTCGACTAATGGACGTGTTTATAAACATGATGAATCGCTATTGCACATTCGTAACAGTATAATTTGGTGATGGGTATATAAGATTCGGCACAGCCGAATATAGCTCTCTTACTTGATTTGAATAAAATTTGTTTTCTTTAGGAAATAAACGCTGACTTGTACCATTTTAGTCATATATTTATGGAGTATTTTGAACATTTTAAGGGCGACAATGTACTAATCAATCTAACATACATACAAATTTAAAGATAGGTTTCTAAGTGCTCTAACAATCATGGAGAGGCTCACTTAATGGTACCTTTTTTGTATTCCAATTGTACCAACAAAGGGAGATGTAATAGTCAATTAATGAACCAAGAAGTATAAATATGTTGCTGAATGAAGTTAGAGAGACAGACTTAAGGTACTTTATTTTATTCTGATGGTACCAACTGATACCATCACAATACATACATTCCAAATTGCAATGTGAAATACAAATATTCCTTTTTAATGGTCTTTTTTTTATTCCGTGGTACCTTTTTATTCTTCTAAATCAATGAACCTATAATCATGGAATTAAGTTCATATGTTACAGGGCTTAGTAAGATCGAGTAAATGGTACATTTTATTTGATCAAAAAGTACTTTTTTCTAAATTAAGGAAATCAGACTCATACATATGTTTCTGAGTGGACTAAGAATCCTCAAAGGCGCCATATATAAAAACTTGAATTATTTAAAAAGTTTACAAATTTAAACAAAAAGTAATTTTAATGTAACACTGCATGGATTAGTTAGTTAAACTAATATAAAATTGTAAAATAAATAGACTCAGTTATCTCAATTTTCAATACTTTTTGTGTGGACCAGTCTAATAAAATGTTCATACCTTTTTATTTATTTTGTTTAATGTTAGTGTTAAGATATAAATTAATTTATTTTTTTAATTTTACTTTCAGGTAAGTGACGTTTTCCTAATTTATTTACTTATCACAGCTTTAACAAAAAGTAAGTAAATGTGTATGATTTTATAGTTTATATTTTAAATATAATAAAAATTTATTTAATAATTTTTAAAAGAATTTTTCCGAGATTTATTTAAGAGTTTGCTCTAATATTAATTAAAGCTAGTCCTCAACTGCCTGACAGCCTTTATTTAACTAAGAATTTTAAAATAGAGTCACAATTTTATTTAGAAACTCTTGTAAGCAAGACATTTTTAAATTTTTGCATGAAAATCCCTTAGATTTCAAATTATTTTTTAATGTTTTCCATACAAAAATTTTCAAATTGTTTTCCGATCGTATTTTTTTTTTAACCATTAAGCCAGATTTAGTCCTTGAATGATCACATAAATATGCAACTCTATCATAAAAAAATGCATATAAATCAATTTTTATTCACCTTGGCATATCTTTTGACTGAATTAGCAAATGTTAAAGTGTTAAATTCATAACATTAAATATGCGTTCAAAAATAAATTTTAATTTGAAAACCCCCCTTAACCAATCAACATTATTTAATCTTAATCAATATTAAAAATCTAGGCAACCAGACAGACATATTAGATCTAAATGTTCTCATTTAAGAAAATCACACAAAAGTTCACACACATCAAATTGGTTAAACATTGATTCTCTTATATGGCACAATCTCAATCTCTGGGGGTGGTAGAAATACTTATTATAGTTTTTTGTTTAATATTTATTTTATTCTTCCTTTTGTATTTATTTGTCTTATAACATTAAATGGCTATACAGTAGTATTTTCTATACAATACAATGATTTATTATTATTTATATTTATTTTTTGCTTTTGTTCAAAAGTAGCCTCTGGTGAAGACCGCAGAGACTCAACATGAAAATGTAATTTCAATTGCAATTGCTTTAGAGACAGAGTGTGTAAGGAGTGTGTTCATGGAACTTAAACTATATTTTATAAAGTTTAAACTATTGTTAATAGTAGTTTAGGTTTTAAACACAAAAATAATTAATAGATAAATACTTATATATAGATCGGAAATTCTCCTGTCAAAGACCTAACTCGGTTGTCAAAAACGGTTAAGAAAACTATATGAAAACAAAACAACACTCGTATGAGTGATTATTTTGAGAATTTTTAAACTTGTTTAATGAGTGTTTAAAGATGAGCTAAACTATAAAGGGGGGATACACGGCATGTATTTCATATGTTTTTGATACATAAGGAATTCCATGTGTATGTCAAATTCACGTTATACATACGATTCATAATTTTCATGTTCACACGTACATATGTAATTGCATGTGACATAAAAACAGACAAACAGGGCAAACATGAAAAAAAATCATCGTGTAAATTGCGTGTAACTTATTTTGATATGATTTTTCTGTACTCTTTTTTGTTATGTGTTTTTTTTTTACATACACAAAAATTCATATGGATCACACGGTATGTACATGTTTACATGTGGAAAAATGTCCCAATACATGTCACAAAACACATGCAATACATACCGTGTGACCCTCCTAGTAGTCAACTATTGCCATATCGTTTACATGTGTTTTAAAGGCATTTTAAAAGATCGGTATAAATATGGACTGAGATCGAAAAAACCTTAACACACGTTTTTCATAAAACTTTTAACCCAAGTATTATTTGATTTTTTTTATCAAGTTACCTTTGTAACATGTCAGTTGTTATATATAAAGTCAATTAAAAATAATAATTAATGTCAAAAAAAAGTGCGTACTAAAATTATTAAATAAATTTTCAACAAAACCCAACATGGTCCTACAAAAAGTTGACCAAACAATCAAAGGTTTGCCGTTAAAATGATTCCAATGTTATTAAACAGTATCGGTAGAACTTGTCAGTTGATAGAAAACCTGTTTCATTTAAAAGGAATGGTCCATATGATGGATAATAGATAGAAACCATTTTCAAAAGAGCTTATAACACATCATGTAGGAAAGCAGTCTGGTAAGCTCAGTACTCGGACTATTTGGTATGAAAAATTAAAGCTAATGCAGGTTTAAAAATATACAAGGCTCAAAAAGTCCCTGACAGGAACGCTGCTAAAAATTTAGAGGCCAAAAACAGAGCACGGAAATTGAAGTTTTATAAAAAAATATTCTTGCTGCATAACCCCCTGTCTATACTTGACAAATATTTATTATAACAATTAATGACGTTTGTTGTCAAGCCAAAGCACTAACAATTTTGTCAGAACGAAGCAATAATACTAATAAATGGGGACTATACCTGATAATTTTTTATCTTGACAACCATTTTGACATTTCTCATGATACAAATTTATCAGGTATAGACAGATGATGAAACATATGTTCTGGAAAATTTTTAGCAGTTTCTTGATCAATATTTTGTTGCAGATGCTCAAGAAAATGTTGTAGAAAAATTTAGGACCCGAAAGCAGAAAAGTTTCCCAAAAAGTTCTTAGCATGGCAAGCAATATGCAGTTGCGTCAAAAGAAGCCAAACATTTGTTACAAAGGACTCTATAAATACCGAAATTTATATCAAGGAATGTTTACAAAAGAATATGCTTCCATTCATAAGACTTTTAATGTGTCCACTTATTTTTGGGCTGATTTGGTATCCTGTCACTATGGTAAGCAAGGTCTTGAGTGGTACAAGAACAATAATGTGGTTTGTACCAAAAGAGGCAAATCCTCCAAACTGCCTGGAGCTAAATCCAGTGAAGAGATATTAATCTATTGTTAAAAGAGAATCGAAGAGCACAAAAAAGTTGTCCAAATGTGAGGTAAATTTTAAACGGGGATGGACTACATGTTCGAACAAAGAGGCAGAAACCACTATAAAATCCTTAATGGAACGGTTTCCGGAAAAGGTTCATAAATTCATCACTGATAAATTCATCATGAGAACTATAAAAATAATATTTTTTTGTAAATTGTAATAATAATTTCAATCAAATAAAAAAATTCAAAACCGTAGGTTTAGTGGTTTCTTTTTCATTAACATTAATGTATGTTAAGATTTTTTCGATCTCACTCCTTATGTTTATGGCTTTTGCGTTTTTTCTATTCCTTCTTCTCTTTTCGGAGTCGGAAAATTGAATCACACATTGACCCCTTTTGCGAACTTAAGTATTTAAGTTTTATTTTTTTTTATTCCGTAATAAGAATGATCACAGATTGAGCGCCTTCTTCACTTTAAACAGTTATTAACAAAGTTATTGATGATTCTAGATTACTTTAGTTTTTCATATTAAACATAAATGTCTTTCATTTATTATTAAAAAAGTTATCGACGTTTTAAGATTTTCATAACAAAAATCACTTTTATACAATTGATCACAGATTGGCGCTCTTTTTATACCCTTCACCATGAGTAGCAAGGGTATATAAGTATAAGTTTGTCATTCCGTTTGTAATTTCTACATTTTTCATTTGCGACCCCATAAAGTATATATATTCTGGATCGTTATATATAGTGATATAGCCATGTCCGTCTGTATGTTGAAGTCAACTTTCCGTAGCCCCCTAATAACTTACAAACATAATTGATACATCAATATATCGGAAATTTCTCCGGCTCGGTCGCTATTTAAATTCGAATAAATCGGGACAATCTCGATTTTTGGCTTTTTTTTGATCTGTATCTGGATTACAAAGTCATTAATATAGACAATATGGATATCTAATAATAGATATTTCAAAGTCCATTGCAACGATTTCTACAATGGGTCAAAATCGGGAAAATTATTTTTTAACCCGAATATTTTTTTACCACAAAAAATTTTTTTTATATTTTTTTTCACTAACAAATTTAAAAAAAAATTCGATAAAAATTTAAAAAAAAAATTAAAACAATTATGAAAAATTTTGTTTACCTAAAAATATTAAAAATTTTTTTTTTAAGTATAATTTGGTGAAGGTATATAGGATGCGGCACAGCCGAATATAGCTCTCTAAGTTGTTTCAATTGAAATTGATGAAGCACTTTTAAGATTGATTTAATTATTCATATTAAAAATAGATTTTTAGTCAGAAATATGAGCCCTCACAGATTAAGCTAAGTTTTTATTGAAATGCTTATTAATAAAGTTATTGACGATTTATTTTCCATCATCCCTTGTTGATCTTATAAGTATATTGTTGCTGAATGAAAACCTATATGCGTCAATGGTTTACAGATGTCCTGTTTAAACTGCCTTTAAATTACAAATTAGTTTAACATAAACCTTACATTGATAAATAAACCATAAGCAATCCTTGACTGTGTTTGAACAAGCCCAAGCCTAAGCTAAAGCATTTATAAATGTCTAGTTTAAATTGGAACTAAATTGTAAATTAGTTTTAATTAACTAGAGATTACTTAAACCGTACGCTGATTAACTAACTTTAACTGCGTCTTTATTTTGAAAGGTTTTTTAGCTGATAAACTTTACCAAATTGCAAAAATGTGTGAAATGTTTGAGTGAAAATTTTCAATATTAAAACCTGCATTTAGTGCTAACTGATGTTTAACAATTGTTATTGTTAATGTATGTTTTGTTAAACAGATGTTAAACCGCCCACGCCACATACTTTTAAAGTCATGATATGTCGGTTTTATTTATGTTAGTTAAGTGTTGAATTCATTACATTACATCTCTGACTTTTTTGCTCTATGCAATCTCAATTGTATGTAATTGTGTTCTGCCATGAATTATTGCAATTTAATTTTTTTTTTTTTTTTTTGTAGAAAACCAACAAAACAATCTAAAAAAAAATCATGGCAATTCTCGCAGCAAGCAACAACAAAGTAATACAAATTTCGCGCTGATTTTACTATTGCTTGCTTTTTAAAGGTTAGATAAATAAATAAAAACAAATAGCAAAAAAAAAAAACTTAAAATTGATTTTATTGACTTTAAAGTTTATTAATAAAATTTATTACATTTTAATTGTTTAACTATTTGAAAAATGATTTTTTGAAAATGCATTAAATTTACGACTGACTACATGGCACAAGATAAGAAATTGTTTTTAATTTTCAATTAACAACCAACCCTCTAACGAATAAAAAGTATTTATCCAGAAATTCACACTATTCCCGCAGGCTCTATAAAAGTGCAATTTTTATAATGTTTATAACGATTTGCTCCACTTCCCAACTCAAGCCACCACAATTACCCAACAGCCCACTAGCAGAGTGAGAGTGAAGGGAAAATTAATGGTTGTTTGGTAATTTCCTGTCATTTTATATAGGAAAAAAATGTGGCTTTATTTTGCCATGATTCTTTTGTTTTTTGGCTTTTCAATAATGTTGTAATAAAATATTACCCACAAATATTGCTTGTATCCGTTTGTCTATTTACAAATATTTACTTTGATTTGATCAAATATTTACGAGTGCACGAGTACAAATATTTCCCACCCTCAAAAGTAAATAAGTAAGTAAATATTTGTACTTGTTTTATGTTTAAGCAATAGATCTAGGAAATCATTAACAATTGCGCCAGAAATTCCCATAAAAATATTAAAAATATGTAATTTGATAACGGTTTTTAAATCAAGGTCGACATGAGAAGAGCCTTTCGGTTTTAAATTTTCAAATTAAATTTTTATGGAATTGTTCTCTTTATTGTAAATAATGACCTTTTATCCGATTAAACGATTCTTAACTAAACTATTGATTTTAGGTATTTACATTCATAATAATAACACAGTGATACAAAATCAAACTTTTCGAATCGGAATGGAATGAAACCAAAAGCAAATGAAAGGTGATTTTTTCCGTAACAAAACCCTCAAGGCTTTTTTTCAGTTCAGTGCTAGATTTTTTTTTATACGCATTTGAAGTTGGTGATTTTGGAACGCTGTCTAACAAGAAAAAATCATAAAATATTTGATATTTATTTATTTTAATTATCCTAGAAAGTTGTAGTATCTTAATGTTTTTGGGGTCGAGGAATCCATTTTTGATATTTATTTTCACCTAAAACGCACGCTAGATGGCGCTGCACAGTGGTATAGAAAAAAAAATATGAAAATAAATCTGTAACATCTAAACGGATAGTCAAATTTGAATAAAATTTTACATACGCAAAGAGGAAATGTTATCAAGTTTATGTTTTGAATTTGGACCACATTGGCTAACCAGGGGCGCGGCCAGGGCTCCCCAAAGTAGGACACATCGTATATGTTTAGTTTTAAAACGATCCTATTTCTTCTTTTGTATACCGATTTGCAAAAAATGTAATATTTAGAATCTTCTAGTCGAGCACTACAAAAAACCTTATTGCACCTATTAATTATCTCTTATAGCTAAGAAGATATTCGCATTTGAAAATTAAATTTTCAACATTTTTACCCACCCTAACCCAGTTTTTTGATAACACCGGATCCAAATGTTTCCAGATTTTCTCCATTTTTCCTATACTGGACTAAAAATAAATGTATGTGTCAAATCAAAAAAGAATTGTTAAAAAATAATGACGCGATCCAAATTTATATGCAGTTAAATTTAAAAGATGTGATTTTCGCTAGTTTTTTGGAAAAAAAAAACACTTTTTTTCTTTTTAAGTTATCTAAAAAATTTCTTATAGTTCCTTATACAAACTTATACTTTTGTAAAAGGAAACTTTACATTAAATATTTGAAATGAAAAATAACATTAAAGTTTTTGATACCAAACGGTCCAGGTCCATCCAAAAAACGTCTATTTTTTATGCAAAATTCAAATTTAGGGCAAAAATTCTCAAATTGCATAATCGATATCAAAAAATGGTGACCGATATTATATGGCCCAATATGTTCCAAATTATTTTGTGAAGGGTTCCGATAACTCCTACCGTGGTATGGATATTACAGTCACAAACATAAAAAAATCCAATTTTTGGGATTTTTCAAAACTTTTTTGGGAATATCTAGCAAGAATATTTTTCTATAAAACATGACTTCAATTTCCGTGCTCTGTTTTTGGCCTCTAAATTTTTAGCAGCGTTCCTGTCAGGAACTCTTTGAGCCTTGTATGTTTTTTAACCTGCATTAGCTTTAACTTTTCGTACCAAATAGTCCGAGCACTGAGCTAACCGGACTGCTTTCCTAGCAGATGTGTTGGGAGCTCTTTTGAAAATGCTTTCTATTTTGTTGACTTTAGAAACATCATGTGGACCATTCCTTATACCTGAACCAGGTTTTCTATAAACCTGTTTCCAATAACATTGGAAACAGTTTGACGGCAGACCTTTGAATGCTTGGCCAACTTTTTGTAGGATCAAGTTGGGTTTTGTTGAAAATATTTAATAATATTAGTACGCAGATTAACAACAAATGAATATAATTGACATTAAACATTATAACTGACATGTTTTACAAAGGTAACTTGATCAAAAATCAAATAATACTTGGGTTAAAAGTTTTAATGAAAAACGTGTGTTAAGAATTTTACGATCTCACTCCTTAGTACTTGAACATTGAAAGAAAACCTGGATCAAGAAGAAAAAAAAGATATTGGTAAGGCAAAAGAAGTCGATCAGAAAAGCAGCTCGTAAACTTAAATGCTCTGATAATTTTGTGCGCAGAACCAGAGCTAATGATGGGTTGAAGGCATATAAAGCTCAGAAAGTTCCAGATCGCAATGCGGTATAGAACTTAGAAGCAAAAGAACGAGCGATAAAATTGAGGTTAAATTTTATAAAAAATTACACCTGTTGTGTGATGGATGATGAAACTTATGTACTGGCAGACTTTTCACAAGATTTTTATGTGGCTGATGGACAAGGTCTTGTTCATGAACAATACCGGTCAAAAAAATAAACAAAATTTCCCAAGAAGTTTCATGTGTGACAAGCCATTTGCAATTGTGGCAAAAAAAGAAGCCAATCATTTGTGACAAAAATGGCTATTACCTTTCTTAAAACAGCACAGAGTTCCATAGTGGCATCATGCCACTATGGAAAAAAAGGCCCTTGAGAGGTATTAAAACAATAATGTAAATTTTTTACCACGGGAAGCAAATCCATCTAACTGTACAGAACTTTATATTGGTATTGGGCTCTTCTAAAAAAAGAATTTAAAAAACACAGGAAAAGTATCCCAGTACATAACCGATTTTAAGCATAAATGAACCACCTCGTCCAAAAAGGTAACGTAAACAACTATAAAACCTTTAAAAGGAGGATTTCCGGAAAAAGTTCATAAATTCATAAATACGGAGTAATAAACCATTATTTAATGAATTTGAATAAATTTACGTATTTTTGAAAATTTTTATATTGAATAAGTTTTTTGGCACACACTTTAAACGTTTATTTGCCAGGTTTGTATTGAGATTTAATATGAGTGATCACAGATTCAAGTCCTGTTGCAGTTTAAGAATTTGCCTTTTTCATTTTGATCACTCATGTTTGTTAAAAATATGGGTGATCACAGACTCAGTAAGGCAATTTCAGCCAGAAATTTAAATATCACAGATTGAAGCTATTTTAAGACTGATTAGTGAAAGTGATCGTTTTATTAATGAAACCCTTTATAGAAAAAAAATTTTGTCATTTTTATATTTTTGGAGTTTTTTATAAAAAACAAGTTAGAGAGCTATATTCGTCTGTGCCGAATATTATATACCCTTCATCAATTTATACTTTAAAATAAAATTTAAATTCTTTTTTTTTTTTAAATTGTTTTTTCCAATTTTTTAAAAAAAATTTTTTTTATTAAAAATTTTTTAGATATTAGATATCAATATTGTCTATATTTATGACTTAGTAATCGAGATATAGATCAAAAATAGGCCAAAAATAGAGGTTGTCTCGGATTTTTGCTCATATCTCCGTTATTTATGGACGGATTTTGCTGATTTTAAATGGGAAAGTTCTCGAAAGCACGTCCGACATAATTATTGAAGATTTGGATCCCGAAGATATCTGGGGTCTTCAGAAAATTGATTTCAACAGACAGACAGACGGACATGGCTTAATCGACTATGCTATCTATAAGAATCCAAAATATATATACTTTATATTGTGGAAATTACAAACGGAATGACAAACTTATATATACCCTTCTCATGAAGGTGAAGGGTATAAAATGTGCAAAACTTTGAGTGATCACGAATTAAGGTCCTTTATTTCCAAAGTTATTCATGATTTACAAAATTTTTTAATTTAATATCAAAAATAGATTTTTGGATATTTTAGAACCCGGGTTTCTTAAATGCACCGTTCCTTTGTGCACAGTGTAACATATTCAATACTTGTCTGTAGTGTGCAACAAGCAATAAAATTTGAACAAAACTGTTTTTTTTTTTTTTTGTTGTAAATATTTAATGTTTTACCACCCCAAATATGTGTGTGCAAAAAAAAAATAAATAAAATGACAAACGAAAATTTATGGATTAATCTCTGTCAAAATGAGACAAATGCAAGAAGAGGGAGAAACATTGTCTGTATGGGCATAAAAGAACACACAAATTTAAACACTTGGCGTTTATTAGTGGCAGGATATATCAAAGATACACAAATATACATAGAGACACAAATACGAGTATATACATACATATTTATAAAATACTTAATTTTATAATGTACTTAAGGATACATACACACAACACACAACATTCCTTAATGACGCTACCACAATTAGGCAGCATATTCAAAATCCCAGCCATACCAATTCAAATCAATACAATTCAATTCCATACAAATTGCCTCTTTTGCTTGTCTGTGTTGAGCAGAGCTGAATGGGGTTTGAGTTTAGATAAATTTACTTCCTATAAGAGCACTTTCCCTTATCAACCTTTTGACTCGTTTACAATTATAAATGTTTTCTCTTGTTTCTCTGTTTGTTGTTGCCATTGAGATAGTCATTATATCGAGGGACTTCATATAAATATTGCTGCTGTTGTTGTTTTTTTTTTTGTTTTAGTTGTTATTATCCTCTTTGGGCAACCTACCTGCTAGTTTTAATTGTTGAGGAATTTTTATTATGAATTCGAATTTCTTTTTACCCCCTTTTTCTGTTGTTGTACTGATGTTGCTGAACAACTTGTGTCCCAGCCAGTAAATACGATTCAATGGGATTGTTAATGGATTTTTGTGTTAATGGCATTCATTTCATGCTTTTTACAAATTTTGTTCGTAGTTCTGAAATAAATATAATACTATTGTACATTATGAATCCTTTAAGAGCGACACTTGGCTGCCTGTTTGCCACTAACTTGTATTGGATTTCATTCATTGCAATTTTTCTCTACCTGTCGTTTAGAGAGCAGTCAGTATTCGTTGCTTGTCAAGAGTCGCCTTGTTTGCGTTCTTATTGTCTTGACAATAAGTATTGTATAATTTTATCTTGTTTTATAAATATTTTGTTGCGGTCATTGGATTTTTGTTCGCATTCCATTTGGTATTTATTTTAATACATATTTTTTTTTTTATATAGATTTTTAATAATTTAGCTCTTATGGTGTTGAAAACAATATGTGAATGACTTCATTAGGAGTTGGTGTTTGAATGCCTTCAAGGATATTTTGTTAAGGAATTTGAAATATTTGAAAAGTTTGTAAAACATGTTTCAGAGTAAAGTTCATTTTGATTTCGTGGTTTAAGAAAATTATTTCAAATTTATATTGTAGGCGTAAAAAACTTAAATTAACCCAACTGTCAATAACCTTTTTAATTATTATTGTTTTGATATAAAACATCTGAAATGTTAGAAATAAACTAATGGTGAATGTGTTCCATCAGTTTCATCATGCGAGTGATGGGTTGTGCGGTTCAGATGTTGTGGGAAAACAGTTTGAAAACCAAGAATTAGAGGCATTACTCCATGAAGATTGTTGTAAAACTCAACATAAGCTTGCCAAATTATTGGGAGCTACTCAAGCAGCCATTTCAAAACGTTTGCAAGTATCAGGATTCATCCAAAACCAGGGAAATTGGGTACCATACGAATTGAAGCCGAGAGAGCTTGAAAGACGATTTTGTAGGTACGAAATGCTGTAAACAAATAATTTTTGCACCGAATCATTACTTGCGATAAAAAATTGATCCATTACAATAACCCGAAGCGTAAGAGATCGTATGTGAAGCCCGACCAACCAGCCGAATCGTCACCAAAGCCAAATATTCATGGCGCTAAGGTAATTCTCTGTATTTTGTGGGATCAAAAGAGTCCTATATATTATAAGATGCAGAAATCTTACCAGACCATCACAGGGAACCTGTACCGAACGCAACTGATTCAATAGATCCGAGCATTGACCGAAAAGTGCCCAGAATATGCTTGACAATGATCAGCTACATGTTGCAATACCTGTTATAAAGTATTTAGAAAGGAAGTGGTTGGAAAATTTTGCCTCAGCCTCTTTATTGTCCAGGCTGTGCCCAGTGTTATTTGCAATCAGAAAACTCGAAACAAATATTTAATTAGTATTTAAATGACAAAATAACTGTGATCCCAAACATTTTTGATTTAAAATAGATTTTTTATGTCTGAAAAACTCACAAATATTCCTTAAACTATGATCAATCATATTTCTTATCAAAAACCGAAGAAAAAAGCAGTATCAATCTGTGATCAGCGATCACTTAAAAAAAAATCAAATTGTGGTATACAAACCTTAATCGTCTATAATGCATTAAACACATTGAAGACAGCAGACTACCAACTGCAATCTGTCAAATATAAAATACACACGTTTATATGAAGACGATTCTTTTGACGACAGCACAGCTACACGACCACTCGACTACTTTTGCCGCATTAGGCTAAATAGGAAGCAATATATTAAAAATTTAAACCATCTCCTGAAAATTTCAAATCGAATAAAAAACAAGTATGAGAGCTATATTCGGCTGTGCCGAATCTTATATACCCTTCACCAAATTATACTTTAAAATAAAAATTTTAAATATTTTTAGGTAAACAAAATTTTTTTCAAAATTAAAAAAAAAAAATTATTTCAAAATTGTTTTAAATTTTTTTTTTCAAAATTGTTTTAATTTTTTTTATTTTAATTTTTTCCATTTTTTTTTTTTAAATTTTTTCCAAATTTTTTTGTAATTTTTTAAATTTTTTTTTTAATTTATTAGTGAAATAGAAATTATAAAAAAAATGTTTGTGGTAAAAAAAATATTCGGGTTAAAAAATAATTTTCCCAAATTACTATAGCCTTATACAAGGTGGCGCAAAAGTAATCCTCCTATCAGAAAATAGTATAAATTTTGCGATTGGCCCCTAATGTCAGTTCTGTTTTGACATTTGTGTAGTAAACACATGCGAAATACACGTTAATAAACAATGTTACGCTACACTGCTCCAGAACGCGGAATATTGCTGACTATTTATTTGACCAACTTTGGCACAACGTGAATTTCATCACAGATTTCCTGGCCGTCCAACGCCTACTGGTGAAACACTGCGACGTTTAGCCGCTCGCCTCGAAGAGACTGGGACAACACGAGATGCTGCCAGGCGTGGTGGACCTCGGAGTAGCCGTTCTGCAGAGAATATTGCTGCTGTAGCCGAGGATGTCATGGAAGCGCCGTCGACATCGACCAGACGACGTCCCACGCAAATGGGTATCAGTCGACGGTTTTTACAGAGAATTTTGGTACATGATTTGAAGATGTTTCCGTACAAAGACCAGACGGTGCATCAGCTGTTAGCTGCTGACCGCCAATTGCGTCTAACACACGCTCAAGCCATCCTTAATCACCACCAAGAGGAAGATGATTTTTCACCAAAAATAATCATGAGTGATGAGGCCCATTTCCATCTTAGCGGGTACGTACATAAGCAAAATTTACGTTTCTGGGGCACTGAAAATCCGCGTGTAACCCACGAAGAGCCATTACACCCGCTCAAAGTCACTGTATGGTGTGCTGTTTTCGATGGAGGAGTCATCGGACTTTTTTTCTTCGAAGACATCGCGGGCCAAACGGTTACTGTGAATAGTGAGCGCTACAGAGCAATGATCAACGAGTTCTTTTTGCCGCAACTTGATGAATTGGGATTGGAAAACATGTGGTTCCAACAGGACGGTGCAACGCCACACACTGCACGTGCCACAACCGATATGCTGAAGGATGCATTTCCCGGGCGCCTAATCTTCCGTTTTAGCGATTTGCACTGGCCAGCAAGATCGCCTGATTTGACCGCTCCAGACTTCTTTTTGTGGGGCTTTTTGAAGTCGCGTCTTTATGTCAACAAGCCTCAGACTCTTGTAGCTCTTAAAGACAATATCCGTCAAGAATGTGAGGACCTATCGCCGGAAGTTTTGGCCAAAGTGATGGAAAATGCCATAAAAAAGGCTCAAATGACAATCAACTGTGGCGGCGGCGATTTACATGACATCATATTCGCGACTTGATGTAAAAAAAATTAAAAGACCAAATAAAAATAATCCACAAGAAGAATCAAAGTTTTTCATTTTTTATTTTAATTACAGCCAAAAAACATCGGAAGTTTACTTTTGCGCCACCTTGTATAAATCGTTGCAATGGACTTTGAAATGTCTATCATTAGATATCCATATTGTCTATATTAATGACTTAGTAATCCAGATATAGATCAAAAATAGGCCAAAAATCTAGGTTATCCCTTATGTCATGGACATGGCTATATCGACTTTGCTATATATAACGATCCAGAATATATATACTTTGTGGGGTCGCAAATGAAAAATGTAGAAATTACAAACGGAATGACAAACTTGCCACTCATGGTGAAGGGTATGAAAAGTCATCCAAATCTCTCCAGCCGTTCTCACGTGATGACATTATATACATGGACCATCTCATTTTTATATATATAGATAAGTCTTGAATCTATGATTATTGATATCTACAAATTGAATCACGATTTTAAGTATGAAAAACTAAAAATGTCAAATCGTCAATAATTTGTAAAAAAAAACATTTATTTACAAGAATCAGAAACATTTTTTTAACAAAAAAATATATATATTTTTATTTTAAAACCTCAAAATATCTTAAATTATTAATAACTTGAATATTCAACTTGAAATTATCAAAAGAGCCTTAATTTACGATCACTTATACTTTTGACGAAAAATAGGCTTTTGGAGAAAAGCTAAATAATTAATAACATTGTAAATAAGTTATTGATAACTGACTTATATTTTTTACTTAAAATTAAGTTTTATGTGTTAAAGTTTTATATTGAAATATGTGCTTCATTGAGAAACGAAGCTAAAACTGTGATCACTCGATATAGTCGTTCAATATCGACCACCTTGGACCTCTATAAACGCCTTTTGTGCTTTAAATTTACTGAAAAATTAACTTCAGCTTAACTTAAATCCCAAATTATGTACAAATGCAATCAGCAATTTAGAAGTTATATTTAGCATATTCCCCGGTTCACAAATTGCTTACTAACCACACTACTCCGCATGTCTCCATTAATCCTAGAGAATTTCGCACTTTACTCGTAATTTATTTATTTATTTAGTTTTTTTTTTTTTAATTTATTTACTTCATTTATAATATTAACGCAAAAATTCTTAAGTTTAAGTATCAGGCTATAAAATTTTAACGTTTACTCCTGATTTATACATAAACATTTAACACCACATTATATGGCACAGTCAGTCAGTCAGTCGTACTTACAGAAACAAACAAAAAAAATACGGATCTCTTCTAATACACATACAGTTTACATACGGGGTCATGAATTTATTTACATACAAATGTAATAAATAATTAAAGTTTAACTGAAAAAAGAAAAGCAACGCAACGCAACGCACATAAAATCCACAATTAACTACAAAAACAATTAAATCAGCGCCAAACAACAATAAAAACAAAAGTGCGATCATAAAAATAAAAAGCGAGAAAAAATGCATCAAAACAATAATAAAGAAATTTCAAGAACAACCACAACAGCAATAGCAACAGCAGCAGCATCCATAAACACTAAAAACAATCTAATAGCAACAACAAGCACAACGAGAACTGTGGCATGAAACACTTGCAACAAATGCAGCACACGTTCATCACAGATAATTACAAAGATGATGAGATGAGTTGAGTTGAGTTTATGGTACAAGTAGTAAAGTATGTAGTTGCTTGGCACAACAACGAGTAACTGGAATAAGAAATTTAAAAAAAATGCAGCAGTTAGTTGTTGTTGCTGTTGTAATGTTGTATGCCACAATGACATTTGCAATCAACACTATGAAATCCCCAAAGTCAATCCACACACACACAGACAGAAAAAAAATCTTGATTTTGCAAATGCCAGTACATCCCAGCAGTTCTAGGAGACTGTCCCGAACTAGTGTTTTTACCCATCATTTAGGGTGGGAACTAGTTACTTCAATAGCTATGTGACTAGTTATTTTAACACGTGCATGTCCTAAGCAGGGAGTCAATTGACCCTTTTTGACTACAATGACACTGTCTAATAGCTGGTCCAAAGTAGTCAACGCATTGGATTCACCTAGTGGTTAAATATCATCAGTTACCTTACTAGCTAGCTAACTGGTAACTTAATCAGCTAAATAACAAGTTATTTTAACATGTTTTAACAGGTGCTAATTGACCTCAAATAGACAGCTAAAAAAACATATCATAGGCAGTCCAATAAACGATTGCATGTAAACAAAACTTGAACTCTCCAATGGATTGCTTCTGGTGAGTAAAATAACTACTTTCTAAAGTGCAGTACAAAATAAACGTTTAAACTGAGACACTAAAGTGACTATTGACTTCATGATATGTTACGTGGGATATCAGTATACTTAAGCAAAAATATAAATTAACTGTATGAGAATTATATCAATACAATTTGTATAAAACCAGTTTGAACGTATTACTCACAAAACGTTTAAAGTGACTACACTCCTTAGAGGCACTTAAGTGCCAATTTCTCAAGCTAGATTACCTGGGATGTATAAAATAACCAATTGTCTTCTCTCTGCACTACAAAGAGCACATATGTTTCAAATGACCAAAATGTATAAATTGGAGCCAGCCAAGTGATAAGACATTTGTGACGATTACTGTCTATAAGGGATACATTGACTACTTGCTTAACTGCTGGGATGTTGGGTACTAAATATTGCACAAATGTTTTAAAATGCACAATGACTTATTTGGCAATGGTACCATTTTTATTCTCAAATTCTTTAGTATTTAAGCCAACATTTTCTTAGCAAGTTCGGCCACGTTTTTCAGACCATAAAAAACTTTAAAACTAAATATTTGAGTTCTACCTTAACTGATTTCTTTTTCAGCCCGAAAGTGTACCAAATATGTATTCCTCATAATTTGAAGCTTACCTAAACTTGGCCCTGGTGCACCAATGGAACTATGAAAGTTCCATCTTTTATATTTAACAGAAGAATGTTTTTAGAAAATAATCGGACAAAGTAAAACAGATATTCCAAGTTGTGCGATCAATATTTAGTTCAATATCCTTTTTTTGTCTAGAATGGTCTGTAATCGTTTATGCCAAAACCTGGTTGCCGCTTCTATTGAGTTCCAAGCTTTTAGTGGGGATTCTTTTAGCTGAATTAATGTGTAACATTTTTTATACACTCTTGTAGCTAATGCCCCCCAAAGATGCTCATTACATTAAAGTTTGAGATCTGTGCTGGTGTTTCTATAAGTTTCTATAAGCTTTGCAACACCTGATGTGTGCGTGGGATCGTTATTTTGATAAAAGGCAAGTTGTTTGCGATACCCACTTTTTCGAACTTTGCTTAAAAGTTTGTTTCAAAATGTTGAGATAGACAAATTTGTCCATTTTGCCTTTAATAAAATGCAAATTGACTGCTCCGGCACTCTACATGCAGCCCCAATTAAAAACATTGTTTGGAACCACTACGACACCCTCAGCCTATAAATTTCGTTACATATGAACCCAACGGGGCACATTCATAGATTACATGTTCTGCACATACCCAGAGCATATTGCTAGTTTCTATGACGACAATATCCAGTAAACTATCCCGTAAGTATCTCAAATTTGCCATTATCGAGCAATAGAAATATACTCCAATAGAGCTTACCTTGTCCGATGCCCCGAAAAAACTTCCACTCAACCCAGGATTCGGTGTTTTCTTTGAGAAAGGGGTTCCGGTACCACAAAAGTACACCTAGCCTTTGTTGGCCAAATAATCAGCCCTTTCATTACAAGAGTGGCTCACGTATCCAGCTCAAATGTTAACCTGTTAAACTTAATTAGTTCGTTCAGAGATAGGGTACAGATCATGACTGCTCGCGAATTTATCTCATACAACGATAAGGACATGAGCAAAGAACTTCTACTCAAACACTCTCATGTGCAAATGAAGATAGCGTAACTCTCCGCCTAAAAGATTGGACAATATTTTCCCATGAAAATGGATCTTTGAAAATTTTAACCACGAGCACCCCCTATTGGCTTAACCGACTGTCCGTTCGCTACTAGATTGGCCCGGTATCCTGCAGAATGCTAAGCAGTTGTGCCTAATTAGTTTATTCAGAGATGTAATACAGACCATAACAACTCCCGACCTTATCTCATACGACGATAAGGATATGAGCGATGTCCGGCTATTCTACAGCACAAGATCCTTCTCCTCAAATAAAGATAGCGAATGAACCCAGGCTTGCCAGTTTTGGGGATTTGTCCCCAAAGATGGGGATTTTGTACGGTTTTTGAGGAGAGAAAATTTAGTTTGGAGACTGGGGATAAATTATTTAGGATAGGTTTGTTTTTATTATCGGTTATAGCAATAAGTGAACTTGTTCTTTGATTAGAAAATAGAGATGTTTAATGCTATTGAATGTATGTACGTATCATAACATATAATGATACAATATTTAAATCCAAATCAGTATTTCCAAAAAGTCCTTTAATTGTAGAATTGTATATGCTTATCAAAACAAATTTCGATCGTAAAGTTAAATTGAATTTACAGTTGATTATTCTCAAATCGGTTTATGATAAATCTTTGGTTAAAAAGATACCACTACTAATTGTATACAACGATGCATCGACTGCACCTCGTAACACATCGCGATGTGTTACGAGGTGCAGTGGAAAAAAAAACTTTGACTAATTCATAAGAATTTTGGTTTGAAGGAACCTTCTTAATATTATAACAACTAATTTAATCGATTACTGACTAATTAATTTAATATGAAGTTTAGTTTTTGTGAAAATTTCAAGAAAAACTATATTTGGGTATATTTTTAATTTTGGTTGGGGACAGCGATGAAAAGTACCTGGCATCCCTGAATGAACCTTTGAAAATTTGGTCTACAAATACCCGCTACCCGAAATTTACTACTTACCTATTTGGGTCCGTGTGTGAACCATACTTGATCAGCCTCTTCGTGCCAACAAGTCCGAAGGGACAACTGGTCCCAATTCATTTTACTATGGAAATAAATCTTAACAAATTTGGTGCACAAATACCCGCTCGGGTTTCACCATTTACATACATATTTAGATCCATATTTGAACCGTGCCACTAAGTCCCTAATAGAGATGTACAACCATAAGCCTACTTACAAGCACCCTGATATTAGAGTCTTTCTCAAAAAGTTTGAGAATATACATGTGTCCTAATCAGCTGTGCCCGGTAAACGAATTGCTCTTTTTCTAAAGTTAAACTCTTCATTTAATAATAAACAAAGTTCTATACCGATTGAATCAGTAGTTTCGAAGCTCAACATTTATTTAAAGGACCCCTTAACCAATGGTGCAATTAGGACCAAAAATGTAAAATTTTTTATTTGATTGATACAATTTATATATCACCTTCCTGATTCGCACACACACGAGGCATAAAACTAAAAAATCTTAAAGTCTTTAAATGCTCGTACAACATTTTTAAAATTTTCTACTACATTTGCAAAATAAATAATAAAACAAATCAGAAAACAAATACAGCATACAAATGAAACAAGGCACAAAAGCACCTCTTTTCAATATAGCACTCAAACGTCCACACAAACCATAACACAACGTTGTAGGGGACTTGCAAGTTGAAGATTTTACACTTTTTTTTCATACGATTTTGGAAAAAACCCCGATGAGTCATCATCATCATCATCGGTATTCATGTTGTGTAGTATACACAACGACAACAAAACAAACATGCATCTCAATTGTATGAATTGAAAAAAATTAAATAAAACTAAGCCAACAACAACAACAATACATAAACTCATGTAAATACAAAAACAAAACAACAAAAAATGTTTTCAAACACTGTTCAGGTGTGCGCGCCAAATTCTTATAGTAAAAAATCCACCACTCACTCACTGCAAGAGCAACACAAACAAGTGTTACCTTTTTTTACACTCTGTACAAAACAAAGAAAATCCATAAACAATTTGAGTGATAATTTTACAATACTCTCTTTGCCTTTACATCTCAAGAGAACTTAACACAAATGGAAAAAAAATTCTCTCTACTAAAAACTAATTGTATATCATAGTGTTTTAGTTAATATTTATTTAACCATGTTAGAAAAAATAATATTTCTAGCATGTTAGTAAATAGCAAAGCCTATCACATGTTTTTCTCTGACATTCTCTCTTTCTTCTAATGTAGTAAGTGTGTGTGCACGTTTTGTTTTGTTAGATTTTTCTTATTTCTTTCTTTCATTTTTTTTTTTATAAATTTTGCCATGTCATTTTGACATTTAGTGCACAATTTTATTTTCATATTTCATTTTATTATACTTTGTATTCGTTTCTTTGTGTGTTTTTTCCATACAACTGTGAGGGAGCACACATTCACTTTAACAAAGTTGCCGTATTTATTTTAAACACATGAATACTAAGTATCTTATAAATACGTGCCAAGTATCTGGTGGTTTGTAAATTTATCTACAAGCTAAATAAATATATTTAAGATACTTTAAGTCCTATTTTCACGACTTCTGGTTATTTCTTAACGTAAAGTTATACTGTCTGTTAAAATAATTTTTGTACAACAACTTTCAGTATAACTTTAGGTTAAAAAATTACTATACATTGTGAAACTTGGGCTACATGTTATTTATTGCGTGTTGTTTCATTTCTCTTTGTTGTTTCGTTTCTATTGTTATGACAGAAGTATGGCATCTTTGTGAACTGTGGGTTTTTTGATGTGGAAGTGTAAATAAAGAAAAAAAATTCCAGAAAGAGTTAATTGGACTTTTGTCATTGGTCGACTTGAATTGTACTGTAAAACACACAAGGTAACATTTCATAACATCCAAAGTGCATTTTGAATACCATTTTTATACTTTGCATTTCATATTTTATATTTAACATTTTTATTTAGTGCCAAATTTATGTATCAAAAGTGCCAAATGGGATGATTAGTTTCAGTGCCTTTTTTGACACTAATTTTATATGGTAGAATATTTTTTTGGCAATAAACTGCCGCTTCTCTTAACCTGAACTTATTTAGATCTGATATACAGCGATGATGATCCCTTCATTTATTGGTACGAAACCAAGAAATATTTTGTACAATGTTTTGTATACGGATTCTTTTATTTTTAATTTTCAACTTATGCGCCAAATATTTTCAAAATGTTGTTTGAAATTTATGTTTTTTTAATACAAATTAAGAGTTTTTGTTTGCAATTTTTTTATCAGTTATAATTAGGGAAACCGAAAAAATGCAATTGCTTGTTTTTTCTTGTACGTCGTATGGAATCAATGATTAGATATCCGTTTCAAAACAATTTCAAAATAGATGGCATGGATTTGTTAGTGCATATTTTTACATGTTTTTCCTTATACATACAGGGATATTTATATATACCCTTCACCAAATTATACTTTAAAATAAAATTGACAGTTATTTAAAATTAAATTTAAAAAAAAAAAATTTGGAAATTTTTTTTTTTAATTTAAAAAAAAAATTTTTTTTAAAAATATATTTTCCGATTTTATTTTCCGATTTTGACCCATTGTATGTCCAACTTACTATAGCCTTATATACATCGTTGCAATGGACTTTTAAATATCTATCATTAGATATCCATATTGTCTATATTAATCGAGATATAGAACAAAAATAGACCAAAAATAGAGATCGTCCCGGTTTTTTCCTTATATCTCTGCCATTTGTTGGCCGATTTTCTCGATTTTAAATAGCAACCGAGCCGGAAGAATTCCCGATATATTAATGTATGAATAATATGTGTAAGTTATTTTTGGGGTTACGGAAAGTTGATTTCAACATACAGACGGACAGACGTACATGAATATATCGACTTCGCTATCTATAACGATCCAGAATATATATACTTTGTAGGGTCGCAAATGAAAAATGTAGAAATTACAAACGGAATGACAACCCTTGCCACTCATGGTAAAGGGTATAAATATTATAACAAATGTGCAATAGCGATTTGAATTTAACGGTCTGTAACGACTGCCTGCAACATTTATCATGTTTATGAACATGTCCATTAGTAGAAGCTTCTACTTATCAACAATGCTGATGGAATGCGGTTACTAGCATTGTTTGTAAGTATGCCAACACTAAATGTGTGAGCTGCTAACATTAACATCGAAAGCTCTAGAATTCGAATGTTCTAGTTGTCCGTTAAGATCATTGTAGAAGATTAACGAAAGATGGCGTGTGTATAAATAGTGGCAGAGGTGGCAGTCGTGAGTTGAGTTCATCATTGGCGCTGTTAGAGTTAACATACATTTGAGTTTGTACATTATAAAGTGTGTGTGTATTTCTGCGAATTGATAAACGTGTATAATGACACTGAGTGACTATTTGAACTGTTGTTGTTGTAGATTTTAAAAAAATAAAGAGTTGTTACAATTTTAAACTACTAACCAGCTTTTGTTTGCAATCAAAAGTAAAGGAAATAAACCAACGTTTAAAACAGGTTAAAACTCATTACAATGCAATGCAAGTTTTTGCTGGGTACATACATACATACATTGAGTGACAATACAATGGAAACGTTTTTTGAAAAATTTTCAATTTCAGTTTTCAAATACATGAACTTTAACCACAACTTCTCCAAGACAAGATAATTTAACAGCAAGAGAGTACAACAAATTCCTAAAAATTACTCCCAGGAGGTTATCAACAATCAAAATTTTAAATTAGTTCTTGAACTTTTAGCCGCAATCCAATTGAACCAGTACCCCGTTTCTGTAACTATTTGTGAGAAGTTCTCACATCGAGAAGTGTGAAACAAAAAATTCCATCGTTTCTCGATTTGGGAGAAAAAAGTGTTTCTGTAACTTAAAGTGAGAAGAGCCAGCACTAATTACGTTTTTATTGGAAATTTCCAATCTAGCAGAAGAAAATAAAAATAAACAAAACAATTTATATTTAAAAAAAAAAAATTAAAAAGTAAAATTATAATTTTTTTAAAAAATAAATAATTTAATAGTGATCAGAAATGTATACTAATTTATTAATAGAGGCAGAGCAACATGATCGTAGAAATACGTTGCGAATTTATCGCCAAAAATTAAGGAATACAACTGATCCATTTACTATTCCGGAGCAACGTTTTAAAGACCTCTATAGGTTAAGCAAGGAAAATAATTATCATTAATTTAAGTTTTAATTAAAAATAAAATCTTACTTTTTCTTTAATTTTTGTATTCATATTATATTTTTTGAAAAAAAATTGTTTTCGCACCGTTTTTAAATGTGAGTTGTTTTGACAGTTCATGTGAGAAACTTTTCACAAAATTTTCTTACAGAAACACTTTGACTCACAAATTTCCAATAAGTTACGTCAAAAAACTTAAATAGTTCTCACAAAATGAAATTACAGAAACACTTACATGTGAGATATGAAATCGTGTTTCAATTCACGTTGTTTTTTATTAAATTTCACTGTTTCATGCGAGAAATTTCTCGATGCGAGAGTTACAGAAACGAGGTACAGGTCTTTCTTGTCTAGTTTTGATATTCCAGCACAACAAACACCCTTAACATACTCCTAGGTAACAATTAGAGTTTTTCACGGGAATTCCGCAAAATTTTCAATCCCGAAATCCTGGGAAATTGTGCGAGAATTCTCGAGAATTATTTTTCTTAGTTTTATGTGATGTTTTTTGAACTTGACTTTGTCTAAAATAAGCTTAAAGCTCTAAAACGAATGCAGAAGATTTATACAACAAAAAAGATTTAACCCAAATAGAACAATAACAAATTCATTATTCAAATCATTCCAAAAACTCGTGAATGTTCAGAGTTGTCACAGAATTATATTCCGATCGAAAATGGAATTATTTTAGTATTTTGGGTTTTCTTCAAGTTTTAATTAAAATCTTTACTTAATTTTTGATTTAATAAGCAAAACTTTGTCAATTAAAATTAAATAAATAAAATACATATTTATGTTTTGCGAATTAACAGAATTAATTGGAATATATGGAAGGTAGAATAAAATCTAATGGAAATTGAAGCCATTCCGAAACAAATGGCAAATGGTGGCAGGTTAGAGTCAGTTAATATCTGTATATTAAATTTGTATTGGATTTTTTTATTTGTATCCAATTACATTTTAAAACCAAAGAAATGTTTAAGCTTTTTAACGAAGTCTACATTCTTGAAATTGAATAATTTGATCTAGGCGGGAATTCCCGGCATCCCGGGAAATTTCAAAATTTTCCGGGAAATAAAAAAGAGCGGGAAAAGAAAAACTCTAATATCAATCCAATGAGCTGTCCTAACAAGCGCTATCCTAAGTTTTCATTGTTTTGCCAATACCATAATAATGAATACTTTTTAATTTGTGTTCTATTTCCAGAATTTAAGTTTTTATATTTTTTGTTTTTAATTTAAATAAATAAAAGTAAATATTAATGAAATACTAAAAAATACTACTATTAATTGAATTTTCGTTTGCAATTTTGTGATCAGTTGTGATGATCTTGTCGCAAATGAGATCTTAAGCACATATCTAGTGAGCAATGTGGTGTTGAGTGGACACAATTACTTCCTATTGTAGGGTGACTTTCAGTATTATTTCTTTTCATATTCCAATTGACTGTCACAACAAATGTAGCGAACGAAATAAACCAGCAAAACGTAGACAACAATAAACACAACTACAAAGGCAAAAGCAAAACCAATATACACCCATACACTAGTACACATCTCACACATAGATACTACGTAAACAACAGATGATGGGAGAATGGAAAGGTTCGAGAGGCAGTGAGAAACGCCAGAAGAGTCAAAACAAAATATACAATTGTGTGTGAATTTATACATATACTTAGTATTGTTTTTGTAGCTATTATATGTACAAATATACATACATGTTGCTGTTTTTGTATAATTATTTGAATGTGTAGTAGATGAATGAAGATAGAAACGTAGAAACGAAGTTTATGGAATTTAGTTATTTTTCGATTTTCAGTTAAGATCCAAACGACCGACGTAGACGCGCTTGAGTAAAACCCCCCCAAAAAAATATCTGATATATATATATTATTTTCTATATAAAAACAGCCAGAAAAAGCCAACAAATCCCAGAAAATTTCATTTCATATGAGAAAAGTGAGTGTTAAAAAAAGAGCATGATGATAAAATAACAAAGAAGAAAACGAAAAAACGAAAATATTAATGAAAGCAAGAAATAACGAAACGATTACGACAACTTTAAGACTTTAAACTAAAAGTGTGACGTGATTCCAGTGAAATAACAACAGAAAATATTAATAAATATTGAAAGGTTTTTTTTTTATATTAATTTGTGTTAAATCTGTTAAATAAATTGCGTTTTAAATAAACCAGCGAGCGTAACTTACATTCCTTTGCATTAAACACGAATTTTATAGAAAATTAAATTATTTTCATTGAATTTTGTGTAAAAAAAATAAAGAAATTAAAAAAAAAAAAATTCTGTGTGCCTAAAGTTCAAGTACGTTCATTATTTTCTTTTGTTTTTTTTTTTTTGTGAAACAAAGTGTAGAAAAGTAGTGTCGTCTGTTTTTTTGTATTTTATTCTTTTTATTTAATCTAATCATCACATTGTGTAGACCACAACGTCGTTAATTGAGGGGTGGTGTATACGGGTGCATAATACAAAAACAATAACAACAAATACGGTAATTTTATTGAAAAAAATAAAATAAAAAAGAAAGAAACAAAGTACCTATTTACAAGGTGTTGAATGTCTGTGAATTGTGAATTTTTATCAAACTGAACTTTCAACGTATGTAGTTGTAGATACAAATGTTGTTGTAAAATCAACAACTTATATTTTACTGCTATTTATTGCAAATGATTGCGAAACTTTTTATAAACCGTCCAGAAAACAAATAACACAACAAGAACAACAACAAAGGGGATTTAGAAATCAACACATTACAGGGTTGATCACTTTGCCACAGTTGTACTTTTTTTGGTGCCAAATATTCAAACCTTAAAATGGCTATGATACAATATTTGGTTCTTTTATTTGTTGGATAAAACTATATAAGTTTTATTAGTTGGAAATATAGTTGTTTATTGCCTTTTTCAATACAAAATTTTAGTATTTTCCCTAGAAAAATTTGTGTTTAGAAGTATTTTCTTTAGAATATTTTGTATTTATTTGTGTTCGATAGCTTCTTTCTATAGAAAACAGTATGTGTAACAACATTTTCTATAGAAAATTTTGTGTACAACATTTTTTTCTATAGAGAATTTGTGTTTAACAGTTTTTTTTTTTTTATAGAAAATTTGCGTATAACAGTTTTTTCTATAGAAAATTTGTGTATAACAGTTTTTTTAATAGAAAAGTTTGTGTTTTTCGATAGAAAATTTTGTGTATAACAGTTTCGATAACAAATTTAGTTTATAGCAGTTAGTTTTTATCCATACAATATTTGTGATTTACAGTTTATTCTATAGCAAATAATGTGTATAACATTTTTTTTTATAAAAAAATTTTTATATACAGATTTTTCTATAGAAAAATCTGTGAATAGAA
Organism: Calliphora vomitoria; assembly: GCA_942486065.2. Lineage (NCBI taxonomy): Eukaryota > Metazoa > Arthropoda > Insecta > Diptera > Calliphoridae > Calliphora > Calliphora vomitoria. Next base: position 31,637,644 of record OW818029.2, read on the forward strand.
AATTTCGTGTTTTTTCGCTAGAAAATTTTGTGTATAACAGTTTTTTCGATAACAAATTTAGTTTATAACAGTTTTTCCTATTGAAAATTTTATGTTTTATCCATAAAATTTTTGAGATTTACAATTTATTCTATAAAAAATAATGTGTATAACAGTTTTTTCAGTAAAAAATTTTGTGTATAACAGTTTTTCTATAGAAAATAATGTGTATAACAGTTTTTTCAATAAAAAAAGTTTGTGTATAACAGTCTTTTCTATAGAAAATAATGTGTATAACAGTTTTTTCAATAAAAAATGTTGTGTATAACAGTTTTTTCTATAGAAAATAATGTGTATAACAGTTTTATCAATAAAAAATTTTGTGTAAAACAGTTTTTCTATAAAAAATAATGTGTATAACAGTTTTTTCAATAAAAAATTTTGTATATAACAGTTTTTCTATAGAAAATAATGTGTATAACAGTTTTTTAAATAAAAAATTTTGTGTATAACAGTCTTTTCTATAGAAAATAATGTGTATAACAGTTTTTTCAATAAAAAAGTTTGTGTATAACAGTTTTTTCTATAGAAAATAATGTGTATAACAGTTTTTTCAATAAAAAATTTTGTGTAAAACTGTTTTCTATAGAAAATAATGTGTATAACAGTTTTTTCTATAGAAAATAATGTGTATAACAGTTTTGTTTGATAACAGATTTTGTGTATAACAGTTTTTTCAATAGAAAATTTTGTGTATAACAGCAAAATGAAATGTTTGTGTAGAACAGAAATGTAGAAAATGTTGTGCATAACAGTAATTTCTCTAGAAAACTCTTTGTATAACTGTATTTTTCAACAATGAACACAAAACTCTAATATTTTAAAATGTTGGGGAACTGTCCAACAAAGACCACAAAACCCCTTGCTAAAGTTTTTTTTAAGATGGTCCATCGAACCGGAAACACTTACAATTAAATCCCAAAAAGTAAAATTTTTCAATTTCGTTGGTACACAATGAAGCTTTTTCATTTCACAGCCCTGATACAGTGGGTTCTTCAGTATAAAAAGAGAAATTTTGCAAAGTTTAAATGCATGTGTAGTATACGTATCTATGTTTGTATATATGTGTTAATGTGTGGGTTTGTATGAAAGAATGTATAATTAACCCTTATGTTTTATATTGTTCATTATTTGTTTTCATTGTTTTTTGCATTCGCATTGGCATTTTGACATGTATTGTCACATTTAACTGTCATTGTAGTTGCCGCAGCCATTGTTGTGCATGTTTTCTTTTTTTTATTATTATTATTATTATTTATTTCCTAAGTGAGCAACTGTTGAGGTGAAAAAACGTGAAATAAACAATGTTGGTAATTGTGTTCCCTCCCTTGTGCTTTTTTTTTTTGCAAATTCCTTTTCAACGCACATTCGTAAGCATATGATTTTGTGTTTTATACTAAACAAATTGTAAAAATTATTAGTTAAGAAGATTATTTTGTTACTAAAAACCCGAAATAAAACAGTGTTTTTAAATAAAAAAAATAAATTGCCAAAATCCATGCAATTTCATAAAATAGAAAGTGTACTTTTGTTAAACCAAAATCCAGTGAAGTGTAACACGTTGCTTTAATCCAAAAATAAGAAACAAAAAACCTAAAATCACTATTTTAAACCAAATCGTTACTTCAAAACAGGGTGTGTCATTTAAGAAATTAAAAAATAAATAAATTAGTTTACAACAAATAAGAAAAAACGCCACATTTAACCCAACAAAAAAAAAAAAATAAAACAAAGTCTTACATTCCATATTATTTTTTGTTAAATTCCTACTTTTCCCCCTCTTTCTACTACTAATACCAATAACAATAACAAAAACAACAAAACATACTCGTCCAAACACAATACAAAATGAAAGTTAAAGTGGATCCGAAAACAAATATTTCCAAACTTAAAGTACAAGATAAAATAACATCTGCGACCTCGTTAGCGGTTATAAATTCGTCAAAAACGGATTTAGATGAACAGGAAAACGACGAACAACAATTAACAACAACAACAACATTAGGTGATTTAAAACAATCTTCTTCCCTTACTGTCAACAGCAAGACTAGACAAGCACAAGCCGTCGAAGAAGAAGAAGACGAACTAGAAATAGTAGAAACTTTTGACATTTTACCTCATTTATCAACAACGCGCAATAATAATCTTATCGTAAGTATTTTAACTTAAATTCAAAATAAACAAAAACACAAACAAATTAAACCTTCCCTTCTCCAAACCCCTTAAACAATTTCGTTAAATTTTTGTCTTTCTATTCAAGTAATTAGTTTTAATTTATTTATTTTATTTTTTTTTTTGCTTTTTAAAAAAAAGGCGCAAAAAATTATTATACTCATTTGTATTGTTTTGAATTTTTAAATGAAGACAGGCAGCCCTTCTTAAACTGTTTTTGTGGAGAGACATTGTTTTAATACGCCATTAAAAATTAAAAAAAAAAAATAATATAAGATTTCTTGAGAGATGCAAATAAAACAGGGCAACATTTTGTTTGAAAATAAAATGACAGAGAATCCCAAAATGTATTTAAATTTAAATATTTTCCAAATCAAAATTAGGAATTTCATCTTATTTTTATAGATAGCAACATTTGCAATTTATTATTGAGCCTTCTTCTACGCCTATGTTTTACAGCTTTTCCCAAGGAATTCAAAATAATTTAAAATTTTCGGTGATTTGGAATATGGAAAGCAGTAGGCTTTTCAGGGTGAGTGATTTAGTATTTGGTTTATTACTGCATCAGAGCAACGATGCATTGCTGGAATCATTGTCGTACTGGAATCTCCTAACTAGATGTATATTTTCCTTAGCATATGGATATATAAGGAGTGAGATCGTAAAATTCTTAACACACGTTTTTCATTAAAACTTTTAACCCAAGTATTATTTGATTTTTTTTTATCAAGTTACCTTTGTAAAACATGTCAGTTATTATGTTTAATGTCAATTATATTCATTTGTTGTTAATTTGATTAAAATGAGTGACCAGAAAAAAGTACGTACTTGATCCTACAAAAAGTTGGCCAAGCATTCAAAGGTCTGCCGTCAAACTGTTTCCAATGTTATTAAACAGTACCGGGAACTCTTGTCCGTTGATAGAAAACCTGGTTCAGGTAGAAGGAATGGTCCACATTATGTTTCTAAAGCCAAAAAAACTAGAAAGCATTTTCAAAAGAGCTCCCAACACATCCGGTAGGAAAGCAGCCCGGTTAGCTCAGTACTCGGACTATTTGGTACGAAAAGTTAAAGCCAATGCTGGTTCAAAAACATACAAGGCTCAAAAAGTTCCTGACAGGAACGCTGCTAAAAATTTAGAGGCCAAAAACAGAGCCAAAAAATATTCCTGCTGCATAATGGATGAGGAAACGTAGTTCTGGCAGATTTTTTCCAGCTTCCGGGTCAAAATTTTGATGTTGCTGATGCTCGAGGAAATGTTGAATTTTGGTATGGCAAGCAGTTGCGGCAAAAAAGCCAAACATTTGTTACAAGGGGCTCTATAAATACCGAAATTTACATCAAGGAAAGTTTACAAAAAAGGATGCTTCCATTCATAAGACTTCTTAGTGTGTCCACTTATTTTTGGCCTGATTTGTCACCCTGTCACTATGGTAAGCAAGGTCTTGAGTGGTAAATGAACAATAATGTGGTATTTGTACCAAGAGAGGCAAATTCTCCAAACTGCCTGGAGCTAAGGCCAGTGGAGAGATATTGGGCTCTAGTTAAAATATAATTGAAGAGCACAAAAAAGGTGTCGAAAAGTGTGGTAGATTTTAAACGGAAATGGACAACCTATTCATACAAAGTGACAGAAATCACTATAAAAACCATAATGGAAGGGTTTCCGAAAAAGGTTCAAAATTTCATCACTAGTGATTAGAACTATAAAAATATTTATTTTTTGTAAATTGTAATAATAATTTCAATCAATTAAAAAAAAATCAAAACTGTAAGTTTAGTGGTTTCATTTTGATTAACGTATATGTATGTTAAGAATTTTTCGATCTCAGTCCTTAGGACTTATAATAACCGAAATAAATGCAAACGAATTTAGATTTTCGAGCTTCTAAGTTTTGCATTCATATATAAATTTATCATTACATTCGTAATAAGTGCGGACAAGGATCCTGGTCAAAAAGTAAAATTAAAATTTTATGGTTTTTGGATTGAATAAGTGAATCCCCAAAATAATAAAAACTAACACATTCGAAAAGTTTTCGCTTGTATAAAAATTAGGCCCCCTGGCGTTTTTTAGAACCCTATTTAGAATAACAAGACTAAGTTCTAATTCGCAGTAAAACATAAATATACAATTTAAACAGATATGGCAAATTACACATTTGCCTTGAAAACCCTGTTGAAATTAAAGAAAGGCATTTCATATTGCTTTTAACTTCTAAATAATCTGTCATTGGTGTTGTTTCAAATCCATATATATGCTACTTACACAATATAATTTTAACTCATTATTTTTAAACGGGGATATCATTTGAGGCAAGTACTTTGACATCACTAAAATAACTAGTTACATGTAATGACTCAATGAATGTAAGAACTTATCTGGTTTGATATTACAGTGCGATATGGCAACAAATCAGGTGACGGCTGGTTTTTTACTTTGAAAAAGATAAATTGAACTTTACGGCGACGTGAAAAATATTTTAAACTTTATAAAAGTTATATGTATTTATCATATTTATTAGTCTTTAATTTTGTTTAAAACACAGCAGAATTGTAATTTTTTATAACATTTTACAGCTTATTTTGTAAAATATTTGGTCAATTCACAAGGTCTCTTATCAGTCATATTGTCATAATGTCCTAATATATTTTAGGACATTTTTTGCTTAAAAAGCAATAAAAACCAGTGTGAAATATTAAGGTCTCTTAGACCTTGTGAATTGATGCTGGTCAATTAAAATTTTGGCGCCAATTTGTAAAAACATTAATTTTTTCACTACCCTGTATTTACAATAAAATAGTACGTGTGTTTGCAATTAAAGTAATTTATTCTTCTATACATTTGAAACTACTTACATACAATATATTTTTAAGAATTTAATTAAAAACAATTGAAGTCTGAATTATTTTTTCCTATTAAACACTGTACTACTTATTACAAAGAAAATAAATTTATTATTTTAAATACATCTACTGAAAACTTGTTTTTCAAATTTCTTAACGACCTCCTTGTTATAACTTTCTATAGCACTCCCTTGACGTTACTCCCCTTTAGCCTTAACTAAGAAATTAATTTTTAATGTCTTGTTATAATTAACAAAAAAAAAAGACATTTTTTTTCCTGGTATTTGTTTTATTAATTATTTTATTTCCATTTTTATTGTTGTTGTTTTTTTTTCTTTCTGCAATTTTTTTTTTCTACGTTTTTATCTATGGAATTTCAATTTACACTTTCATATAAATTTTTTACTAGTTTGTGTTTTCCTCCTCTGTTACTCTGTCGCCCTCTCTGTGGCCATTGTTTACAAAGTATCTTGTATCTCCTTTTTTTATTTCGTATTTTTTTTTTCATTATCATTTTCATCGTGTTTGTTTTGTTGTGGTTTTTATTGCAGTTTTATTATGTGTTGGGTTGTGTGTTAGTGTTTTTTTGTTGTTTCTTTTATGTTTATATTTCTCCAATTGGAATTTGTTAACATAACAACACAGCAATTTATTGTTGTAAAATTGTCTTCTTCTATCATGTGTTTGATTTGACGTTTGTTTGGTGTAAAAAGAGAATATGGGGAAGTATAAAACAGAGAGTAAATATTAAGTTTATATCATGCTATAAGTTTTTCTTTGCTCTTTGTGCTTTAAATGTGCATTTTAATAACGTGTATTTAAGGATTTCCGTTTTGTCTAAAGTCACATGTTTGTAAATTCAACTCACATCCGTGTGGAAGGTTATAACTGTTACATTAACAATTCGTAGGTAGCAAAACTTATGGATTTTCTATTAACCTATTGCAAATGTTGTGAAATCTTTTGAGTTTATAGAAAATATACTTTTTTTTTTAAAATACAACTCCATTTTTTAAATATTCAATGCTTTACCTATTAGATGGCAAATTTATTAAAGAATAAGTAAATACATATAACGTGTATTGATTCGTCTGTACTCTTTAAATTTTAAGTCCATTTCAAGAAATGACGAAATTGTCCGCAATTTGTTGTTTAAAGCCAAATAAAGATACAATTATCATTCTGAGAAAAAAATTACTAAATTTAAAAGCTTCAGATACAATTATTTAAAATACAATCAAAAATCGAAACAATAGAACCTTTGACATAGGAATTTGGGATTCTAAAAGAAAATTTCTATAGAAAAGTTAGTGTCAACTAAACTTTTTCTATAGAAAAGTTTGTGTCAACTAAACTTTTTCTATAGAAAAGTTTGTGTCAACTAAACTTTTTCTATAGAAAAGTTTGTGTCAACTAAACTTTTTCTATAGAAAAGTTTGTGTCAACTAAACTTTTTCTATAGAAAAGTTTGTGTCAACTAAACTTTTTCTATAGAAAAGTTTGTGTCAACTAAACTTTTTCTATAGAAAAGTTTGTGTCAACTAAACTTTTTCTATAGAAAAGTTTGTGTCAACTAAACTTTTTCTATAGAAAAGTTTGTGTCAACTAAACTTTTTCTATAGAAAAGTTTGTGTCTATAGAAAAGTTTGTGTCAACTAAACTTTTTCTATAGAAAAGTTTGTGTCAACTAAACTTTTTCTATAGAAAAGTTTGTGTCAACTAAACTTTTTCTATAGAAAAGTTTGTGTCAACTAAACTTTTTCTATAGAAAAGTTTGTGTCAACTAAACTTTTTCTATAGAAAAGTTTGTGTCAACTAAACTTTTTCTATAGAAAAGTTTGTGTCAACTAAACTTTTTCTATAGAAAAGTTTGTGTCAACTAAACTTTTTCTATAGAAAAGTTTGTGTCAACTAAACTTTTTCTATAGAAAAGTTTGTGTCAACTAAACTTTTTCTATAGAAAAGTTTGTGTCAACTAAACTTTTTCTATAGAAAAGTTTGTGTCAACTAAACTTTTTCTATAGAAAAGTTTGTGTCAACTAAACTTTTTCTATAGAAAAGTTTGTGTCAACTAAACTTTTTCTATAGAAAAGTTTGTGTCAACTAAACTTTTTCTATAGAAAAGTTTGTGTCAACTAAACTTTTTCTATAGAAAAGTTTGTGTCAACTAAACTTTTTCTATAGAAAAGTTTGTGTCAACTAAACTTTTTCTATAGAAAAGTTTGTGTCAACTAAACTTTTTCTATAGAAAAGTTTGTGTCAACTAAACTTTTTCTATAGAAAAGTTTGTGTCAACTAAACTTTTTCTATAGAAAAGTTTGTGTCAACTAAACTTTTTCTATAGAAAAGTTTGTGTCAACTAAACTTTTTCTATAGAAAAGTTTGTGTCAACTAAACTTTTTCTATAGAAAAGTTTGTGTCAACTAAACTTTTTCTATAGAAAAGTTTGTGTCAACTAAACTTTTTCTATAGAAAAGTTTGTGTCAACTAAACTTTTTCTATAGAAAAGTTAGTGTCAACTAAACTTTTTCTATAGAAAAGTTAGTGTCAACTAAACTTTTTCTATAGAAAAGTTAGTGTCAACTATACTTTTTCTATAGAAAAGTTAGTGTCAACTATACTTTTTCTATAGAAAAGTTAGTGTCAACTGAACTTTTTCTATAGAAAAGTTAGTGTCAACTGAACTTAATTTGGTAGGTCATGAACCATTGGAGATGTGTTTTCAACGTTTTTCAATCGGTTATTTAATTGGTTTCAATGATCTTTAAATGAATGCCATTTTTCTTATTTATATACCTACCGAAATTTGTTAAAATAGCAATCAATTTCCAGTACAAAATGTAATTATTAAAAAAAAAATTTAAAATTTTTATTTATATTTTGAAGATTTCATTGATTTATTGGAAATTATTCTAAGAATTCTAAATTTAAAGGAAAATCCAAAAGATTTTATTTGTTGGTTGTCAAGAAGACAATTTAATATTTATAATTATGATGTATTCCATCTGTTACTGAACGCATTTTGTCTGACAATAATAATTTTTCAATTGGTTTTTTTAATTAACCCTACAATAGGCAAATATACTAAAATGACCTTTAGATATAATTTTAAATGTTTTCTTCAAATTATATTTTCATTAACAAATTTAATTAAACAAGAAATCTAAATAATTTATTATATACTAAGTACAATTTTGACCTTGTATTATATATAACACACGCAAGACCCTTTCAACTTTGTAGGGTTAATGACTTTCCTCACCCTTCTTTATTGTTTGAATTACCAAATAGTTTTACTTTCTTTTGAGATTGGTAATAAATTCATTTCAAGCACAAATTATGTACAATTTCCTTTTCATTTTCATTTTAAAATAAATTCCCAGAAAAACGGCGGCAAAAGCACGCTAGTTTTTTTTTTTTTTTTTTTTTGACAATACGCCCAAAAATTCTGGTAAAGTGTGTAGGGGAATTTTCATGGAAAACAAAAAAAAAGGACATAAAAAACTAGAAAAATTATAACAAATAGTAAAAACCCAATGACGTCAACTTAAAGTAATAAAGAACATACATATTAAAATAAGTTATTCTACGAGTATTTTCATTTACTTTTTATAACTTAATATATATAAATAAAAGTTTATAAAAAAATATATTTAAATTATAAAAAAAAATGTATGACGAAATATAAACTGGTTTTAAATTTAGAGCGAGTGTGAAATAAACAAAAAAAAAAAAAGAAACAAAAATATTTGTTGTTTTAATTCATTGTTTTTTGTTTGTTTTCAATGAATACGCTGCATATTAAATCATTTAATACATATTTAAAAAACACAATAACATGTCTGAACATGACCGAAATATGCAAAATAACGCAGACAATAAAAAAGGAGAAGAAACTGTAAACACCCGAAATAAAGTGAAAACAAAATATTTATATTCCAATTATCTATCTATTTTTAACACCACGGCGCAATAGTGGCACTGTCTAGCAACAACAATCAATGTGTTTGTCACAGTGAGTGTCAGTAGTATGTGGACAGATAGATGTTAAGTGATGTGCGCAGTATTAAAAGGTTTTTTCTTAAATGTTTGAAAAATCGACCTTTTCAAAAAAAAAAAAAAAATAGGCCACTATTGCTCAGTTTTAAAGAATAATATGACAAAAATTGTAAATTATTAACAATTTCACTGGTAGGGTTAAAGGTCAATTTATTTAATAAACAATAAGGTATAAATAAGTATTTATCCAAAAATGTTAGAAAAATATTTGAAGATGTTTATAATTAATATTCAAATAGTAATAATGGATGTTAACCTCTTAATGCCATTGTACAAAAATGACCGGAAAAGAAAGTTTGATCAGTATATGTATGTATATGTCAAGCTGAAATTACCGTTATAATTCAAATACCGTTACCGAATTAGCAGTTACCTTTCAACCGTTTCGAATTGTTAGCCATCCTTGTTTTTTTAATACTTTTATAAGTTTTGTTTATAAGTCACAGCAAATAACGTTACCGAAATGAAAGAAAAAACCGTTACTGAATTAATCCATATTTCCGTTTCTTATAACTGATTCAACCTTAATCATATTGGATACAGATACATACAGTCAAATGCTATTTAATCATCCTACAGACGATATATTTTTGAAGGAAACAAGTCCAGAAGCTATTTCCTCCCGCAAATCTGGGAGCTGTAAAAGCAGTTTTTTAATCGAACACATTGTTGGAAGCATTGGCCTCATCGGCCTGCAGACGATTGTATAAAAAGAATGCATTTGTAAAGACCATCCCCACAAAAAAATTGAACAACCTAATTATAATATTGCGCGTTTTAGCTCAAATATGATATCGACCCTGATATTCACCCATGCGATCATTGTATTCTCGAATAATTTGATGGCAGTTGATTTCGATGAATTTCTTCTGATTGTTCTTCGCCAGGATTGGTTCTTCTGAATCGGGAAGACATATTTGTTATCCTTCCACGATACAGTATTCACATCGACTATTTTGAGGTCATGTATTCTACGCAAAATCATCTCTTCTCTTGGTTCATTTCACAGTTTACACAAAAGCAAATCATGATCAACAAGAAATATGACAAAACAAAATTAGTACCTCTCATTGTGCCCAAACCATAAATTCCTCTGTGCTGTCTACAGAATTCTACAAAATCGATGAACTCGATAAATTGATCATCAGACATTTGCCCCAAATTGATATTTTTCGTATAAGGACGTTTAATAATATTCATCTTTAACACAATAGTAAAAAAAAAGGAAAAATAATAGAACCATGAGCAAACATTAGAGTTTTATGAACAAAAGGTGAAAACTACAATGTACGCAAACCGGCAAGGCCGCCTTGAGGAGGCCTTCGCTATTTCGTTTTTAAATCAAACTTTTTATTTTTTCACTTCAAATACATTTTAAAACTTCAATATAAAATGTTATCTACTTACCGTAAAATGTTGATGTCGATCATTTTATTCTAAATGTTGTTTTTAATAGTTAAATTTGCGAAATAATTGTCGATGCTAATTTGATGACTTTTTGCACTTGATTGATCATAGCTCACAAACGACTTGTCAGAATATATTGGAAGGTATAAAGAAAATGTAAAAAAGTGGTGTCTAAAGACACTATTTTGAAACGAAAAAATGTTTAATACAGCACTGGGGCCCAAAAATCGAAGACCGCCTTGAGGTGGTAATTGAAAAATTTATTGAAAAATATTTTTTTTTTTTATGAAAACATAAGCAAACTTTAAAAACTTTTTTTATGGTATTTATGACCTAATAAACTCAGAACTGCCATAAGAAACTAATTTGCAAATTAAGTTTAGCAACCAGGTGCAAAAAGGTGAAGAGTGCCTCAGGGCATTGTTGCCGATTTAGGTGTAAAAACAATAAGATGTAAAAAGTAATTTTGATACGATTTTATTGAAAACTAATGAAAAATATACAAAAAGTAAGAAAATATGTTTTTCTTTCTATAACGATACTCATAAAAACATTTTTTGTCATTTGGGAAGCATAAATGAAATCAAATTTGTGTTTCCGACTTTTTGCACAGTTTGCACCATCTTTTTTGCCTAACCAGATTGGAAAGTGGTCGATATTGTCATAACGGATGTCATTAACTGAATGTTTTGCTTTTTCGCCAACTTTTGAACTTCCTGGCTGTGGATCTTCTTGTGGAGTACCAACTGATCATGAGTCTGCGCTATCTATCTGCCATTCCTATAATTTTTTTATAACAAAAATATAACAAAACATTAAAAAACTATACAATATAACACGCCCATAAATTTAGCCGCAACAGTGCCCTGAGGCACTCCTTAGTTTTTGCGTTTTTGTTAATAGTTTAACATTTACAAATTCATAGACTGAAAGATGAATATCTTACCTTTTGTAAAAAAAAAATTTCGAATAGATCCGGGCGATTAAAAGTTAGTAATACTTTGATTTAAAAAAAATTCACACACAAAATTTCACGTGCTAGAATTATGACATCACTCGCAAAACAGCTGACAGAACAAAAATTAAAAGTCAGAATGCATTTCAACCTTCGAGGGAAATGTTAACAAATCTGTAACTAAAGTCACCGTTAAATTAAAAAAAACAATTAAGAGAGCTGTGCCGAATCTTATATGCCCTTCACCAAATTATACTTAAAAATAAAAATTTTTAGGTAAACAAAGTTTATTTTTTTTTCCAAAGTTGTTTTTTTCATTTTTTGGAAAATTTTTTTCGAATTGTTTTTTTAAACTTTTTTTTTAAATTTAAAATTTTTTTTTTTTAATATTTAGCAAAAAAAACTTTTGGTGAAAAAAAAAAAATTCGGGTTAAAAATTTTTTACGATTTTAACCCATTGTAATACCATAGTAAGTTGGTATTATATACGACGTTGCAAAAGTCTTTGAAATATCCATCATTAGATAATCATATTGTCTATATTAATGTCTTAGTAATCCAGATATAGATAAAAAATAGGTAAAAAATGGAGGTTGTCCTGGTTTTTTCCTTATATCTCAGCCAATTGCGCACAGATTTTGTCGATTTAAAATAGCAACCGAGCCGGAAGAATTCCGGAGATATTGATGTATAAATCGTGTATGTAAGTTGTTTGGGGGCTTCGGAAAGTTGATTTCAACAGACAGACAGACGAACATGGCTTAATCGACTCCGCTATCTATAAGGATTCAGAATATATATACTTTTGAGTTACTACTTTATAGTTAAACTTTTAAGTTAATTAATTACTTTTTGGTTAAATTTACACATAAAAATGGAATTGAGAAGATATGTACCAGTGAACACAAAATGTAGGAAACATTTTTAGCCGGAAACAGTTAAAGAAATAATATCGTTTCGAATCGCTAGCCAACCTTGATATTTTCGCATCTCTCGAAATTTGAAAACAGTTTATAACTGTTTAATTTATATCAAATTACATTATAAGATATACAAAACTAATCTTAAGATACATACAATAATGACTGGAATAAATAAGGCTTCTTAAGCAAATAAAAAATAATTAAAAAAAGAAACACAATTGATTTATCTTTGTGTTTAATACACGTGTCATTTAATTAACCCGCTGTGTCAATTCCTTTAACAGATTTTACCTTCACATCTAGAACTTAAACTACTGATGTCATACAAACACAGATACTTATACACAATCACATACATAAATTGTATGTTTAATAAACAATAACAACAAATGCAGCAATAGCAACAACAACAAAACATAACAATGTCAAGGTCATTTTGGATACACACACAACTCCAGCAAAATATTTCATGAACAAAACCATTAAAAACATAAACGACACGACAAAATGTTAAATAAACAAACTACATACAAACTTAACAAAATTAACAACAATCTTTCAATATTATTATAATACGAGAAGTACAATAACAACAACAAAAAGTGTCAATACTGAAAATAAAATGTGGCAAGCAGGCAGATTTCATTTAAATACAAGTAATAAATAATTTATGTAGATGACAAGTGACAAAAGTCACGATTACATGACAAAAATGCATAGAAAATTTTTTTTAGCAACATTTCATATATAGAAGTGACATTAGAACAAAAAAAAATAAAAATTAGAGATAAACGATTGTAATAAACACTACTTTTAAAAATATGAAACAAAATGTGTTAATTAGATGCCTAAATCTTAAACTAAAAGAGTGTCTAGCTTAAAAAATTTGCACAAATATAGAAGGAGGTTTAGTTATCAATAAAAAATTTAAAAATGTGGTTTTTGAGATATAGGCCTTTAAACTTTATAACTCAATAATTGATCTTAAAACTTTTGAAAGAAATGAGATTTATTCTTAAAATTTTAAAGGACATATCTTTATCTTTCGAATAAAATCAAATTCAATGTTGTACATTGTATGGTTTGAAAGTTATTTGAAGTTATGTGTTTCTTTTTGACCGGATAAACACTTGCGATACATAATAACTATGATAAATTGCTTTAAAATCGGAAATGAGAAAGTACCGAAAAGTACTGTTTATTGAATTTCAGAAAAAGTCTTTGAAGTCGTATGATATTTGAATAAGTTAAAACATCTTAAAAGTTTTTTTTTAACGTTTTATTAATTATTGAATCAGCCTTTTATAGTCCTAAGAATAAGTATGTATTTAAATCTTATAACTAATATTAAAACTAGTTGCTCTCCAACAAGAGAGCCTTAATTTTTAACTGGCAGTCATCTTAGCGGGGTGGTAGATTTGCTCTACGGAGCCTGGATCGGGTTTGGATCTGCACAAGTAGTCTTGCAAGCGCATTGGGATGGTTTTGCAGCTTAACAATATATTTCTCATGAACTTTTTTGAACTCTTCCTTTACCAATGTCACTTCTAAGTCCCTGTGGATGTTTTCATTTCATATATCGGGTTTGGATCTGCACAAGTAGTCTTGCAAGCGCATTGGGATGGTTTTGCAGCTTAACAATATATTTCTCACGAACTTTCTTGAACTCTTCCTTTACCAATGTCACTTCTAAGTCCCTGTGGATGTTTTCATTTCTTATATACCATGGTGCTTCCGTCATGGTCCTAAGAATTTTACATAACTGACACCCATCTTAGAGGGGTGGTAGATCTGCTCTACGGAGCCTGGATCGGGTTTGGATCTGCACAAGTTGTCTTGCAAGCGTGTTGGGATGGTTTTGCAGCTTAACAATATATTTCTCATGAACTTTCTTGAACTCTTCCTTTACCAATGTCACTTCTAAGTCCCTGTGGATGTTTTCATTTCTTATATACCATAGTGCTCCCGTCGTGGTCCTAAGAATTTTTGATTGGGCCCTCTGTATAAGATCAATACTGGTGTTGCTAGCCATTCCCCATAATTGAATTCCATATGTCCAAATTGGTTTTAAAACGGTCTTATACAGGATGACTTTATATTCAAGGCTTAATTTTGATTGATCACTGATTAACCAATGAAAGCTAGAGGCTTTTAGCTTCATGTGAAGTCTTTTGGTTTCTATGTGACAACGCCAAGTAAGCCGTGACATAATCAGACTGCGGTATTTTAACGCTGTTGAGTGTGACAGGTGGACAATTTCCTCTCCTTAGAGCGAACGGTTACATGTTTACTTTTCAGCTCATTCACCTTTATTCGCCAGTTTTTCAACCATGTCTCCACACATACGAGACAATTTTGTAGTTGACTTGATGCTATAAGTGGGTTTTCGTGTGAACTAATAATGGCGCTATCATCCGCAAATGTAGAAATTGTTAATTTATCGCACGTAGGCAAGTCGGAGGTGTAAATCAAATATAACATAGGTCCTAGTACACTTCCCTGTGGAACGCCAGCTCTAATTTTGTATTCTCTCGTCACATAATCATTAAACTTAACTCTGAAAAGTCTATTCGATAGATAAGACTCCAGCAATTTATGAGTACATAGTGGTAGTAAACATAGATAAATACACATAGATCGGAAACTCACATGTCAAAGACCTAACTCAGTTGTCAAAAACCTAAGTGCTGAGAATGTGTTAGTAGAAAAAACCATGTGAAAAAAAACAAAAACAACACTCGTATGTGTGATTGTTTTGAGTAATTTTTTTCTAGTTTCCGCTCTATGGTAGTAAACATTTGATTTTATGTACTAGACCTTTATGCCATACCTTGTCAAAAGCTTGAGCAACATCTAAAAAGACTGCTGAACAATATTTCTTTAATTCAAAAGATTTTCTAATCTCTCCACGATTGACTTGTTCAATGGTGCCATGATGTTCACGGAAACCAAATTGGTGTACTGGAATAATATTTCCATCATTCCTGGAATATTTTCTCGAATAGCTTCGACAAACAAGGGAGTAGGCTAATAGGTCTATAAGAAGATGGCAGGGTTAAATCTTTACCCGGTTTCGGTATCATTATTATTTGTGAAATTTTCCAATTTTTTGCACAAATTCCAAGTTTTATGATCGCATTAAACAATATATAAATCACAATTATTGCCACATTTGGTAGGTTCTTAATCAATGATAGAGTTATTAAATCATATCCCGGTAATTTTTTCAAGTTCAATTTATTTTTAATTACTCTATTTACATCCTCAAGACCAATATCGAATTGGGCTGCATTAGCCATTGTTGAAACCGGCAATTCTTCGAGCTCGAACTCATTTGCCGTGGAATTAGGTTAAAATACTTCACTTAAATGTTCAGCAAATCTGTGGCTGAAGTGCTATAGAACTTCGTGCCCAGGTTCGGTCAGCTTTTCTTAAAGCGCTTTGTGCCTCTACCGGTGGCTTAATGTTCCTCGTTGAAAGTTTTTTTTATAATTATAATGTATTAATTCAACATACCACTTTTATTACAATATTGTTACGTTTTTACCTTTTAAAAACGTGGGTTTATTTCCTTTAAATAAACCGGATACTTTTGATTGCAAATAAAAGCAGTTTTAGTAGTTTAAAATTGTAACAACTCTTTATTTATTTAGAATGTACAAAACAACAGAATTAAATTGTCACTCAGTGTCTTTATACACGTTTATCAATTCGCAGAAATGCATAGAAACTTTATAATGTACAAACACACATGTACACGACAATTGATGTTAACTCTAACAGCGACAATGATCAACTCCACTCACGACTGCCACCTCTGCCACTATTTATACACGCGCCATCTATCGGGAATCTTCTACAATGCTCTTAACGGACATACTAGTACATTCGAATTCCAGAGCCTTCGATGTCATTGCCAGCAGCCCAAACATTTAGTGTTGCCATACTTACAAAATCGTCATTGCACATTCGTAACAATATAGTAGATATATTTCAAGTTTCCATATCGTAACAGTAGTTTCAAAATTATTATATTTATATTCAAATTGTTTCCACTGTAAGCATAAATCTGTATTGCTTCTTGTAGGGGGTCTTCAAAGAAGACATTGATAAATAAATTTAAAAATAATATTGGACAATAAATAATCACAAATCAAATCCACCCACATACAAATCGAAAAAATAATCGCAAATATACGATTAAAATAAATTATTATTATAGCTAGCAAATTTTAATTACAGCACACAGATGACTGCATGTATCTGCATTTTTACACTTTCAAACACACAAACTGCTATAAATATTCATAATTACATACATACATGCATACATACAATATAATATTTCATTTCATTATATTTTATTAAGAATTATTAAATACAGAAAAATAAATTTTGTTGTTGACGCCAAGTTGAATGACTCTTTCATGCTGGCTGGCTGCACACAATCTTTCATGTCATCTAACACTCGGACAAATACGACAAAATTTAAGAATAATAATTTGTTTGTAGTGCCTGCCTCTGCCTGCCTTTAATTAGCATGTTTTGATTGGAGCTGGAGAGAAAAATAACACCTACTTTCTGTCTTTAGACCCCATAAATCCATTGGACAACTGTTTTGCACGCTAAATAGCTGTTTTACTACTTGTATCATAAAACATTTTTGGGCATTTAGTGTTTTTTTTTCTTAGTTTTTGTTTGCATTAAATTTAAAGTAATATGATTGCTATAATGACATCATTTCCATAGTATTATGGCATTGTAGTGTTTTGTTTTTTTTTTTTAAGCAAATAGCAGATTTGTGGTTGTAGTTCAGGTAGTTAAATGTTTTTTTTGTTTTGTTTTGATAACGCGCAAATATTTTAAATAGATTTTATTGTTTTTTTTTTTTTTAAGATACAGTTTGTGCCAAAAATCTGTGAACTTTGTTCAAATCTAAGTGGTATTTGTTTGGGTAAGATGGAAAAATGTTAAGTTACTCTTGTGTTGTATGATGTTCCAAACAATTTTGGCTACCGTTAATGGTACAATAGCCTCTTTGTTCGACCTTTATGGTAACCAATTTATATAAAATACCTTTGCCGATATCTTTTAAACCGTTGGCTTAGTGTAGAAACATGCTAAGTCAGTTTTCGAAAGTTTTACAGTATTTATTTTCATCGTTTTAACTCTGTTATTGAATCTAAAGCAACGTTTTTGATACGAAGTTGATAATAAATTTTAAAATTATCCAATTTAACAATGAAAAAAATTATAACATTTTTATTATATATGTACAGGGTTTTCCAACAAGAGGTGTTATTTTGGTATTCAAAGAAAAATGGAAATTTTTGAGATAAATGATCGTATGTTTATTTCATAATAAAGAGGAAGGTCTGCCGTTAATAATGAAAAACAACATCAGCCAAATGGCCACCACGACCACGCTTACAGAACCCTATCCTTTTCTTGAAATTTTCCATAACCAAATCGCAAAGTGGCTGCCCTATGTCCTCTATAGCCTCACGAATTCTATCTTTGAGGTCTTGAATTGACGCTGGGCTGTTGTCCTATACCTTATCTTTCACGTGGCCCCAAAAGAAGAAGTTGCAAGGTGTTAAATCACAAGATCTCGGTGACCAATTGTGATCACCTCTTCGAGAGATAACACGGTCCGGAAACTTGTCCCGTAAAAAAGCAATGGTTTCGTTACTTGTGTGACACGTAGCGCCGTCTTGTTGAAAGTAAACGTTGTCCAGATCAATATCATCAAACTCCGACCATAAGATACGGTGTAATGACGTTTGTGGAATGACCAATTCCAAAGAACAACGAGAAATGGACAAACCTGGGTTTTCTTCAACACTTTGGGCTACAGCAGTAATATTCTCAGTTGTTCTTGAGCGACGTGCACGGGTTTTATTCTTCACATCACTAACTTGTCCCAATAGCCAGAATATTTCCACCAATTTCTATATTGCTTTAGTTTTGCGAACAGTGACTGCAAGATTTTCACAATTTTTGTAGTGATTTTTAATAATTTCAATGCGTTGTTGAAGCGTGTATTTTAGTAATGGCGTAGTTTCTACTTGTCAAATGTCAAAGAATAAAAGCTTCAAAAGTGACAGCTACCGAATGCCGGGTTATTCAAAATAACACCTCTTGTTGGAAAACCCTATATATAAATCCAATACTCTCCATCTTAGATTTCCATTAAAATGAGTTTTTATCAAAATATTGGGTGTATGGCTTAAAATTTGTACAATATAAATTTATTCAAAGTACAATGCACTCGCGGTAATGTGAACACCGTCTAACGTGAACACCGCCTAACGTGAACAAGCTTTTGTTTACATTGACTACTCTGTAACGTGAACAAACTCAGATAGCTCTATAACGTGAACAATTTTTCCCCTGCATTTGTTTTCTAAGCATGTACACAACACTGAAATACATACATTAAATTCGATTTTGAAAGTTTAGGGAATCTCCTTATATTAAAAATGTGTTTGTATCCTCTAAATTCATATTTTTGTATGGTAACGAATGAGTAATTGTATTTCAATGATCTCGTTTTGTTTTGTAATGCATTTTAATCAATAATTTTTGTTCTATATTTTAATAATAAAAATAATAATAAAATAATTTCACGTTCAAGCTTCTAAAACACAGGCTTATATTATAAAATTTTATATTTTTTCCATGAAATTCAGCAATCGCTAACGTGAACAATTTCACTAACATGAACTCTCTTGGTTCACGTTACCGCGAGTGCACTGTATTGGCCATTGTTTTGCAATGACCTTTTCCCATCTATCTTTCAACTTATGAAACTGCTCATCTTTTGAGGCCAGCAACGAATGAAGTCAATTTCGGATACTCTGTTCTGAAGCGAAGCGTATCCCAGAGAGAGAGAGAGAGTTCTGCATCGATCGAAAGAAATAGTAGTGGGACGTGGCAAGGTGTGGACTATAAAGCGGTTGTGGCAAAACTTCCCAACTACTTCTTTCTAAATACTTTTTAACAGTTATTGCTACATGTGGCCGAGTGTTGTCATGATGGAATGTTACGGTTTCATGCCCTACCGCAAATTCTGGGCGTTTTTCAGCAAATGCTCGCTTCAAACGAATCAGTTGCGTTCAGTGCAAGTGCCATGTAATGGTCTGGCCAGATTTTAGACCCTTTTGGTTCCACCACATACAGATAATTACCTTAGCGCCATGGATACTTGGCTTTGGTGTCGATTCGGCTGGTTGGTCGGGCTTTACATACGATCTCTTACACTTCGGGTAATCGAAATGGATCCATTTTTTTATCGCCGGTAATGAATCGGTGCAACAATGATTTTCTTTTCGGACATGCAAAATCGTCTTAAAATTTCGCCTTCAATTCGTATGGTACCCAATTGTCCTGCTTTTGTATAAATCCTGCTGCTCGCAAATGTTTTTAAATTGCTGCCTGAGTAGCTCCCATTGTGTTTGCAAGCTCTTGTTGACTTTGACAACAGTCTTATAGTGTTTTCACACCTAAAGTTAAAACCTGGTTTTAACGTTAAAACCATAATTAGCTGATTTTGCGTTCACTCCATAAGTTTTCATAAATCTGGTTTTAACATTTATTGGTCAAACTCTATTTTTTCCTCCCACATTTCAATAAAACCTTTTCGTTGTGTTCTGTTCAAAAGCTTATTTTTCTCTTGTATTTTTTTTTGATGTTGCTGTTGCGTTCGTTATTTAATTTTTTTAAGTTTTACACTTTTTTTGTAATTTAAAGTTAGTTGGCGGAGTAAAGACTCTCAAATTGCCAGGTTATCCCACGTCGATTCAAGTTGGTCCCTAGTCGACCTATATCTTCATATAGGAAGCTGGAACGCTTAAACCTTGTTTTAAAAATCAGGAGTGTTAATGGTACTCCACCAGTTGATACGTTGAGTTTTTAATGGTACTCCACCAGTATACGATTTGAGTTTTGAATGGTACTCCACCAGTATCGATGTTGAGTTTTAAATGGTCTCCACCAGTGTTCACATAAAATTAAAAGACACGCGGTTGGTGCAAACAACGTAGAACAGGAACCGTTATACGAAGCCTTACATCACACACATGCCAGAGTGAGATGCAAAATTGTCGAAGGCAAAAAAACAAAAACGGGCCTGATTGCACTTAAGAGATAATTACAATGACGCGCGAGTTGTTAATCAACCCAGACTTACTTTGCGACTGAGTTTTACACTTTGACTACTGCTTTCTTCGTTTCTATATTTGTTTTGTTTTCTTTTATCAGCTGTTTTCAACATTTTCATGTTGGTAGCACTGTATTTAGTACATAGTTGTATTTCATAAAACCAATTCAAAAAAGGTTTTAAGATGGTTTTATCATAATAATTTTGTATGGTAAAACCAGGTTTTAATAATGGTTTTAACGATAAAACCAACTTTTGGATTAAAACCACTCAGTGTGAAAACACTATTATTGGTGTAATGCCTCCAATTCTTGGCTGGCCTGAATGATCTTTGTCTTCAGTGTCAAAATTGTCACTTCTGAACTACACAAACCATCCCACACACGTTGAAACCGTTGTTACAGCTGTATATTTTTTCAACTTAAAGGAGTAAAGCAAAACTTGCCAGCCACATCTCTTCTTCTATAATTTCCAACCTCCAAAATATAACAACGTTGACATAACGTTATAAACTGTCACATTTCATTTTATAAGTCCTTTTTTTTAATCTTTTAAGTATATAGCAGGAATTAATAAACTGACCAAAAATTTTTCTTAATTTCTTAAAAACAACTAAAGTTCAATAATCCAGAAAAACAAAAAACCCATAAGGATGAAAGTTTTCCACGAACTGCGTGCGGTTGTGCGTATCGAATAAGGTTTCGCAAAATAAATATACATAAATTCCAAAGAATTTTATTGCAAACAAAATCACTGGCACACAGCAGAAAAATGAAAAAAACAAAAAACATAAGCTGTGAAATTCCACAAAATATGTATGATTATAGTCGTAATGGGTACACTTCCACAATCGGAAAAGGCTTGATAACTTTGAAAAGCTAAAAGGCCTGTGTTGTGTATAGGCATGTGGAATGTTGGTTGTGTAAGCGATAAAGCCACTCCTACCACACAACACAACTACTAAAATGTAAAACTACTTAGTATCAAAATAAAAACAAATCTCTTAAACCAAAAAATGTACTCTTTTGAGTAAATTGTTTAAATAAATTTACTAATTAAACGATAAACTTTTAAAAGCTCTTTTACTCATACAACAAATTGAGCCATTTTATTGTGTTTCTTAGAGAGTTTAGTATATGGCTCCCTACAATCACTCCACTTCATTGATGTTTGTTTTCAAATAAACACTTGTTTGTTGTTTATCCGCTTCACTTAGAGGTAACTGGTCCCTAGTGGGGACGAAAACAAACTACAACTGCCAACCACATCACCTCCCCCATGCTTAACAGGGCTTAAATATTGTTATTGTTTAACCAATTCTTGGTAAAATGCGTATGAGTCATCATCGTCATCACCAGCCATCATAAAGCTGTTGTTGTTGTTTTTGCTGCTGCTTTAGCTTTTGGCGTACGTTTGTCGTTTTATTGATGTTGTTGGGCTTTTTGAATTTCATTCATGAATGAATTGACTGAATGAATTTGTATATATTTTTTGTTGTTTGTTTGTAGTTTCTTGAAATCATAGTATGTATGTACTAGGTTGTTGGATTGGCTGGCATAGATACGACACAACCAGTATCATGTAGATCGTTTGTTTGTTAAATGACTTGTCATTTTGTGGCTTGTTTATATTTTGTGCCCAGCGTTTAGTTATGTTCAGGTGTTGGGATTTTTCTCAGCAGATCTAGGAGACTGTCCCGAACTAGTGATTTTACGTATAATTTAGGATGACAGCTAGTTACATAAATAGCTACGTGACTTGTTACTTTAACATGTACGTGTCCTGAGTATGACCCTACATAGATTACAAATAGATTGTTTAATAGCAGGTCCGAAGTAGTCAACGCATTGGATTCTCATACCATTTACATAGATTCTGTTAACTTAATAGCTTCCTAACTAGTTATTTTAACATGTACGGGTGCTAATTTACCTCAAATAGTCAGTTAAAAAGACGTCTCAAAAACATTCCAGTAACTAATTCCCTGTAAAGAAACCTTCCTCCTACAACTCTCCAAAAGATTACTTCTAGTGGGTAAAATAACTGCTTTCTAAAGTGCAGTCCAAAATGAACGTTTAAAGTGACTACACTCTAGATTACATAGAGACACTAAAGTGACAATTGACTTTACGCTAGATTACATGGGATGTCAGTTACTTAAGCAAAAAGTAACTAAATTATATCAACAGAATTGGAATAAAACCAGTATGTATGAATTACTTGCAAAAATGTGCAATACGAAATAAACGTTTAAAGTGACTACACTCTAGATTACATAGAGACACTTAAGTGACAATTGACTTCATGCTAGATTACCTGGGATGTATAAAGTAACCAATTTACATATCTATGCACTACAAAGACCACATACGTGTCAAATGACCCAAAATATATCAATTTGAGTTAGCCAAGTGATCAAACATTAGTGACAATTATTGTTTTAAAGGGATACATTGACAACTTTCTTAACTGCTGGGTTGTATTAGATCAAGAAAAAGTTATCGTTTTGGGTTTTGCATTTAAAAACTCATGGTTTCATAGAAATATGTATGAGTGATAAATACAAGTGAACTAAAATATTTTATGGAGAAGTTATTTTAAATTTGTCTCACCATCATTAATTCTTCAATAAACACAAATTATTTCAATGAATTCATAGCTTTCCAATTCTGTTATAAATATTATTTAGCTTAATTATTATTTGATTTTTTAAATAACATTCATTTAGTAACTAACAACAATATATTATTATTATTTTAAAATAGTGAATTTCGTTTAGTTGCTTATTAAATATTTACTTTAGCTATCTGTTAAATAAACAATTTATTATTATTGTTATTTTTTTTTTTTTTTCATAAAATTTTACCATATTTGGCCAATTTTCTTATATTGTTGCCAATATTGACAATTGTAGTCATCTTCATATACAATCGCACACGATGTGATTAGTGGTGGGGCAACAATGATGGCCTCAGTTGCATGCTGCAGCACTTAGCTGACTGGCATTCAGAGAGTGCTCCTCCATTTAGCCAACATTTTTTTTGTTTCTTTTATTTTACTCCATTATCAACATTGAATTTTATTTCTTGGAATTTTCTATATATATTGTATGCAAGCTGCCAGATGTTTTGGCAATTTAGATAATTTTGTAATCGAGAAATTTTTAAAAATTTTCTTAAACTAATATTTGTTTAGTTTGAATAATAGTTAGTAGATTCTTAGCAAAAAGTAATGAGTTTAAAGGCCAATATTCCAGCAAACACTTACATTAAAAAGAATGATATACAATACAGTGGCATTTCAAATCATTTTATTAACAAGGTAATGTCATTGAAGGCAAGTACTTACCACAAACGCTTACAAATAGGGACTTTCTCTTGACTTGACTCATTATACCCTTCACCATGAGTGGCAAGGGTATATATAAGATTGTCATTCCGTTTGTAATTTTTACATTTTTCATTTGCGACCCCATAAAGTATATATATTCTGGATCGTTATAGATAGCAAAGGCGATATAGCCATGTCCGTCTGTATGTTGAAATCAACTTTCCGTAGCCCCCAAATAACTTACAAACATCAATATATCGGGAATTCTTCCGGCTCGGTCGCTATTTAAAATCGAGAAAATCGACCCACAAATGGCTGACATATAACGAAAAACCCGGGACAACCTTGATTTTTGGCCTATTTTTGATCTATGTATATCTGGATTATTAAGTCATTAATATAGACAATATGGATATCTAATGATAGATATTTCAAAGTCCATTGCAACGATTTATATAAGGCTATAGTAATTTGGACCTAAATGAGTCAAAATCGGGAAAATTATTTTTAACCCGAATATTTTTTTAAATTTAAAAAAAACAAATTGGAAAAAAATTAAAAAAAAAACAATTTCAAAAAAAAAAGCGTTTACGTTTATATAAGTAAAGGTATATTTGGAAATCTACCTGTTATATTACCTGAAATAAAAAAATAGTATTAGGTATGAAATATGTTTTAGGGATATCCCAGGTATTTCATATTGTACCTGGGATTCATTGTTAAAAAAGAGTTGCAATCGGTTTATGTTTGTACTTATGTATTATATAAGTACCTACCATTGAACTTGTTATGGAAGAAAATAACTTGGTGAAGAAATTTCACTAGAGATGTTAATCATTCGTTCATTACGGTGGCACGTGGACAAAATAAGGAGACATATTATACATCAATATTTTGGAAATTGTATCTTCTTTTCAAAAATGTTTAAATATATTAAAAATTAAAAACTTCATAGAAGAGTTTTTGCAAAAAAAGATAATTTTTTTTTTTTTTTGAAAATTTAAATTTTTAAATAAATTTTTTGGTTTATGAATATTTTTTAATTAAATTTTACAATTATATAGACATTTTTTGTCGAAATGCAAAAGTGAAAATTTGGATTTAGATTTGTTATTGAGAATCCCACAATTCCCAAAAAACTTTTCAAAAATCCCAAAATTGGGATTTATTTGATTTTTGGATCTATTGAAGGCACCAAGCTCGGGGTTATGAAATCCCTTTGCATAATATTGAAGAACAGATTGGGACATACAAAACAGGTCTTAATTTTTTGAAAGCAGCTATGCGATTTTAGAATATGTTGTCTAAAGTTGAAATTTTCATAAAAAATAGGTCTACTTCGGAAGGCTCTGGACCACGCAATAATACAAATTTTGATATTATTTTGCTTTTATAATATTTCCCGAAATGTTACCTTTCAGAAAAATATAAACACATTATTTATCTTTTTCTCATTTTCTGTATAATTTAAAATTAATGTAGTTACTTTTTTCGAAAAAAATGGAGGAAGTTTGAATGCACATAACTTTTGACTCAGTAGATATTTTTTAACATTTCTTTCTTAAGATTATTAATAAATTTGTTGTTAATTCAAAAAAAAAACACTTTAAGAAAATCGGGAAAGAATTGGATCCATTATTAGCAAAATAGCAGACCAAGGTAGGCAAAAAAAATAAAATTTTACTTTTCAAATGCGAATAACTTGTAAAGCAATGTTGTATATCTCGTCTAATACATTCCATATATATAAAAATCTTTCAAATCGCAAACAAAAATTTGGCATCATTTTTAATTTTTGATATACCCGAGGTACCCCACTTTGGGGCATTGTGGCTCGGCCCCCCTTGGTTGTTTAAGCCCGTTTAGAAGTTACAGATTTATTTCCTTTTTTAGATCCCCCACTGTGCGACGGGCAAATCGTAAGAAGTTCCCCCACATTTGGAAAAAATTTGAATAGTTATGTGATAATCGTCTTAAGAAAATGAGAAATTTATTGTTGCTTTGTATGTTACGAAACAATTTTTCATGTGTGAATTTAAGTATTCATGGAGATAAAGGTGATTTATTTACAGTTTTGTTTTTGATTTTAAATAAACCACTTTAAATAGAATTGCATGTCGGAATCTTTCTTATGATCCGAAAGAACAATTTCTGACATTTAATTTTTAAAGATAATTTTATTCAAATGTTGGCCGCGACTACGCTGTAGGTGATACATTCAGAAGATCACGCTTTCTACCACATTGATACCGGTATCTCGCGAATTATACGAGTAGTGATGGCTTCGAAGTCTAGTATCATAGCTGGCTTATCGACAAAGACTTTTCACATAACCCCAAAGAAAAAAGTCCAGAGGTGTGATATCAAAGGATTTATGCGGACAGTTGACAGGTCCGGAACTCGAAATTAGCTGCTGGGCTCAGAAGGTCGATGATGATAAACCCTATGTTGCTCGAACATTTCAAAAATAACGCTGATTTTCGTAATACAGCTGAATAATTTGGAGGCGTTATTGCGATATGAGCCTTGCCAAAATTAATTGCCAAACAATACTGAATAAAAAATAAGATGAAACGCGGGATCTGTAAAAAATCTTTAAATGAATTATTAAATATTTGTATGACAGTCATTACAAAACTACTTCTAAGTAGTGTTAAAATAATGTTAATTAGCAATGACAAGCCATTACCAAGCTTTTGCTTGGTTAATAACTATATATTAAAATTCGTCACATTTAAAGTAAAATTATCCACTTTGTTAAGTTTTTACCAAAAAATATTCCAAAAAACCCCCTTTAAATCGTCAAATCTGGCAGCTATTATTATTGTATGTCCTCAATGTTTAAGGTTCTTTTTTTTTTAATTTATATTTCTGCTCTTGTCTCTAGTCTGTAAACATTGCAAAAAAAAGTAGTATTTTTTTTATTTTATTCATTTTTTTTGTTCTGTTCAAAATATTGGCACCCATTCATACACGTTTTTGCGTTATAAATAGTGTGGTGGTGGCGTTTAAATGTCATTTAGTTTTTCTCTGTATTGATATTGTTGCTGTATTGTTTTTTTTTTTTTTTTTCATTTGATTTTTGTGTAATATTAAGGGAATTTCCGTTTTTGCTTATTTGTTGTTATACAAATACATAGTAGTAGAGTAGTAAATTGTGGCTTTTATAAAATTTTTTGTTCAAGTTACTCGTACCATTATAATTTATTATTAAGTTTAAATGATTTTTGGAAGGTTGGTTGGCTTTTCTTAGAAAACGTTAAGATTTTATTGAAATGTTTTTTATTTGTTTTAAAGTGGAATGAAGATTTTGTTTAATAAATTTTGTATTTTTATAATATTTATTGTAAAGGGAGTTTGTTAAGCCTGATAGAAGTTACGAAACAAACTGTATATAAGGCTATAGTAAGTTGGACCTACAATGGGTCAAAATATTTTTTAACCCGAATTTTCTTTTTTCACAAAAAACATTTTTTTTGTCATACATTTTTTTCACTAATAAATTAAAAAAATATTTAAATTAAAACAATTTTTTTAAAAAAATTGGAAAAAACTTTATAAAAACAATTTCGAAAAAAAAAAATTAAAAAAAAAAATTTTTTTAAATTTGATTTTTAAGTAAAATTTGGTGAAGGGTATATAAGATTCGGCAGAGCCGAATATAGCTCTCTTACTTGTTTTAATTGTAACTGATTTTAAAAATTTATTGTTACCTTTTATCAACCGATTTCTACCGAACTTCTAATTGAAATATTAGAAACATTTTTTGCAAAACAAATTGAATTTTTTTAAAATTTAAAGGCGTCATAATCTTCTGCTGATTTTTTCTTAATTATTTTTACAAAAAAAAATGTTTTGCAAAATATTAATAATATTTTGTTGACTCTTAAATTAACAAATAAATTAATTAATTCCACGTATTGCGAAAATAATGAAGCGTTAACGACATTTCAATGTCATTTTATGGCCAATTTTAAACATTCTGATAACAACCAACTACAACAACGCAAATTTACGTTTTCGACAACGGAAATGTCTAAATAATTAAAAAATATACAAACAACAAAGAAAACAAATAAAACGAAACATATTATAAAGTGTAAACGCAATTTCCGTTAAAAAAGGATTTACCATTAAAAAAAAAAACAAAAAAAAACGGAAAACTTAAATTATGAATAAGAAAATTTTAACAAAAAATAAATAAATGAAACTACTACTATATAAACCGAAAAAAACATGAATGAATGAAATATTTTTAGACATTTACATCAACCTTTTGTACTAATTTTGTTTCAAAAATCCTGATAAGAATTCATGGCATAATAAATACATATACACAAACAACAATTAATTACGTTGACTTAGCAGACAGCCTATGTTTGTGACGCCTTCCTTTACTCACTCCCTCCCCCCTGCCTTCTACGATTGTTAGCGAAATAATTAAATATATTTTTCATTTGGTTTTTTTTTTTCTTCTTTATCAGTTGAAAGAAAGTGCAATACATATTGTTATGTAGATCATTTTTATATGAAATTTAAATTTAGTCATATTTACGAGTTGTAGACAAATAAGGAAGTTTATGCGTTACGAGTATTTGCTAGAATTATACGGAATCGTTTGATATCATTGTTATTTTGTAATGTTTACTTAGTTTTATTTTCGCCATGATAGATAATTTGTACTACAGTTAGACATTTAGGTACCTATGTCTTAATTTAACCCATTAAACTATGTACAGTATCTGTATGATACACTACCTTATTATACCCACCATCAGAAAATAATGATTTTGTCATTGCGTTTGTAACACATTGAAATATTCATCGCAGAAACACAAAAGTATATATATTCAGGGTCCTTATTAATTTCTAACACGATCATAGAATTTCTAACACGATCATAGCCGTCCGTCTGTCTGTCTGAAAACATGATAGATCTAGATGGCTGATACTCTTTGTATTTGTCAAAGCTGTAAATGAATCATTAATTTTTTAATTAATTCGCGAATCATTCACACAAAAAACTGAATTGAATGAAATTTGAGTCAATTCAAATGAATTTGGTAAAAATGAATTGCAATTCATTTCCAATTCAAATGAATTTGTCAAAGTGAATTGCAATTCATTTGAATTGAATTGATTTTGAGTTAATTCAAATGAATTAGAAAAAAGAATTAGCTATTCATTTCCAACTCATTTGAATTGATTTTGAATTGCAATTCACTTTGACAAATTCATTTGAATTGAAAACGAATTGCATGCAACTCATTTTTACAAATTCATTTGAATTGGAAATGAGTTGCAATTCATTTCTGCCTAATTCGTTTGAATTGATTCAAATTTCATTCAATTCTTTTTTGTTGTGAAATGAATTAATTCAAAATTTAGCTAATTTGTAACGAATTAAAATCAAACAAGCAAGAGAGCTATATTCTACTGTTCCGAATCTTATATACCCTTCACCAAGTTATACTTTAAAATAAAAATGTTAAATATTTTTAGGTAAACAAAATTAAAAATTTTGTTTTTTCAAAATTGTTTTCAATTTTTTTTTTTCGAAAAATTTTTTTTTTTAATTTATTTCCAATTTTTTTTTTAAATTTTTTTCAAAATTTTTTTTTAATTTTTTAAACAAAATTTTTTTAATTTATTAGTGAAAAAAATTGTTTGTGGTAAAAAAAATATTCGGGTTAGAAAATAATTTTCCCGATTTTGACCCATTGTGGGTCCAAATTACTATAGCTTTATATAAATCTTTGGAATGGACTTTAAATATCTATCATTAGATATCCATATTGTCTATATTAATGACTTAGTAATCCAGATACAGATTAAAAATAGCCCAAAATCCTAGGTTGCCCCGGTTTTTTCCTTATATCTCAGCCATTTGTGGGCCGATTTTCTCGATTTTAAATAGCAACCGAGCCGGAAGAATTCCCGATATATTGATGTATCAATTATGTTTGTAAGTTATTTGGGGGCTACGGAAAGTTGATTTCAACATACAGACGGACATGGCTATATCGACATCGCTATATATAACGATCCAGAATAATAAAACACTCATATGCCACTCATGGTGAAGGGTATAAAAAGAAAGATTCATTTACAATGATTTGAGTATTTTGCAGGAATCGATCCCACAACCCTTAAAATTATCTTGCTCTACTAAGAGTTAAATGAAAATAACACAAAATTTTTAACCATAATAAACCCATAAATATTTTGATGTTACTTTTTTTCAATTGACGTAGAATTTTTTTTTAAATAAAAAAACAAACATTCTGTTATCGGTTTTGTTGAAATGAAATGTTGTACTTCCGATTTTAGCCATTCATCATTCATATAAACGAATTTATTTGTAAGCATTATAAATGTAGGATTCTTTAGAAAAGAAAAAATCGAGTAATGTACGGCCTGATAATATGAGTATTATTGAAAATAATTTCTTATGAATTTCAAATTGCATACAGAGTTTTTATCAACAAATTTTGTTAGTAGAAATACTATATACACTCGTATACTCACATTATAATATAATCTTTACAATAACACACATGTTCATTTAAGTTTTTTTTTTTTTGTTTTTGTATTTTTTTCATTTTATTAAGTATAACTCTACAACTGATTAGAAATTATTATTTTTAGTTTTTGTTACAAAGGCCGACTGTTTTGAAAATGTACACAATAAATAGAGAAAAGAAGAAAAACTGTAAACAAATATTATTAACATTTGTTTAACCCATTTAATGCGTAACTTTTATTAACCGTTTGAGAGAAGGATGGTGCTACATATTATGCACAACAAAAATAATCTTAATGGAATTTAACTAAACAATTTTTCTAGCGATATTCAACATGTGTATTAGGGTGGGTCAATTTTTTTCACGAACATCGTATAGCAGAAACGCATTCTACGAAAAATTTTAAGAAATTTTCCCCAAGAAACCATACGTCAAAAATCGAATCCTATCTTGCGCATTTCGTATCTTTTTCAATGATATGTCAGTATTATTACTTATTTTTAATAGTTTTTTTTTTATTGGATATAATACGAAATACGCAGGACTGGTGGTATAACCCATTTTCCATTTGTAACATAACGAAATATTGGTCGTAGAACCAAAAAGTATATATATCCTGGGTCCTCATAAGATTCTAACACGATCTAGCAATGTCTGTATGTTGAAACCCCGATTGGTCCTAAGCAAAAGGAGCTAGCTGGATGAAATTTTCCACAAATACTCGATGTTGATAAGGGTTTTTTGGTATTTAACATGGGCAATATAGGTCCATGATTTCACCTAGCCCCAATACAAATGTCCACACGGAATACTGTCATAAATATGTTGATTATGTGGCAATCCTCATAAAATTTTTCACAAATTTGTTCTAAGTAAATACTCTGAAATTATACATTTGTCCCTAGTATTAATATTCATTATTGTCTTATAATAATGAAAATCGTGATAAAATTGGACATAAACTAGTTTTATATGAACCTAAATCATTCTACGAACTTTTGTGAGGATCGGTCCATAATTGAACCATAGAAATTGATGTTGGGTATACAAGATTCGGTTTTGCTGAATATAGCCTGCAGTTCATTGCACTAGTTCCGCGACGTCGAATTAGTTAGCCACTGAGAACTACTACTAGTGAATTTTCAACCCTATCGCAACATTATTGACTGGTGAATTTAACACGGGGATGTCATTGCAGGTGGCCGTTTGCAGAGTGTGCCAAACGGCCACCTGCAATGACATCTATAAAAATAAATTTTTCAGAGAGCGGGGTTGAACACATAACACCTTGTTTTATAGTCAAATGCGCTAATCACTAAGCCTCAGAGCTCTTATTTGTACTGCTCTCAATTTATTAAGAATTACCTGTGAGTCTACTCTCAATTACCAAATGGCCACATTCAGCCTTACAGGACTTTATTTTACTTGAATTTATTTTCATAAACTTAAGGTGAATATCCGACTATTGTTTGTTACTGAATACGCTGGCGAAATGCAGCCACAGCGAACTAGTTTATTGTGCAAGTAGTAATATAGCTAGTAAAAGATTTCCAATTTTCAAACTGCTGGGTAACAACTCTTGCTTGTATTTTGTTTGTTTTCATACATTTTTTTAAGTGAAGTCCTAGATAACCCTTATTGTAGTATCAATATATCAGTCATGATAATATTGGTATTCAATATCAGCAAAATCGCTCCGTAAATGGTTGAGGCGAATTCCTCAGTTTTCTACCCAAAAATGAACTTTTGGAAGCTCCCAAATTTCGGATATAAAACAATCTTTCAGGTTGTCATTCGAATAAAAATTATTCGAATAATCGAGGAAAAAATTTATTGTTTTTATTCCAATGAAAAACATTTTTCAATTTAGAATTTAAAATTATTCGATCAATAATTTTCGATTAATCGAATAGTCGAATAAATTTATTTTCAATTTAAAATTTACAAAAATTGTTTTCATAAACAAGAATTTGGACAAAACTATCTCAATAAAACAAGACCAAAAATATATAATTATTTTTCAAATTGGTTACATTGAAAATTTTATTAGAAACTACATTATACCTTCAATTTTTAATCGACTTTATCACACCAATATTAGAACATTATGAAACCAAACTAAAAACATAGTGTCTAATAAAGAGCTAGAAAAGGTTAAGGTATCTGCAATAGAGTTAGAATGATCATTTAGTTAGAATTTAATTTATTTTAGACAAACAACTTAAAAATTTACTGACAGCCTTTTACGAATTTTAAAACTACTTTGAAATCAACATTAAATTATCAATAATGTAATCAAATATTTAACCAGGCTTTTTATAATTGAAATGCTCTAATTTATTATTATTTGTTTACATTTATATATTATTGATTTTGTATTTTATTAAATTATTCGATTAATATTTTGTATTTCGCTAGTCGTTCGAATAATCGAGGAAATTTTAAATTACTCGTATAATAAAGAAATTATGAACTTTTATTCTATTAAAATAAAACTCGAATAATTGACAACTCTACTTTTTTACAAGTTAATGCTGATAGTAACTTAAAAGTTTTCTATGTAATGTATTTGAACTAATGTTTTTGCTGGGTAGATAGATCTAGGACTAATTTTATAACTTAATTGACTTCTTTTTAATTATTATTATTTTTTTTATTTCCAGGTAAGTGTTCCTAATTTAAATTTGTCACAAACTGTAAGTAATTACAAATTATATTTTTAGCTGTTAATGTTGATTTTAAAATTTCTTAACTTAACTTATTGAAGGCAAAAGTTAAAAGTCATTAAAAAATTTAAAATGTTTAACAAATTGTTAAATGTACAATTGTGAATATACGAAACTGCACTATGTATGAACAACTTTCAAATAACATTTCAATACTAAGTGATTCTCATAACAATTTTCATAACAAATGAATTGGTGAGCGGATTTTAAACATAACTTAACCTTTAAAACTAAAGGTTAATTCCTAAAACTTATTCTCCTAAAGTTTTGAAATTCATAACAAGGCAACAAATTACTTTTTGCTCTTTGAGATTCTGTTAAAGATGATAGAGAGAATAAAATAGATTCCCTTCTTAATTTATTCCAGCCTATTAGAATCGAACCGTGCGGATTAAGTTTTACACAAGCAATTTCACAATATTATGTCCCAGATAAAACAATTATTTATTAACCGAAAAGTTTTTCAAAATTAAGCAACATTAACCAATTTATTTAAATTTTAATTTTGTATAAAAATAAAACGAAATATCCAAGAACTTGTTCTAAAACAACTAGTTCTGGCTGGAACCATTGAAAACAAATGTTTTTCTCAAACCACTCTCAAACCTAAAATTACATGTTTATTTATGAATATTACATGTTTATTTATACTTTAAAACAAAGATGATTTTTTTTAAGTTTTATTTTCTTAAAAAATAAAACGAAATATCCTAGAAAAATTTTTAGAAATTATTCTAAGATAACTTGTTGTGGAACGTTTGAAAACAAATGTTAACGAAAAATACCGCTAAGAATTAATAAAGAGAACTTCAAATAAAATTTATTAGAATTTTCAAGTAAAATACATACAATTATTTCCCAATTAGAAATTGTGTTTAAAGTTAAAACAGGAATAACCCAGATTTTTTCTTTAAAAATACTATCGTTCATATGACTATAAAAAGTACTGAATACCACAAATTAAAAATAATAAATAATGATGAAAAACCACATTTGAAATACAGAACAATTTGAGAATAATGGTATTTCTCAAATTGAGCATAAACTTAGAATAATAACACATTAGAGATCAAATGAATCAAAAATATTTGACACATAAGTAAGGAGTGAGATCGTAAAATTCTTAACACACGTTTTTCATTAAAACTTTTAACCCAAGTATTATTTGATTTTTTTTTTGATCAAGTTACCTTTGTGAAACATGTCAGTTATTATGTTTAATGTCAATTATATTCATTTGTTGTTAATTTGATTAAAATGAGTGACCAGAAAAAAGTGCGTACTAAAATTATTAAATATTTTTAACAAAGCCCAACTTGGTCCTACAAAAAGTTGGCCAAGCATTCAAAGGTCTGCCGTCAAACTGTTTCCAATGTTATTAAACAGTATCGGGAGAACTTGTCCGTTGATAGAAAACCTGGTTCAGGTAGAAGGAATGGTTCACATGATGTTTATTAAGCCAAAAAAATAGAAAGCATTTTCAAAAGAACTCCCAACACTATTTGGTACGAAAAGTTAATGCTAACGCAGGTTTAAAAACATACAAGGCTCAAAAAGTTCCTGACAGGTACGCTGCTAAAAATTTAGAGGCCAAAAACAGAGCACGGAAATTCAAGTTTTATAAAAAAATATTCTTGATGAAACGTATGTTCTGGCAGATTTTTCGCAACTTCCTGGTCAACAATTTTATGTTGCTGATGCTCGAGAGAATGTTGAAGAAAAGTTTGAGACCCAAAAGCAGACAAAATTTCTTGATATGGCAAGCAATATGCAGTTGCGGCAAAAGAAGCCAATCATTTATTACAACGGGTTCTATAAATACCGAAATTTACATCAAGGAATGTTTACAAAAAAGGCTGCTTCCATTCATTAGACTTCCTAATGTGTCTACCTATTTTTGGCCTGACTTGGCATCCTGTCACTATGGTAAGCAAGCTATTGCGTGGTATTTGTACCAAGAGAGGCAAATCCTCCAAACTGCCTGGAGCTAAGGTCAGTGGAGAGATATTGGGCTCTTGTTAAAAGAGAATTGAATTTCATCACAAGTGATTAAACCTTTAAAAATATTTTTTTTTTTTTGTAAATTTTAATAATAATTTCAATCAATTAAAAAAATAATTAAAACTGTAAGTTTAGTGGCTTCGTTTTTATTAACATATATGTATATTAAGAATTTTTCGATCTCACTCCTTAAGATATTAAATCATTCTGAAATTGGTACCAAACTTGAATGTTTGCTGAATGTCTCATGTCCATAATAAATGGTCTTCCAATAGGGACTTCCGAACTTAGTTTGTTGATAGCGGCCTTATTTTTGAAGCTTCATCTGTGAAATTGGCTGTTATTTATTTAGTTTGTTTTGCCAAATCACCGTTGACGGATATAACCACTGGTGCACATGATACAATTGTTTTATGGATGTACTGTTGGGGCAACGTTCTGCGGTCTTCGACCATTTTACGGTGAGAACCATTTTTGGATGAATGGGTACATCAACAAACAAAATTCGAATTTGGGACGATACCAAACCACATGAAATTCAAGAGCGTCCAATGCATCTCGAAAAAGTCACTGTTTGATGTGGATTCTGCACGAGAGCTTTGAGGGCATGGTAACATCACGTGAAGGTGCTGTGAACTGGCCGATTTCACCCCATTATAATAATATATAAACCACAAATCCCAGCGGACATTTGCACGATGTTACATTCCATACATAATGACATCGATGGCCTTTCAAACGAATTAAAAATGTCGATGATATCTCACACACACTTAGGTTAGGTTCCATGGGCAGCCGCTCCTCAAGCAGCTCAATTGGGTCCATTCAAATCTGATCTCATTGTGATACCCAAGGGGTAGACAGCAGGGTATTTACAATACTTCCGTTGCCTCCAGGTTAAACCAGCCAGATTCCCGGACGAAGGAGTAGATTCGTCTAAGATTCATCCTTGATAGCTCAACCAAGCATGATAGAAATGGAAATCCGAGGATGCGTTCCCTCAGGTTTGTCAGAGCCGGGCATTGTGAGAAAAGGTGATACACAGTCTCTTCCTCTTCTTCACTATGGCAGCTTCTACAGTAATCGCTGTACCGTAGGCCCATTCTTCTAGCATGTGCCCCAATTAAACAGTGTCCTGTAATAATGGAGACAATTAGCCTTATTTGCTCGCGACGGTAATCTATAAGTAATAAGCTGTAATAATATACGGGCCAAGTCGACCTCGCTGTAGCACAGGAAGGTTCATTGGTCCACCTGTTTTGTGCAGACTCAACAGCCATATTGCATTTAACAAGGGAAATACCAGAAAAGGAGTGGTGGATCGCCTCACAGACACTTCGTTTTACTTAAATTTAGTTGTGGTACTACTAAATTCTATATTTATTGTAGAATGTCTTTAGGTGCCTTGACCAGTCACGGGTGTTAATTTATTACCTTGCCGGCCAACGCCAGTTAAAGTGACAAGTAGGTAACTTTCAAATAAATTGGTAGAACTATAACCAGTCATATAGTAATTTTTACAGAAAGTCTTTCTACAAAAAAAATAAAAATCTAAGGCGGTGCTGACTATGACCTGCTACTTATAGGTCCGATATGATCGCTATTAAAATTCTGTCAAAAAAAGATTCTAACCAATAATTATTATATTTTGTGTGATAAAGTGGTTTTACTGTATTATTTATTTGTAACAGAAATAACTAACTCGTCCA
Organism: Calliphora vomitoria; assembly: GCA_942486065.2. NCBI lineage: Eukaryota > Metazoa > Arthropoda > Insecta > Diptera > Calliphoridae > Calliphora > Calliphora vomitoria. The sequence continues at coordinate 31,674,497 of OW818029.2, forward strand.
CACTCTTTTTTTTTTTAAATAAAGAAAAAAATACAATGTGGTTTTTGCTGGAATCACATTACACACATTTGCCACAAAGTCAATTACAAAAATATAACAAATGTGGACATTTGTAGAAAAGTCAGAGAGGGGAAGGGGAGCTACAGTAAAAAAAAAGAAAGATAAATGAATGCAAGAACGAACCAACATGAGTTTGATAAAATTTTATTTATAAAAACTAAAAAACAACAGCAGAATAGAAGCGAACAGCACCAAATACACCTCATACACCTAAAATATAGTAATTTATGTGTTTATGTATTTGATTAAAATTGGCGACAGTATGGAACCGGTCAAACACTTGGACTACTTGGTCTAAGTAATTCAAACTAAAAGCAAAACAGATACACAAATACAGACATCAAAATTGACATAAACAAATAAAAATTTATTATTTATTTTTTTCTTTTTTGGAAAAAAAGTCTACAGCACGATTGTGTTTATATGTACTTTAGGTAGATAATAAAATCGGACAAATGAGTTGAAATAAAGTTACAATATCTTTATTTATTTTTCGTTTTTTTCTAAATACTTAAGCTTTTACTTTTGTAATATTTTGTAATCATTTTGTTATATGATTTTACTTTTCTTTTATGCTAAAAGCCATTAGAAATAATTAATTATATTTTCTCATTATTACGACATTATACTTCTTTTTTTTTTTTTTGTTGACTGCTTATACAAATATTTGCCTAATTATTTATTTACTTATTTAAATAATTTATTATCATTATGGCTGTGTTATCAATACGTGCATATAATTTCGTTATAATTCTTCATTTTTCCCCAAAATGTTGTCTTTTTCATAAAAAACAACTCGTAAAAAAATATTTAAATTTATTAACTATGCTGTTCCTCCTTTTTATCAATAGTTTTATTTCAAATTATTGATAATGTTTATAATATGTGAATTGAATTGCAAACAAAGGTTGGTTTTTAAAATCGAAATATGTATTGTATGGTAATTTTGCCAGTTTTAAAAATTGTTTGATTATGAAACGATTGCAGAATACAGCAAATAAATGCAGTTAAATAAATTAAAAATATGTTTGATGACCATAAATTAATTTCTTTGTAAAAGCTGGAATATAGGTGTGTCTTTAATGCCCAGTTTTTGACTTCGTATTTAAATACGTATTTAGTTAATTTTTACTTAAATTTAAATGGTATTTAAATACAGTTTGAGTTTTTCAGTGGTATATAATTTTTCTTATTTAAATAAGATAAAAGTATGGTAGCACTACCAAATATCAAAAATTATCGATAGTTTTGTTTAAAACAGCTGTTCAAGCAAAACAAAAATTGATACATTTTGCCAAATAAGAAAAAAAAGAAGTTATTAAACAATAAAATATTTGTAGGAAAATGCACAAAAGAAGCCCCAATTTCACCGCATCGGAAGTGTAGTTTTCGTTAGATACCGTAAAAAAATACAGCGCTACAATAGAGTGAAAAAAAAAACAGACAACAAAAGACAGCTGTTAAAAACATATGGTAGTTTATGAAACATAAATAGAATTTAAATGACCAACGTTGGCCATTTAAGTATAATTTAAAAAAGCACTGAGAAACTCATTTTCGTATTTAAATAGAACTTAAATATAATTAATATTTAAATACGAAGTCAAAAACTGACTCTAAGGGACTTAAAATTAAGTTTTCTGAAATTTAAAATGTATAAATTGAACAATTAAACAAACAGATTTTTTCAGTTGTATTTATAAATATTTTCTAGACGGAAGGAACATTTTATTAATTTAATTTGAAAATATCATATAAAATTTTTAAAATTTGATTTGTACGAACCAAAACATTCTCTGTATATCTCTTTCGCCTGGATATCTCTTTCTCTCCATTGACAATGTATAATTCATATTGGACCTACTTTATCGAATTCGAGGGGATTCGGAAATTAAAATATACGTATTTTAATGTTAAAAACATTGCAATCCAAACGAGTTTTTGTTTTGGTATCGAATTACCTTAATAATTCCTATTAATATTCACCGACTCAATCAAAAATTTCATAAAAAGATTTAATTTTTACAAATTTATTTCAGATTGTGTATCTCTGTTGATCCCTATTTATGATTCGCCATATTGAATCAGCCTTTTTAAATTCTCAATGTCTTACATCATATTCGAGTTTAGCAACCACATATCTAACATACCTGCAATTCCCTTTTATACAGTAATTTCCTCTAAGGATTGAGATCGAAAAATTCTTAACTTCAATTTCCATGCTCTGTTTTTGGCCTCTAAATTTTCAGCAGCGTTCCTGTCAGGAACTTTTTGAGCCTTGTATGTTTTTAAACCTGCGTTAGCTTTAACTTTTCGTACCAAATAGTCCGAGCACTGAAAATGGTTTCTATTTTTTTTTTGGCTTTAGGACCATTTCTTCTACCTGAACCAGGTTTTCTATCAACGGACAAGTTCTCCCGGTAATGTTTAATAACATTGGAAACTGTTTGACGGCAGACCTTTGATTGTTTGGCCAACTTTTTGTAGAACCAAGTTGGGTTTTGTTGAAAGTATTTAATAGTTTTAGTACGCACTTTTTTCTGGTCACTCATTTTAATCAGATTAACAACAAATGAATATAATTGACATTAAACATAATAACTGACATGCTTTACAAAGTTAAAAGTTTTAATGAAAAACGTGTGTTAAGAATTTTACGATCTCACTCCTTAATATCTAATTACTTGGCTGACTCCAATTTGCACTTTTGCATTGTCACTTAAGTGTCTCTAAGTAATCTATGCTGTATTATCTTTTAACTTGATTGTACTGCACTCGAGAAAGTAGTTATTTTACCCACCAGTAGTAATCTATTAGAGAGTCAATCATCTGTTAGTGTCCTATGTAATCTGGAGTTTAGTTTATGTAGGGTCAATTGACATCCGCCTTCACATAGCTAATTCTGCACCCTGTGGTAAAACACTAGCTCGGGACGGTCACCCAGAACTTCTGGGTTATGTGTTTATTAAAATAACTTAAAATCATAAAAAAATGATATTGGATCTGACATTTTGGATAATTCAATATCCATAAAAATTCCAGTTAAATTCAAATGAACTGTGAAAAATGTCTGACATAGAAAAAAAATCCATAGAAAATGGCGAAACGGATGGAAAATGATCAACTTTAGACTCTCAATAGAGTACAAACAGTCGACAGATCATCTAACTTACAAATTGAGAATAAATCCTTTCTCAAGCGTTTGGGAACGATTTGATAAACCTTTGAAAATAGGTCTCAAACCTTATTGTCTGATGTATTTCAAACATGGTTGACATTTAGAGGATTAAAATATGTCGAACATAAATCATTTTATTATTTAAATTTGAGAAAGATTTTAGATCAAATGTAAACCTTTGAGAATACGAGTTTTCTCAACAAAAAGTCTAGTTCATTCTCAAATTGTTCTCAGACTTTATAATTTAAAGGATTTCTCAAAAAAGATGTGGTCTCTGAATGTAATTATTTAACTGTTCTTTATAACCTTGATAATCCAATGCAAAGTCTTTTGGAAACTAAGGTTTTTTATTAAACATATCAATTTATGGGTGAATATTTGGTAAAATTAATTAATTTTAATGCAATTTTGTGCACATTGTTGTAATATCCAAAACAGAACAGATTCACTTGGCTTAATTTCGTGACTTGTAATATAATGTCTAAAATATGCCTAAAATATGCAAACTCGCATGGAATCCCAACATTAATCTATCATCATATGAACGACGCGTCGCACAGTGGTATAGAAAAAAAATTGAGGGAAATAAATATGTAACTTCTAAACTATTAGTCTGATTTAAATGAAATTTCACATGCGTAAAGAGGAAGTGTTATCGAGTTTAAGTTTTGAATTTGGACCTCATGGACCCCCAAAGACCCCCATGGACAAAAAACCTCGTTGTAGCTAGCAATTATCTCATAAAGCTTAGGAGATATTCGCATTTGAAAATTAAATGTTCAACATTTTTACCCACCCTACTCCAGTTTTTGTATAACAGCGGATCCAAATATTTCCCGATTTTCTCAATTTTTCCTTTGTTGGACTAACATCATGTATCAAACAAAAAACTAATTGTTTAAAAATAATGACTGACTCCAAAGTTATATGCATTTGAATTTAAAAATTTCAATATTTTGGATAAAGAACAAAATATGCGCCCCGGACTACGTAAATATATTGCAAAGCATAATCCTTCCATTTGCTAGAGTAGAGATGCCCTTGAGATGGGAGTTTCAGCAGGACAATGATCCGAACCACACTTCAAAATTGGCAAAGAATTGGTTTGCTGTCAACAAAGTACCTCTTATGGAATGGCCTTCACAGTCACCGAACCTTAAACCAATAGAACACCTTTGGGGAGTGCTCAAGAGGAAGATGGAGGGCATCAGTCGGAAAAAAAGGACGCATTGTGGGAAAAAAACCAGGAAGAGTGGTTTTCCATTGAGAAGGACGTTTTCAAAAAAATTGCATGATTCCATGAGTCGCAGATGCAATGAAGTTGTGAAAAACAAAGGTAGAGCCTCTAAATATTAAAATAAAACAATTTTTTAACAAAAAATAAAAAGGTGTGCCTCTAAAAATTGAATCCTTTTACGCGTTTCTATTATATTTTCCAGCAAAAATATTGACTCTTTACATTGTTAGTCATATAGTGTATTAAAATATTAATGAAAAGAGGAATGATTATGTTTTTTCTTATGTTGTATGTCTGATAAACAAAACTGCATATACATTTTTTTTAACAAAACTAAACTTGACTAATATACTTACAAAATTGGAAAAAAATGCTTTCGTTTCTATTATTTTTTCCAACACTGTATATAAGATTGTCATTTCTTCTGCAATATAATCTGTTCGTCAGCAATTACATGTAAAATTTTTAAAAGTTTTCTTGATATATTTAGGATGCTATACGCTGAAAGTGGGCAATTAATGGATCCACAGCAAAGGTGAGGGGTATATAGGATTCGGCATAGACTAATATAGCACTCTTACTTGTTATTAATGTAAATAACAGTGTTAGGTAAATTCTCTGCGATTTATTAAGTTTTTCCTAATTAATTTGCTACGTAAAAAACAATAGATAGGGAATTTTGTATATTTTTTCAAAAATATATATAACTAACGTTTTACGACAGTTTCGTAATAGATTAATTAAACAGGTTGAATGTTGTCTTCTCTAAAACGAAACTGACGTTGAAACTACGCCTTACACGATAAGGTTGAATATCTTTGTGATATTTCTTAAAATTTGAGAGTTTTGAGTATACAAATCGTTAACAAGATGCCAACAATATTGGGAAAAACCACATCATTTTATTTTCAATTGGAAAACGTTAAAAATCAATCCCTTCATAAGCAATGTACAATTTTAATGAGTTTACAATTCTTTGAGATTTTAAACACAATTTAACTTGTCTTATGTAAACGCGTACTGTTTTCATAATGAGAACACCCCTTATAAGAAATTTATCTTCTGTTATTACTAAACGTTACATATTTATTTTATTTAAGTCTTAATAAAATCCAGGCCAACCAAGTCAGCAACGTGACCTTCTTCTATGTGATCATCTAAACTTTAAAGATTTTGTTTTAAGCTAATTGTTTGTATTTATCCTCCAAATAAAATTGTATTTGCTTTTTTTTAATATAAACAATCCGAAATAACTTCTAACCCCTAAATACCCGTTTATGTTTGCAAACAACCTTGATATCTATGTATTGTAGTTTTTTATGTTCTTCTATTGAGAATAATGACCTTGTGGTGGCAGGAAACTTAAAATTAAACAGCAACCAAAAATATATATGTATACATACATTAGTTTTCTAATCTTATCACCATCAAATTAAACAAAAAAGATGAGAGTGAAAAATAAACAAAAGGGGATTTACCAGAAGACTCCAATGAAAATAAACATAAATGTCACGAGACTTTAAATAATAATAATAATATGCAAAATAGTTTTTATTTTTCAAATTTTATTTAAGAAAAACTAATAAATAAATGTTTTACAAGTGTAATATAATTTAAAATTTATTTAAATAACCATTAAGAAAAAGAATTTATTGAAAAAGTTAGCAGGAAAGGCATACAAAGAAAACGATGCCAAATGCATACAAATGTTTTTAAATATATTTTTTTTTATATTATTTTATTTATAAACAAATGGAAAAAGTAAGCAATTTTTTTATATAAAAAAACACACATAAGGAAATTCCTATAGCAAAAACCGCAACATTTACACTCGTTAATTGTTCTCCTTCTCTTTCTCTAGCTAAACTCTCATTTGTAAATAAAATTGAGTTGTGTTATATATTTACCAAAGAGAGTTGTTTTTTTCCTTATGTGAGCAAAGTATCTTATAGCTTAAGGTATATTGCGCTCATTTGAGTTAAATATCTGATAGATATGAGTGAAATTTTCACTCATTGTGTTTAACAGTTTGAGCATTTTATATAAATACAAAATTTATGACGATGACGCATTCAGTCTAAACAAGTCTATACAACAAACTACTACACATTATTATTTATTTATTTATTAAAAATTTAAAAGAAAAATATCAAACTAAAGTGTCGTATACAAAGAAAAAAAAAATACACATATTTTCAAACACAAACCAGAAATTGCATTAAACAAGAAATTATAAAAACAAAATTACGTAAAATAATAAAAAAAAACTCAACATTTTTTTAATAATTTAATAAAACCGGAAAATTAAGAAAAAATTTATTGCAAAACTTAAAAAAGTCGTAAATAATTTTGAAGAAAATAATCAAAACAGTGTTTAAGAACAACAAACCTAAAGAAAAAATAAAACACCAAACTAAAATTGTGCTGTGCTCTAACAATTTATTGGTTTGACAATAAACTAATTTGTTTATATTTATTTATTTACTTGTTTTTGTTGCTGAATTAGCGGCCCCCTCAACAAAAAAAAAAAAAAAATAATAAAAACAAAATCAACAAAATCATGTATTTCTTGAGAAATTTACATTGAATCATCACTTAAATTTACGTTTTCGCGTATTTCTTCACACACGTTGTTGTCTTTTTGCGACTACGACAAATGTTTTTGTTTTGATTTTCATTTCGATTTTGTTTATGTGATATAAAAACTGTATAGAAGAAAGAAAAAAAAAACACTAATTTGTTATAAAGTATTTTAAATTAAGCAACCCCCGCCCGTTTACACAAAAGTATTCCTTTTCATAAACCTAATTTATTTTAATAGAATAAGACATTTAACAGAAAATAAATCAAAATGACTTTAGACAATTATAATATATTTAGTGATGAATATCTCAATTTACCATTTAATATGCCGCTATCGCCATTGCCAAAAGTGGTAAGTTAATAATTTATTTATTTTTTTAATTTTTTTATATAGAAAATGTTTTTTTTTTTTTAATATTTCCGGTGGTTTACCCAAAATATTGGCTTTGGTTTATAAATAAAAATAATTTTGTTTTTGACAATATATAGAATACATTTTGTAAAATGGTTTTGAAATTTCTTTTACGCATATATCTATCTATACATACATATACATATGTTATTATTTCGGTTTTATAAAATAAAAATAAAAAAACATTTTTTAATCCCTCTATAGAAGTTATGCAAATATTTCTACTAACATAAACTGATACGAAAATATTTAAAGTAAAATATTGAAAGGTTTATATACAACTTGACTACCATGCTACTCCCACACGTGAAATTTAAACTCTAAAGTAACACCACACTAAATTGGTCTCCATTGCTTTTTTTCTTTCTTCAAAAATGGATTTTTACAGCTTTGTCTTGACATTTAAGGTCAATACTGCTGATCTATGCTAAATTTCTGATACTCCACAGCTAGAAACATGCATCTCCACTCATTATTTATCTGAGTTTCAAAATTTTTCTGTCAAATGTCAGCAGGGTATAATCACCAAGTTGTTAATAGATTTTTCAGTACTATTGACAAATCTGTTGTCATAGCACTGCTAACAGCTGACAAACTTTAGAAGAAACGCAGATGCCTAAGCTTGCAATAACCTGAAAAACAAAATTTAAGTATCATCCAGTAATTATCCAGTTATTTCCACCTCCATAACAGGTTAAAGCTAAACACATATTTATTACCATTTATTTTGCAATCGGCCTCTCCAGTAATCATCCAGTTATTTCCACCTCCATAACAGCTTAAAGCTAAACACATATTTATCTCTTTCTTTGCATTTAATTATAACCTTTTGGAAGCCATTGTTTTTAATGGAACTTGAAAGGAATACCAAGATTGGCTACAGGTCCTCCTAAAAATTTCTGTTTAAAAGATGTGGAAGTAGTTAATTCCAATTCATGTTGTAATGTTCCAAAACAGAACAAGATCGTTTGTTCCATTTAAAAGCGATATTTCCCTTTTATATAAAGTATTACAAGGTGGCGCAAAAGTAAACTTACCATGTTTTTTGGCTGTAATTAAAAAAAAAAAAAATTAAAAACTTTGATTCTTCTTGTGGATTATTTTTATTTGGTCTTTTAATTATTTTTACATCAAGTCGAAAATATGATGTCATGTAAATGGCCGCCGCCACAGTTGATTGTCATTTGAGCCCTTTTTATGGCATTTTCCATCACTTTGGCCAAAACTTCCGGCGATAGGTCCTCACATTCTTGACGGATATTGTCTTTAAGAGCTTCAAGAGTCTGAGGCTTGTTGATATAAACCCGCGACTTCAAAAAGCCCCACAAAATGAAGTCTAGAGCGGTCAAATCAGGCGATCTTGCTGGCCAGTGCAAATCGCCAAAACGGGAAATTAGGCGCTAACAGCTGATGCACCGTCTGGACTTTGTACGGAAACATCTTCAAATCTTGTACAAAAATTCGCTGTAAAGACCGTCGACTGATACCCATTTGCGTGGCACATCGTCTGGTCGATGTCGATTGCTACAGCAGCAATATTCTCTGCAGAACGGCTACTCCGGGGTCTGCCACGCCTGGCAGCATCTCGTGTTGTGCGGCTAAACGTCGCAGTGTTTCACCAGTAGGCGTTAGACGGCCAGGAAATCTGTGACGAAATTCACGTTGTGCCAAAGTCACCGACCGATTATTGGTCAAATAATTAGTCAGCAATATTCCGCGTTCTGGAGCAGTGTAGCGTAACATTGTTTATTAACGTGTATTTCGCATGTGTTTACTACACAAATGTCAAAACAGAACTGACATTAGGGGCCAATCGCAAAATTTATAGCATTTTCTGATAGGAGGATTACTTTCGCGACACCTTGTATAACTTTAACCAAACTCTATCCTTGAGAAATCAATCACGAGACCACTTCTGTATCGATTCCTTCCCCATTTGTTAATTTAGCTATGTTCGTACATTTGTGTGTCTGTTTAAAACATGAAAGGAGCTAGCTGGCTAAAATGTGTATGTTGATTAAGCAGCAATCCTGATACAATTTTGCACAAATTAGTTCTAAGTACTGTAATGTATAGCGAAATCGGGCAATATTTGTCCCTATTCCCCATATAAGGTCCCCCTCAGACAATGACTTCAACATTCATAATTGTCTTATAATAATTAATATCGTGATGATATTGGTCATAAACAAGTTTTATACGAACCTAATCTTTTGTGAGGATCGGGCCGTAATTGACCCGCCATATAACCCCTATATTAGTTTTAAGAAATTAATCACTCTATTCTGTACAATTCGGACCATAACTAATTCAAGTCCCGATAGAACGCCCAAAATACATATTGATGGTGAGTATACAAGATTCGGCACAATCGAATATAACACTTTTACTTGTTTTTTAATGAATTTAAGGCTTGTGGCAATATGTTATCTTCCGTTTAAAATTCTACATATGGACAATGTTCAGTCTCACTGAAGATCAGACAAATAAATATTCAGTAGTCTCTTCTTTAGGAAGAGGATTGATATTCCATATCCAATGATTACCGCCAATATGTTTCGAAGATAAGCTCTAGACTGATTAACCATGATCTGTCAGATTAAACACTTCCCATTGATGGCGAGATATGTATGATCTTTATATCATCTTATTTGATCACACAAAATAATTCACACATTTTTGCTTATTTTTTTTAATAATTGTTAATCAAAATGTATTTTTATTGAAAATTCAAAGATAAATACAGAAACCTCCAACAGTTTGAAATCAATAATTAAGTTCAAATGGTAATAGTATTGACTAGCTAGACTTTCATTGGAAATTTTGTTAGCGTTTTGTCTTAATTTTTTTTTTTTGTTGTCGTTCAATATTCTTTCTAATCTTAATTCAGTGTATTGCAAGTCTGCGGTACATTTTGAAAATCTGGCTTTCGGTACGAGAATTTGAACTTGGTTTTTTATTAAAGAACATTTTGCAACGATTTTTTGGAATATATCTTCTTTATTTTTTTAGATATTCCATTTATAAATAAACAAATTGATTTATTTCAAGTCCAATACAAACTAGAAATATGGAACAGATTTACACTCTCTTTAACGACAATTGAGTAGGTAATTCATTCAGCGAGAGAATGTTGTTAAGTCCTAGAGCCAAAATGCAACAAATACCAGAGAGAATCTAAAATAATAACAATCAAATGAACCTATATTTCTAATTTTATAAATATTTTCATGAATTTAAAATAAAAACCTGTATAGGTATATTACATAAAATAAAATCCCACAACCACAATTATTTACTAAACTGTATTTGTCTTTAACATAATTAAGAAAAGTTAAAAATTTCTTATTTCTATGTATTTCCTTCAAACTTTTCAAAACTAGCACAAAGCCAAATTTATTTGTTCATATAACAATACTCACTCATAAGTATAACAACACTCGTATAACAAATTTTGGTATAAATGTATGCATAATTAAACATTTATTTATATCTGAAACTTAAAATTTCTTAAGGCTTTATTTCTTTCTTTTTTTTATACTAAAATAGGTATATATAGGTGGTGTACGGTGAAATAAAGCCTTTTAAATAATAAGAAAAAGAAAAAAAACCCACACGAAAACTCTCAACTTAAATTATATTTCAAGTAAAAATCATTTCAAAACCTACACTACTTCACACACTATAGTAATCAAAAGACACCACACCGGCCGGGTACAAGAAAATAGAGTATGAATACAATCACAACAACAACAACAACAAAAAACCGCTAAAAACGAAACAAGTACTAAAAACGAAATAAGTTGGTTGGTTTTTTTTTTTGCTTTGTATTTTTGCAAAAGTACTCGTACTATTTTTACCATGTAGGGTTAAGATAAGAAGAAAAAAAAAGTATTTTTAGAGTTTTTTTAATAATAAAAGAAAGTTGTTTTGTCGAATTTAAAGTGGGTGTTTTTTTATTATATTTTTTCAAAATTAATGTGGTGGTTTTTAAAAATTAATATAATTTAAACACAAATATAGGCGTCCAAAAAATGAGGTCATGTAAAGTATGTACTTGAAATTGAATGATCAATTTTTTTAGTTTTTTTTTTTTTTTTTTTTTTTGTTTTAAATATGTATTAAAACAAATCTTAACAAAAAAAATACACCCTTTATTTGAAATTTAAGCTTTAAATGGCTGCATAAATGTTGTTGTATGTGTTTGTTAAGCTTTTCTAATGACTTTTTAATTCCTGTCAAATATCTTTTTTATTGTATTTGTGTGCAATAAAGAATTCTACTTTGTATATTTTTATGATTTCCTTCATTTAATATTTTTAAATAAATAATATAAGAGGCAAAGCTTGCCAATTGGGGGAAGTAGGCTAAGGTGAATATTTCAATTCATATTTTTCAAAATACCTTAATATCTTTAGCTTTATGTATAGGGCCTGGCTCACTAAATGCGAACGAACATTTTCTTTCTTATTTTATATTGAAAACAACAAATAAATTGTTTTTATTGTTTTCAATATAAAATAAGAAAGAAAGTGTTCGTTCGCATTTAGTGATTGTTATAATTGTATTGGGCGAATCTTTTATAATTGTATTGGGCGAATCTTTTGAATGCGGTTTTTGTTTTTAATAACTTATATGTCATTTTGAAGGGTACATATCTGTCAAATATTCTCACTTAGTTATTGAACATTATAGTGTAAACAACAAAGTTTTGTTTTTTGCTTCAAAAATGTTGAATTTTGTGTCATAGTTCTGTTTTACTTTTTTAATTTGAAACAAGTAAGAGAGCTATATTCGGCTGCGCCGAATCTTATATAACCTTCACCAAATTATACTTTAAAATAAAATTAAAAATTTGTTTTTTTTTATTTTTTTTTAATTTTTTTTCCAATTTTTTTAATATAAAATTTTTTTTTTTTATTTTACTAGTGAAAACAATTGTAGATAAAAAATTTCTTTGTGAAAAAATTCGGGTTAAAATATATTTTTCCCGATTTTGACCCATTGTAGGTCCAACTTTTTTATATACATCGTTGCAATGGACTTTGAAATATCTATCATTAGATATCCATATTGTGTATATTTATGACTTAGAGGTTGTCTCGGATTTTTGCTCATATCTCCGTTATTTATAGACGGATTTTGCTGATTTTAAATAGGAAACTTCTCGAAAGCATGTCTGACAGAATTATTGAAGATTTGGATCCCGAAGATATCTGGAGTCTTCAGAAAATTGATTTCAACAGACAGACGGACGGACAGACATACGGACATGACTAAATCGACTCCGCTATCTATAAGAATCCAGAATATATATACTTTATAGGGTCGGAAAATTATATTGTGGAAATTACAAACGGAATGACAAACTTATATGTATATACCCTTCTCACGAAGGTGAAGGGTATAAAAAGTACCACTGAAGCACACCGATTGCTCACCAAAGCTTATGGTGAATGTGTTGTATCGGTTTCAACGTGCGAGAGATGGTTTGTTCGGTTCAGAAATTGTGATTTTGACAAGGAATAATTAGAGGCATTACGCCATGAAGATTGTTGTCAAACTCAACAATAACTTGCAAAATCATTGGAAATTACTCAAGCAACAATTTCAAAACGTTTGCGAGCAGCTGGATTCATTAAAAAGCAGGGAAATTGGGTACCATACGAATTGAAGCCAAGAGACCTTGAATGTAGATTTTGCTTGAACGCTATAAAAGAAAATCATTTTTGTAGCGAATATTCACTTGCGATGAAAAATTGATATATTATAATAATCCGATGCATAAGAGATCGTATGTGAAGCCCGGCCAACAGGTCGAATCGACACCAAAGCCAAATATGAGCTGGTGAAATCATACGGAACCTATACCGAATGCAACTGATTCGTTTGAAACGAGCATTTTCCGGAAAATGCCAGACATGAAACCGTAATATTCCATCATGACAATGCTCGGCCAGTACCTTTTAAAAACTATTTAGAATGAAGTGGTTGGGAAGTTTTGCCTTAGAATTCACCTGCCTTATAGTCCAGACCTTGCCCCGCCCGACTACTATTTGTTTCGATCCAAGCAGAACGCTCTCTCTGGGATACGCTTCACTTTGGAACAGGGTATCCGAAATTGGCTTGATTCGTGCTTGGTCTCTAAAAGATGAGCATTTCTTTCGACTCGGAATCCAAATATTCCCAGAAAGACGGACAAAGGTCCTAGTTAACAATGGCCAATACTTTGATTAATTTTATATTGTACAAATGTTTCAAAATAAAAGTAAAAAAAATTTAAATAATTTAGCATTTTTATATCATACACCCAATAACATGAGAAACACTTCTCTGCCCTTCCCTTGTTTTGAAATATCAGCAATGACCTTCCCTTTATTTTTAACTTAAAACCGCCATCATTAAAGAACCTGCAAAAGGTTAAAACAAACGCTAAACAATTAGATACTTATTAAATGCATAAAACACAAAGCAACTGAAATATAAATAATTTGGCTTTTGGCTTAAAATTCACCAAACAAACAAAAAAAAACAAACACTATATCAAATGTCTAAACTGACATAAAGGGTTAAAATACATTTTTTATAATACGTTTTTTATGCGTTATTTTTATTTTTTTTTTTTTTAATTTTTTTGTTAACCACTTATTTAAAACGAAAAGCTGAACTCTAAAGTCATCAATCCTTAAAATAAAGTCACGAAAGTGGCACGTGTACAAACATATTTACATATATACATACATATATGTATATGTATGTTTGAATGTAGGTATTCGTATCATTTTCAACAAAATTTAAAAATATTTTTTCAATGCACTTATATATTTAACATGTCGTAAATATCGTACAAAGAAATTTTGAATATTTTCCTTTCATTTTGTTTTGTTTTATTTTTGACTGGTTGGGCGTTAAGTTATTTATTTGGTTAAAACACAACCAAACAAAAAAAATAAAGAAATAATCACATATATATATATAAAAGTACCATTTACAAAAAGAACATATGATAATGAATTTTTTTATTTTTTTTTTTTTGTTTTAAGTCATGTAGTGTTTTTGCGATAAAATATTTTTAAAATGCATTTATTTTGTAGTTGAAATAAAAGGGGGATTTTTTTTAGAATTAAATATGTTTTATACCCTGTTGTGTTAAAGATAAAATGAAATTAGTGAAAGAATGATGTGTTTGAATGTTTAAGAATATTAAGGCTGGTACGACTGCTATTATGCCCTCCACCATAATTTGTTTAATGTTTTCTTTTTTGTTCAAGAACAAATAATTTTAAAATGAGGCGCTAAAAAGAGATTCTTTTATCCATCACTTTTCGTAATTTAACTAAATGATGTTACTGTTTACAAACAGTATTAAATAAAAATAAACTATTTCAAAACTTAACGAAAACAAAATTTAATTATGGAAAAAAGCAGACGTTTACCAAAAACAAAACTATTTTAAGTCAGACATTAAAAGAATAAATATTGGCAAAAACAAAAAATGAAAACAATGAATTTCTTTTAACGTTTAAGGGTAAAAACCAAATGGTAAAAGCAGTCGCCAAAATAAAGAAAGAAAAAGAATATTTTTATCGGTTTTCTAGAAATTCCACGTCATAGATAAGAAAAGCCAAACAAACAAAATATAATTGAAAAAAATATGATAAAATTCCTACCCATACTTGTTCAAGAAAAAAAATAGTTCTAAATCGATTCTATTTAGCACATTTGAAGTTAAATTTGATTTTTGTTCCACAACTACATTTATTAAACAAATTTAATAAAATATTTAAGGATTAAGGACTAACCCCCATTAACACAAAGTCTTGTCAAAAATTATTTTAACCGACAGTATAACTATTAGTCAACACATAACCAGACTTCGTGTTAATGGGGGTTAGAATAGATAAACTATGGCACTAATAAAACCTTATGCGATTAAATCAAAATTGGCTATCGTTATCTTAAAATACCATTTCCGCTCGATATCCCAAATACTGTCACATATTTCATTATATTTAGAAAGATCCTGTAATCTGTTTTACTCCCGCATTTTACCGAAATTCATAAAAGATAGAAAATCAAATTAATTTCAAATCCAAACAATTTCCTTTATAGATCTAAAAACTAATGGAAATATATAAACCAACCATAAAAAACGATTAGTACATACTTATCATTGAAAATATATTTATTTCATGTGCTATTTGTCAAATATTTGTTTCATTTTCCATAATTTAAAAAGTGAAATTCTTTTATAAAACTTGCATTTTCATTTCATTTCCCTTGAAATTTTATTTATTTGTTTTCCTTCCTACACATTTCTTTAGCCAAATAAAACTAAAAAAATAAATAATAAAAAAGGGGTTGAATATTTGATGTTGCCATTTAGCTGCATTGTTGTGTGTGTATGTGTCTGTGTGAATTTAAGCAACTCTGTCTTTTTATTGCATTTGACTGTCCCTTTTCACCGAAAAATAAAACAAACAAAAAGAAGAAGAAGAAGAAAAGGGAAAAATAGTTTCTTCGTGTCCTTGTTGTTGCTGTCAAGTGAATGAAGTTTTTGTTATTGTTGTAATGGTTGGCGTTTGTCGCTATTGTTAAACAGTGTCGCGACAAAATGCATTTAAATAAATTAATTTGTATTTCTTTGGTTGGGTTGTGCAAAACAAAAAAAACATAAACTAAAGGAAACTTTATTTATATTTTCAATGCGAGTGAAAAGCAGTGATGTTGAAATGCAGTCGCGTCAGTTGTCTCGCAATATTAAACAAAAACAACAACGAAAGTAAAGTAAAGTATTTCTCTTTATTTCATTATTTATTGTTTGTTGTTTTTGTTGTTGCAATTTGTGGGGTATGATTTTAGGGGGACTTTTATTTTGTACTGCGAAATAAAAGTTTGCGTGTTTTCATTTTTTTTTTTTTTTTGCTAAAATTTATTGTGGTTTTGTCTACCCCAGTCAGCCAGCCGTCCAACTTTAGTATGGTTTGAAAATGGGCGTGTTTTTTGGTGTAAAAGTAGAGTTTTTTTTAAATTTTGTATTTTGTTTTAACACATTGAAGATTAATGTGAGTGATTTTATTTTAAAGAAATATTTGTTCCTTAAAGTATATTTTTGTATTATTTTAAGAATCGAGAATATTTTGATAAAAATGTTTAAAGTTGACACGTTTCAAAGTCAATGATTTATGGATGATTTAAGTAAGGAGTGTAGTTTTTAGGAAAACATTTAGTTTTTTTTTTGGAAAATCAGCAGATAATCTGTAAGAAATACAAAGTTACACAATAAAATGTTCTAATCTATTCATGAGGATGGCCAAAGTTTTCTTTGTTTAAATAAATTTTTTCTAGCTTTAGATATTTATAAGCTGGATTAGATTACCTAAAGTTTATTTTTTAAGGTTTGTTCATTAATTTCGTGAATTTTTTCATAAAAATATATATTTTTTTAATTTCAAAAAGTCTCAGCAAAAACATACATTACTCTTCACTACTGATACATTGGCATTTTAACTCATTATTTGAACACGGTATTATAATTGAAGGTCACAAATGTCTACAAATAGAGAGTAAAATAAGTCATTCCACGTTCGCTTACAACTAGGTACTTCAATTAGTTAGTACTATTAAACCTATTACAAATTGTCTTAAAAAATTATTCTTCATTTATTTTCCAGGGGATTAGGAAAATTTAATGAGGAAAAACTATTTATATATAAATCAATTTGTATTAGATATGCACTCACAAAAATGTAATTATTCAAAGGTTTAATGAATTTTATTATGAATTAATTCTGAATTTCGTAAATATTTACTTATATATCAGATAATAAGGCAGCCATTACTACTACTACTTTTAAGTAATGTAGATGGTATGAAGTTAGTAGTCATTGATAAGTAAGTTGTTCGGTAACTGTAAGTGATTATCAAGTTTTAGCTGGACGTATTTATGTTTTACTAGCTTGACCCGGTGCGCTTCGCTACCCCTGTCGATGTAAAAATCGGTTCAGCCGTTTAGTAATTATTGTAATTGGTCCAAGTATTAAAAAAATGTATAGCCTATTGACGCTTCCAAGTAAGGATCTATCTACGTTCCAAATTTCAATAAAATCGGTTCAGCCGTTTAGGCGTGATGCTCAAACAAACAAACAAACAAACAAATAAACAAACAAACTTACAAAGACATTTATATATTTATATAGATTAGTAGAGATCATAAGTCATTATTAACAGTTATAAAATCATTTTAAAAAGTTAATTTTTTTGTTAATTTTAATGTTAATTCTGAATATTCATAATATATTGTTTTATACATTTTTAATTGAAATATCTTGTTTTGTGTTAATATTTTTCTAACTATTTAATTTCTTTTATTTTTTTAGGTAAGTGTACAAAACTCTATTCTATATTCTTCAAATGTAAGTAAAATTTAAAATTCAACTAGGAAAGGTCTTCTAAGCAATAAATTTGAAATATATGGACAAATTTTACCACACAAATTTAAAAATTTAAAAAAAAAAAAATTGCTCTAAATTTAGTTTGGAAAATAACATAAGTAGACTGACAGGCAAATTAAGATCAAATTATGGCTGCAACAGCTTTAGAAGAAATTATTATAATTAAAATATAGAAAAAACTGTTCTCACTTTAAACTAAAACGGTTACCAGTGAGTTTAAAAGGTTTTGAACACAAAAACCTAAAATGTTTTAATAGAGCTGTTGGTTTTTTTTAATTTAAACTTTTTGTTAGGAAAACAAGCAATTCCCATTTAAACAAAAACTCTTCGCACCTTTAAAAATAAAGAAATTTTTAAACATTTTCAACTTTCTTATTCGAAAACTAAAGTATGTATTTCTAAAAATTGTATGTTTTTCATAAAAATCAAACCTTTCCCAGTCTTTTATAAAAATGTCCCCAGTATGATTTCTCTATTTCAAAAAACAACAAAAATTAATCAGCTATTCATCATTTTCATTGAAAATAAACTGTTGCCACTTTTGGAGAAACTCCATTTCAGAATTTAAGAATTCTTAACGTCACCAAACATATTAAATAAAATTAACTGTTCCAAATTTATATTAAAAATGTTCCAAGTGAGTTTTAACGGTTTTTAATCTTTACTTTAAGAAATGTAAGAAATACAAACTGTTCCCATTTAAACAAAAACTCTTCCCACCCTTAAAAAAGGAAATCTAGTCAAATATTTTAATTTTTATATAGAAATTGTAAAAATTCTATGTTTCGTGCAAAAATCAAACTGTTCCTACTTTATATTATAACTGTTCCCAGTGAGTTTCAACGGGTTTTAACACAAAAACGTTATTAGTTATTTTTTTCTATTAGTTATTTTTTTAATCTTTACTTTTATGTAAGAAATTCAAACTGTTCCCATTTAAACAAAAACTCTTCCCACCCTTAAAAAAGGAAGTCTAGTCAAATATTTTAATTTTTATATAGAAATTGAAAAAATTCTATGCTTCGTGCAAAAATCTAACTGTTCCTACTTTATATCATAACTGTTCCCAGTGAATTTTAACGGTTTTTAACACAAAAACGTTATAACTTCCTAATAGATTGATTATTTTTTTTTAATATTAACTTTTTTGTAAGAAAAACAAACTGTTCCCATTTAAACAAAAAACTCTTCCCACCCTTAAGAAAGGAAATCTAATAAAATATTTTAATTTTTATATAGAAATTAAGGCAATTGTAAAAATTCTATGCTTCGTGCAAAAATCAAACTGTTCCTACTTTATATCATAACTGTTCCCAGTGAGTTTTAACAGTTTTTAACACAAAAACTTTATAATTTTCTAAAAGATCTGTTAATTATTTTAATTTTAACTTTTTTATAAGAAAAACATTTTCCAATTTAAACAATATATTGATGTTCATAAAAAAATAATACACATAAAATTTCACATACAAAAAATCCCACTTTTGGAAAAACTCTTCCCATTTCAAAAATTCAGGTTTCTTAAGGGTAACAGTTATATTAACATTATTATATCATATAAATAATTTTCATTTGAAAATAATCATCAAGACTAGAAAACGTTTGACATTATTTTGTTTAATTTAATAATTATATTTCTTCGCTACAATTCCTTTCGGAAATCGTTTTGATTAAGCTTGAAATCAAGAGCCTCATTTAATAGCCCCAAATATCACTAGTGATTCTGAAGCAAATTTAGGCATTTTAATTTTATAAAAACGTTTGCTATACATTTAAAAAAATTGTTTCTGCAAATACTTCAATTACATTAATTAATTTTGTTATACAAAATTTTAGGATTGAAAAAACTTACACTATGGGTAATTACTAAGCCACAAAACAAATTATTACAAATTGAAATAATTTGGCTGACCACATACATGTAATTAAATTACACTGTATGTATGTGTGTATGTTCTTTAGATTTTCTCCACATAATGTGACAAATTGCTTTTGGACAGCTTATAACCGAAACACTGCATACAATTTTTGTCAATCTTTACTAAATTAAAAACACAAGCATAAACTAAGTACGTATCTATATAATTTAAGTAAATTGAAAATTTGTTCATTCCCTGTCATCATGCAACCTGTAATTTTGCAATTTGTATGGTATTTCCTTTGAAAGGAACATGCAACACAAACACAAACAAAAACAACGTATATCCTTAATAAAAAGGATTTTAATTTTAGGTGAAATAGAGCCAATATGGCAAGAAGAAAGCATGTCGTAAAATATAAAAATGTTGCCAAAATCAAATTAGATTATGGACAAGGAAATACACTAATGTACACAGACACATTTAGAAAGTTAAAAATTGTTTCAAAATATTTCATATTGTTAGTAAGTTTTGAACGAATGTGAACAAACAAACAAACGAATGAGCGAATTTGCCACATGCAGCACAAAGCTATCAACCTCAATTTGTGTTGCCTCATACATACCAACATACACTTTACGCCAGTCAGTCATATTGCAGTCGTTAGTTTTTGTTTTTGTAGTTTTTGGCCAAACTCTCTGTAGTAGCCACTTTAAAAACTGAATTCTCTACTGGTCATGGTCAGCAGTTAGACAAACTGAACAAATTTTATATGTATTTATTATAAAATAATATTGTACACACACACACACAAAATAATAGAACTGTGAAAAATACTTCAAATAACTTTTTTTCTCTCTTCTCAGTTTTTGCTTTTGTTTTATTCAATATTTTCCTTTCACTTGGCAGCTTAAGCTAAAAACCAACAAAAAAGCAAATAACGAAATAAAACCGTAAAGAATCATAAAAGGTTGCATGTTATATAGCAGCGCAAAGAGAATAACCTAAAAGCCAACAAATATTCCCAAATGAGGTATAACAACTAAAACAACAACACTGACAATAATAATAAAATAAAACTACAGCTGCATGGCAACAAATTCTTGATGAAATCAAAGAAACTAAATACATATTTTGGAAATTTAGTTTGTTTCAATATAACCGGCCCTCATGGCGTATGAGTTTTATTTATTAGTTGTTTAATGTGCTAGTTTCTTCAACAAAAAAAAGAAAAAACCTTATTTTCTATTATAATTTTTGTTATAAATATGTAAATTTTTGTATTAAAAAAAATATTTAATATATTTATTTGTATATGCAAATATACAGTGGAAACTTTTCCAAATATTCTATTAATATGTCACAATACAAAAAAAATTTAACATTTTTAAATTTTTGTATACCCTTCACCTTCGTGAGAAGGGTATATATAAGTTTGTTTGTCATTCCGTTTGTAATTTCCACAATATAATTTTTCGACCCCATAAAGTATATATATTCTGGATCCTTATAGATAGCGGAGTCGATTAAGCCATGTCCGTATGTCTGCCTGCCCGTCTGTCTGTTGAAAACAATTTTCTGAAAACCCCAGATATCTTCGGGATCCAAATCTTCAATAAATAACGGAGATATGAGCAAAAATCCGAGACAACCTCTGAAAATTTCATCAAAAAAGACAATTTATTGCATGCTTTGACAAAAAAACAATAAAACCTATGTTTGGATGTGTGTTGGTTTCATTGCTTTGCGTATTTCATTTTTTTTTTTTTTGTGTTTCGTTTCGTTTGGCGTAGTTGTTTTTATACCCTTCACCTTCGTGAGAAGTATTTCATTAATATATAATTTTATTTATATATATATAAACAACAAAAAATAAGAACACGATTAATTATTGAGTTTTTAAAATAAAAATCAAACTAAAAAGTTGTCATTATAACGGTATTGACAAAACAATGGAAACTTAGGTTTCATTGTTACAAAAATTGTCTGTCCCGTTTAGTGATTCAGTATTTTGTTGGATATTCGTTGTGTTTTATAGTACTTCTTTCACAGAAATTTGAAATATTTTGCCATTCCCTTATAATCGCATCTGATAATGTTTCCTTTCTGATATAATTTTGGGCCTGTATTTTGCGATCTACAATTTCCCATAGGGTTTTTTAAAAAGGTTTGTCAATTATTAGAGTTTTATTTTATCGAATATCGAGTTTCTAATTTTTCTATTATTCGAATAATTTTTAAATTTTCCTTGATTATTCGAATAATTTTATAAAATATAATTTGTTATTTATAAAACCAATTTTTTTTTTCAATTTTAACTTGAAAATAAGTTTATTCGAAATTGCAAAAATTTTATTCATTCGAATAAAAAATATATTTTTTCCTCGATTATTCGAATAATTTTTATTCTAGTGTCAACCCTAGAAGTGTGTTTGGTGCTGGAATTTCCAAACTAAGGGTACATTTTCCTCACAGTATGGATACATAACATTGGATCTGTATCCAAATCCAGTCATAGTATTTGTTTTGGTTAGACCCATACCTTGCCCTGAAAAACCGCCGCATACCATAATATTGACACCGCTAAACTTGACTGTCTGTCTGTATTTGGGGAGTCACTTTTGCGAATTTCTTATACGTAAATTATCATCTGTAAAAACGTAACCTGACTCACTTACATATTCTTTTTGTTTTAGTTTTCTTTCTTGTAGATATATACAAGTTTCCATTGTGTTGGAAATGCTATGAAACTTACTATATTTTAATAGAAAACCTAATAAATTATCAAAATTGAAATTACGGATATAGTTTTCAAAAAAGTTTCCATTGTATTTTCAATCACTGTATATGTATTTCCTTTTATTTACATTTGACTTTGTATCAAAGGCTGACAGCTGATTTGGCCTAAAATATAGTTTAAATTTGTTTTAAACTAGAAAATTGAATTTAAAATCGGCACTGAAATACTAATAAAATAAAAAACATTTCCCTTTAACAATTGTTTACTCTATTACCCCTGGAATGTCCTTTAAAATTTATTAAACTAGATTTCGCATGAACAATTTTATTTTCTGTTTTTTTTTTTTTATTTTTTAGTATTTTCAATTACAAACATATGTATTTATTTATTTCAAGACCAAGTTTGAATTTTTGCAATTGTTAATGCACAATTTAAGCTGAAAATAAAACATAAATCCAACTCTAGACATTTCTAAAGTCAACGTCATGGTAGACTTGATTAGCCATTTATTTCATTTTATTTATTTATTTAATTAATTAAAAAAACCCAACAAAATGGCATGCAATATTTAGTTTATTTGTTTAAAGTATTTAAAAACTCATTAAAATCAGAACTACACTTACTTACTTACATACAATCATAAGCTATTTTATCAGCAGACATAAAAGTGTACAAAAAAACATTTTCAATTGTAAAAAAGGTCCCTGACATATTCTTTAAATGAATTTATCAAACTAAATTTTATAAAAGCAACAAACAAACAAAAAAAATATGATTTCCTATAAAATTAAACAAAAGATAAATAAAAATTTACAAAAATTCAAAAAGTTTTCAAAAGCAAGCAAGGGTAGGTGGCGTAAAAGCAGTAATCACTGATTGAGGGAGTGAGTTGTTGAGATTACCATATAAAACAACACAACTTCAAATGAAAAAAAAAAGAAAAAATCTTTAATTTTAAAATTTTGCTTGACCAAAAATGGTTAAAGCGTGAATATATACATATATACAAATAAATAATAAAAAATACTAAACATACACATTTTGTGTATTATTTTTTAAATTTTTTATTGAGTGCTGTGTTGTGTTCGGTCGGTAGTGGAGCCATGAATACAAAAACAAAACACAAAGATTCAATACAAATTGTTGTTGCCAATATGGCGTTAAATATAAAAAAAAACCTAACTATACGACAATAATAAACGGCGGCGTTAATGTATTTATATGCTTTAAAGTCTGTCCGTCCGTCCGTCCGTACATCCATCCATTCGCTCATCCGTCCAAACCTTTACCAAACAGAAAAATCGTTGAGTTTTTATTTTTTTTTTTCTGTTTTTCACCAACCATTTATTTTGTACTTGTACGTTCGTATGTGGCGTGCAATTCTCAAAGTCATTGACTTACTTGGTTGCCTTAATTTTATTTTAACAAAAATGGTTTTCGGTTTTTATTTATATAGTTTTTTGTTGTTTGTTTTATTTTTTTTGCAAAAATTAAACAAAAATAAAATTCTAAAATCTAGTCACGTTACGACAGAGTCTTAAAAAAAAAAAAAAACTCTAATTGAAATTAGCTAAATACTTAATGAACAAACATATATACATATGTAGCTACATATATAAAGTGTTTGCAAATTTTAATTTAATTAAGCTTATCTAGATTTTTAAATAATTGGGTTTATTTTTAAAAAAGGATTACAATGTGAATAAACTTTAACGAATGTTGAACTAAATTAGTAAAAATTTAAATATAAAAAACTGACATATTAATACGCCCGTTCCTAACTAACAAGAGACACTGATTCCTGGGCAACTACATACTAACCAACCTTGGTGAGTAATCTGGGTCCAGACTTAATGACATATTGAGATATTGCAAGGATACAGACTGGACCTTCCACATTAGCATACATTACAATGTAAATGACATTACATCTGAACTTGTCAAAATAAGGTTATTCATTTCAACATTTGTTTGGTTGGAAAAATTACACTCTAATTTTCTTACACTTGATTAAAGGCTGGGTTAGCCGACCGTTGATGTAATGTAACCGTAATGTTGACTTAACGTAACACTTTAGTGCGATTATAGAACATTAAAAACGTGTCATATGTTTTTGACATAAACAAACAAAACAAAATATAGCCGGAACTATATTTGTTGTATAAACTTTCATTGGCCTGTACCAATAAAATCAATTGTTCGTCGTTCATTTTAATAAAGACAAATTTAATACGTTTTGTTTAATTTTAAGTTTTTCTTTAATATTTCGCGCTTGTCGCTGATTGAAATTGTCGCTGATTGAAATTGTAAACAGCTGTTTGAAAGTGTAATCAACACAATTTTTTTAAATACTGTTCAAGCGATTTTATAATTTTTTTCTGCGATTTAGAAAAAATTTATTAAACTTTGGTAAAGTACTTACATATAAACCGTATTTATTTACACATAATGTATTCATGATCATTGTCCATTAGGAGACAATTATAAATATTATTTATTACCTTGTCATACAGACTTTATTTATTAAAGGTCCGATAACTTAAAAATTAATATTGTATTTATACTAAGGGCCATTATTATAACTTGCCGTAATAGTAAAAGGTAACTTTAAGTAATAGAAAAAGGTTGCTTTAAAGATAACTTTTACTATTGGGAACATAAAGGCAAGTTGTAATAACGACCCTAAGTATAGTTAATTTGTGTATACAAAATATTAATTTAATATTAAACTTAAATACTTTCGCCGATTATTAGTATACATTTTATAAATGCTTACATGAATTAATTTGTATAATATGTAAATATTACCATAACATTAAAAGGTTTTGTTTTTTATTTATGTATTTAGAACACTGCAAATATTTTTAAGCGTTCTGAGCAAAATAAGTATTTTTTATACAAGACTTAAAATCAACAAGTTGACAACACCGTTAGTAAATGTCACGTAGAAACGTAAAGAAATTGTGTTTTTAACAGGTTCAGACGTTACAGTTACGTTACATTTTGTCACTATAACTGCTTTAACTACTTTACACACAATAGAAACGATCAGCTGTTCCGTTCCGTTAAGGTTACATTACATTACGGTCGGCTAACCCAGCCTTAAGTTTGTTAAAAAAACTACATTACATTTTTCAACTTTTCCAAACTAATAAACTACCACGATAACCAACGATAACAAACCAACGAAAATGCTCATCACTCATTAATGCAGTTATCGATAAAATGCCGCCATTTAAAGTGTTACCATTGAAAATTAATATGCCACAAATTGCCAGACCATTCAGAACAAAAAAACACATAATGTTTTTACTGCAACCAATATTAAATGAATTATTAATTTCAATACATCAACAAAATAAATAGTTTTTACTTAAACAACACATTAAAATTCTAAATTTAATTAAATAAAATATATTGACTTTGATAAAAAAAAAAAATTAAAGCAAATAAAACAAAAATTACCTTGACTGACAAAATTGGCCATAAATTAAATAAACAATAATACATTAAACCGATTAATAAAAAAAACAAAAAAAAAACACATAAACTTATAAAAAAAAATCAAAAACGTCAAAGAAAATACTTCAAAACGCAGTAATGCATATTCACTCACTCATTCTCTCACACAAACATTAAAGAAATGACTTTTCAAAGCAGTTTTGTATATTTTTTTTTCTGGCATTACTTGACAACGGTCATAAATTATATTTCATTCAAAGGATAGTATGAAAGAATCTCAAAAAAAAAGCTTGTTTTACCACCTTATTAATCAAATTAAGTCAGCTTGGGATTTGAGGGAGTGTTTCCATTAAATACATTTGAAAATTAAATTAATTTCAGGACATTCATGTTTTCATATTTAAATACATTTGTATGAGATTTAAAGTTATGTTAAATTTACGTATGTACATTAATGTTAAAGGCAATGAACTTTTAGTTGCCGTGTTTTTTAACATTTCATTATTAAAAAAAAAAAAAAACTAAATGAAAACCATAATGAAATATTATTGCTTAAATAAATGTTTGTAATTTATAATTTAAACATGCTTATTTCTTAATTGAATTATTTACATCGGGAAAATTTAGCATTTCGAATTTTTATTGCCAATAATAAGCAAAAATGCACTTGACATCACTGCTACATATTGTACAGAGATGCCAGATTAATTGTTTCTCTCAATCCCAAAACAAAGAAAATCCGGCAAAAAAGAAATGCACTTCACATCATCTAAAGAATATTTGCAAATTATTTAACTGGCATATTCTTTATTTGATTTGAATTGGATTTCTATATACAGTTTTTAAAAAAATGTTATGATAAAAATATTTAACTTCAAAATCAACTGTGGAAAAGCTAAATACCAAAAAGTTGGATTCGTTTACTAAAAACAATTAGGCCATTTTCAAAATACATAAGTAACGGCTCTTAATTATAAAATGGTATGCATTTTATTAAAAAAGCTAGTTATTTATCTAAAAATATAAATTATGGGATTACTGATATATCTAAAATTAAAATATGTAAATCATTTCAAGTTTCCCATAAAACACCGAAATTTTCCCCACTAAAATCTAAATCATAATGTCTACATGGCATCTCTTAGTATATATTATCAATTTTATTTAATGTTTAACCCAAAGGTCAATTAAAACTAAATGCCGTAAAAGAAATTTTTTAAAAGCAACAACTGTCTAAAGACTTTAGGACTGACGTACTGAATAAACAACATGAGTTCTTTTTTTTTAAATAAAATAGAAAATTGATAATAAAAAAAGACAATATTACTAAAAATAGAAGAACAACGTATAGAGTAAACAGTATGTTACTTTTCTATAGATTAAAGTATACAAAAAATAATAACCTAAATCAAAACTGAATTAAAAAAAAAAAAGATTTTTCTAAAAACAAGTCCATCAATTACTTCCGATATAATAGATTTAATAACTATAGGTTGAAAAAGTTGTTTATATCTCAAAATAGAAAACAAATACAATGGAAACTTTTTAGCGACTGATCGAAACCAGAATTTTCAGGCCGCACCGAACCTAATTTTCGGCCTAATCCGAAACAAACCGAAACTTATGATTTGGCTGATTTTTGACCTAATTCGAAGCCAAATATTCGATCATAGTTTAAAACTTTTCCAAATATTCAATTAATAGCTTACAATCACAAAAAAGTTCTTAAGATATTTGTAGTTGTTTAGCATTTCATCAATATATAATTTTATTAACTTATATTACCAGCAAAAAAAAAACGTAACATCATTTAAAATGGATCTCTTTTCAATTGCACTCATATTATATTTTTTGATTTGAATTGGACCTATATCTTGCCCTGAAAAACAGCACCACACAATAATATTGCCACCGGCAAATTTGACTCTTACTATTTTTAAATATTTAAATCTAATCGAAAAACTGTAGACGTTGGCTTTAAATGTCACTAATGTCATTCTTATAGCATAATTTAATCCTAAAACTAGAGAAGAATGTATTCCCAATGTTAACCTACCTTTGGCAACCCAAAGATACAATAAAAAATAATAAATTAATTAATATTAAACAGTTAGTCAAACAACTAATTAAATATCACATATCCACAAAAATACAGCAAAACAATTTGAGAGTACTAAATTTTCCATCTCTGAGAAACGCACACTGTAAAAGCTACTTAAAATGTCTTCTATGCAGTCTTTATACTCGCACGTACACTCACAGAAATTCAACAACTGACGTGTTGTGCTATTTTTAAAAATTTTTGTTTTTTTTTTGTTTGTTTGTTTTATTTTGTATGAATATTGTGTCGTTTTTATTGTATGTATATGCTGCTGCTACTCTTGTTTTACTTGTATTTGTTATAATTTCAAAAAATGTTGTTGCTTTTTTTTGTCACATTAACAGCAATAACAACGTTTGGTGACGTAATTGATTTATTTTGCTTTTTAGTGTTTAATAAAATATGTACTACAATTGTGATAGCAGGAATTTCAAATTTAAATAAAATACATTGATATTGTTTTTTGTTTTTTTGTTTATAGAACTCAATAGAAAATGTACATACATGCATACATATTTCTTTAAGAAACTTTGTTTATTTTTGTGATAGAATCGAATTAATTAATTACAAACAATTTACAAAAGAGTATAAATAGTAATTAATAGTAATATGTGTAGTGCTGTTAAAATATTGAACAATGAATAACGGATAATGTAGGTACAACTACTTAATAAATAAAATAAATTTAATAATAACTTTGTCCTTAGGATAGTTTGGTTCAAGAACCCCAAGAGAAATATTTAGTACACAACATTTTTCTTTGTATATTTATTGTTCAGTTAATATATATTTTTTTTTTTTATTTAAAATGTAAAGTAAATAAATTGTTTTGTTTATTTTAAAACATGTCGATCTTACTTGCAAAACCTTCAAGTTCATTATACGCCTGCCTCCCTGCATATTTGTACACCGCGCAAAATGTTCAGTGTCAATTAAAATGAACATACAACTATTTAAAATTCTCAAAAAACAAACTTTAATAAATTACATACAATCAAATTGTCTTTATTTCGCAAAAAAAAAAAAAATATGTAAGTAAGCGGCCAATTTACAAAAATTAAATCTGTAATCGTTTAAAAATAAAGTTAAATTAAAACAAACAATTCAAATTTGACAAGTTCAAGTTTGAATTAAACTACGTGTATTAAACACATTGAATTTTGTTTATAACTATTATATGTGTTGCTGCTATTATATTTTTTTTTTTTGCAAAATTTATCAACATCTGTTGGAAAAACAACAAAAATTCTTTTAAATTAACATTTAACAATTATTTTTTTTTTTTTATTTGTAAATTAAAAACTGTTGTAAGTTTGTTTTAATGCGCAACAATGTTTTTGTTGTTTAATGTATTTTTTTGCAATTTAAAAATTCAACAACATTTTTATTTTGCCTCAACAATTTCAAAATTTTAATGAATTTTTTCCTTGAATAAAAAAAAATACATTTTTAATTAACAACAATTGCAATAATTAAGTGTTAACTTGTTATTGACGAACAAAGAAAGCGTTGTCTATAAACAGGGCGGTTACTGCGTAACTCAATCCGAAAACGAAAATGTTCGAAAATGTGTGCTAAATACATTGTAAATCAAATGATGGAGTAACCCCCCCCCCCCCCCCAGGCTTATTGTGCATATTTTTATTGTTTTAAGGTATATTATGTCCTCAACAGTTGATTTTTTTTAATTTAATTGTTAAATTTTTGTAGGTGTAAAAATAACCAACAGTAAATTTTTTCGTCAGAATTTCACAGAAATATAGCTTTATGTCCGTCTATGTTGAAATCAACTTTACGTAGCCCCCAAATAACTTACATACATTATTCAAACATGAATATAACCCCTATAGTTCCGGTTCAGTTGCTATTTAAAAAACGAGAAAATCGGCCCACAAATGGCTGAAATAAAAGCAAACAACCTCGGTTTTTTACTAATTTGTTATCTATATCTGTATTACTAATTAATGAATATAGACAATATGGATATCTAATGATAGTTATTGAAAATACCAACAATGTATATAATGCCATAGTAATTCGGACCGACATGTATCAAATTCGAGTAAAATATTTTTTAGCCCGAATTTTTTTTTTAATAAAAATTGTTTTTACAATAACATTTCTTGCCATAAAAATTTTACTAATAAAATTAAAAAATAATGTTTTTCATCATACTTTGGTGAAGGGTATATAGGATTCGGCACACTTGAGCTTATTATGTTCAATGATTTAGATTGACACGCTAATGCTAAGTCTGTTGCAAATTTTCTTTTAAAGCATATTTTTGTTTTCCCTGGTGTTAACTCTAAATCAATGGTCGGCATAAAGAGAACTTAGTAAATGAATTATGGAGTTTATTTCTGATCAGCTATTGCTGGTGATTTTCGATTTTTATTTGATAATTGTTATGAACACGATTATATCTTTGGCAAAAAATTGGTTTATAAACTTTTATTTATCTTATTAATTTAAATATATTATTTATATTTGTTTATAAATCATGCCAATTCCCATTGTTTGTGTTTTTTTTTTTTTTTTTTTTTTTTGTTTATAAAACCATTAAAATTTAGCAGTGAAAGTTATTAAAACAATATTTGCGCTAAAGTGTATACAAAGTGTGTATATTTATCTTAGGGGTAATAAATAACATCCTATTTATATTATTGTTTACAAATAAATATAACAAATCCTTAAAATTTGTATACAAAATGATAACAATTAATTTGTAAGGGGGGGAGGGTGGTGATGGTAAATTTTAAGGTTATGAATTAGACTGGCTGTCAAGTGATGAAAAGTCAAAAATTAAGCTGTCATTGTTTGACATTAATTTTAAACAAACTTGGAAAATGTAAACCATGGAACGCTACACTTGCGAACAACGAATTTAAATGGTGAAATATAGCGATTATTTGTGGCCACAATTGGTTAATGTTGACAACAGTGGTATTTGCTTTCAGCAATATGGCGCTAAGAGCCACTTAGACGACAAACAATTCATTTATTGCATGAAATCAATATTTTTTGTTACCAATTGGCCGCCTCGGTCTTATGATTTAACGCCTGAGACCCTTTGAAAGACCGGGTGAACTAACCACAAGCAACTGATGCGCTTAAAGATTAAATTCGGCGCTGCATTGACAAGATAAGCGAAGTGTTATTTGCAAAATATGCTAGAGGTGGAAATTTATACCGACATCGTATTCTATTGTTTATTCCGATATTTCTACTTTACATTGGTATCACTAAGAATGAATTTGACCAACAAAATAAGACTACAAATTGTAAGAGATTATTACAAATGTCCTATTGAAATTTCAGAATTTTAAAAGTAAATCAAATAATTTAACCAAGATTAAAAACCCATACCGATTAAATATCGTCTAAAAATGTCGATGGCAAAAGTATTGACTCCTTTAAATAATAAATTGATTAAATTTTAGTTTTAAACCTGCTTAACTTCCAGATTTATTTTACGATTTCTAGAGAAGCTGTGTCATGACTGAGTTTATAAAATCAAAGTTGTTTGAAAAATCTGCCAAAATTTCCAACAAAAAGATAAATTTATGTTATTATTTTGAATTTGTACAACGAAACAGTCTAATTGAATACAGTCATCAAACTAATATTCAAATTTTCTTCACCATCCAAACCCAAACATATTTACTTATACTCGCTTAATTACGTCCTCACATTTAAAATGTTGCTCTTATGCATTTGTCTTAATTAATTAAACAAATTTCTTCATCATGATTAATATAAACTATTTTTTATAATTTATAAATGTATAATTTTGTGTGTATGATAACTATTTAGCAAAAAAAAAAAAAAAACTTTTGAACAGATGTTTAATATTTTTTCACACAAAAACCAACTTGTATAATTGCCAAACTAAAAACCAAACATATTTCAAAAGTCTAAAATATTCTAACAATAATTATAGTTTTTTGTTATTGTTATTGTTGTTGTTGTTGTTGTTTCTGTTATTTTTTGATGAGCGTATACGCTATAAAATGACATAATTGTTTTATATTAAAAATCCCCAGATAGTCTAATAAATTCGCTCACACTCTTAGTAGCATTTATGTGTTTTCAGATATTTAGAGTGCATTATGGTCGCTTATTTAAAAAGTGTAATAAGTCTTAATATAAAAAATTAGCAAGTTTTAACAAATAACGTCTAAAATTATTACAATTTCCAATGATATACATATTTTGTGTTACATCGGTTTCAACGTGCGAGAGATGGTTTGTTCAGTTTAGAAGTGGTGGTTTTGAAACGGAAGACAAAGATCGTCCAGGCCAGCCAAAAAAGTCAAACTCAACAGGAGCTTACAAAATCATTGGGAGCTGTTCAAGCTGCAATTTCAACACGTTTGCGAGCAGCAGGATTCATCCAAAAATAGGGAAATTGGGTAGCATACGAATTGCAGCCGAGAGACCTTGAAAG
The DNA here is from genome assembly GCA_942486065.2 of Calliphora vomitoria. Lineage (NCBI taxonomy): Eukaryota > Metazoa > Arthropoda > Insecta > Diptera > Calliphoridae > Calliphora > Calliphora vomitoria. The sequence goes on from OW818029.2 coordinate 31,707,030, forward strand.
ACGATTTTATATGTCCGAAATGATGTTTGAACGCTATAAAAGAAAATCATTGTTGCACAGAATCATTACTTGCGAAAAAATATGGATCCATTACGATAACCCGAAGCGTAAGAAATCGTACGTGATGACCGGCCAACCAGCCGAATCGACACCAAAACGAAATATCCATGACGCTTAGTTAATGCTCTGTATTTGGGGGGAGCAAAACGGTCCTTTATATTATCCATCACATAGAACCTGTACCGAACGCAACTGATTCGTTTGAAGAGAGCATTTGCCGATAAACGCCCAGAATATGCAGTCACACATGAAACCACAATATTCCATCATGATAATACTCGGCCACATGTTGCAATACCTGTTAAGAACTATTTAAAATAAAGTGGTTGTTGGGAAGTTTAGCTGACTGCTTTTTGATCGATGCTGAACGCTCTCTCTGGGATACGCTTCACTTTATAACAGAGTATCCGCTTGATTCGTTCTTGGCATCAAAAGATGAAAGCAGATCTTTTGGCACGAAATTCATATAATGCCAGTAAAGCCTAGTACTCTGTTCATATTTGCGAAAATTTTTGGTTTTTTCATGCGAACAATTTTATATGCAACAAATTATCAGCTGTTGGTTTTAATTTCGTGCGAAATAAGTGCTGCTTATGTTATTTCGTGTGGAAAAATAAGGTTGCCAGATGTATTTCACATGTTTTCCATAACGAGAACAGAGTACTGCTTTTGCGAAATTATTTCGCATATATTTCATTACAAATATTTTATATGTAGTTTGACATGAAATTTTCGCATGAAATTTTGAACAGAGTACTAAGCTTAAGATGGGAAAAGATCATTGCAAAATACTTTGAATTAGTTTATATTGTACAAATGTTTCAAAATAAAAGCTAAAAATTTTAAAAAATTAGTACGGATATAGCCAATGTTCTTACAGAATTATAATAAAGGAACTTTTACAAACTACAAAAACGCTTTCGCTAAAATGACAATCGTTACGTTCCTAAGTATTTATTTGTATTTTCAGGAAACAACCTACTAATAAAATCTTTGTTCATACAATTTTACGAACGCTTCAAAATGGTTTAATATTTTATTATGGTTGCAGCAATTAAATTGTTTTAATGTATTTAACATACAAATATTAATTACAAACAAACAATTCATGTGATGACTATAAAAATGTGATAAAATTGCGTTTGTTTTTTAACAAAAACAATAAATGAATACTAAAAACAAAAGTACAGTTGAGAAAATAAATTTTGTTTAACAACAATAACAAATAAGAATCTTTGAAAAAAAATGCCGCCTTTTATTGAAAGCTAAAATGTTTGCTAAAAAAAAAAACACAGAAAATTCTATATATTTAACGACCCACTTAATTTTGTGGTAATTTTCTGTTTAACAATATAATTAGCAAAGAATAATCACAAAGTAAAGAAAAAGTCTTAAAAATATATACATATGTGCTTAAACATAAATATTAAGCTAAAATTATTTCATATACTATATAACATTTTAAAAATCGTATACATCTTGTCATGTTTAGCATTTATCAAAGGTTTTCATTTGTTTGTTATTTATTTTATTTTTTTTTTCTCACTGTACAATTTAAACACCTGTTCTTTTTTATTATGAATTATTTTCATTATGGCAGATTTCTTGAAAATCTTAAAAGTTTCTTTTAATTCGCCAGAATACAATAATAATAATAAAAACAAACTGTTCGCTGTTCATGTTAAACAGATTAAGGAAATTTTAATGATAAACCATCAACATTTAAAATAAATTAAAAAACAAAAAAAAAAAAAACACACACACAAAAAGAGAAATAACAATTTATAAATACGATAAAGGCGAGAATAAAATTGGCAAGCATTTGAAAACGGAAAATACTATAAAGCACAAAATTAAGAAAATTTAACAACAAAAAACTGTTTATCTAAAAATATACATATAGTGAGAAAAGAAAAACTATTTTAAAATTAAATTTATAGTAATTCCAAGTCGAATTTGCTAGTTTGCTATAAACATAAACAAGCTGCAGTGCAATTGTACCTTTTTGTACTTCAAAAGTTCAGTAGACAACATCGGCAGACCTAGTATCCATTTAATGGAATAATTGTTCTTAAATGTTTGCAAAAACGCTTAAAAAATTGTTTTTGGCAAATCCCGTTTAAAAAAATTATTTCTCCAAATAATCCTTAAATAAAGAGTGATGCCAAAGAACAACTTAAATATGGCAACATCTTAACTAACAATTATTTTTTCTTGTTTATTTTCCTGTTTACTTTCGCTTGCTCTATTATTTTAATTTAGCCATTTTGAAAAGAAGAGTAAGAGTAATGCAAAAGCAATACACATTCCAAAAAAGCTAAAACTTTTGAGTGCATAAAAGACACCACCCCATTTTCTTAATATCTGGTTATCGGCTTTCGTAACGATATATGTACTTCCCATTAATATAATATTTGTATGAGAACTGTCAATATATTGTCACGATAAAAAATAACCAGAGATTGAGAAAGTAGGGTGCAATGGTGTGGCAATTGCAATCCTGTGTATTTTGTTGTTTGTTGAATTGCAAAATAAAAGCTGCTCCATTTTCATTTTTGTCCCAAACTCTGAACTAGTTTTCATGCGATTAGAGTTGCATTCTGTTTGGTTACTTTGTGTTTGTTTACATTTGTAAACTTTGTAAGGACTAAATAAATAAAAATTGTAAAACCTATAGCTGTCCCGACTTTTAACATGATTATTACTTATAAGGAGTGAGACCGTAAAATGTTACGTTTATCATTAAAACTTTTAACCCAAGTATTATTTGATTTTTTTTGTTTTGATCAAGTTACCTTTGTAAAACATGTCAGTTATTATGTTTAATGGCAATTATATTAATTTGTTGTTAATCTGATTAAAATGAGTGACCAGAAAAAAGTGCGTACTAAAATTATTTTCAACAAAACCCAACTTGGTCCTATAAAAAGTTGGACAAGCATTCAAAGGTCTGCCGTCAAACAGTTTCCAAAGTTATTACATAGTACCGGGAGAACTTGTCCGTTGATAGAAAACCTGGTTCAGGTAGAAGTAATGGTCCACATGATGTTTCTAAAGCCATAAAAATAGAAAGCATTTTCAAAAGAGCTCCCAACACATCTGGTAGGAAAGCTGCCCGGTTAGCTCAGTGCTCGGACTATTTGGTACGAAAAGTTAAAGCTAATGCAGGTTTAAAAACATACAAGCCTCAAAAAGTTCTTGACAAGAACGCTGCTAAAAATTTAGAGACCAAAAACATATGTTATGAATTTTTCGATCTCACTCCTTATATATAATTTCGAAAATGAGAATATATAAACCATAAACATAGCAAAACTTAATATTCTCTTAAACATTTGTAGGGTGCATTATAAAAATACAAACATTTCGCACAGGGAATTTAAAAAAAAAGTCAGACACAGAGGCAAAATTTAAAAAAAGCACACAAGTGCATAAAAGAGAGCATATTGTAAAAATACAAAACTAAAGAGTTAAAAGAACAAAATGTCACATTTGCCGTTCATGTTATTCGTAAATTTATAATGTACATACATATATTCAACAAAATTATAATTTTATTAATTAAAAATTTTACATAAATGTGTGTTTATTTTGTTCTTAAAATGTGTAGGCAGTATGTTTTTTTTTTTTCTATTTCACAAAATTATTTTGAAAAAAATGTTCTCTTGAGTTTAGAAAAAATAAAACGCTTTAATTATAACAAAAACAACCAAATACAGAATCTTGTGTGTGGACGACGACGACAACAACGACTACTATGGCTATGATAAATAAATAGATGCTGATGTTTGTGCTGCGACTACTAGTCAATGATCATGATCATGTAGATATTTTGAATTTTAAATTTTGCACAGAATTTATAGAAAAAAATACGAAAAAAAAAAAGAACGAAACGAAATCTCAAACTAAAAGAAAATTTTTTCTTGTGAGTGTAATTTAGTCACAAACGAGTAACGAGCCACTGCGGTAATATTTAACGGGTGTTGAAAAGAAAATTAAATAACTAAAAATTTTTAAACGAAATATAAAAAATAACGAAAACGAAAAAAATATTTTTTATACAAAAAAAAAAATAAAAAATTAACTAAAATCGTGAATTTTAGCCAAATACCCGACTTTAAAACAAATATTTACAGGCGGTGGATCTGTTTCAAATCATTATAAAGAAATTTCAATAAAAAAATTTTCAATATTACAACGAATATAATAACGATCAAATAAAAAAAGAATATATAAATGAAATAATTATAAATATCATAACCTCATAACCACGAAATTACGAAATTAAAAAAAAAAAGGAAAACATCTTCAAGAGAACATAGAGAGCGAGAGAGCTGTTTAGAGATTTAAAGATTTCAACAAATTGTGGTTCAGCGTGGGATTTTGAAAATTACTAATAGAGTTTCATTTACTACTATTGAAAACAAATTATAATTAAATTTTAATTTACACCATTATATAACAATTTCAATTGTTTTACATTTATTATAACAAACAAACAAAAAAAAAACCAGAAAAAATAATCAAACGAATAACGACACCTTTATTGAAAAGCTCTCATAATTGAGTATATTCAAAACAAACAACGACATTTTTTAAAAAAGAGAGAGAAAAAAAAGAGTAGACTCAAAAATAAATATAAAATCGTTTTGAAAAAAACAAAAATAATAACGAAAAAACACGTGAAACAATTATAAATATTAAAAAAATATATATACAAATATTAATAATTTCAATATAAACAAAAATTTGTAGCTGAAATTTATTTGATTGAAAAAAAAAACAATAAAAATATTTTTTTTTTTTTTATAAAATTTTAATAAAATTTATCCTAAAAATTAATAAAAAAATTTTATTGGAAAGTTGTTTAAATTAATTTACAATTTTTAAAGCAACTATTTATTTTATTTATTTTAATACACAATTAACAGAATTTGTTTATTAGCCAAATACATACATAACTTTTGTAAAAAAAAAACAGTTTTTTTCTTTTTTTGTTTATTTATTCTTAATCATTTTATCGATAATTGTAAAATAAAATTTTCGTGAATTTTATTTCGTCATTTCGTTTTTACAGTTAATTTAACCCTTTATCAGCAAATTGTTTGCTTGCACAAATTAAATCTTATGATTTTCGTTTTAAAGCAATACAATTTTGACATATCTGAGTTGTAAATTGATAAATTAATACAATTTAATAAGCAATTGTTGGTAATTGTTTGAGATTAAATAATTTTTACAATAATTTTGAAAATTATTAAACTGGGAAAATTTTAAATTTTAAAGTTCTTTCATTTTGAACTAGACACATTTTTAACCAATATTTTAAGAGTAAATAAACTTTTAGTAAAAGAATTGTTTATAATTTAATCATAAAAAAAAATATTTGTTTATTTCTAAAAAGTAAATTTTATATTATTTAATTTAAATTTAGTATAAAAAACGTTAAACTTTATAAATAGCTATTATTACACATTGTTATTACTGTTATACTTATAAATGTTTAATACTTTCAATTATTTGTTAAACTTGTTGATTAAACTTTATATAAAAATATAGAAAAAAAATATTTAAAAAGAAAAAAGAAAAAAACATTTTATTGTTTTACATTTTAAAAATATAATTATCAATAATAATAAACAAATAATTAAATAAATAATATATTATGATCACGTGGGTTTTGAAAACTTTACAGTTGGTCGAAGGCGACCAAATTTCGAAGAGTTTCAAAGCTAAACCACAATTTCAAATAACAAAAGTGTTCACAAATCACAACAAACTGCTTGTTATAAAACCACCTGAAAAAGACTGTCAAAATATTTGATAAAGATATTTCAATAACGATTTAATAACGACGACATTTTTCTCTAAACGATTTAAACGAACACAGTTAATAACGAACATTTTCAATAATTTACAAAACACAAAACCAAACATTAAACGAAATAGAGCAATAACGTGCCATAGAATTAACATTATCAAACGAATTTAAAAGAAAATATACTGTATATAAAATAATAATTTATAATATTGTTTATTTTTTTTTGAAAACTTTTTTGAAAAGTTTTGCATAAAGTTAAATTAAAACAAAGAATTTTTAAGATATTTTATAAACAATTTTAAGATTTTAAAAAAATTGACTGTTTTTGTAATTTGTGTTAAGTTTTTAGATTTAAACTAAGAAACACAGCTTAAGCTAAAAATCTTTTCCAAGAAAAGTTTATAGATATTTCCTTTTCTTTTTTTAATTATTTATTAAATAGTTATTAATTTTATACAAAACTTAAGACATACAAGTAATTTAACAAAATAACAAAAAGACGCTAAATATTTTATAAAATTTGAAATAATTTATATCATTAATTCAAATTATTAGTTAAACAATTGTTCACTAAACTAGTCATTTACTTTATATTTATATACAAACACACACAAAAAACACTACTACTATCCGCCCTTTATTTATTTATTTATTAAAAAACAAAAAAATAAGCTTTAAAAATACTAATTTGTTATCATAGTTTTCTAAGTATTGTGTTTTACTAAAATTTAGCTATATGAAAAATTTAAATATAAAACAATACCACCAAGCGTATCATCCCTATGAAATACCAGCAAACACACATCATTACCAGCCACAATTACAAAATCCAACAACGTTTACAAATCCCTATAATACTGCAGTAGCAACTACAACAACACCCACTAACCAAAGATTTAATTTTAGTAATTCTTATAATTTACCACCAACAACAACGACCACAAATTCGGCTGGTTGTAAAACCTTACAAAACTCTATTAACAATCGTAACAATAATAATAATAATCAAACTCTACCATTATCAACATCAGCATCATCATCATCTCCTCCTACGCTTGGCGGTTACTTGGCAAATCAACAACAGCAACGCTTACAACAACAACAACTGCAGCAGCAGCAGCAGCAGCATCAGCAATTGCAACAACACTTTAATCAACGTACACAAACAGCCCAACAAATCAATATGTTGAGTTTAAATCAAACAAATACTTTTAATTATAATTTTCATTTCAATGCCAACAATAACAACAACCACAACAACACCAGCCACAATCTTAATAATATAAATAATAATAATAACAATAATAGCAGCAACACCAAATATAACCACAATAACAGTGCTCTCTCTCGTCCCCAAAGACCAAACTCTCTAAATATCTCTGCAATGGCTTCATTAGCAACACCTTCTTACTCTTGCTCTTCTACGGCTACAATGAGCAATGAGCCCTCCTCATGTCATTCAGCTCCAACAACAACAACAGGTGGCTACAATTTTACTCCGAATCATTTTTACCATAATCAACGTGAAAATTTATTTAATTTTCCCATAAGTCAGCAGCAACAGCAGCAGCAGCATCATCAACAACTGCAACAACACCATAATAGTCATAATTATAATGTACAACAACAGCAACACAATTACAATAATTATCAAACTAATCAACAGCAACAACAGCAATTGCAACAATTTCAGTTATTACAGCAACAATTAAAACAACAACAATTGCATATAAATAGTAATAATAGTAGCAATAGCAATAATTGTAATTTAACCACGCCTGCCGTATCGTCATCTGCCTCATTGTGCAGCAGCAGTGCTACTACTTCCAGCTGTTCTCCCTGTACAAATAGTTCAAATAATACTTTAGCCACTGCTACAACTGCTGTCGCTGCTGTTAATTCAAATACAGATCAATCGAATACTAATAATAATTGCGATAAACTTACTATGGATGCCTGCGAAATTGCCAATTTCCTTGCCAATGAGCTATTTATGCAACAGGTATAATTTGTTCAATTTGCAATTTTTATTTCAACTAATTGGGAATTTAAATGGTGTAGACATTTAAAACCTAGTTTTCAACATTAAATTATCTAAAAGGTTATATTCAGCCATTTACCATTACGTGTTATAATCGTAGTGAAGTGAATGAAATTATAGTAAAAAGTTTTCGGGTTATTCGAAAATTTCTGTTTCAGCAGAAAATGTAGGTTTGCCAATCGGTTTTTTATTATATCTTGAATGCCACCATTATTTCTCATTTGCTGGCTACATAAATATGCGATACTCTTTTAACTGATTCAACTACTAATACTTCAATTTTATAACATTTATATATCTAAGATCATATTTTACTTAAATTTGTTTGCTTTAAATGTTATTAAAATAATGTTCAAACAAAATAAGCGACTTTGATTTTAAAATTTTTATTAATTTCTTCTATAGAAAAGTAAAAACATTTATTATTTATATTTCTACCGCTTTGGCTATCGATTCAAAGCGGTAAAAAGGTGACGGTAACGCTAATTTCGTTTATTTCGCTAACGGTGACTTAGCGGTAACGGTATTTCCTGTTATTTCAGTAACGGTATTTCAATTAATTTACAAAAATTAAAAATAAGTTGCCAAAGTTGGTATTCTATTATATTTTCAATTCTAAAAATTTCAATAAACTCAAATAAAAAAATTCAAATTTATTTGTTGTTTTCAATATAAAATAAGAAAGAAAATGTTCGTTCGCATTTAGTGAGCCAGGCCCTAAATTTAAACAAATTTATTTTTATAATTTCAAATTACTATTTATAGAATATTGGTAATAACGGTATTTACGATATCGGTAACGGTAGTTGAGCTGAAAGGGTATTTTAGGGGTAACGGTAGGTTAGCGATAACTATAGCCAACCTTGTTTTTGAAACTTGGGTCTTCCTATTTTGACCATATCAGTAAACACATACTCTTGGCATTTGCATTTTTTTAATTTCGAAAAAATCTCGGTTTTAAAAACGATTTAATTTTTTATAAAAACCAAGAAAATTTATTATGTCTTTAACATTAAATATTCGTATCTTATGAAGCTGATGTCGGATTTGGTTGATTTAAGATGCATTTGAAAAATAATTATGTCTACGTAATAACAATGTTTTTAGTTTTTGGCAAAAAATTAAACATAGATTTTATTTATAAAAACCGGTTAATTGTTACAATAAAAGAAACTGTCGAATTATTAGAAAATTTAAAATATTCGTTACTAGTTGCTCATATATCTTGAATTTTCAAATGAAAACTGTCAGAAGTACTTTCTGAATTGTCTGTGTTAAAAAAAAATATTTAAATCGATACTCAAATGGCCGAGATATAAGCGAAAATCGGCAGGGGGCTAATTATAGCATTCGTAATCGTAATAAATTTCGAATGCTATTATTTGACTGCTATTTTAACTATTGAACAATATTCAGTTAATGAAAATGCTAGTAAAATTAGCTCCAGAAGACAAATATTTCATAATAGATTTCCTTCATAAAATCTACAACTTTTTTCTTAATATTATACACCTATTTAAATTAAACTATGATGCAATTTATTTTTTTCTATATTTCTTTAACTATAATTTTCTAATTTATGTGTAATTTAAATCATTAAAAATCAAAAGTTATGCACCTGAGCATAAGGTTTTTTTTTTTTATTTAAAAAAAAATAACACTGACGAAATTTTAAATACTATTTTCTTTGCAGACCTTTTGGCTTCTCTACAGAAATAATATTTCATAAAGTCATTATATACTATTCATACAACACAATGGGATTTTTGTTTGTTTTTCTTTCTAAAATTTATTTTCTCAAATATTAAATTGTATATGTATGATATGCAATTTAAAATAAAGACTTATCACATTCGAAATTTAATGGGTCACACCTACACGTGAGATAGATATTATTTTGTTACGTATGCAACGAAATCATTAGATTAATAAATGATTCAAAGAGAAAAAAGTAGGGGGAAAAAGAAAGTGATGGCTAATGAGGAAAATATTTTTTAAGGCGGATTTTAAAAGTTTTTTTTTTTTTTTTGTAAAACAACATATTTCCTATTTAATCATAATAAACTTACTTTTTTTAAATATTTGTTACGGTATTAGAATTATTCTTAAACATATATTTATAATATTTTAATATGCAATAAATTTTTCATAACTGCTGCAATTTGTTGCATTTGCTTGCAGAAATGTTTGGCATCTCTGTCCACTTAAAGCTGTGATGGCAAATTAGTGCAGTCAAATAAACGTTTTACTGCGTAATGAAACATAGTGAATTTGAGGGCCTCAAATTAATCACATTTTTAGAGCAATTTTAAGCTATTATTTTCTTTTTGAAAATTAAAAATGTTTACATAAATAATAAACACATAAAAATAAAAGTACCTATGAACTTTAAAGTTTATTTACATTTCAATTGTGTATACAACTTTTTTTTGCCAGTGTATGTGTTTTTCAGCTATTTAACTAATTTGTTTAAATTTATTTATTTTCATTGTTATTTTTTCTGAAGAAAAATAAAAAAAAAATTAAGAAAAAAAAAACAATGAAAAAAAAAATACAAGACAAAATGAAAAAAAAAAAAATTCGCGCACACGTTGTTTATGTTTTATTTTTAAAGATGAACTCGTTCAAGTATAGTACTTTCCAACAACAACAAATACAACATGTGTATACTACTACATATAGTTTGTCATTTTATTGTTTTTGTTATTGTAATGATACAAAGATACGATTTTAATTAATACTAATTAAACGCACTTGTTTGTTATTTGGTATTTTCTCAATTAATCAAACAAAATTAGCTAAATAAAAAATAGTTTTGTGACAAATAATTTCGAACTATTAGAAACAAAATGGTTCTTATTATAGCCAGAGAAAAAATATAGTTGTACATACATGTTTACCATAACCATTTCAAAATGTTTAAACATTTTTTTTAAAACAATATTATGATCACTGTAATTATGTATATGATTGCGGTAACCATAATATGTTTAAGTTACCATTCACATCATTGTGAATGGTAAAAAATCCCAATTACGCACCATCAGTATTTGACAATAAAATATTTTACTGATATGGACCGATCCTCACAAAAATTTTTAGAAAAATTTAGGTTCATATAAAACTTGTTTACGACTATATCAATTATTATAAGACAATTATGAATGTTCAAGTAATTTTCTGAGGAGGACCTTGTATGGGGACTAGGGACAAATGTTGGCCGATTTTCGCCATACTAGACTGTATACTTAGAACTAATTTGTGCAACATTTTATAAGGATTGCCGCAAAATTAACATATTTATGACTGCTTTAACAGTATCCCGGGGGCTAGGTGAAATCATGGACCAATATTGCCCCTTTTCAATACCAAACAAACCTATCAACAGCGAGTATTTGTGGAAAATTTCTGTCCGAAACATATTTGGTAGGGTTATTTTTAATATGCAAATTATAATATTTGGAATTTCTAACTAATTTCTAACATAAATAAAAAAATTTTCTCTGCCAAATCAAGACTGTAGAATTCTCTAAGGAAGTGGAAAATTCGAATACGTCAGTTAATCGCTTTATTATTATTTTTTTTTTTTTTGATAGCATGTAATATTTCACAATTAAAAAAAAGTTTTACTTCCATTTTTCCTGAAATATTTGAAAAACTAAAATATACAATGGAAACATTTCCAAATATTTAAATAATATGTTAAAAACCAAAAAAAAATCTTATATTCCGAATTTCCGAATTTATTATTATGGTATTGACAAAACAATGGAAAATTAGGTTTCATTCTTTCAAAAATTGTCTGGACATTTTACTAACTCTTTATTTTGTTCGATATCATTTTTTTTATTACTGGTTCGCAGCAACGATGTACTGAACCAATAAAATATTCAATCGACTCCTTTGAAATATTTTTCCATTCCCTTATAACGGCATCCGTATTTTACGATTTACAATTTCCCATAGGTTTTCTATGGGATTGAGATTTGGCTTAAAATCACGTACCTCATTGGATTGTAACCACTCGGTAACAACCAGTGGGATCCAGCCCCTGTGACAGAAGTTCTCCCATCAATGCCTCTTAAATTGTCTAAGGATTCATTCGAAAAGAGTACAGTATTCCATTTCTCTTGCGATCAGTTTAAATGTTCTTTTTATAAGCAATACGTTGTTTTTTATAGAAATAAGAGCCTCATTGAAAACTTAATTAACAAAAATTTTGTTTTCAAAAAAAGTTTCCAATTATGAACCACATTATTATTAATAAATCTGTGACGTTAACAAACGTGAGAAAATACATATATTTTTTTAAATTTATGCAATTTTTTTCAATTTAATTGTATAATTATTAGAAAGGTGCGATTTAATTTGTTTAAACAGTAATTCATTTTTCAAGCTGATTTTGAAATAATGTTTAAACGTGTGGTGTTTTTTCAATTCTAAAAAATTTCGCTAAAAAAAAAATTTTATAATTAACAGAGTATTAAATATATAATTAGAATATTGATACACATTTCAAAGTTAAGTATTGTTTTGCTCAATATTATGCAAAAAGTATTTGATCTTAAAAAATAACATATTTCCAAAATCCAACAAAAGCAAAATAGGTCAAGAAACGCCTTCCGAATGAATAGTTTACTTACATTTTCGATTTTATTTTCAACAAATACAAATACATCCATACATAAACATATAAATACATATACCTAAAAGAAAAATAATTAATTTTATTTTAACAACTTTTCGTTACAGCTCGTTTCAATGGAATGCATGCAAACAGGTGTACCCACTCTGACCACACCCACCCTAACACCTACAACGCTCAAGAGTATAGAGGAATCGTTTATACAGTTAACTAGCGAGCCAATAAATGCACCATATCAGGCAGGATTTATACCACCACCATTGGGTTCTTACAATGCTACAACAACGAATACGATAAATAACAATAGCAACAACAACAATAACAATAGTACACTGGCATCGACTACAACATCAGTTGCTGGTATATCACCAAATGCGGCATTGAATAATGTCTATTTGGGTGACATTAGTGCCGGGGCCAGTTTGCCCGACTATGGAAATATGACAGAATCGGAAAATTCTCAGGGATCATGGACGGGCAATCATTTGAATGAAGAGAATTCTATGGCCACAACAGATACTTGTAAGTGTCTATTAACATAATTTTATGAATTAATGAAATTCCTAATAATGTTTATTTTATTTCCCCAATTATAGCAAGTGCCGCCACAGATACGATTTCATTTCAAAATGGCCTTAATGGTTTGGGTGTGAACACCTTGAATAATTCCAATTCTTCAACAACAAATGATTTTACCACAGTCAATTTGGCTGCCTTAGCTGTGGCGACGGCGGCAGCTAAAATATCTGGCAATCACAACAATAATACCTCATCAAGTGCCACTACAACAACAGCTACCCCTACTCGACGTGGTGGCGGACGTCGTCCAGCCACTAACAGTAATATATCACCAGAAGAAGAGGAGAAGAGACGTATACGGCGAGAGCGTAATAAATTGGCAGCCGCCAGATGTCGCAAGCGTAGAGTAGACCAAACTAATGAACTGACCGATGAGGTGCAACTGTTGGAAAAGAAACGAGAAGAGTTGCAAAAGCAAATCGAGTCATTGAATGGTACTAAGCAAGATTTAGAATTTCTTTTAGAAGCACACCGTCCTACCTGTCAAAGAGTCGTGGCAACAGATATTTTATCAGTCAATGCATTCGAGGGTCTGATGCCTTCTGCAACATCGACGGTCAATGATAATATTACTGGCATGGATACCAGTTTGGCTACAACTGCTAGAAGTATTTCTCCTTTGGACTTGAAACCAGTATTGAGTGATCAATTATTAGCTCAAATTAAGGCTGAACCTTTGGACTCAGTCCTAGACTCAAACTCATCCTTAGATCAAGATGGTCCACCTTCGCCAAAAAGATATATTTTATCCAACAATAATCCCATGATACCACCGCCTTTACCAAATGTTGCCACACTGTCAGCTTCTTTGGCGGCCGCCTCGGCTTCACTAAACACACCCATTGTAACAACGGCTCCCGTTAGCTTTGGTTCCATGTACTCCAACAATCCATCACTTAGTGCTCCATTAACAAAACCCAATTCGAAACAACGTCCCAATTCATTGCCAACAGTACCACGAAATTTGGCTCAAAATTTAGGCTTAAATGTCAATGACAACAAGCCGCCCACAGATATCAATGGCGTAGCCATACAGACGCCATCGACGGGTATGTTCAACTTTGATTCTCTCATGGATGGCGGCACTGGTCTAACGCCGGTTTCCGGCCCTCTAGTACCCAATTGTTCCTCACAAAACAAACATCCCTTGGAACTGGTGACACCTACAAGTGAACCCTCTAAGTTGGTAAGTTTATAACAATAAATGCATAAAGAGCGTGCGTCAAAAGAGAATAAGAGCATAAAAACCTGAGAGATGAGGAGAGAGTGCAAACGAAGCTGGTCTTAAAAAATAAATTAAACTTTAAACTATTAAGAGATAAATGAATGAAAAATTGAATTCTTAAAGAAAATCTACTTTTTAAAAGTATGTGTATTTTTGTAACAAAACAAACAAACAAGAAAAGAAAATTTTACTACTATATGTTTTAAAATAAATAAAAAAGATAAAGAAATGTTTTTTTTTATTTTTATTTTTATGTATGTACTATTATTAAGCAAATTTCCTAGATACTTTTAATTCAAATTTTATAAAAATTTTCTTAAATTTGTAATAATATAGTGAACACGAATTGGAAACCAATCCAAGAAATCTTTAAAAGTTTAAAAAACGTTTATTTAGTATTTAATTTTTTAACTTCTTTATCAAAAAAATTTAAAAAAAGTAAAACAAAAAGCATTATCTAACAAGAACAATTTAATTTTTTACCACATATATTTTTTATGCTGTATTATTATTTTTAATTATTTGTAACTTAAAAGCAAGTAAATCATAAAAATTGTTTGTTAATACAACATATGTATGTATCTTATTTTATTTGTATTTTTTTTTTTTTTCATATCAATTGCAATAATTGTTGTTTTTCAATGAAATTAACAAACAAACTAATGATGACTTAAGTTTTCAAATTTGTTTGCTGTTATTATTGTTTCAATTTCGGTTTATTATCTTTTCGTATTCATATTATTTTTTATTTTCTTAATTTTTTTCTATGTGCAATTATTAAAAATTATTTATTTAATAAAAAAAAAAATAAAACTAAATTAAATTAAACTAAAAAAACATCCAATACAAAACATGGTTTTAATTAATTAATAAATTTAAGTAAAGAAAAATAATTAAAAAAGCCAGGCGTTGTGATATTTATAAATAATATATAAAAACTGTAAACAAAAATATTTTAAATCCACAATTATTTTGCTTTTTATAATATTTTTTTCTTAAAAAATGGCCTTTTAAAATCTAAACAAGAAACAAATAAATTACTTTAATATAAATCGTAAAAATCATTGATAATGACAGCCTTATATAATTTTTAATTATTCATATTAACATAAAGATTTGTATATATATTTTGCTTACATCTAAAAACAAATATATTCATATATTGGAATTTGTAATGCTTTAAACAAAATTTAAAAAATATATATAAAATAAACTAAAAGAAAAAAATGGTAATGTAAGAAATGTAAAATAAAAACAAATCAACAAAGCAATTTCTATCTCTGAAAACAAGTGGTAAAATGTTTAGCTTTACTCAACTATACTAACATGATAAACAAAATAATATTATTAGAAATTGAAATGAATAGAATCATATTTTTTAAAAGAATTATATATTAAAAAATAATATAATAAACAAAATCAGAATGTCCAAAAAATAAAAAATTTATCAAATTTTAAAGTGAAAATTGTTTAATTAAAAATGATAAATAGCAATAATAACAGTTTTAAAACAAACACCAAATGATTTCAAAATGAAAAAACGATTTGAAAATAAAACACTAAAAACTACACATATAAACATGTTTACACATTTATTTGCATTTGAACTCGAGGTAAGAACACAAAATATTCTATTTTACTTCTTTTAATTAGATCAAAATATATGAAAAATATGTTCTAGCTTATTTAAATTTAACAACATTTTACTATTCACTCTGGCAATACCGTACAGTATTTTCGTAATTTTTCGCTGTTGGCAATGCCATGTTTAATGCTAAAATTAGCGCCATCTATTGGGTGAGCATATGTAAATTTTGCAAAATAAAAACATGACATTCAATAGATGGCGCTGTTATTACATTGATACAGGGTTGCTCATTTTGGCAAATTATTATAAACACGGGATAGATTAAAACAGTTATAACTCAAAAACTACCTAACCAAATGTTTCCAAACTAATTTTAAATTGTTAACAAATATGTTGAGTATAAAATACAAGATACATATATCCACATGAAATATCCCAAACAAATAGGTTGAGTAAAAAATACAATATACATATATCGACATGAAATATCCCAGATGCTGCTAAAAAAAAAAAGTAACCATCATACTTTTACTGAATTTTTAATTTGGGAACCGAGTGAGCTGATTTTAACATGTTAAAAATCATTCGGGAGCATACCTAATATGTATATCCTTAAGTTGTTTAGCAGCTTTTTGATCAATTCAAATCAAATTTCGCTTCAAATAAATTTTATATATACGGTAATCATTCTACCTAATTTTATGATGATCGGTCCATAATTAGTCATAGTTCCCATACAAGGCCCACTTCGGAAAATAATTTTAACAAGCATAAATCTCTTAAGAATGTTGGTATCCACATAACCATACTTTCTTATTTGTTTTCTTTCTCTTTTTTCTTAACCAAAATATATATAAATGGAAATTTAAATAACGTAACGTCACGTCATATACTAAGGCTAACAAATAAAAAAATAGGAGATTTTTAAATTTTATAATTTGGAAAATAAATCCTACTAAAAAAGGTTTTATACAAAAAGTCTTGCCCGTTTCGCATAGATATTCAATTTTGTAATGGATATCAAACCGAACTTCTGTTTTTCTGTCACGCAATCGCATAGTTTTGCTAATAAATTCAACCTTCAAAGTGGTACTTAATTACTTCGCAAATATAAAAAAAAAACTTTTTACAAATTTGACTTTTTCATTATTTTTTATACCCTTCACCTTCGTGAGAAGGGTATATATAAGTTTGTCATTCCGTTTGTAATTTCCACAATATAATTTTCCTACCCTATAAAGTATATATATTCTGGATCCTTATAGATTGCGGAGTCTATTAAGCCATGTCCGTCTGTTGAAATCAATTTTCTGAAGACCCCCAAATAACTTATAAACTTGATTAATATTTTTGTTTAAAAATTAATTCAAATCGAGAAAATCGCTCCACAAATGGCTGAGATATAAGGAAAAACCCACATTTTTTTTACCAAAAAAAATTTTTTTCATAAATTTTTTACTAGTAAATTTAAAAAAAAATTTGTTGAAAAAAATTAAAAAAAAAAACTATTTCGGAAAAAAATTTTTGAAAACAATTTTTAAAAAAAGAAAATATTTTTTAAAATTTGGAAAACAATTTAGAAAAAAAATTTTAAATTTTGAAAAAAATATATATTTTGTTTACCTAAAAATATTTTAAATTTTTATTATAAAGTATAATTTGGTTTGATTGCATCTTTATAACTTTTTGATCCGGATTTCAAACAAACTTTGGAAAGAAGTTTGAACAGTTCTCGACAAACAAAATTGAAGGGCTATTTTACCAAGCAAAATAAATAGCTTTAATATTTTTATTGTTATTTTCAGGACTTGAAATTTATATGTTAATACTTTTTTATAAAATGTACAAACATAATATAAATGTTCTTTTTAAATGTAATCATTTATTTAAATGATACATAAATATAATATATCATTAGATATGTGTTTTAAAAGCAATTTTAATACAAGAACAATGTTTAAAATTTTTATTCGTTAGTCCGGATAATTCGATAATCCGGATTATCAAAGTTTTACTGTAGATGACGATTTTATTAACTAAAAAACTAGAAATTCATATAAATCAATAGAGAGAGATCTATCAATTAAGAACTGTAAAAAACTACGGACCACGCAAATATGTATGAAATAACAAAAACGGTAATTTTAGTTACATAATGTTGTTTTTAATCAGTAGAGAGTACTTATAAAGTATTTGAAAAGAGTTGCAGTAAAATGTAACATAATTTAGACAATAAGTTTTGAAACATAAAAACTTTTAATTAAGGTATTTATAAAAGACAATGCTGGGGGCTAATTACCACAGTCGAACACGATCGAATACTTATTCGAGTATTAATAATAGTCTAAAACTTATGTATTATAATACAATTTCTTCGTATATTAGATTAGATTTTAAAATAATACAAATGATTTATTGGATTTACGGTCGAATTTAATACATTTTTAAAAATAAAAAAAATATGAATAAGGCTTCCCATATTCTAATTCCAAAAAATAGTAAGTTAAATAGATGATATTTACAATAGACCTTGACAATAAAGATTGCTGATGACGCCCTTGGCAGGGTAGAAAATTAATTTCAATTTGCCAATTGTCTAGATATTAATTTTTAGTGATATTCTTTGAATTTTTACAGATTAATTATAATAAATGAACTTAAGCCTAATTAAAAATTTACTTTCAAATTAAAATAATTCAAAAACTTTTTATTTCAAATGTGAAGAAAATATAAAAAATAAATCAAATCAAAAAATAATTAACGACCAAATATTTCGAATACACTCGGTGGTAATCAAGAAATTTTTTTTCAAAATGATTTCTCGACATACCGGATGGATTTAATAATATTTTAAATTTGAAAAGTCATTTGTAAATACCATTAGAAACATCGACAAATTTGTATGATATTCTGTTAAACCTAGATTATAAAATAAACTGAGTGTATTTGAAAAATATTCCCAAAAACTAGACCGGCAAACATATGTCTTATTAAATAAATATACTATAACATTTTGTAATTAAATCCGTTTAACGTTTCTTATTTCATTAGTACCAAGTAGACCCACCTCTATCATAAAATAACTTATAAGTAAATTAATAAAAACCAATTTCTTTCATGCTTGTTTATCATCTCTTTCACTTTGGGGGTCATATAATTTAAATGCACTTAAATGCAGACATACGAAGTAACTTATTTGCTTACTCACACATTTTAATTGATAACTAAATTTTAATACCTACACAACTGTGTTTTTATTATTTATAAAAATTTCACGAATGTTTTTTTTTTTTTTTTGCAAAGCCAAATATTTTAATTCGTGAGTTATTCATACTTTGGTTCATTCTGTAATAACGCAAAGAATGAGTTCTATATGTATGTAAGTACATACCTTAATATATGTATACAAAACTATGTAAATATGTATTGTACATTTGTGCGAAAAACCGGAATGTATTATACAATTTTCATTAAAAATATCCTCATGAATATAACACACCTAAAATAATGAAATCGTTACGACTTTTAGAACACTCTACAAATATATTTTGAAATTAAGCAATACTTACTTTGATATTTAACAAAACAGTTTTTTGTATTATCTAAATAATAATGATATTTTTCGAAATCATATAACGAGATATTCAGTCTTAGGTTCAAAATCGTCTTAATCGCTTCTAATTTTATAAATAGCGCAATTTCTTGTCTTACAATATGTACCAATTTTTAAAATTCAATCATCGTTTATGAATTGTAATGTATTTCCAAAAATAATAAAGAAAAAAAAAAACAACAAAACAAATTCCCTACATTTGCAGTAACTTTATACTTGTGTATTTCTTTTTCTACATTTCAGTCAGAAAGTTAAACGAACAACGATAACACCAAAAAAAAACCAAACATCTTAACAGTAACAACGAAAAAACAAAAAAAATAAAAATACGTTTTTAGAATACTTAACAAATGTAATAAAACTGAGCATTCAAGTTCAAGGGGCTTTTTTAACATAAAGGAATTAAGACAAATTAAAAAGAAACAAAATGTTTCGTCGTGCTGTAACAAGAATTTTTGGAATAGGTGGTCGACAGTTAAAAGTTTCTCCCAATAATGTTGTTCTAATTACTGGCTGTGATTCCGGATTAGGGTATGTACATGTACATTGAAAAATTTGTAGGAAATTAGTACAAATTTAAGAGGTTTTTTGTTTCATTTACATTCTGTATCATCTGTACTGAAAATCAACTAAATCAGTTCAGATGTTCCAGATATACATACATACTATGCCAAAAATCATCACATTTCATTAAAAAAAAAAATAATTTAATAAAAACAAGTAAGAGTATTTATTATATTCAGCTGTACAATATAAAACGTGTGGCAATTTCTGTGCGTTTTGTATAAAAACATTTAACTGGTTCACCCGATTTAGTGGATCGTATATGGGAGCTATGTGCAATCATTTTTGATTTTTGGATACACACAACTTATCTGTGTAAAATTTTAGTTCGATATTGATATTTGTAGGAGCTATGAGCAATCATAGGCCGATCTCCATAAAATTCGGTACGCCGATTTGTATTGTATACTTATTAGTATTATTTATGTCGAAGTTTAACAAGATAAAGGTATTTATAAGCGATTTAAGTGACTTCAGGAATTTTGTATGGAGACAAAACAAGTAAGAGGCTGAGCCAAATCTTATATACCCTTCACCAAATTATACTTTAAAATAAAATTTAAAAAAAAAATTTTTTTTAAATATTTTTTTCAAAATTGTTTTTTAAGTTTTTTCCAAGTTTTAAAAAAAAAAAAATTTTAATTTATTAGTGAAAAAAATTTATGACAAAAGAATGTTTTCTGTAAAAAAAAATTCGGGTTAAAAAATATTTTTCCCGATTTTGACCCATTGTAGGTCCAACTTTGTATAGCCTTATATACATCGTTGCAATGGACTTTGAAATATATATCATTAGATATCCATATTGTCTATATTTATGACTTAGTAATCGAGATATAGATAAAAAAAAATAGGCCAAAAATAGAGGTTGTCTCCGATTTTTGCTCAAATAGGAAAGTTTTCGAAAGCATGTCTGATTGAGGATTTGGATCCCGAAGAAATCTGTGGTCTTCAGAAAATTGATTTCAACAGACAGACAGACGGACATGGCTAAATCGACTCCGCTATCTATAAGGATTCAGAATATATATACTTTATAGGGTCGGAAAATTATATTGTGGAAATTACAAACGGAATGACAAATTTATATATACCCTTCTCACGAAGGTGAAGGGTATAAATATATACCCCCATATTTTTGGTGGAGGGTATAAAAATCCTAATTTAAATAAATCATTTTTTAATTTTATTAGTATGTCTTAGGCGAAGGTGGCGGCGAAAAGAAAGCGCCCATTTAGCATGTAGTATAAATTGTTTTTTTAAACTGAATATATATTTTTTATTTATTTTTTAGTTTTTGTTTACATATTAGGCTGGGTCGAACTGTATGAACGATCAAAAAGTAAAAAATCGTATAGCAGAAACGCAATCTATGGAAAATTCTAAGAAAGTTTTCTCAAGAAACCATAGATCTAAAATCAAATCCTCTCTTGCGCATTTCGTCTTTTATCCAATAAAAAAAAACAATTAAAAAAATAATACCGAAATATCATTGAAAGAAATACGAAATGCTCAAGATAGGATTTGATTTCAGACGAATGGTTTCTTGGGAAAATTTCTTAGAATTTTCCGTAGAATTCGTTTCCGCTATACGATTTTTTGTTAAAAAAATTGACCCACCCTAATACATATATTTACAGAATATATATTGTTTTAATTTAAGAACATAAAGACCAAATTATTTTTTAGATGCTCTTATTTTTGCAATACCTATTCCACTCTATATCCGTACAATGACATGGAATTGCCCATATGTATAGATATTAGGTTTCCTAAGCGGGAAAAAATTTCGAGAATATTTTTTTTTATATATTTGCGGGAATTTGGAAGAATTTCTTTATATGTTTTATGATTTAAATAACCAAATTTTTGACACACTAACTAAAAATGTTCAGCCACAACCGAAAAGTTCGGTCATTTAGATTAAATTATTAGATTGTCAATACATTACAACTATACCACTAAAACTGTTTCCTCTATGACAAAAACATAAAAATGTTTATTTAAAACAGGAAAAAAAAAAAAAAAGCCGTAAGTTACAAAAAAAAAAGTATTAAAAAATTCCCAGAAATTGAACAGATCCGGCAAATTAGGAATCCTAATGTTTAACTTATTAGCTTTAAATTGTGAAAAATTACTTAAATCTATGCATTTTTAAATAAAAAAATTATTATATTTCAAAGGTTCTCTCTTGCTTTATACTGTCATTCCCTTAATATGACGGTCATTTCGGCCTGCCACAATGTTAACTCTGATGGAGCAAAAATGCTACAACATCTTAATGATCCTAAGCGTATGATAACAATAGAATTGGATTTACTGAAACCGGAAACCATAGAAAATACACAGCAGTGTCTACGAGATATATTGACGAATCACAATGATTATCAATTTACAGCTTTGGTAAACAATGCCGGCGTCATGTGTTTTGGTGAATTTGAATGGCAAACATGGTCGCAAATTGAAATGCAAATAAATGTTAATTTATTGGGCACCATGAGATTAACAAGAGAATTGATGCCATTAGTTAGACAACATCAGGCACGTATTATTAATGTAACGAGCCATTGTGGCCTACAGGTGAGAATCAAACAAATATATTTCCATTTCTATAAATAAAACATTTTCTCTATTCTACAAAACTCTGAAAGGCCTTGCCGTCTACGTCTCCGTATGCTGCTTCCAAAGCTGGTTTACGATTTTGGACAGACTCTTTGCGCATTGAAATGCAATCTTATGGTGTGGAGGTGGTGAACTTTATTCCCGGTTCCTTTGTTATGTCCAGTAATATATCCGCCAGACAACAAGATCATGCCAAATTAATGTTTAATAATTTCACACGAGAGCAACGCGAATTTTATGGTACATACTTTAAACGTTTCAATGATTATTTGAATATAATTTCCGGTTTTAAGCCTGCAAATAGTATGAATGATACCAAGTTACTCGAAAAATTTAAAGATGCATTAACTAACACCCAACCAAAGGCTTTGTATATACATGAACCATGGCGGTGAGTTTGGTTTTTGTAACATTTAAGATAATAATCACACAATAATTTGTTTTTTTTTTTTTAGCTACAAAATATATCGTTTGTTATTCTCGATTTGTCCTGCCCCACTGGTCGATTGGTTATGTATTAAATTTTGTGCAATGCCAACTTATCAACAAGTTCAACAGGAAAGTAATTGAAAAGATTAAGTGATTTTTTTATAGTTGTTTAATATTTTATAGAATATATTTGCATTTGATATAAATATTTAATAGTTTTTTTGTAAAATTAAATTAGTTTAATAACATGATAAATAAAATAAAATTGGAAAAATTATAGGGAAGAAAGAAAACAGTTTTATAAAATTTACAAAAACTTTGAATGATGCCAAAAACATCATACTAAGTGAAATAGTTTAAAGCCATTTGCACATAAATACTCGTATGTGATAGTGATTATGAACGTGGTCAAGACAAGACGTCAAATGATATATTATAAACAGTATTGTCCTTATACATATATATTAGACTTTGATTGAAATGAAAGTTCTTTAACTCAGAACGACTCCAACGAAACTAAACTATATATAAATTTTCCTTTTCAAAATAAAGTTTATTCGTGAAAAAATTTTATAGAAACATATTTATAACTGCTCAAACAGTATTCCGGGAGACATTTGTATGGAGGCTATGTGAAATCATGGATCGATATTGCTCATTGTCAATACCAATCAAACCATATCAACATTGATTTTTTGTGGACAATAATATGATATTTTGATGATGGGTATACAAATAATATTCATAAAAAAAAATATATAAAATTTGTATGATTTACCATCGTATTCAAAAATATATGACAATGAAGCAATTTTAACAAAATAGAAAATTTATATAGGGTTTTAAAATAAGGACAACAAGTCCAACAAGACTTGAAATACATACAACCAAAACATTTATGAATGGAACTCGACTTTGTTCATAAGCCCACCGCCGGCACGTCGGCAGCGGTCGATTCGATGACTCGGTCACACATTTTGCCCGCTATTTTGCTTTCAATGTTGGCTCTGAATTCTTCCAACGTCGTCGGATTGTTGGCATAGACCAATGATTCGACGTAGCCCCAAAGAAAAAAAGTCTAGAGGCGTTAAATCGCACGAACGAGGCGGCCAATTGACTGGTCTATTTCTTGAGATAACATGCTTACAAAACTTACTCTTCAATTAATCGATTTAACGATCCACATGTCGTCCAAGTCCATGTTTTCCAATTCGGGCCAAAAATAATCGGTAATCATGGCGCGAAAACGATCTCCATTCACAGTAACGTGGCGATCGTTATTGTCCACGAAACAATATGGCCCAATGACCCCGCCGGCATGTACGGCAATAACGCATATTTTGCTTATTGACGTTTGTATTAAAAAATTGTATCATTGTCATATAGCTCAGATTGGGGATGTTAGTATAAACATAATTGGTCGATTCACAAGATATCCTACATGTCATAATGTTCTAATATTTCACAATGGTTTGAAAATGTTATGGACTTTCAAGCAAAAAATGTCCTAAAATAATACTACTCTATATGCTATGTTTATTGTGTTATCGTAAACAAACAGCAGAGACCTGTGCCGAACGGCTAAGAGTCGGTTAAGCCGAACCGCCGAGTCGTAAAATATTATAACATTATGGCATGACATGATATTTTGTGAATCGACGAAATGTATAATTCAAACACAAATTTGAAAAATATCTACAACTACTATAATCAATAACACATACATAAAACCGTATTTTGTTGCAAAAAAATAAAAAACTATTTAGAAAAAAAATCAAGTTCAGTGCCTACAAGATGTGTCAATTTAACAAAAATTCAGCTTTAGTTTTAAAAGTTTAAAAAATTAATAATTTTTAGCCTAAATCGTACAAAATGTTGAACAATAAGTAAACTTCGAAAACTAAAATTAAATATGATGCAATTAAAGAGGAAGGGAGAACAAAAAGACACAAATTCTTATTAAATTTTAACTTATTTTTCATGTGAAACATGCAATATATTACTCATAATGCTTAGGCTTAGGATTGGGATTATTCCATGCATCCTCTAAGGAATCCTGAGCACCACCGCGACCAAAAGCAGCCATCAAATAAATGAGTACAACAAATGCCAATACACCGCTAAGAACCAAAAACCAAGTACGTCTCCAAGGTGGCCTAGAGGAGGGAGCATAAAAACGCCTAGACCAACGTGAAAATATTTCTGCTGGTGTACGTCTAGCATACTTATTTTCATCACGATCTGCACCACCAATTGGAGATTGGCGGGGTAACAAGGGTCGACGACTGCTAGCTGTTTATTTTAAATTGATTTTTTTTTTTTAACAGGTATCAAATAAAAAATAGTTTAAAATTGACAAAAACATACCATGAATATCAGCGTTTGAGGGTGGATTAAATGCATCCATAAGTAAAACGGAATGTGGACTATCTTGTTTCATGGTGGTGTTTGGAAAACCACCATTCGTCTTAGAACGTTCCAAAGTATTATTTTGGTTAATGTTGCTGGTATTGCTATGATGTATCTTAGTCATACTACTCGTGGCCACTGTGGCAGGTGTGGATTGTGTTGTTTTTGAAGAAAAGTTGTTGGAAACATTTTTTTGATTCGGTGCTGACTCTTCATTCAACTGAAATACAGTAAGTTTTAAGTAATTAAAATAAATAAATAAATACATATTAACTTTAAACTTACCAATGCTAATCCCAACCCATTGCGACCCCAATTAGCCTGTACCAATTGTTGCTTTAAAGCATCTGCTACCGGAGAGACCAAATTTGATGTGGGGAATATTTCTGTTTCACACACAGGACATTGATGACCGCGGGGAGCAGTATTTGTAGGCAACGCCGATTGTCTAGCATTCAAACAATCCCAATGAAAAACATCTGAGAAAAATCTTTAATATAATAAATGTTCCAATGAAAGTTAAAACAGAAAACTCACGATAACACACTAAACGCACACATTCTCCTTCTTCCAAACCAGTTGAACACAATGTACAATTTGATACGTAGTCACTATCTCTAAGCCATTGCAAATATGATTGTACTATGCACTATTTGAAAAGAAAAACAATACGAAACCTAGATGTTATGTTTCTTTTTTTTTAATAATTTGGAATACCTTTGGGTGGCTTTGTACCATACAGTGTTCACAAACATTTACGCGATGTTCAAAACAAAATTGATTCGTCACTTGGCGTTTGGGACATTTGCACAAACCCATTGTTTAATTTAAACACTTTTATGTTTTCGTAGATTTTATTTTAAATGTTAGGAAATATTATTTAAAGCAATATTTTTCTCCTAATTAATACAATTTATTAACTTATTTTCTTATAAATTCATTAATAATTTCTGCATTTTTTTCTGTCGTCGTTTTAAGAATTTTCGTATGTCAATTTTTACTCATATTGGAAAAAAGTGACAGGCCACGTCAAGATGAGTTTATTTAGGCGTTTTTACACTACATAAAATAGTGTTTGCAGCCGTTATATAAATTTGAAAATTATTTTTATTTATAAATTTTAATACATACACATTGTATGGGTTATAAAATAATGTCTCTCATTTGCTGCAACATCGTCATAATTCAAAAAACCAAAATTTCGATTTAATAGCACCATTGCGTAGTAAATAAGTTGTGTTAATAACTGATAAAGTTAAAGGCAGGATCACCATAAAAGCGGTTTGTCCTAATTTCATAACCTATTGTCTATTCCTTGCAATAACGTATTATTTTTGTTTTGCGTTGCCGTTTGTGTGTTCAACATCGTTATCTAGAAAAGTGACTTACATTTTATGTGACTTACACTTTCTTTAAAAAATTAAAAAAAAATATATACACTTTTTGAGTTATGACTACGTTGCAGCAAATGAGCGATATATAATTTATATGTAATTGTGATTTCAAGCCCGGAACAAAGAATGCGATAAAATATATTTTCTTACCGAAACATATTATATAAACTAACTCGTTTTACAAATTTTATTATCTTTTTAATCCAACCATTCCTTCATATAATGACATTTTGTAGGTGTTACATCACCACATTTAGAACAGTTTTTAATTACAGGACAAATGCCACACGGCATTTGCACCAGCCCTGGAGGAGGTAAAGGTGAATTGATGGCTCTATAAACAAATACACTGTCTGACATTAGAATTCGCTCAGCATTTCCATCATATACGACAGTTTTTAAGATTGTTTCCAAGTCATCTTCGTCTAAATTCACCTAAAATCAAAATCATATTTTTATAAAAAAAAACAAATGCGTTAGCATAAATGAAATCTGACCTTACTTATACCCAAGTCGGATATGAACTTGTGTACTTCTTTAACTGTACAAGATGACAATTGCTTAAATGCCAAAGGACCCTCTCCTTTTTTCAAAGCATTATCACGTTTCATTTGTAAAAACCGCAAACATTGCTGATTTAAAACATCAACAAACTCTGCTTCAAAGTCTTGATCCTGATACCAAGCACCTCCGGTAACTGAACGATCTGGTTCCAAGTTATATAACATATACACTTTCTTTTTGCTGGCCTGTAAATTTAACAATCAACGTTAAATGATTTTAGCAAACACATTATGACGGTATCTTACATTCACAGATTTTACAGCTTTGATAAGCTTTTTAGTTTCCAGATTTTTTAATATTTTATTTAACTGTGTCATATTTAAATTTGATTGTATGCGTATATCACGTATCCATATTCCTTTATTGCTACCCTCTTCGATAATACCATAAACAATTTTCTCTTCGTTATCGGCATCTTTCGGCAATACACTCTTCTTGGGGTCCTTTGATCGGTAAAAGAGTTTATCGCCTTTTTTCAATATTTCTATTGATCCCTGTTTCAATAGTTTATTAAGTCCTTCAACTCGAGTTGTTGGTGGTACATCGGGTAATCCTTTTTCTAAATCATCATTATTTGCGCCCGCAGGAATTCCTTGTATTAAAGCCAATATCTGATGTGAAATATCATCGGACGACATGATGATTTTGAGTAAACTAATCTAAATATTATATAGTGTTTATCAAAAATGTTAAATTTAGAATACAAATAAATCGTTAAATCGACTTACCCTCCTTTTACCTTATGTTTATATTGGTTGTGTAAAACCGACCTGAAATAGAACATGTTTTAAATAAGTGTCAAAATTAACAAAGAAAACAAATGTAAAAAAGTAACAAGAACAAGCACACTTCGACATTTTTTTTTAATAAACACAATTTTAAGAACAAATTTATTACAATTTTGTAGTAATGTTGGCTACAGACGATGAAGTTAATGGCACTGATTTTTACGAAGTTAATAAAAACAATTTTCATCAAATAAAACGCAAAGCAACTAAGGTAAATATAAACAAGTTCAGCACGTACTTCACTATACACCAGGGATGGAAATTGAAAATGTTTGTCGGTATCAACACAAATAGTACTTTTTTCACAATCAGAGTACTAATTTTTAATTATTTTCATATCAGCGTAATTCTGTGGTACAAATTGTTTTAATAGAAAATGCCATAATACACAAAATTTTTTCTAGAAACACAACAAATTGTCTAAAGAAAATACATGTGTACACGTAATTGTGAAAATTTCGATATAATAACAGAATTTCAATTGTCCCACTAATCTAATGGGTTCTGTTAATTTACAATAAGTGGGTTCTTACGTTTGAAATACTGTCTTACATACGGCTAAATTAAGAGAAAATTATAGAAAATAACAATATTAATTCCGAGCCAATAAAACTCCTTAAATTTGTGTGTTTACATTTACGACGGTACTTTTGAATGTAAAAATGTACAAATATGTAAAATTTTCCATCCCTGTTGTATACGGTTAGATTAAAAATAGAGCTATTGCAGTTGCCAGATCATTAAGATAATGAAATGATTGGGAAAATTCATTCAAACAAAATTATTCTTCCGAGTTAAAACAAAATATAAATATGGATTAACAAAATATGAAAGGATTGCGTTAAATTTTCTGAATAAATACATAAAATATTTTTGTTCATTATTCTAGATTGGTTATGCTGATGGTGTTAATGATGGTCGTGAAAGTGTCTTCCAAAGTGGATTTGACCAAGGATATAAAGATGGACTGCGGACAAGTTTCGATTTAGAAAAATTTAGATTTTTCTTTAAAAACTTAAATACCGATCAAATAAACAGTAAGGAATTGCATAAAGAAAAAGAGGAATATGAGAAACTTGCAATAATGGCATCTAAATCCCAACAGCATTTCAAATACCTTAGTCACACAGATGAAAGCTTAGATCTTGTATCCCAAAAGCAAAGTGAGCATGTTGATGAAATAATTAAAAAATTTGCACATAAATTGCCAAAGACAACTATTTTATTAAATGTGCAATCGAGTACAGATGTTATGTAAAAATTTAACTTAAGATCTTGTTTGTTTTATTAAATTATAAATGTAATTTTATATAATATTGAAGACTTATAAATAAAGACCTTCGGGAGTGCCCTCTTTTTTACGGTACAAAACACTTTCTTTCGATTTTTTAAAGTCTTCGTTAGTAACTTTCATGCGCCGTTCACGTAGAGCCATTAAACCAGCTTCAGTACATATAGCTTTGATGTCGGCACCAGATAAATCATCCTTGGCCATAATCAATTCGCTTAGATTCACATCTTCGGCTAAGGTCATACGCGATGTATGTATATTGAAAATGCGACGTTTGGTTTTTTCATCGGGCAGGGGAAATTCTATCTTACGATCTATACGACCTGGACGAATAAGAGCAGGATCCAAAGTTTCTATACGATTCGTGGCCATAATAACCTAAAAAATATGTATTATTACTATTTTCCAATAATTTAATGTATAACAAATATTATTCTTACCTTGACATCGCCTCTGGAATCAAAACCATCCAATTGATTCAACAATTCCAACATAGTTCTTTGAATTTCTCTCTCACCGCCAGAATTGGAATCATAACGTTTTGTGCCTACTGCATCGATTTCATCAATGAATACAATGGAAGGAGCATGTTCTTCTGCAACACGGAAAAGTTCTCTTACCAATTTTGGACCATCGCCTAAATATTTTTGAATCAATTCAGAGCCCACAACTCGCAAGAACGTTGCAGAAGTCTGATTAGCAACTGCCTTTGCCAAAAGTGTTTTGCCAGTTCCGGGAGGTCCATACAAAATAACACCCTTGGGAGGTTTTATACCCATTTCTTCATAATACTCAGGATGTGTAAGTGGCAGCTCTACCGATTCTTTAATTTCCTGAATTTGAGTATCCAAGCCTCCAATATCAGCGTATGTTTCTTGTGGAGCTTTTTCTAATTTCATTACGGTCACCATGGGATCTGTGTCATCACTGAGTACACCGACTACAGCATGAACTTTGTGATTTAATAGCACTGAGCAACCAGGCTCGAGTTGATCTTTGTCCACAAAGGACAATATGCTGACATAATGTTCTGAGCCCACACTGGTCGATACTATGGCATGATTGTCGTCGATAATTTCCTCCAAATTACCAACTGACATGGGTGTGCCTCTCAAATCGTCAACCTTGGAACGTTCTTCTTCATTTTTCTCATCTTGTGGTTTGAGACGTTCTTGGTTGCGTATGAATTCTTCCTCCATCATCAGATAATCCTTGATGCGCTCCAATTTTAATAGCTTCAACCGGCATCGCGTGTGAGGTGTGACTTGGGGCAATTTCATAGCCGCATCGGGACCCTTTACACGCTTCTTCTTTTTGCCTACACGAGTTGGAATTGGCGGCTCGTACTTCTTCTTTTTGTCTTTGTCATCTTTTTTATCTCCAGAACCCCCTTGAGCTGATTGATTTTGACCCTTAAAAAATTTAACAAATAAAATTATTTATGCAATAGTGTAATTAATTATTGATTGGTAATAATTAAATATATATTTACCATTTCTTCTTTGAATATATGAAACAATTACTATTGATAAATTACAATTTATTTTACTTTTCTGCTGTTTTGCAAAAAAATGACAAGACAATCGTATTTTCCAAAAAATTTGTTTGTCATGGCAGATGCCACGGCTGTATAATGTAGTAGTAGATTTGCTGATTGTCTTATTCAAACCAGTGGTTGAAAAAACTGTAAACGTCCAGTACGTTTGATATCATATCACATATTGCTGGAATTCCATGTTAAATGGAGGTAATGTAGTAATTAGGGATTGAAAAGTTTATACGATATTACTATTTTTGATACAATTTCATATTAGTCACTTCTGTGACTAATTTGATACACAGAAAAAACTGATATGTGATTTTAATTACGAAACCTTATTTTCAATTACTTTTTTATTAAAGTTAAATAAATGACAAAAATTGTTGATTGAATTACTGAAATTGTAGGGAATATATAATAAATGTAATTGATTCCAATATTTTTTTTAGAAAATCATCAGTATAATAGAATTCCATAGTAGATCTTTAGAATACCAGTATTTATTTCATTTATTTAATTTTTTTATTTCATACATAAATTTTTAGTATAAAACTATTTTCAAGTATTTTCTATAAAAAAAAATTAAATAATAAGCGATTTCAACACAAGACTACGCTATATGAAAATAACTATATTATTAATTTTAGTACTCTGAGATTGCAAAAAGTACCTTTTGAATTATATGTTCATTTATTTATTTTATTTTTTATTTCAATAACCTAGCCATTGGCCATAATCGGTAATGTAATTTAAAAAATAATACATTTTGTTAATTAAATATATAAACTAGTAGAGAGCTGTATTCGGCTGTGCCGAATCTTATATACACTTCCCCAAATTTTACTTTAAAATAAAAATTTTAAATATTATTAGGTAAACAAAATAATTTTGTTTTTCATCGGGTTAAAAAATATTTTTCTCGATTTTGACCAATTGTAGGTCAAAATTACTTATATAGATCGTTGCAATGGACTTTGAAATATCTATCATTAGATATTCATATTGTTTATAATAATGACTTAGTAATCCGCTATCTATAAGGATCCAGAATATATATACTTTATAGGGTCGGAAAATTATACTGTGGAAATTACAAACGGAATGACAAACTTATATATACCCATCTCAAGAAGATGTAGGGTATAATTATGAGTCAAATAATACAAAAATTTAATTTTCCATCCCTGGTAGTAATAAATGTAGTCAATTGTCATTTTGACAGATACCTGCCTATTGTGATTTATACTTTGGTGTTTTCTTTTTCTTGTAAACGGAACCTGCCAACGCATAAAATATGGTTTTGCTTGATAATTCTTCGGTAATTTTATTATTTTTCTATATAAAATAATCAAATTTATAAATCTTTCTTAAATTTTAGTTTATAATACGTTTGCAGAAGCTTGCAAATTCAGCAAAAACAGATTCTTCATTCACTGTAACTTTTAAAAGATGTAAGTACTATATGTATAATCCAACTTTTAATGCCCAATTGGTAAACTTTCTATACACAATTGTCCTTTTTTGAATGTAAACATGAAGTACAAAATGATAGCCTAAATTGTTGTTGGCCTAACTCAGCACAATTTTTTTTTAAATATGTCTAGGACTTTGAAATTACATTTCCCTTAGAAATTCAAATTTTCAGAAAAATATTTCCATATGCTTGGCCGGTTTTCGACTTACCCTAAGTCGAGTAACAAAAGCTTCCTATCTATTGCAAATGGTAATTTGAGTGTCTTTAAATGATGTCCTTATTTTATTGATCGGATAATTAAAGAAGCTTCATACGATTTTTCTAATAATTTGTTTTTGTATAACTAGCCTTCAGTCGGCATACGGGACTTAGAATAACAAAATACATACAAGACATTTTCACCACTTAGGTTTTTGACAATTACGTGTCGTATCTGGCTTAGAGCTCTTCAACTAAGAGAGTGTGAACAAAAGCTTTGTATTTCTTTACTCAGAAAAAAACAGGGAATAAATAATTTAGGCAAGAAACAACATGTAAGTTTTAATTATGTACATAACGAAAATATTAAATACATCACATACATTTTCGGTTTAAAATGTAATTTTAGTCACATATTTCCAAGACTTCGATACAAGTATACTATATCTTTGAATGTTAAAAATTTTGCTTATGTTAAATTTTATATTTAGACAATGGTCATGACAAACCTAAGCCACGCGAAGGAAAACCTGCACTACCAGAGCCTGAAGAATACATGTGTCTGATGAGAGCTCAATCAAAATCTAAAAAGGTATTTGCTTATTTTTGGTCTACAAACAAAACTTAATTATTTTTAATTGTTTAAAATTTAATTTATCAAGCTTTCCACTGTGGTTAAACATGAGGATGTTCCCAAAATGATGACCATGTATGCCCAATTCATGAAAAGTAGTATGGATGGCTTGAAACGTGTTAAAAAGGTGAAAAGTAAAGCCAAAGCGGCTAAGGGATAAGATGAAAATACAATTCTAACACGTATTCGATTCCTTCTGATTGATTTACTTTAAACTAGCATTTAACGTTATTTTTTTAAATTTTCTAGAATCATATAAGAAACAGAAATAAATAAAACAAAGGATATTTGTTACAATGATTTTAAAAAATGTTACTAAAACATAATGGTATTATTTGAAAATTGTTTGCGGTATTAACACAATATGACATGTATATTTTTAATTACAAACTAACTACACAACATTTATACTTAAATAGAGATAAAATGATAATAGTAAAAACCCATGAAATAAGGCTTGTGGATTTGCTTATACACGTTTTTCAACTAAACCCTTTTTCTTTAATTGACGTAAAGCACATTTCGCAGCAGTACACTTAGCTATACGATAATTTCTACCAATTCCACGATAAGTGCCCTTGCAAAATACTTCGACAGTAACCCGAACTCGACGGCCGTCCGCTAGCTTTTCAGGTTTGCTAAAAGGTAAAAATAAAATCATAATTAAAAATAGTTTTTAAAAGATTGATTCAGTCTTACCCGAATTT
The DNA here is from genome assembly GCA_942486065.2 of Calliphora vomitoria. Classification (NCBI taxonomy): domain Eukaryota; kingdom Metazoa; phylum Arthropoda; class Insecta; order Diptera; family Calliphoridae; genus Calliphora; species Calliphora vomitoria. The sequence continues at coordinate 31,741,216 of OW818029.2, forward strand.
CGCAGTTTCAGGCTCTAATTCTAATAATTCTCTTATTGGCGATTTTGGCACAGAATTGCTAAATTGTTCTATTTCAGGACGCATCATATTGTAGTAAACTAGCCATACAGCATCTAGGGACATATTCGAGTCTAAAAATATGGCTCCTGCTACCGATTCAAACACATCACCTAAGGCCTTTGGTACCTCAACATCTTCAGCATCATCGCATTCCTCTTCGGACAACAAATAATACTAAAATTCAATGTAAATTAAGTTTAAAAATCGTACATTACTCTGAAAAATATTATGAACTCTCACCTCTTCACTTATACTATGACCATTTTCAGTTTGTATTCGCACAAAACGATCAATAACTTCGTTGAGGCCTGGCGACAAATGTCTGAAGTATTTGTGAAAGCCATGTCTAACTGCTAGTGACGCAAATATGGTATTGTTGACCAATGCTGATCGTAGATCGGTTAACGCTCCCGGTGAATGTTGTCTAGGGTCTTCATATAAATGACGAGTTATCAAATAATCCAACACAGCATCACCCAAAAATTCGAGACGTTGATAACAATCCGTCAATCTATTTGGTGTGTAAGAAGCATGGGTCATGGCTTGCAATAAATAAGATCTGTCTCGAAATTTATAACCCAAATTTTTTTCGAATTCATCATAACCCTCCAGTAAGGCGTCAAGTGCTTTTTCAGCATTTGGTGTATAGAGCAACAATGGAGATTTTGGTGGACTCCATGATCCATAAACGGTTATCATTCCATCTTTATCGGGCAAAGTATTACCTGACTCTCTTACTTTATCAGAATTATACGGTACACGTTCGTGTGGAATAACTCGAATACCTAACCAAGCCATAAATAGTAAGGCTCCTCTTAGCCCACACTCAATAAGATATGCACCTATTAGAGCCTCAACACAATCAGCTACCGATTTATCTGTAAATTAAACAGAATAACAATTTCGATTATGGTATATTTGTTGTTACTTCGTTTTGCATTTTATGTGTACAATGCATATTAGAGTCACCCAAAAAAATTAAATTGCGAATTTTTAACGCAGTTTTTGCTAAAATTTTGCCCTTAAATAATTAATTTAGCATTTTAATGTAAAAGAATCGAAATGTGTACGTAATTATCGTTTTATTGAGGTCATTTGAAAAAGAAATGCAGAAACAAAAAACATATTTTGATAAATATTCAAATAAAAGCTATTATTTTTTTTAATGTATCCTGATATGAGTTTTTATCTTTGTAGCTTAACGTTGGTTAATCTTTTGTCTTCACTACGAGTGATTTAAATTTCGCGTTTTCCGGAAACATTTATTTTTGCCATATTTATCATTATTTTATTCTAATGTTATGAATTTTAAATAAAACATATTTAGAATATCGGACTATAATATAATTTAAAATATACCAGAAGAGTTTTTACTAAAATCGAAAAATTTTATAACCATTACATCGTGAAGGTAAAATTTTATAATTTTTGGGATTTCTAAAAGAAACCTAAAAATATATTTTTGGGTAGATTTTTATAAAACTTGAGAAAAATATATTTTAAAGGCCAATATTTGCAATGAGACCGAAAAGATGCAAATAAACCTTTAAATTCATATGTGGTCAAAATTACCACAAACTTTTAAAACCATGAAAGACTCGAACCGTTAAGGTTATACTATCATCTTAATATTTAGCAGAACTCGTTTCTACAATCCATAGCAGAATTCGGCCATACAATCTAGGAGCACTCTAATGTACATTCATAAGTAAAGATAATTCATATCATAATGTCGAATGGTATAAAAAAGGATCGATCAGGGTTTAGAAAATTTTACGATATACATACATACGTTGTTTAGTATCATGTGATACTAAATCAGATGAGGAACTTTAATGATATATGCACATACCTGGTATACTGTGTTGTGATACTAAATTATATGGTATGAAACAAGAAAACTCAAAAGGAACGTGATTTGGATCGTCCCAATCGTGATTCACTGTTGTTGTGTTGCCACCGTTTCCTTCACCAACATCCTGATCCTAAAAATAACAAAAAATAAAACATTAAGTGAGAAGTATGCTATAATAATAAAATACATATATATTTTGTTTATAATCGTACCGAAAAATTGCAACCCCACTCGTCAGCCTTCTTACGAACCAATTCACAGATTTCAGCATTTGTCAGCTTTTTAATATTGACTAAATCAACTAAACTCCAATAGTGTGGAGGTATTTTGGCTTCAATTAAAGCTTTTTCTAATTCTTTGGGTACGTAATAACATGGTGGCAGCCAATTATCGCTGGGCTCAAATTTAGTAGCAATCATATACTCGCCCAATAGTTTTCGCCTGCCCAAGCGATAGAGATTTAAATTAGCCACTTGTTTTGAACGCAAATGACTCAACTTTCCTTCGTGTACATTTTCATACGTAATATACAAATAGGTGGTAATGGCATATTTTAAAAAAGAATCGCCTATAGTTTCCAGTCTTTCTAAATTTATACCATCATTAGCATTTGACATGGTAAGGGCTTGTAATATAATACTAGGACTAGGCCCAGGATGTGTAGACAAGTCGGGTTGATAATCGAAACTAAAGTTCTCTACAGGAAAATGTTTCAAATTCTTGCTATATTCGTTTGAGGAATCTTGCATTTGTTTTTCTTTGCAATACTCTTTTCCCTGACTCTCGAAGTCGATACGAATTAGTTTCTTTCCTGTTTCTGACAAAATTAGTTTTGGAGAGTCATTAAAGCTGTCAAACAGATCTCCACATCCATCAATTGTATACAACTCTTCGGGGTGATTGGTTAACCATTTCAAATTAAAAGAGTACAGCTCATCAACATTCAAGGCTTGATTGAGAGATTGATCTTTCGACAATAACTTCATAAAGTCATAATCGGTTGCGTAAGGTATAAATTGCTTAAAAGTGTCTAAACACAATTCTAATGTATTTTTATCTTTGTTCAATTCTTTGATTTTTGCGGGCAATTTTATATTGCGATCATACTCGACCAACATACCTGAATTTCGTATGTCGTATATTAATTGTTTAGTCGATTTTTCAAATTGTTCTATAGATTGTTTTAAATTCTCTGAAATTTCGTGTTTAATATCCAGAAAATTGTAGCCCACTTGAAGATTTTTAGTTTCCTGATAATCCCGATCATTGGCTTTTGTCGCTTGTATAATTGAAAGTTGTTTATTCAGTTTTTCTATATCCTGCTCGGTTTCTATAGTTTCAGCTTCATTCTTTGAGGTTATAACTATGTCATCTTCATCTGTGGACTCTGTGTCATCAATCATTTCAACATCACTGTCGAAACATGATTCGGCATATGATAGATCTGAGTCATAGTAGGCAAAGACAGGTTCTTGTTTCTTCGCTTTAGGTTTTTTGATTTGTGGCATATCCTCTTTTTCATCCAACTGTATGTCGGTGAAGGTTGGGGATGTTGCTCTAGCTGCTTTGTCACCTAAAATTGTGGAAGAAAAATATGGCTTTTTGTTAACCCGTAACACATCGAAATGAAATTCACAAAAATTAAGTGAATCAAAAGGTTACGTATGTGTCCCTATAACACTTGTTAAAAAGTGGATTTCACCTAACGAAAACAACATTGATTGTATAATTTGTTTACACATCTTAAAAGTGGTAAAGATACGATTGCGTTATCCCTATTAAACGCACATGTGAATTTGTTTTACATGCGTCTATTTTGCAAAGTCGATTATAACAGATTTACAGATTTTTTTATTATTCGAGGGATCTATTCATTATTCTAACTCAATTGCAAATACTTTAACCTTTCCTAGGATTTTAGTAGCTACAAGGTTTTTATTTTTAATTTAGGCTTCATGATGTGATATTGTTGTATTAATACAGTCGATTGGAAATATTAACGTAAGAAGTCGTTTCTATTTTTTTTTATTTGACTATTCTATTAATCGATAATTACATGGTACTACAGTGAAAACGACATATCGTGGGTTATAAATCAACTTATCAACCTGTATCTCAGTCAGATTTTGTTTGGTTTGGAAAGAAAACTGATTCTTGATTTTGATACATATGTAAGTTATAAAATATTGTTTTTGTTAATATCTTAAAAAAAATCGGATGAAAATTGTAAAAGTTATTCTTTCATAAACACCTTTTTTAGTACTTTCTCCCACAGCACAAAAAACTAAAAAAAAATATTTGTACAGTTTTTAATTTACAAGGTAAATTTTTTCGAAAACACTGTACAGAAAAAAATAGGTTTTCATAGAAAAAAATAAAAAGCGAAACTTTTTATAAAAACTTACACAATTTCTTGGAATATACATTTTATGAAAGCCTAATTTTTTGCGGTACTAAAGTACTACGACCTATGTACCCAAAACAGTTTTTTCAAAATAACTAAACATTTTGAGGGTGTTTCAAAATCTTTGAAAACGGTTTTAGTATGTCCTCACCTACGTCTACAACTCTCATTAGGTCGCTTTTCAAGTTCTGACAAAAAGTGTTATTTTGTAGCAGAGTGTTATTGATCAATTCGAGTCATAACCGCCAAAAAGACGTAAGTGCCATGATTATCGATTTTCGATAATTCTCGCTCATTCGCATCCCTTCCCATGTGAAATTTGCTTTTTGGCGCTTACGTCTATTTTGGCGGTTATGACTCGAATTAATTGTAAAGAAAAATATTTTGTATATATTATATTTGATATAATTTATTATATAAACTTACTAATTTTGTAGGATACTGAAATTAAATCGTTTAAAACTTCATCGTAGTCTTCATCATCCGTATCAGAGTCATAAAATCGATAATCCAAATTGTTAGCCATTTCATTAGACCATGTACCTATTTCAACAAAACCAGGCACATCGTCGGGATTGCTTTCTTCATCCTTAGAAGTCTTTTCTTGTTTGTCCGACTTTAATAAATCGTCGAGAACTTCTGCATCATTCGGCGTAGCCTTTTTACTTTTATCTTTTTGACCGGAATTTTCACCATTTGATTGTTCCCCTCCATTATCATCGTCATCCGTGTTTTTGAGTTTGTTGGCTTTTGTTTTCTTTAAAACGTCACTTAAACACCAGCCGAAATCCAACATAGGCCAATCTTTATCTTCAGATAATTCAATTTGTCCTAAAGCCATGTCTTTTACAACTTTCTTGCGTATGTCATCAGCCAACAATAGACCATTTATCCTGTACAAAATACAAGGTAGGCACACTGCAGTACGCCATAACGAGGCCGGAAATGGATGCACAGTACACAATTCTGGCACAAGTATTTGCTTCAACTCCAAATTTTCCCTTTTAGCTCTTTTAGTTGCCTCAGAACTTGTTGGCAAAGCTACACCCTTACGATTGACGTAGCGAGGTGTTAGGAAATTTAATCTTGCACTGGTGTGGTCCACATCTAGCAATGGTTGTTTTGGATGAATTTTCAAGCCGTATTTTAAATAATAGTAATGCATAAATGTGCGATATTTCTTGCTGGGAAACATGCTTAAGGGAGACAGTTGGTGACATATTTCGGCTACATAGAAATAGTGAGGCTGGTCCTGATTGCGATACCAGGGCATTACAACAGCATCATTGAACCTGTCTGCTGAGAATTCTTTAGAATGACGTTCTTCTTCGGGCACAGGGGTAGGCATCATATTCGCGTTCTTTTCTATAATCTCTAAAAATTTCCAATCAATTGTCTTGTCATCATCTATCGTTTTGACCGTGGGCACTATAAAAACACAGTTTTCGGTAGATTCGGGATCGAAAAGCATTAAAAACTTTTTCAAACGCAACACTTTGGTAAATGTGTAATTAATAAACGTGTTTATGCAAGAAATTTGCTTTTCAGTTAGTACCACACGTTGCGGATGTAAAACTAAAGAAACCTTAACTTCTCCTGAACGAGTAAATATAGGAAACGAACTAACTTTAGGTATTTTCTTGAGAGTTAAAATGCCAAAACCTTGCAACGCATCTTCTGGTGGGTATATTTTGCGACCTCTAGTGTTTTGTTCTTCCGGTATAGGACATTGTAGAGTGAGATCCAATAAGTACAAGTAACATGGTACACCAGGAACAGGTCGACAGTCGCAAAACTCTGAAGCAATCTTAAAATATTTAAATTAAAAAAAAATTAAGTTCTTGTTTGCATTTAGAAAGAAAAACTTACTCTTTTATAATAGTATTGCCTTCTTTTAGTTGTACCCGGTCTTGGTTCAGAATTTTCCATTACTATTTTTTCATCTTGTTCTTCTAATTCGAAATTTTCCCAATCCATTTCAATTGCTCTGAATCCTTCCTTGCCTATAGGTTGTAAGTTATCATCTAATTCTCCAGATTTATGTAACTCAATGCAGGCCTGTAATGCAGCCATTCTACGAGCTAAAATATGTGTAGGCATTGGTAAGCCCACAATATCATACTTTAACGGTGAATTAATTGGCAATCTTAAGGTGTACTGGTACATTGTTATATTATTACGTTTGGTGTGGGCACAACGCCATAGTGGTGTTAGTTTTGTAAACGTATCGCTTGGTAATTTGGCACAGTATTTATTTACTAATGCTATTGAATTACTTAAATCTACAGATGCGCCCGTTAGTAGACGAGCTAATGGTTTATACGGTTTAATGCATTTGTTAAACCTGTCGGCTTCTCTATGTTCATTTTCTGGAGGCTCCACATTGGCGCATTTATGTAGTAGCATCTAAAAATTATTTATTTTAATTCATAATTGTATTCATATGATTTTTCTAATTACCTTTTCAATTTCCCGATATTCTGCCATTTGCTGAACAATTGTATTTGTTGTATTATCCATATTTTCAAATTGCCTGATTTCAACAATTGATTGACTATTTTCTCGGTCAGATTCATCGAACTCGTTGAGCAAACAAACGAATTTTTTCTTTTCCTTCGCTTTTTGAACAGAATTTGAGGCTTGATCGATTTTCTTGCTCTTAATTTCCAAGTTTTTCAGAGCTTCATCAATATCAAAAATTTTATAATCGTCATTCGCTATCGATGAACTTGTAATTTCGTCGCTGACATCAGAATTAAGTTTATCGCAATGAGATTCGGCCATTTTACTATTACTTTCATTCATTTCGTCTATGTCAATCACTTTATGAATATCGTATGCTTTCATCACAGATTTATTGGAATTAAAGCTTTCATTTAAACTAATGGAATCATTTAAAGTGTTGTTATCACCTTCATTCAATACTGTTTTGTTAGAGTTCTTATCATTAGTGGTGGTGTCGTAACTATTTTCGACATCGTTGTTAACCAAGTTGTGCTCTTGTATGTCTTCTATAGCTAAAGTTTCATCCTTGATTTCTTTCAATATTAAATCACTGCTAATTGTAGAAGGTTTCGATGGATGTTTGTTAGTTATCACCTCTGGATTTAATATTTTTATTGTACCTTTAATGGAACCATATACAAACTTTTTTTTCGTTGAAATGCCATTAATTTGATGTCCTTCGTCTCCATCTTCGTCGTCATCATCTTCTTCGCCTATTTCCGAATTATCTGAATCGGTTATACAATTGTCTTCATCCTCTTCTAAGCTGCATACTAAACGATGACTTCTGTCTTTAATTTGTTCATTTGTAGTCGCTAGATTTGTTAAATCTTTCCAGTCAGACGCGACTAATACTATATGATACGCTGGTACCGCTCTAGCTCTTCCCTTACATTGAACATAACTACGATATGTAGTGGGAGGATCCCATCTAACTACCAAATTACATTTAGGTACATCTATTCCCTCTTCTAGAACAGAAGTGCCAATTAAAACGTTGCAATCATGCATGCGAAAACGTTTTAAAACATCCTCTTGCCTTCGATGCTCTGCCTCAGCTTCTTTTGGTTCGGTTATTGGGTCGGCTACTCGGTCCGTGGTAAATTGGCATTTAATAAATTTCAAATCGGGATCATGTCTACTCATTTCGGCCAACAATTCAAAAAGTACTCGGGCTATGTAATTTGAATTGCAAAATATTATAGAACACAAAGTGTCAGCGGCATCATGATGATCACGATGATGACGTCGAAATGGACGTCTCTTGGGACGATTATGATTATGTCCGCCAGATTGTCGACGATTTATGTTAGATAATGGTTGAGCATTATTTGAAGTAGTTGTGTCATCAGTATTATTGCTATTGCTTACAGGTTTAATATCCACTTCTGTGCCAGAGTTTAATTTTTCGTTTGTCATTTTCGTATGAAATTCAGGTTTAACAATCGAATCGAGATTTTCAACAATTGATCGGGACTCTAGCTGTTGTTTTTCAACAGCTTGCTCAACTGAATGACATTTTGTTTCTAGAATACGAGTAAGTTTTTGAAAATCCATTGAATCTAATTCTAAACTTATGCGCTTCATTGTATCATTTTTACTTATATTGTCATCTGGCTTAAACAGTCTTAAAACTTCCAACAGTCTCAACACCTTTGGGCTCGAATAATTTTCTACACAGTCTTTATGATTATTTTTAAATTTCCGAAAATTTTGCTCACATAGAGCATGTACTTCTAAGAGAGCTGTATTTACTAAACATAAAAGAATATAGTGGCGTTCGTGTGGAGTTTTTATCTTTTGCTTCTCTATGCGTTGATACATATTAAATGCAACCCTATCGGCGGACCATGGACCCATTTCTAACAAAACTTGTAGCATAATATCTAAAAATTCAAGTGGTTCTTTTTTAGGATCTGGAATGTCTTTTAATTCTTCTAGAAACTCATCAGTACTATAAATTTCAAACGGGTCGTAACGATGATCCGTAAGAAAAGCTTTGCGAGTCAATAGAATGTCCTGTAGTAAAGAGCACAATTCACTTTGTTTGTAAGGCGCACATTGGACAATGAATTCAAAGGGCTTGGCGCAATATCTGTAAAATTATGGTAAATTAAATTTTATTTATAGGTCTAAAATTAATTTTATTATACTTACCTTAATACTGTAACTATATCGCTTGCAGTTTCCGTTTTACATTGCACTGTATTTTCCAAAGTATTAAGCATGGCTGAAAGTTCTGCTAAAGCACAACCGGCACTATGTAGAGGGCCAGCCAAACCCAATACCTTTGGCATGTACTTCAGCTCTTGGGATTTGTAAAAATTCTTAAAAATCGCTATGATATCGCATTGTACAACATCCTGATGACAGTCTTCCAAAACCAATAAATTTATGTTTTTCATTCGGATTTTATCCTCATTTAACAAATTCAAACAAGTTTTGGGATGTAAAATATAAACATGATAACCCTCTGGTAGTTCAATACTTGGTGTTGCTGAAGATTCCTGATATACTCTCAAATCCGTTAAATGCTGCAGCATGGTGAACATAGCGGGAGCTTTATTGACACTTAAATAAATACTTATTTTTGATTTCTCCGAACGTGTTTCACGGCCTAGTTCTTGCATTAACTTAAGAGAGATAAATTCTTTGGAAGACTTATGACCCAAACATATCATCGTGTTTCGTTCAAAGGCGGCTGCTAAAAGTTCAACTTGATAGTCTCGAGGACTAAAAACCGCTGTATGTAAGTTATCACACCAATGAAAAGACATGGTGGATAAGAGAAGTTACTGCAAAAATTAAATCTGACTGGTTAGTATATCAAAATCAAAATAAGAAAGGGGAATACTAAGTTTTTTGTTTTAACACAGCGGCTGTTTGATTTTGCAAAAAACTTTTATCAGCAAAATGTGACAGATTGAATGTAAACAAAAAGCATATTTTATTTTTACACTCCTCGAAATAAGTATATGGTGCAATCAAATAAAGTTTTTTCATATGTAAACCCAGGGAAAAAGGTATTAGTTACACAACCAGTTCTAGCACGCATGCATGCAACCAGGGCTCTGTTCCACAAAACAACTTATCAACTTTCCACTTATCAAATTGCATTTTTTGGCAAAGTGATAAGTGTATTAGTTCCACAATATTCTTTGCAAATCTCACTTTGCACTACGCAAATTTTTGCAAAGACTTCGCTCTCTTTGCAAAGTCTTTGTGCACTCTCCTGCAACGTGAGTGTGCAAAGTGTTCCAAAAAGCATATTTGCATTTTTGTATTATAAATAAGTTATAGATATTTTTAATTGTTTTAAAAATTTCAAATTTCCTTGTATTTTCACATCTTCTTCTACTTGACCATTTAAATTATAATATTTAGGAGTTTTTTTTTTACTTATTTGTCACATAAATTCAAAATCCTTACAGACAGTGTTGATCAATAACTTTTGGAAGAGCATCGATTTAAATAATTCAAGGTGAGATTAATTCACTGATATCTTATTTGAGAATTAATTATTTATTTATTCAATTAATTCATAATGGAATTATATCAACATTTAACTAATCCTATTACATATTTGCTAACACAAATCTAGACGAAATTAGTAATTAAAATTAAATAATATTCAATTTCTTTGGGGCATTTCTAATATGTTATTTTGAAAGGAAATGTTAACCATATACTTATTTCGAGGAGTATATAGTACATTTTTTAAGGCAGCTGATTTTGACAGCAAAGTTAAATTAACAGGGCACTCTTAAAATAGTATTTGGCAGTAAGCAAGTAGTACAGAAACAACAGCCTTTTTGTTTTTGTAAATGAAAATAGTTCTGTCAATTTCTTTCTGATTTTGTTGGATTTTGATTTTTGCACCAACAAAAACGAGACACGAATATAAAATTAACTGGGCGTTCAACTCCATCTTGTTAAGCTTGCTCTCGTTAATTAGAAAAATATTGCGGCTTTTTAAAAAATATACATTTCAATTTAAAGATGAGACGTTCTAAGGCACCATCTGTTTTAAATAAATCAAAACGTGTGTGTGAATCTACCGATTCCAGTATTGAGACTGAAGTAGGAGTTCATGATTCAGATCCCGAGGATGAACAATATAACTGGGGTTCTCGTACTCATAATGGTGAAATTAAACCCAACAGATATGCTAACAAAAGAATTTTTAATATAGTATGGCGTGATATATCTACTAAAAAACATAAAACTTGGAAAGGAGATGGAACACTGGAGGTCAGTAATTTGATAGTAAAGGCCATTTTGAAAGATGAAACAGGCAAATACTTGGGATGTTCGACAAAATTTAACAAAAACGAAATAGCTCCAGACTTTCAGATGGTAATCGGAGGAAAGGAAATTGAAATACAAAATGAAATCACGGAGGAAGACGAATTGCATGAACTTCGTAAGAGACAAGTTCAAAATCGAAACTGGGGTGAAGAGTGGATATCTCCTAAAGATCTGACAGAGGAAAATACGAAAACGAAAGGAGGTTTTAAATTTAAACCTATTTTAATGTTAAAGCCTCCAGAAGTACCCTTAAGTGTCAATGTAAAATCCAAATGGGAATCGAAAGAAACCCAAAAACCAAATACCTCTTTCGGAATCAACGTCTGTAAATACAAACCTGACGTTAGTTCATCTAGTGAAATTAATTTAAAAACTAAATTACAAACTTCTCTAAGTACTGGTTTATGTAGAGAATTTATATGCTTTGTAAGACCATCTGAATTGCAACAATTCCTTTTTCAAAAATCAATAGAATACTATACCTCGGTAAAATCTTGTTTAACTCTGGAAAAAATGCAATCACTTGATATAGATCAAGTTCTAAAACACATTTGCAACCATCCTTCATTCATCAACCATAAATCTACGACAAATGAGTTAATGCGCTACCTAATACCCACCTTACCCGATTGGTCCGAAATGGGTCCTTATGATTCGGGTAAATTGGAATTTGTCCAGTATTTTTTATCCGATTTAACAAAGTTTAAGTCTCAACATTGCACAATTCTTGCAATAAATTCAAATGTATTAAATATGCTACAAGGTTTATGTGATTTTATGAATATAAAGTGTTTACGGTTAAATACAAATCTTACGAAAGACGATAAATCACGAGTTATAGATGAATTTTGTTCATCAGAAAATGACTTAACTCAAGTTTTACTAGTAAATTCTCTAGAAGTGATAACAACTTTTGATTTGTTTACTTGCTGCAACAAACTTATAATTTTTGAGGAATTTTCGAAAAATATTAACATATCAAATATACTGCATAAATACAAAGAAATGACTGTATATTATTTGGTCACTGCATTTTCTATTGAAGAGTTATTACTTCTTGATACATATAATAATAATAGAGATAGCTTGGAACTAATAGATGAATTGGTTAATATATCAAATATGGATAATGATTGTTGTTATCTACATTCGAAAATTGAATGTAACTGCTTTGAAAAAAGTACTGATGAATGCATTAATTCTAATAATATATTCATAAAGAATTGGCAACATTTTAAAATTCCTTTTGATATGCAACTGTTAAAGGTAATAAATAATATATAAACATGAGAATATAATAATAAAATTAATTAAAATTTTCAGATTTCTTCTTTGGAAAACTCGGCAGAAAATATTGTTTCAATTTTTTGTAGAAATCTTCATTTATAATAAAAATAATAAATCTTAATAAATAAACAGGGTTATTATTGTTCTCAATTTCACTATATTTTGGGATGTGCAATGTATGGAACGTGGATTGGTTTATTATCCATATTTTTATAATTTACAAAAAATCAATAGTTTTTAATATAAAATACTTCATAACATTTTATGACATAAATGTTAAAACAGTTTGCTGTAAAGGGTTAGCATTTTTTTAATTATTTACCATAAAATAATTTCTATTATTTATAGTTTAATATAAATACAAAAATGCTCTTCAATCTGATTAATCATAATATATAATATTTTTTTTTAAAAATTATGGTTCATACTATTTATAATTTTAGCTAAATCGTTAACATTTTTCATATATGGATTAAAGACAAATTCAAAATTCCCAATAAATTTTGCATTTTTATTTATTTTCTATATTTTGCTACTCTATGTAGCATCTTCAGGAAAACTGTTATATTTAAATTGTTAAACATTTTTCCTGCAGATGCCAAAGACTAGCGAAATATCGAAAATAAATATAAATCTAATACATATATAAAAATTTCGCGTCACAATGTTTGTTTGAACTCCTCCGAAACCGATTTTTATGAAATTTTGTATGTATATTTGGGAGCTATGAGAATAGGTCGTAAAGTATATTTCATACCGTTTGGTCATGAGGGTGTCCCTATCCAGAATTTGTATTTACAATTATTTTGCCAAAAACTTTTTATTAGCTTTTTTTTACCTATTTTTTAGCCGAGATTTTAGTATTTTGTATGAGCAATATCCAAATATCAATACATATTTACCATTTTTTATGAATTTTTTTATATATTTTTGGTAGGTACGAGAGTATGTGGTAAAGTACATTTCATACCGCTAGGTCATTAAAATGTCCCTATCCACCAAAATATTCACTAGAAATAATTTGTATGGCAGGACAACGTTTTCCGGTTCAGCAAGTATTTATATAGAAAGCTCAACTAGAAATAAAATTAATAATAAAAAAGGTAGAAAAATTAGATAAAATTATAATTAAATCCCAATAAATTTTAGATCTAAAATAACCCCGGTATAAAATCGCAAAAAAAAATATAGTATGGTATCTCTGTTTTTAATAGTAAATAAAAAGTATTTATACAGTACTGCATCATCTAACAATACCACCATTTTTTATGTGACATTTACTTGGTACACAAAAATATTTTTCTATTGCGGCGTTTATTCAGCAAATCTTCCAAAATTTTTAAATCCGACTATAAAAAAATGGTGAAGAGCACACCAAAAGAAACTGGCTTTGTAGTGGAAAAAATTGTTGACAAAAGAATTACTCCGGAGGGTAAAGTTGAATATTTCATCAAGTGGCGCGGTTACCCTAACACGGATAACACTTGGGAGCCGGAAGAAAATTGCGACTGTCCAAAACTAATGCAGAAGTTCGAAGAATCCAGAGCCAAATCTAAGAAACGTGGTGAAAAGAAACCCAAGGTAGAGGAAATACAAAAATCCCGGGGATATGAAAGGGGTTTACCCATAGAACAAATTGTGGGTGCCACTGATACAAAAGGTGACATCTTCTACTTGGTGAAATGGCAATTTTGTGATGAATTCGATTTAGTACCTGGTGCGGAGTTGAAGCAAAAGAATCCAGAATTTATAATCGACTTTTATGAGAAACGCTCTATTTATCAACGAAATATAAATGATCGTCTACTAGGTGTGCCGGATGAATTAAGAATCTTAAATGCGGATGGAAATATGGGCTTATCAAGCGTACCAACTATAGCGGATGCGGCTGCTGACACGGTAGATATTACCATGCAACAAGATTTAAATGAAAGTGGAAATAGTGTCGATAGCAATGCCGTTTCGTATTCTATACCAGTACCGGGTGTTGGGAACATTGCCATTGACGTGCCCATTATACAACCTGTTGTATAAATATGTTCGTATGATTGAAATGGAAATTTTTTCTTCTAATTTCTTATTCTTAAGTTTGGAAATCCCAAATAGCTTGTATGATAAAAAATAAAAAAAAATATTGGCATGTATTTTTTGATTTACTATATTTCTTTATCTAAATTGCAGGGACCTAATGCTTTTGTCCTAAAAAGCTTAATAAAATGTCTGGCAGAGTTCAAAATATCGGGCATAACTAACATTTGTCCATCACTCCTTTTAACTTTCCTTTGTATACCCATTTTATTTGCCCATGCTACTAGAACTTCGGATATGTTGTCTGTAGGATTTTCTAAACCCATAAGTGAAACATACTCAAAGCGTTCATGACGATTCAGCCAAAATAGTAGATAATCCGCTATTAGATCCTCTCCAACCAAATGATCAGGCAGACATCCAACTAATGCCAATTTCATACCCATTTCGTCACTGCTAATGCGGGGTTCCAAAATTCCAGGTGTATCTATCATGTACATTAAAGGGTCTTCACTTATTTTGATTTTTTCCATTACTGAGCGAGTGACACCTGCTATACCACCTACTTGGGCTACTCCTTTTTTCTTTAGGTGACGATTTCGCAAAACATTTAGTAGAGAACTTTTGCCCACATTCGGTACCCCAATGATCATCACACAATAATCTTTCTCACCTTCTCTATTATATCGGCCGGAATTCGAGATCAGTTCATTAGCTAAAGGCATTAACTTTCGCATTCCAGTACATTGTTGATCTTTGCAGTTTGTGAATACAATATGTTCCAAACGCTCTTGTTGCTGTAGAGCCCTGGTTATATACTTTTGATCTCTAGATGATATTAAATCTTTTTTATTTAGTACTAATATGTGAGGTTTAACACCACCCGCTATTGTTTGTTGGAATTCGGGATTTCGACCGGAAAACGGTATACGTGCATCATGTACTTCCAAAATGCAATCCACCGATTTTAATTTCTGTTGCATTTGCTTTAAGCCTTTACCCATATGACCAGGAAACCATCGTATGGCTTGTTTTGTGACTAATTTATAACTTTGTCTAAAGCTCATTGTAATAAAGTACAATTTTAATTGATAATTTACAAATAATTTAATTCTTTTAAAGAACACTATTAAATAATAATTTGTTATGATTGTATATACGAGGGCTGCCAGATGAACTACTTGTGATTGTATGTCGCAGATGATATTGTAAAAAAAATACTTTTCCTCAACGTGTGCCAGAGGAAATTCATTTTTGATATTGGTTATTTCGTGAGAAATGGGTGGTCTTCAAACCAATCAGTCCCATAAGAAATGCACGACGGAGTGTATTGTGTTTGACGTGGGCCATAGTATAAAGTTGAACAATGTGGCAGCATTTAATTATCTCTAGACAGTCTGTCAAAAATTTTCTTGTATTTTTTCTTATTGTTTTTGTTACCATTAAACCGTGGAGTGAGTAATAAATACAATTTTATGCCAAAAAAGCTCAAAAAGGGAAGATAAAAAGAAAACTGACTAAAAAATAAGTAAAATCATTAATTATAAAAAAACTACATTAACAGAAAATGTCTCATCAAACTGGTATTAAAGGCAAGTATTTGAAATTGAATTTAACAAAGAAAAATTTATTTTATGAAAAATATATTATTGGACCCCCGTTTATTTTTTTTTTGTGTGCAGCCAATGAAAAACTATTGAAAGTCTTTGGAAAAGCTAAAAATGGAAAATTACGTGTCATCAAAGTGTCTATTGAAAATGGTAAAATTTTTTATTTTTTTTTTAACAATATAATAAATTATGACATTTTATATTCTACATTTGTACTTTTAGAGGAATTATCTTGCTCAACCACCGCAGATGTAAAAAAAGACTGGGAAAAAGATTTTGATAAACTTGTTGCTCCTCTAATTGAAGACAATGTACCATGCTATATATTATACCGTTTGGATAATAAAACATCGTTAGGTTATGCCTGGCTTTTGCTCAGTTGGGTACCTGATACTGCTTCCATACGCCAGAAAATGGTTTATGCTTCCACTAAAGCGACGCTGAAACAAGAATTCGGTTCATCTCATATCACTGAAGAAATACATGCCACCTCAAAAGATGAAACTTCGTTAGAGGGTTATCAAAAGCATAAAAAGGCCTTTGCCGCTCCAGCTCCTCTAACTACACGTGAAGAAGAGATGGCTGAATTACGAAAAACTGAAGTAAATACTGAAATAAATACCGATACTCGCCATCAAACACTGGGCGGCATATCATGTCCCTTGTCGGATGCTACAAAACTAGCTGTTCGAGATTTACTTAGCGGATCCTATGATTATTTGCAATTTCGCATTGATTTAGAGGCCGAACAGATACATGTTTCGCATGCTGCGGTTGTACCGTTAACAGAACTTCCAAAACAAATACCAGATGATCATGCTCGTTACCATTTGTATTTATTTAAACATACTCATGAGGGTGATTATTTAGAATCGTTTGTCTTCATTTACTCCATGCCCGGTTACAATTGTTCCGTAAGGGAACGAATGATGTATTCTAGCTGTAAACAGCCATTTTTGGATACCTTACACTCATTTGGTCTAGAAATAGTTAAAAAGGTATTGTGTCATTTTAGATTATTAGATAATTATTTACAAAAAAAACTAATTTTTACATTTCTTTACATTTTTAGCTTGAAATTGACACAGGTTCTGAACTAACCGAAGAATTTCTGCAAGATGAATTACACCCTAAAAAAATGCTCCACCGACCAGCTTTTGCCAAACCCAAAGGGCCTCCCAATCGTGGTGCTAAGCGTTTAACTAAACCCCAAGAACAATTAACATAAACGTATTAATTTAGCATTTTGAATTTTAAATATTTTTTTATTTTGCTTTTTTAGTTAATGGTATTGTAAAATATCAGTTGAAATTTTTTATATAATTTCTCTCCATATTTAGACTGCTTATGCTATTTACGTACATATATTTCAGAATGCTTTTCTTAGCCTTGAAACTGAAGTATTTTATTTATTCATAATTTTGTGTGCATTATTTTTTATAAGAAAATTTAACCGTTTTTTTTTCGTATATTATTTTATTGCAAATCGAAATTGGATATTTATTTTAGCTATATAAATATATGTTTCTTTAATAAAATCATAAAACTATAATCCTTTAAATTATGTATTTTAATTTGTTTATGTATGAACAACATTTTACAATGTAGTAAAAAATTTTATTTTTTCTGATAATTTTGAGATGAAATAAAATTAGTTGAAAGAACATCACAAATAGAACAATAGATCTATATTCGGCTGTGCTGAATCTCATATTCCCTTCACCAAAATATACTTTATGGTAAAGAAAAACTATATTTTTTTTTAAGTATTAACATTGTAATCTAAATAAAAAAAATAGGAAAAATATAAGCTATTTGTAGGAAGTACCTTTAAAAAAATTTTTCTTTCAAATATAGAAATTGGTTCTAAATAAAAAGTAGAGAACACCAAAATCTTAATTTCGGTTTATTATTTTATAATAAAAAAACCCCTGAGGTAAAAAATAATCGAGTTTGCCAATCGAGTTTTATTTCCAGTAAAAGTTTAAGTCGCTTATTTGACATTTCCAGTATTACAAACTCTATATACAATTGGTCAATTTACAAGGTCTCTTATCAGTCATATTGTCATAATGTCCTAATATATCACGACTCGTCGGCTCGGCTTAACCAACTCTTAGGCATTCGGCGTTGGTCTCTGCTGGTTCGTTATAATATCACAATAAACGTAGCATAGAAAGTAGTATTATTTTAGGACATTTTTGCTTTAAAAGCAATAAAAACCATTGTGACATATTAGGACATTATGACAATATGACATGATAAGAGACCTTGTGAATTGACCAAATATGATATTACTTTATCAGCCCAATTATGAATAAAAATTCCCCGGGAGTTTTTTCCCTTTTCCCATTTTTCCTATTCAAATTCAATGGGAAAAAACTCCCGGGGAACAAACTCCCAGGGAATTTTTTATTCATAATTGGGCTGTATTATTCTAAAAAACTAACAAACAATTAATAGTGTACTAATTTATTTAACATTTTCTAATGTAATTTTTTCGCCAACTTTTGCATCGTGAGATTTTAAAAGTTCGGGTGTGGGTTCATCTTTTTCGGCTGCCAGCTATAAGTTAAAGTTAAATTAAAATAATTAACACAGCATAATAAAAAAATACAAAAAAAAATACCTTATAAGATTCGGCAATGGCATCATCACGATTTGCACGCCATTTATATTGCCAGTAACGAACCTCTTCCATTGACGTGCCCGACAAATTTAAAATTAGCAAAGATGCGGCTCCACCTACACCACCTAAAACACCGCCAATAATGCCACCAGCAGTCATACCTCTCAGACCCATATTAAATTTGTACATGGCCCCTGATAAAGTGCCAGCAGCCAAATACTCATAAATAGAAGATTTTTCTCTATAAACAGACACCAAAGTTATAATACCACTAGAATGGAAAGTAAAAGTCTAGGTTATATACTTCTTTTAACTATTTATATTGATAGCGGCTTACTAGTAGGAAGTGGTAAATAAAGCAACGCGCCAACCCCATTTAAAACCTCCCCTGGCAAAATTCATTGTAAATTCATCTTGTAGTTTCCTCTGGATGTAAAATTAAAAATTATCATTATAATTTTCTTTTCTTATATCAAACTTCAGATTACCTTAGCATCCAAATGAGATTTAAAAGCTGTAGCTTGATTATTTTCCATAAAATTCATGTAGGCCTGACGTGATTGTATAATACCGCCATAGATGGCACCCACTAAGAAACCCAAGAAACCGGCTTGATATATTGAATTTAACTCGGTCGAAATGGCCCCAAATTCACTGTAAATCCAAGTATCATCAACAAAATCACATTAGAACAGTTTTACGCAACTTACTCCACTTTGAATACTTCTTTGACTCTTTCCCAACCACTTTCATTTGAGGGCGGCCGTTGCACAAACGATTTGTATGTTCGGGTGTCTTTGGAAACCTTGTCGTGTTCATCAGAATGCAGAGGTAATATTCCAGCTATTAACCATTTTCCTGTGCTTCGTAAAAAACTCATTTTAATTGATGTTTTTGATGTGGAAAACTTTTGTAAACACGCCGAATGAGTTTTCAAACTAAATGTCCAGACAGCTGTTGGGAAAACTAACGCACAGCTGACTTAAAAATTAGTGATGGACAAACACGTACACTAAGTACATTGAAATGCGAATTTAAAAGTACCTAATAAAAATTGTAGTTAACAATTGTTAACTACAAAACAAATCAATAACAAAACTTGGAATTTTACAATTTTTTTAATTCTTCATTTACATAAACGAGCCGAGTAGTCATTCATTCAAATAATTATGTTACTCCACATCAGAGTTTATCTGGAACAACCGAACCAGGACTACATGCGATATATTGAAGTATCAATCATGTTTGTAAGTTATTGGGGGCTTCGTAAAGATGATTTAAACATACAGACGGACAAAGATATATCGACTACGATCCAGAATATATATACTGTATAGGTTCGCAAATGAAAAATGTGGAAATTACAAACGAAACGACCAAGTCATAGACAATATGGCTGATAGACATTTCAAATACCTTTCCAACGAGTTATATAACGCCATAGAAATTCGGATTCGGCATAATCGGGAAAAAATGTATTTAACCATATTTTTTTTTAATTTATTTTCACCAAACGTTTTCAATACAAATAAAAAATGAACACAACGCCAAAAATTAGCTTTTTAAAAATAATAGAATTTTCATGAACACAAAACCAGTTTTTTTTTAAATTTCTTGATACTTTTTTTCCATATAAAACTATCGCATGATCTACATACTTCTTTGTCATAAAATTTTTTGCTGTGTTAATATTAAATCACAACAGCGATGTGTTGCGAATAAACAATTTTTAGAAAAATGTACAATTTACAATAGGAGTTTATTAAATCAATTAAAGCAATAATAAAAAAGTAAATTTGTTTATAACATAATGGTTGTTCTATTTTCTATAGCAAAGCCAATTAATGGATACAAACAAAATAAAGAATTTTTACTACATACATAATAGTGGAGGGGAGTTTTTAAAACTTATATAAATGCACATTTTTCAAAATTCATCTTTGTTCAAGAGAACACAAAACCTTGATTAACAATGGCCGCCTTCCTTGAGCTTACTGACCAATGTATCAACATCGGGCACGACAGCGCCAGCCTTGCGGACTGGAGGATCCTCTACGGAAATGACTTCAATGCGTGGTGTAACATCCACACCCAAGTCCCCAGCTGATACCTTTTTTAAGGGCTTCTTCTTGGCCTTCATGATATTGGGTAGAGTGGCATAACGTGGGGTGTTCAAACGCAAATCTGCACTTAAAACAGCTGGAGTTTTGGTCTTAATTGTCTCAAGACCGCCATCAATTTCGCGGACAATTGTCAAACCATCACCAGTTTTTTCAATTTTGTTGCAGAAAGTGCCCTGAGGCCAGTCAAGAACAGCAGCGGTCATTTGGGCAGTTTGATTGCAATCGTCATCGATGGCTTGTTTGCCCAAAATAACCAAATCAGCTTTCTCATCCAAAGCCAATTTAGCTAGAATCTTTGAAACGTGGATAGGTTGTAGCAAATCGTAATCCTTGCCGGAAATCTCGACATGAATGCCACGATCAGCGCCCATGGCCAAAGCTGTACGAATGACTTCTTGCGATTGAGTGGGTCCAATTGATACAGCAACTACTTCGTTGGCCAACTTCTTTTCCTTCATTTTAACAGCCTCCTCGACGGCGATTTCATCGAAAGGATTCATCGAGTGTTTAACACCTTGGGTGACAACGCCAGTTTTTTCAGGATTGACGCGCACCTAAATAATCAAAACAAATCATTTTTTATTATTGAACGGGTAACACATCACAACATCTCTGATGGTGATTACGCAAAAAATGTGATAAGAAACAAAAACACTTGGTAGCTATATTTTTCCACCATATGTGTGCGAACGTAGTGAGGGCTACATTTCTTCTTACCTTAACGGCATAATCAACCACACGTTTAACACCAACCAAAACGCGAGACATTTTCTAAGTTTTCTTCCCAGAAGGTACCTACAAAACAACAACAACAATATTCCAATTTATTTAAATTTATTCCTTAATTACTAAAAAAGAGCAACGCAAAAAACGAACCTGCTGCAAAGTGTTGAAAAACTGACAATAAAAAGTTGAATAAAAATTTGACAAGTCCAAAGGTTGTAAAAGAAGAAGAACGATCATAATACACTGCATTGCCTACGACGGTGTAGCCAGATAATTACCTAGAGATGAAATCTGCCTATACTTAAAACAATTAATTACGTTTGTTGTTAAGACAACGTTGTCTCAGCAAAAGTACTAACAATTTTGTCATAAGGAAGCAATAATAAATGGAGGCATATAGAAATATACATAGAGCGGAAAATCTCCTGTCAAAGACCTAACTCAGTTGTCAAAAACCTAAGTGGTGTAAACATAGATAAATACACATAGATCGGAAACTCTCCTGTCAAAGACCTAACTCAGTTGTCAAAAACCTAAGTGGTGAGAATGTATTACTAAAAAAAACTATGAAAACAAAAACAACAACAATAATTTTGAGTAATTTTTTTCTTTGACTTTTTTTCTAGTTTCCGTTCTATATGTATTCCTCTAGGAATGGAGGCTATAACCATACAGAAAATATACATAGAGCGGAAACTAGAAAATAACTCAAACAAAAAAATTACTCAAAAAAGTTACACATATGAGTGTTGTTTTTGTTTTCACATAGTTTTTTTTACAAATACATTCTCAGCACTTAGGTTTTTGACAACTGAGTTAGGTCTCTGACAGGAGAGTTTCCGATCTATGTGTATTTATCTATGGCTATAACTAATATTTTTTTTATCGACATCCATTTTGACGTTTATCATGACAAAAACGTATCAAGTATAGACATTTTGACGTTTTTTATGACAAAAATGTATAAAAATGATTTCAATCGGTCAAAATCCAGCTATTGAGAGAAGCATTATTATCGTAGGTGTAAAATTTGAAAAGTGTTTCGTAATTGGCAATTCAAGCCCTTTTAAATGATATCAAAACATTTGAGATCGAATTATTATTTAAGGCGAAAATTACGATTTTAGTGATTTATGGATGTAAATGAGTTCCTTTTTCACTATTGATAACATTGTTCAAATTGATACAGTGCTGCAAAAATTATATGCCTTTTGAAAACCACATGCAAAATCAATTTATTTTATGTCACATAGAGGAAACTCAAATTATTTGGAATATAATAGAATTTGCTAAATATCAATTGAAACCCATCATTGACAATATTTGCATGTGAGCCCCATAATCTTTGAAACGATATGCAGAAATAACAACTGACGGACGGACATAGCTAGACCGTTTCAGAATTTTATAAGGACCCAGAATATACTACTCTAACCACAATTAATTCGTACTGCAGAATTACAGAATTACTTATAAATTTTAAGAGCCAACTTTAAACCAATTTTGCTTTGGAACGAATCAAAACAAAAATTAATTTGTTATTTTAAAATATTTATATTTTTATTAAAAACAACATAAAATTTCTTTCATCACCAATAACCTACAAGTGAGGGAAATTAAAAAATAGTCTGTTAATAAAATTTCCCACGACTAGAGGAGGTGTAGCTGAGTTTAAGTTATGAATTTGGACTTTAAACATCATGATGAACCTAACCTAAATACATAATTAAAACATCCTTATAATAAAATTCACTAAAAAGTAAGATTTAACTACTTCATACAATTCATCGGCTCCCCTGCCAAAAAACATATATATTAAAGATTAGCAAATTAAAAGAGGCCAATAAGGTAGCAAAATCATGAGTTAAAATCGTAAAAATATGAAAAAAAAAAAAAATAATAATTTAACAAACTTTAAAGATTTTGAAATAATTGCAAAAGTTACAATGAAATGCATTATTAGAATAAGAAAATATTTGTAAAATAGAAAAATAACGATACTTAACAAATTCTGCAAAAGTGAATCCAAGAAAACTTACAAAATATTGAGAAATGTGCTCAAGACTTCGTACCACCACATTAATCAAACGATTAACTCTTCCCAAAGATATGAGGCATTAGCAAAGCCCATGACAATTGAATAAATATTGTAAAGTACCCCAAAAATTCGAGAACTTGTCAAATAAATATGATAAGTGAATGAAAGTTTAGCATCCAATATGACACCTAAACACTTAAAGTGGTCGACAAAATCAATACGTACTCCACCTAAAAACAGATCCAAGTCCAGCTCGATTCGTAGGACAAAACATGACAGCCTTGGTTTTGGAAGGGTTTATAGACATGTAGTTACAAGTGGTCCAATCTAGGACTCGTTCCAAGCAAAAGTTAATATTATTCACCAATACATCTTCAAAATCAAAAGATCCTCTAAACAAGAAAACGACATCAGTATCAAAATTGTAGAGTTAACAAAACAAGGTAGACTGTTAATATACAACATGAATAAAAGAGGGCTTACAACGGATCCCTGAGGAACTCCAGACGAGTGAAGGTAAACCCGAACTAGGATCCCCCCAACCTTAGTGTTTAAAGTTCAACTTCAAAACGTAAACTCAGCTGCACCTCTCTATAGTCGTGGCTATGGGTTTATAAGCTACAGATTTATTTCCCCTTTTTTAATTTCCCCCACTGTGCAACGTAACATTTATTTCATGCGAAAATATTATTTTAAACAAGAGAGCTATATTCGACTGTGCCGAATTTTATATACCAAATTATACTTTAAAATAAAAATTTTAAATATTTTTAGGTAAACAAAATATTTTTTTTTTTTTCAAAATTGTTTTTCAAATTTAAAAATAATTTAAAAAAAAAAAAATTTTTTTTTAATTTTTTAAATTTACAATAGAAAAAAATTTAAGAAAAAAATTTTTTTTTTGTTAAAAACAAATTCGGGTTAAAAAATATTAAAAATAATTAAAAAAAAAAAATTTTTTTTTTAATTTTTTAAATTTACAATAGAAAAAAATTTATGACAAAAAATTTTTTTTGTTAAAAACAAATTCGGGTTAAAAAATATTTTTCCCGATTTTGACCCATTGTGGGTCAAAATTATTATAGCCTTATATAGAACGTTGCAATGGACTTTGAAATATCTATCATTATATATCCATATTGTCTATATTAATGACTTAGTAATCCAGATATAGATCAAAAAATCGAGGTTGGCCCGGTTTTTTCTTTACATCTCAGCCAATTGTGGTCCGATTTTCTCTGGCAACCGAGCCGGAAGAATTTCTGATATATTGATGTATGAATCAAGTTTTTAAGTTATTTGGGGTCTTCAGAAAATTGATTTCAACAGACGGACATGGCTTAATCGACTCCGCTATCTATAGGGATCAAGAATATATATACTTTATAGGGTCGCAAAATTATATTGTGGAAATTACAAACGGAATGGCAAACTTATATATACCCTTCTCACAAAAGTGAAGGGTATAAAAATAAAAAAAAAAACTTCAAGAGACTTTAAAATGTATGTTGTACTTAAGTTTAATTAATATTGTGTAACATCACCTTTAGCGTCAATCACTAATTCGTTGCATTCATCAAGGGTAACGTAGTTCAATATTTCGGACTCTAGTAAGCACTGATTTCGACTTGGACCAAAGATTAACCACATTTTATAAATAAGCGTACACATATTAACCCACATCTAACTTTAAGGAAATTATGTAAATTAAAGTTGGAAAAAAAAGAAACATAAATCAAAAATAACTAAACTTTTTATACCGTACGAATAAATAATGATCAACTTAGAAGATCTACTTCTAAAAGTACCTACATGTATTTAAAGGGCTACATTCAAAGAAATATTTTCAACTTAACTTCTTGCATATGTTGGTACTTCTTTTAAGAATCATAATTAACAAAAACTTTATATGAATAATTTAATTTTGAATCCGGTACATCTAAATGATTTAAATTTTTTTTTTTTGTATTTTACAACCGTACGAATTAATAGTGGTTCGAGTAGTAAAACTTTGATGTGTTACAAAAGGAATGACAAATCAATATAGCACCCATATTTTTGGTGGTGGATATAAAAATAGAAAGTAATAGTAAGTAAAAATCAGAACAATAACAAAGAAGATAGAAAGAAAACAAGTGTCAAAAAACAACTGTTGTTGTAAATATTGTAAAAAATTTTGTCACTTCCAGTTTTATTAACGAAAAGATTTCACTATTAAATTAGTTGAAATTCAACAATAGCATTAAAACTAAATAAAAAACGAAATAATATAAATATTAATAATGTCGCAACCTTTAGTGATGAGAATAATGGCTTTGTCCATTAACACAGCCAAACGTGCTGGTTCAATTATACGAGATGTCATGCAAAAGGGTAATTTGGGCATAGTTGAAAAGGTTAGTTGCTGCATCACTGCCTCATATCTTATCTGATTAAGATTAAGCATTTAATATTAATGTACATATAATATTTTAGGGAAAAGATGACTTGCAAACTGAAGCCGATCGCTCGGCACAACGTAGTATTATCGCATCACTGAGTAAACAATTTCCTACAATAAAAATTATTGGCGAAGAAGGTGGTTCCGATTTAAATGTTTGCAATGAATGGTTGGTATCAGAATATGATCAAGAATTACTTAAGCTAAACTGTCCCGAACAATTTCACGATGCTAACGACGACGATTTTGTAGTATGGGTCGATCCGCTTGATGGCACATCTGAATATACTCAAGGATTTTTGGATCATGTCACAGTTTTAATAGGAATTTCCATTAAAAATTCAGCTGTTGGCGGTATAATACACCAACCTTATTATAAAAACGCCAATGGTGAATTAGGTCGCACTATTTGGGGCTTAAAAGGTCTTGGTACTGGAGGATTTGAACCGACTGTAGCTCCAGCAGATCAATTTATTATTACTACGACACGATCACATTCCAATGCCATAGTTCAAGCCGCCCTAGATGCTCTCTCTCCCACAGATGTTATCAAAGTTGGTGGAGCTGGCTTTAAAGTTTTACAGCTGTTGGAGGGTAAAGCTCATGCATATGTCTTTGCTAGCCCTGGTTGTAAAAAATGGGATACGTGTGCCCCAGAGGCTGTATTAGAAGCTCAGGGTGGATGTTTAACCGATATGCTTGGTGAGCACTATTCATATGCGAGTGACGTTGACCATCCAAACAAGAGGGGTGTTTTAGCAACAATTGGAAATGTTTCACATAGTGAAATTATTGCTAAATTACCAGCATCTGTTCTAGAGGAAATGCGCAGTAAATAGTAAATAAATACTTATGTTATATTTGTTTATGTCAAGGATAATTCTTATGTAATTACTTTCCACAAAGCATTTAGCTTATAAGATAATGTTTTTAATAATAAACTACTATCAACGCTTTTTCTTATATTATCTTGCGATGAGTCGAAAATATAACTCAATAACTTATTATTTTTGCACAAAACATTTATAATTTTAATTAATATTGAAAAATTAAATTTTTGTGTTGATATTTTCCATAATCACATCCGTATGGCAGGATCTGAATCCTGATAGTTGTAACCAAGGTATGTAAAATTTATGCTTATGAATTAAATTAAATTTTTTCTTTACAAAATTGGTTTTATATTTCTATTAGGGAATATTGGAATGAGGGAAAGATCTGCATTTTAGTACCAGTTGATCTGTCTTAAGATTTGATCAAGTGGCTTGTTGACTAATTTGTATCTGTCAATGACTTATCTTTGGAATGGTGTTCCGCAGGATTCTGTGATAGTAGATCGAGCCGCAAATGAATGCTACCTAATTGAGTTTATTAATTTTATTTTTTTTGGGTCTGCAAAACGAGCACAATTTGAATTTATTTTTGATGTGCATGTCTGTAAAAGTTCCTTGTTCAACAGAAAAACAGGTTTTATGATTTGAAAAGATTAACCTGTACAGTAGAGCGTACCACCTTACAAGCAAAAAAAAAAAAAAAAAAGTTTGCCGAACATCTCCCTTATATAATGTATTTCTGCAAGGCAGTTACGATTTTTTTTTAAGAATATAGGGGTCTCTTTTTTACATTTTTCGTTATATCTTAGACCAATGATTTGCTCTAAGGGCCATTGTCCTCAAGTATCCCGTTTTACTATTTATTCATGAGAACTGTGTTCCTGAAAATTAAAGCTCACAACAAATCATTAAACTTTTGCTACATTATATTTTAAAAAAGTGGGTTCCATAAAAGTAGTAAAAATTTCGGCCACCGGGCGATCCTAGTACATGTAAATAGGCCACACGTTTTTTTGTTTCAAAATTCTTTCCAAAAAAGTGGTAAAAAGCGTTTCACTACAACTTGTTCTATGAAGGAAGAGCAAAATGATAATACACCCATCTTATTCCGAAAGTGAAATGATAATAAGTGACACTATCTGACAATCGACTCTCCAATAGATTACTTATGGTAGGTAAAATAACTACATTCTAAAGTCCAGTACATAATAAAAGTTTAAAGTTAATTCGCCCTACTTATAGACAATGAAGTGACGATCGCTAACCAAAGAATTCAACTGGTTTTAACAGTACATATCGCTCATTTGCTGCAACAACGACATAACTCAAAATCCGTGTGTTTTAAACTGAATAATACGAAATATGCGCCGTTCTTTCAGTCTTTCATATAGTTTTATCAGTTTTCAAAAAAGTCAATAATTTTTTCCGTGAGAGTGTTTTTTTGTTGTAAACGTCAAAACGAAAATTCATGTTTTCTCGTATATTTGACAAGAAAAAATTTGGGTTAAATACAGATTAGAAGGATATTAACATCTACTATTCAAATCAGGTTTTATTTCTAAAATCTCATGATTTGTTGAAAATTTATTTAAGAAATAGTCAAGTGTCATAAAACATTCAAAGCCGTTTTTCTCGAAACGACCTTTTTTGAATTATGACGTTGTTGCAGCAAATGAGCGATATATTTTATTTTTCACATTTTTAAAATAAAATTTGCATTGTTTTAATGTGAAATAGTTTCACTAACTTGGGAAACGACTTATATGTACGCAGCCAACAAAGTTTATTTAACCATATCCAAAATGTTGTCATGTGTTGAGGCAGTGAAAGAAGCCTTCGAACGGCTATCCCACGATAGCCAGATCTACGCACCGGAATGACCCGAATTCACTCGTCCAAGGGCTTTTAAATCAACAACCACTGCTGTTACGTCAACAACAACTAAAGTCAAACAATTGTACTGACTGGAGGAGAATAGTACTATATGTAGCCAACAAGTTTTCTCCGGAAATGTGCGAATGCAATGAAGAGAACGATGAGCGTTCTTTAGAAAAATATGAAATAAACAAGTGTTGACAGATATCCGATGTTTTGAGCTGGTATTTCTAAACTCTTGTTTCAACAATTCATCTTTTCAGATTGTATCGAATGCTTCAGCCAGATGGTGAAACTTGAGTGAAAATTTTAGAGAGAAAAAAACCTTTTTCAATAGCTGTAAATCAGCTATGTATCTAATATATAAATAGGCCACAAGTTTTTTTGTGGTACACTTTTAAGTAATTTATTGCCCACCAATATTGATGAAACATATATGGTTTAAAAGGTTATCTTCTCTAGATATGCACAATATAAAAAATTGTTTCAAATGGTCGAATTTTGACCACCGGTCGATCCTAGTAAATATAAATCAACTAGTTATAAATATAAAAATCATATCTATTATTCTATTTATATTAATTTTCAATTCAAAATAATAATAAAAAGTCGTAATAGATCAAAAATACATTATTACAGAGCTGACATCATATTACTAAGAAAAGAGAGAGAATAACAATATAAATCCCGCCAAATGTATGTATATACAACAAAAAAAAAAAAACACAAATAAAAGTTCTTAACAAGTTCACGATTTTATTTAAAAAAAAAAGATAGCATATAAAAGATGGAATTTTTGAACATAAAAAACCAAACATAAATAAATTAATAAAAAAAAATATACATACACTGGATATCGATTAATGTAATGTTAAGAAATATTAAAGAATTCTAACAAAAATTAATCTATATTTTTTTAAAGAAATGCCTTGTTGATGAATTATTTAAAAAGGAAATAATAAAAAAAAAAAAAATTATAAATACACATGTAAAACTAATTACTAATCGTACTACTACTATTTGCTAGGGAAGAGGTATTTAAAATACGATTACGTTTGGCTTTGGCCATTTTACATTGATTAACGGTGGCTGCAAAGCGTAACGATTTCAAAGACTCAACAAAACAATCCTGAAACGGAGCTACATTTATAAACATAAGTGTTTTTGAATTGCCGCCCAATGATGGCATTAGGAGATGTGTGAGTTTCGAATTGCGATATGGTATATGATCCTGTTTTTGTAATAGGGCCAATATAACATTTGTCAGTTCCGACAATGATCTGTTAATATTTTTTGTTTCATTCATGCGAGTGCTGGTTTTGGGTGACTCAGAACCAGCCAAATCTACCAGATTAATTGAGCCAATAGAAATTTCTTGTCTTTCGGCATGTCTACCAATCAATTCAATCTTAGTCACTGCATGCGAACGGGATGATCTTTCATTACCCACCGTGGCAGCAGTGGCACGATTCATTTTAGCTATATCCATTAGTTGGCGCAAACGCGACGCTGTCTCCACCGTCTCTTGTGTAATATTTGATACGTAAATATCGTTTTTATTATTTTTAGCCATACGGATTTCCATATCCTTTTGTTCGTTGCTCAGCAAATCGTATAAAACTTCATTGTAGATTTCCAAAAATGTTACTTTGATTTCGTATTCCCAGCCTAAATGACGGTAGTTTTTAATGGAATCAAACAGCAGATCAACCGTTCGCGGTATAACACCCGGATTACTAGATATACCATCCATAGTATATGTTTTACCACTACCAGTTTGTCCATATGCAAAAATACAAATGTTGTAGCCGTCCAAAGCGGACTGTATTAGAGGTGATACCATTTCGAAAATGGATTCTTGAGCAGAGACAGGATGAAACACTTGATCAAAACTGAACGTATGAGCGTTAGTTTTATTTTTATCGTAATTGACGATTTCGACCGTAGCTTCGTCTAGATAATTCCAACCACATAATTGTTTTTCCAGTTCGCAATCTAGTGGTGGACGCACCCTACAGAATACCCGAATATTACCGCGCAAATCCATAACTGTATTGTGCAGTTCCTTACGTTCCATGTTTGATCGAAATAGCTGTTCTTTGCATACTTCAATCTCTTCCAAAAGAGCTGAATTTTTTTCTGCCAAATCTGTGGAACGTTCACGTAATTCAAGCACTTCCGTACTTATTTCAGCATGTTCTAGTTTTAATTTCTGAAAAATTATTTAAAAAAGCTCATTTTATATATATTTTTGTGTTTTTTTTTTTCTTTACGATTTTTTATATTTTGATGAATGCTATATTAATTTCATTGATTATATCTGATCAAATTACGTTGTTCAAAATGAAAATAGTTGTAATATTTATTGTTTATCTTTTTCGGGTTGTGACTTGTATATTGTTATAAAAAACAAAACTCTCAAAATAACAGTTATAAAGGATTTTTGTTTATATGGCTATTGGTATTGGTTTTGTTGATCTTTAATGCTTTGGTGAGATAATTTTTAACAAATTATATACAGAATATAAAGTAATGCAGTCTGAGATGGGTCGAACAAGGACCGGAATTGTCAACAATTTTCAGTTTAAATTGTGAAATTAAGAATTTTTATGATTTTTTTTTTTTAAAAAAATTATGATTTTTTGTAAAATTTTCGATTTTTTTTTTTTTAAATTTATGATTTTTGTAAAATTTATGTTTTTTATAAAATTGTCGTATTTTGAAATTAAAAATTTGTCATTCATTGATTCAAATGAATGTTTGCCATTTATTTTTCAAGTTTGCAAATAAAAATTATAGCCTGAACCATAGATATTACTCTCTCCTTCCGTTCAATTTGTTTATTCTATGGCCTGAACTTTATGAAAAAAAAAAAAAAAGAATAAATTACTTTTCTTGATAATTTGTGTTTTTTTTCTTTCTTTTGTTTCTCTTAACCATTAACCTAATAATTGTTATCTTATAAATCTTTCTCATTAATTAGCAGTAACTATAGGTCGTAATCTTAAAAAATTAACTACAACTTAGTGTTAGCAAAAATAGTTCGACATACATATTTCAGTCAAAATTTGTAATGTTAAAACCTAGTGCTAATTTTAAGTTAAGTTTTTATTGTTAATGGACCTCAGTGATATAACATAAAAAAGATTTTTAAATCGTAAAGGTTTACCATTGAAATAAAATAAGAAGACATGATATTATCGATATCTGCTTACTACCACTAATGTTTTTAATAGCAATTTAAAACTTACGGCTTTGTTAATTAACCACATTGTTGGATTCGCATTTGTATAATTTTTGAGATATTTTACAATTTTTACTAATTTTTGTGTTTCGATGGAATGGTTTTTGATGGAAAATTTTTCCAGAATAGTTTTAAAATATATAATAATATATATACTAGCCGAAACCAGATTTTTGTCTAATCCTAATATTCTAATAATTTTGTAGCCATCACAATTAAAATCGTATTTTAGATCAGTTATCAAAATAAGTAAACATCAAACAAAGTACTCACATTATAAACCTTTGTCAATTTATCCAGTTCCTCAGTAGTTTTACTTAGGCTAGCTTCAACTGATTCAATCTGTTCTCGTTGCAATTTAACTTGACCTTCTAAGCATCCTTTTATTGTTTGTGTATGTTTTAATTCATTTTGAGTGGTAATAAGCTGACTTTGTGTATCTTCTAATTGCTCAGGCAGGCTCTCCAAAGTTCCGAATTGTTCACATTTATCTTCGAATTTCTCCTTTAGGGCCTTGTATTTTTCCAGCAAATCATTGTAACGGGCTTTAAAATCATACGGAGGAATGCGTTTATTAATGGGTTTTCCAGCACCCGTTGTCGAAACAGATGTTGCCGAGCTTGTAGCAGATGCAGTTGTTTTCTTTGCACCACTTGCTTGTGCCGTGTTTAAGGCAGTACGTACTGCTACTGGTCTAGCGGTTTGTCCAACTGTACGTTTTACTGTGTTATTTGTGTTGGTTGCGCCAATTGTATTATTATTGTTTGATGCTATACGTGGGGGCCTATTGGAGTTGACACCGGTTGTGGTTGTAGACATAAGACGAGATGCTTTGGCGGGAATAGGAGCTAAAGTAGAATCCATACGTTTCATGGGTCTCATATCACGTATATCGCACGCTGATCGACTTCGTCTTAATTTCGCTCGAGCATGAGTATTTGTTCTTGCAGCTTCAGGTGATGCAGCACGTTCTAATTGACAAAAACAATAATAATAAATCCTTGATCTTAATTATTTAAATTACAGAGTACGCTTACCTCTTGGATTGGTAACATTTTGCACATTAGTTAAATCTCTTGTTAATGGTTGAAATGTGTACAACGATGCTGTGCTGTTACTTAGTAGTTGTGATCCTTTACTTCCAAATCCTGTTGTTTTTATTCTATCCATTGGTAATATGGTTTTTGTTAGTGGCATCGGCCGTTTCAAAGCCGATGGTTTTGGTAATCTTGATTCCATGTTTTATTAACAGTTTGTATATGCACAAATTTATGTAATTTTAGACAGAATAACAGAATTTGCGCGCTTTCTGTGATGGAATTATCAATAAATTGCTTTATAATTAACACTTCTAAGCCAAAAAAAATCTTACAAAATTGTTGAAATTTTACAGCATTTATTATTTCAAGTTATTTTATAAAATTCACAATGGAGCATAAAAATCTATTTTAAATTTATTTTTTTTACAAATTTATAGTAGCTAAATTATTTTGCACAAAATCAGTTACAGCGTTCAATTTCAATTGGACGCTTCTCTTTTCGAATCCACAATTTCGAACTTAGGAAGTGTTCAGTGTATAAATATGTCAATTGCCACTTCAAAAGAAATTCGAAGAAAATGTGGCGTAGCCAGATATTTTTCTAGGAAAATGAAATTACTAATATTTTTACTCAAACTCCTGACAAGCCATCCTCCTTACACACATGAATATGTCTCATATGGACAGGGACATAACAGTGAAATGAGATGTCCAAACAATTCAAATTCATTTGCGCAGACAAAATGGTTCTCTGAGTGAACAAATTGATGGCAAGTCAATACCGGAGGATACTCTTAATAAATAAAAAATTTCAGTACTCTATAGTCAAAAATTCCGGCGGTGACATTGCACAAATATATAATATATTATACATTTAACTAAATCTGCAGCCACACGATCAAGTTTTTCTTGGTAGTCTTTTACATTTACAAAAATTGAAAGCTGTGATGTAGGCTGCTGGCAACTTGAAAGCATTTTTACTACAAATTGTTAAACAAAAATGTTGCTTGAAAATTGAAACACCAACTTGAATGAGAAATTAAATTCAAGTTCGTTTCAATTCTTAAAAGTGTGAGTGTAGTAGTAAAAAAAGTGTGAGTGTATTAAAACTTGAAAGGCAAAATTTGACTTTTTGACCTTTTTAAATTTTTAAAAACTCGACTTTTCGAACTTTTGGTAATTTATGAAAAGTCGTAAATCAACGTTTTTCGACTATCCGACAATTTTCGTTTTTTACCATTTCTTGTAAAAAATACATGGTTTATAAATTTATTCATGCGCCTTTTAAAATGTTTAGCAGTCTATTATTTTATTTATGTTATTGTATGCATATTTAGTTTTAGTATAATGTTGCAATTAAATATTTTTTTAACAATCTAAAAAGTCGACTTTTTTAGATTTTTTGACTTTTTGGATTTTAAGTGACGTTATATTATTTCATTTTTTTATTCATTATTTAACTGAGCCATAATGGGCCATATATAAAATTTAATTCATTAAAGGTAAACATTTAGTTTAATTACTTATATGTTATGTAGTACACATTTTAGTTTTATAACATAAATAATAATATTACACTTGCAAAAATTTTGAATTGACTTTCTTTAGAGGAACCAGTGCAATATGTCTGTTTTTTTGCGTTCTTGTATTTATTCTAGGGTCGAATAAATCATATGAATACGCCTTGGTTGAAACCACTTCTGAATTACTAATTTATAATTTGTTTCTAGTAATTTTTACATTTTTACCTAATAGGGAATTTATTTAGAACTGTTAATATATATATTTAACGGCTATACTTCAAGGCCGTAACCAAAGTTAGTTACAAAAAATGTTTGAATAAAAACTTACATCTGGCAGCATCATTAAACATACTTTTTCTATTTATTACAACCCTGTGAGTAATCCAAATGATGCAACCGTACAAAAATGCAACTCTGTAGAAAGTTATTAATTTTTTCTTTTTGTTGTGAAATCTTCCCAAAATTTTTAGGAAAACAATTAATTTTAATAAAAATAAAAAAGTAAGCATTATAATAATAATACAAATAATATTAATTAGTAAAACAATAATATTACAAAGTATGCTATATATTTATTAGAATAATGACCTCTCTGCATTGTTATTTACACAAATAAGGTCGTCTTTGTTTTTCGGATACGCCAATTAAAGTAGAATGAGTAAAACAAAAAATGAAATGCTAGAGACAACTAATAAGTCGCAATAAATTTGATATAAAAACAAAAGTGGAAACAAACCTATTAAGTACGTCATCTACAGTATTCTTTTTTTTTCATTTACCAATTTGTCTTGTACTACTTTGATGAATTATATAGCTTTTAATTCCGTGTAATTCCATTAACCCTATTGTATAAAAACAAAGATATTGCTAAAATGTTATTATGTACAGTGTTTTTGCAAAAGTGGCGCAATTTTTTTTTTGTTATTTGCAAAAATAATATTTTATTATTGAAGATGCCTTTTGATTACATTCGTTTGTCTATTATAAGGCAATTTACATAATTTCTTTTGGAATAGCTTATAGTCACGTACGCACGAAAAACAATTAAATACTGTTGCTGGCGATTCCCTTGCTTGAAAATAGTAACCCCTGGTGCCACCCACTTCTCATTCTAAATGCCGGCAACTAGTTCTTTAATGTCTGTGTATGCCTCCCTTGATTGCGATTAGAAAGTCTATGTTAGGCAAATGTTGATATTATTAGTCACATTTTTAACAGAGTACACAATGTATCAATATGCACTTTGTACATACATACGTTAGATTTTTTTTATTATAAAATGAACTAATTTAATGACGTACATTTGTTTACAGACTGTTAATAAATTATTTATTAGTAATAATCTCGTGTATATAAAATATACACTGTCTACAAAAAAGTTATGTTACTTAATAAATGTTCTCATTTTTAGATATTGATGCATTTTTCTGACTACCTTATTCAATTTTAAACCGAATGTTATTGTTTTGGAATTTTATATTTGATTCAGCCTCGATTTGAGAAATACGTTTTGTTTACATATAGGTAGGTAGTAAAGTAATAACCAGACGGCTATAAAATGGGGCTAAGTAATAACATTATTATCTGCATTACTATATCGACTTTATTAATTACTAATTTTTATTTATCTCATATAACATTAAAACCGAGCCTGAAAGTCCATTTATAGATAAAAAGTTATCTAAAATGAATAATCTAATAATACAAATAAATTTAAATCTTATAATAAAAAATGCACAAATAATAAATAGAAAATTTAAATTAACAATCACAATCACAAGAAGTTAAACTATGCATCAAAGTATGAATTATGTATGTTTTTTTATTATTATACGGTGGCAAAATATAAGTCGCAAGAACAAAATCTCTGTTTCACAAAGAGACCAATAAAAAAGAAAAAGCTAAACTTTTATTAATTCATATATTTTTAATACTATATATGCAATTTAAATCCTTAATAATCAACAAGAAAATAATTGAGACAGGAGGGGATCATAAATAATTCAGAACAAAATTTTGTATACCTTTTTTGAAACTTGTAGCTATGTCTAATTTGTGATGGAAAGGCATATAAACAACACTAGATAATGTTTCAAGTATATTTTTACTGTAACTCTAATATTAAGATATATATCATTATATGCCAAACTAATTAATAATTTTAAAATAAATTGATTCATATTGATACGTTGAAATACACATTATTTTTTAGTCGCCATCTGTCGACCATCATGGACTTTTCTAGCATGCTCAGTAAGAGTGAGCCACACCAACGTACCATTATACACTTGGATATGGATTATTTTTATGCTCAAGTTGAAGAACTGCGTGATCCTTCCTTGCGTACAAAACCGTTGGGAGTACAACAGAAAAATATTGTTGTGACGTGCAACTATAATGCACGAGCACACGGCGTAAAAAAGCTAATGTTGGTCGCTGAAGCTAAACGTTTATGTCCAGACTTAGTACTGGTCAATGGGGAAGATTTAACACCATACCGGCAGATGTCACAGAAAATATTTGAATTGTTACTTAATTATACTCCTTTTGTGGAAAAATTAGGTTTCGATGAGAATTTCATGGACGTCTCTTCACTGGTGGAAAAGCGAGAACAACAAAAACAACAACAACGGGACCAAGATTCCGACGATATAGATTTACCACCAGTCATAGGTCACATATATCCCTCAGATGGAACCACATTAAATGCCTGCAGCTGTGGGTGCGCCCAGCGTTTAGCGTTGGGCACACAAATCGCTCAAGAAATACGACAGGAACTTGTGGATAAATTGGGAGTTACTTGCTGTGCCGGAGTGTCGTATAACAAACTTTTGGCAAAATTAGTTGGCTCTCAATACAAACCGAATCAACAAACTGTTCTTGTCTCATCGCATGCCGAACAATTTATGCGCGAATTGGGCCAATTAAATCGAGTAACCGGCATTGGACAAAAAACCGAATCTCTTCTGCTCGAAAGTGGAGTGGCAAATGTAGAAGAACTACAAAGCTGTGAATTGGATTTTTTGCGTAAAAAATTTGGTTATGAAACTGCAATCAAACTAAAAGATCTGGCCTTTGGTCGAGACACAAGTGGAGTACGTCCAACTGGTAAACCAAAAAGTATTGGTTTAGAAGATTCTTGTAAACCTATATCAGTTCGAACGGATGTCGAAGAACGCTTTCGTATGTTATTGATGAGATTAATGGAACAGGTAAGTTTACGAAACAAAAAATCATCTTTGTATAATTTTATTAAGTTTAATTTTTACCTCAAGGTCGCTGAAGATGGGCGCATTCCAATTTGTTTAAAAGTTATTTTGCGGAAATTCGATGTACAGAAGAAGAGTAGCCATCGCGAAACTAAACAAGCTAATATACTTCCGTCTCTCTTTAAGTCAACTTCTTGTACGGACACCGGGGGGCCAAAGGTCATGTTAGCGGAAGGTGCTCAAGATAAACTCTTGAAAATCATTATGCGTTTATTTGAACGTGTCGTGGATATGAATAAACCTTTCAATATAACCTTAATAGGTTTAGCATTCTCAAAGTTTCAACAACGTAAAGTTGGATCATCGTCCATAGCAAATTTTCTTATTAAGAAAACAGATTTAGAAGTGCAATCGATAACATCTCTAACAAATACAGATGTCGTTGAGGCCAATCCAGAGGGATCGTCATCGTCAACACACTCAACTTCCCCAATGCTCAGTAATGATGAGGCATTTCGTTCGTCACCTACAACTTTCCAACCAAGTGATCAATTTTATCGTAGAAGAACTACGGCTGCCTCTCCCATCCCTATGTTGATCGATAACGGTTCAGAGTCGGGAGCTACAAATTCGGATTTTTCCGACTTTTCGGAAACTGAAGTGGAGCCTTCACCGAAAAAGAGCCGTATTAGCCGTTTGATAATGAATAAACGGCGTTGTTTTGGAAGTTCTGCCATTTACAATTCTACAGGCGATACAGCTGCTGAGGTTGCTTCGCCGAGTAAATTACGTGTGTGCGACTTACGATTAAATTCGAGGGACAGTGATCGTGATTTTCCCATGAGTCCATGCTCGGTTACGTCGACATCAACCACAACTTCATCCTTATCAACATTAACGACAAGCACAGCCACCAGCCAAACTACTACACCATCAACGTCGCACTCAATTACAACCACTGCAACTGGTTGTAATAATTTGCAACGTTTTTGTCCTGTCCAACCTCCACCTTCATCTCTTTTAAGTCGCATTGACCGTTTGGAGGATTTTCGTGCAAACGCATTAATTTTCGCCCGTAGACATTCATTAGCATCTTCATCAGCCACCATTTCACCAATGCCATCTCCTATGGACGATTGCGTTGACTCACAAACACTGCCAGTTGCTTTATCACCGCCACAGTTGGAAATACTCGAAAATGATAACATAAATGTAGAGAAATTAGCAACAACCATCACTGGAAATCTTTCAAACATTCCCTGCCCTGCTGGGGTTGATCCTCAGGTTTTTAATGAGTTGCCGGTAGATGTGCAAAACGAACTGATAGTATCATGGCGATCCTCTTTGGCGGCAGCAGCAGCAGCCGTGGCCAATGGCAATATGTCTCCTCTAAATTCATCACAAAGTAGTGGATCGCAGTCAATATCTCAAACACAAACAACTACAAAAACGACAGCGAAAGCTGGTGGTAGTAGTGTCAATACAAATGGTGCTCAAAAAAATACTCTTTATAGGTATTTTTTGCGTAATAAGTGATTTAATACGCAAACAAGTTTATTTATTCTCAATAAGGGCTGGCTGTCGTTTTCGTACTATATTTAATTGAATTTTTTTTTATCAAATGAGATTTTGTTATTGTGTTTTTTTATTCCTTCTTTTTAAGTATATTTAATACATACTGCTTTTTTAACTGGAATTGTTTTTTTGTTTTTATTATAATTTTAGTTTTGTTCCAGTACTTTTACTACTCATATTTGCCGGTTTTATAGGAAAGTGTCCCCTTACTCAAAAGTTCAATATAATTTGTTGTTTGTTCTGACTAACTCTATTTCTGATATAGCTCTTAGAGCTAGTTTCTGGGATAAAGATAATCTACCTAGATTAAACTAAAAATTGTGTTTTTCACTTATTGTTTATTTACTATATAATCTAGGTTTAACTGAGCATAATTGGTGAGTTAAACCTAAGTATTAAATGCCAAAGGACAAATAGATGAAAAATAAAATAAATGATTCAGCACAGCAGATCTTTGTTTTGATCAGCTTTATTAACATCAATATAATTTTTAATATACATTTTATATACTTTATTGTCACTTTTTCTTTTACAAAGTTAAAATTTCCAAAAAAAAGTAATGTACGCTGTTGCTTTTTCTTACAAAATTTAAAGTATTGCATATTTATTATATGAAAAATGTTGAGGAATGCATATGTGATTTGTCTAAAAAATATGGCATTGCTAACAAAATTAATCCATTAGTTAGAAACACTAACATTGGTTAAATCCCGGCTAAATATGTTCAGGTTTAATATAACAGCGTGTTAAGCTACGTTTAACTGACAAGTAAGAAACTAGCTCTAAAACCTGTAAATCTGACTAGTACTGGAAGAAAGCTATTATAAACATTTTAACTGAGATTTAAATAATATCGAAAATCGATCACTGTCATGAAATGTGAAAAGTAACTTAAAGTTGATTAATAATTTTATTTTTATTAATGTAGTGTTTTAAAAATGTTTATACCAATAAAGTTTCAAATTATATAACATACACATATTGAAGAAAATTTAAATGCTTGTTTGATTAATGCAATGCATACGTATTAAAAAGGGTTCTTAGATGATTGACCATAACATATATACCTAGGGTATACAGGGAAGAACTAGATGCATTTGAGCTTAATTCACTAAAATCTTTATTAAAATTTCAGCAAATCATTTCAGCAATTCCCAACATAACATATTAAGGGTATTCATTTCAAAAAAAAAAATTACACAAAAAGTTGTATTTTTAAAAAGTGTAAAAAAATTAGAGTGTAATTTTCCATTTTTTTAAAATGAATACCCTTACTTATTTAAAGGCTTTTATTTAAATAGAATTCATTCATTGTTTAATTAATGTACTTGTAATAGATTTGATTTGAAGAAAAACTGAATCAAGGCGTATTAAACAGGTGGGATTTCCAAAATCTGATATTTCACATTAAACAAACAAAAATAAAATGCATTTATTTTGGTCAATACACTGGTTTTTCGAAGGATTTTTTACAGCTACTCACCTGATTTTATTTAATACTGGATTATCAAGAAACGAGTTAAATAGTTTTCTAAAAAAATCAATAAAATTAGTAGACCTTAATAATTTGTATTTCGCTCATTACTAAAGTAAAAATCAAAAGGGTAGAACATTGCATTTGTATTAAGAATGCAATTTATATATTAAAATAATCCATTGCAGTAGTACAATTTAAGCAAAACACAATAATCTTTCATATGCTTCGCGAATCAATAAAATCGGTCTACATATTTATAAGATATGAATACATATGTATACATACATGCTTTATCGAATATTGTAAATATTGTTACGAAATTGCACTATCAATTTGAATTTAACGTCATCATGTTTATAAACATTTCCACTGTTCGAAACTTCTACTTATCAACAATGTAGGTGACACGCTTTTTATAAGTATAACAAAATTAACTGTTAAAGTTGCTAACTAACATGTGAAAACTCTAAAAATAGAACATTCTAGTTTTGTCCATTCGATAATTCTTGAAACTACTAGAAGATGGCACTGTGTATATAAATAGTAACAATGAGTTGCAGAACAGTCAGCGTATTGTAGGCGTTGTTATAATTAACATCAACTGTATCAACAGTGTGTTTTTAAAGTATGTAATATAAGTGTGTGCATTAGAAGAGAGTGGCTACTTATTTAAATTGTTGGTAAATTTAAATAAAGTGAAATAAATAATAGCAATATATAAACTTTTTGATATTAAGTCCATTCATTTAATCTCATATAAACCATTAATTTGTTTTCTAATTTAAATAATTAAAATTTAATCGTTATTGTTTTGCCATCCTGTTTCAGTTTTGTGGACGCTAATAAGATATATGTTAAGAATTGTGTACTAAATTCCAAAATTTTTAAATGCAGAAATTTTCTAAAAAATAAATTAATATTTTTAAAAATGTTATCAAAATATTTTTAAGTAATAGTTGAAATAAGCTTTACTAAATATTTCGTTAAAACTGGTTAACAGTCTCAAAAAAACGGTTTGTCAAAAACCCAAAAAGTTAAAGACCGATTTTCGGTTTCGGTTTTGGATACTCTAATTAGCTTACTTGTATTTAAATATAAATAACAATGCATGTATGAATACGACAGAAAGAAAAACAATACAATTTACACTAATATGCACTTATTAAGAGATGTAATCAGTCGCAAAGTAGGTCTGGGTTGATTAACAACTCGCGCGTCATTGTAATTATCTCTTAAGTGCAATCAGGCCCGTTTTCGTTTTTTTTTTGCTTTCGACAAATTTCCGTCTCACTCTGGCACGTGTGTGATGTAAAGCTTCGTATAACGGTTCCTGTTCTACGTTGTTTGCACCAAGCGCTTGTCTTTTAATTTAAGTGAACCCTGGTGTAGACCATATAAAACTCAACATCGATACTGGTGGAGTACCATTTAAAACTCAAATCGTATACTGGTGGAGTACCATTTAAAACTCAACGTATCAACCGGTGGAGTATCATTAACACTCCTGATTTTTACAACAAGGTTTAAGCGTTCCAGCTTCCTATATGAAGATATAGGTCGACTAGGGACCAACTTAAATCGACGTGGGACAACCTGGCCATTTGAGAATAGTTACTCAGCCAACTAAATTTTAAAATGGGAAAAAATCAGTCATGAAGTTTGAAGAACAAAAAGTGGAACAACTCAAGACAACTCTCTCCTACCATATTCAAGCGTTTAATGGATCGAGTATTGAAAAGACTTCACAGGAAGATCTCGATCATAAAATAAACGCATAGAACGGAAGGAGAGAGCAATAAAATGGAAAAAATTAGGATACAATAACAAAATACATGCAATAGATTCTCATGAAACCAAGAAATTTGCTGAATTGGAAGAAGAAAACAACGTATTGCACAGAAGAATTAACAGAGCTGACATTGTAGTTAGTGGATTACCTGATGGCTTAGTTGATCTCACTGCTCCTATTATGAAAATTTGTTCCATCTATAACATATCTATTTCTCCACATGATATTAATCATGCATGTTATTTTAACAACCGTAAAGCTGTTCTTTTTAAATTCAATAATGTCTTTCTACGTGATAATATAATGAAGGAATACTTTAAATCTCGCTCTTTGCGTATTTGTGATGTGGTTGGTGGAGAAGTTGATATGCGTTTATATCTAAATGATCATTATTCGCCGGCTGCTGGTAGATTAAATACTTTATGTAGGAAG
The DNA here is from genome assembly GCA_942486065.2 of Calliphora vomitoria. NCBI lineage: Eukaryota > Metazoa > Arthropoda > Insecta > Diptera > Calliphoridae > Calliphora > Calliphora vomitoria. Next base: position 31,784,226 of record OW818029.2, read on the forward strand.
CTGCTACACAAAAAAATTATTACCAAGTATAAAATTTTAAACACTGATCGAGTCAAAGCGAAACTAACTACTGCTGATGGTAAAGTAATTATACATGATTATGCGGAATGTGCCTCTTTACTTAATGTATGATTATTATAATTATTATTCTTTTGTTAAATTGTTATTTTTGATTATTATAATCTTAGCTGTGTTTGGTTGCTTCTGTGAGGTGTTAATATTGTTAGTTGGCATACAATTTTAATAAGAATACAAAAATTAATATTTAACTAAAAATTATATATATTGTGCAGGATATTAATCTGCAATTTCTGATTAACGTGAAATGATATAAAATCAAGCAAGTGTCTTTTTTTTATCAATGTTAACACTCGACGTTAGCAAACAGAACATAGCTAATACACCTAAGCATCAAATTTTATTTTTTTTTTCCTCTTATTGATCTCATATATTATATGATTAGCTGTTTAATTAATGTAATTTGAAAATAATTAATGCATTTTTTAATATTTACATATATTTTTCCTTTAGCTTTTTGGTTCCCCACCTCATCGTTTTGCATTTATCTTGATGTCTTTTAATTGTAATATTGGTCCTGTATTCAGTAGCAAATCTGATGTTGATGCTGTTTTGCGTCCTCATGAACATAAATTCAATGTAGCCCATCTCAATTGCCAAAGTATTAGGCCATCTGCAAATTTTTCGAAAGTCGATGAACTTAGATCTATATTGGTTGGATCATATCTTAGTATTTTTGCTGTTACAGAGACTTGGCTAAAGCCGCACGTTTCTAATCGGGCTGTTGAGATTTCTGGCTATAAATTTTGTCGTAATGATCGCTTAAACTCAAGAGGTGGTGGTGTTGGTATGTACGTATCTATTGGTCTTAAGTATAAAATAGTTTTTAGATCTTCTGAGCCTGGTATTTGTGAATCCATATTTATTGAAGTTGTTTCTAATGGATCTAAAGTGCTGATTGGAGTTGTTTATTTGCCTTATGGCGATCTTTGTTCATTTGAGAACTCTCATAGTGATTTGTTTTTAGGTTATTCCAATATTGTTGTAGTTGGTGATTTTAACTGTAACATGTACGACACATTTAAATCCTGTAACATGCGGGCCATGTGTTCGAGAAATAATTTATCTGTCGTTCATAATTCTAGGCCCACCCACTTAGATATTGCACATGGATCTACTTCATTAATTGATTTTTGGTTGGTTAGTAGTAGTTGTTGGACTGAGTATTCTTATCAATTCCAATGTCCCTTAATTTCTCACCATGCATTAATATTGGCTTCATTCGATATAACCTGTGATAAAATGGTTGAATTTATAGAATATCGTGATTTTGAAGCTATAGATTGGAATGAAGTCTTTTCCTTTTTGACTAGTTTTGATTTTTCTGCCTTCTCTTTTGGTAATGCTGATGAAATGTGTTCTTCCCTAACAACTGTGTTTGATATTCTTCTCACCTTTGTTCCTTTAGTTAAAAGAAATGTTCTTAAAGATAAGTCTAAATGGATGAATTCTAAACAAATTTTATATGCTAAATCTATTAGTCTATTGGCTTACCGCTCCTATATGATTAACCGTTCTGAAACCAACTGGAAAATCTATTGTAAGTACCGTAACAAAGCTAAGTCAGTCATTAGAAAGGCTAAGAGAGAATATTTTTCTAAAACATTTCGTAATATGGATGTTCGTAATATATGGAGAACGTTAAATGATCATGGTTGTTTGAATAATGATTCTGATAACTATCTAGGTAATGTTGATATCATAAATGACTTTTTTGCTGGTAATAGTGATGGTATTTTGGAGAGTTTTGCGTTTGATGACTTTGTTGAATCTCCTAATTGTTTTTCGTTTCATTGTGTTTCAGAATTAGAGGTCATTGATGCTCTTACCAAAGTTCGGTCACAGTCATTAGGAATTGATAATGTTCCAATTCGCATGATTAAAATGGTATTTCCTTTTTTGTCTAATTATATTCTTCACTTTTTAAATACTATTTTAACTACTTCAATTTTTCCACAGGCTTGGAAGATTGCTCGTGTAACTCCTATTCCTAAATCTCGCGTAATATGTCAGCCTGGAGACCTTAGGCCTATTTCTATCCTTCCGGCTTTGTCCAAGGTTCTTGAACACATAATGAAACAGCAAATATTGGATTCTGCAATTTTAAATTTTAGTGACAGTCAATACGCATTTCGTAGAGGCTATAGTTCTACGCTGATGGTTCTTGATCTTACTGATCACATTCGGGAATGTATTAATGATAATAAACTAAGTGTCCTTGTCTCTCTTGATCTTGCTAATGCTTTTGGTTCTATTTGTCATTCTATGATGATAAGGAAACTTAAAGATGAATACAACTTTTCTAAATCAGCTTGTAAACTTATATTCTCGTATTTGGTTGGTAGATCACAATATGTGGACTACAATGGAACTACTTCTTCTCTACGTGTTTTATCAACTGGTGTTCCTCAAGGTTCCGTCTTGGGTCCCCTACTTTTCACGTTATATATCAATAGCCTTTCTGATTTTGTTACCTCATCCTTGTGCAAGACCTTTATTTTTGCTGATGATGTTTTCTTACTTTTCAATAGTCAAATTGACTTTAGTGATGTGTTACAGAGCAATATCGATTTTTGTTTGGATAGAGTTTGTGAGTGGACTTCTTTTAATTCATTATCTATTAATCCCGCAAAGTCTAAAGCCATTATGTTTGGTCCAACTAGTCGTTTCTTTCCTGACATTAATATAGTTTTAGGTGACGTTCAAATATCCTTAGTTGATCATATTAAGTGTCTAGGTATACATTTGGATAGTAAATTTTCTTTTGATCCCCATATTGATATGGTTTATGGAAAAATTTGTGGTATATTGCGTAAAATTTATTCTACTAACTTATATTTACCATTGCGAATTAGGTATAATTTGGCTCATGCTTTAATGTTTTCGCAAATCTTATATGGTCTAGAGGTTTACTCTGGTACTGGCTCTATGCGATTGAGAAGAATTCGTCGTATATTTAACTTAATAGTGCGTTTTGTTTATAATGTTAGACGCTCTGAACATATTACTAACTTTGCTTCCCGTTTTCTTGGATGTACTTTTAATAACTTTATTAAATGTCGCAATTTGTTATTGTTTTATAAGGTTATCAAAAATAATAAACCTCCTCGGTTATGCAGCACATTTGCTTTTACGCGATCTACTAGAAATCCCCAAATTTATTTACCAAGAATCTCAACATCTTTTTTTGAAAAATCTTTTATTGTGCGGATAGCAAGACTCTGGAATTTTTTGCCTATTACCTTACGTATTTTTTCTTGTTCTAACAACGCCTTTCGTTTAAAAATCTTAGACTTTTTAAATACTCATGAATAGCTACTGATGGACAATAAGTATAATTATGTTATTTATTAATACATATTTTTTTAATGTGGCTGGGGAGCCTTAATCTAAAGTGATAATTTCTTTTTGTTATTTGAATTTTTTTTTGGAATTTATAAATTTAAGATAATTATAAGAATCTCAGGTATTATGTACTAGTAATATTGTTATTTTGGCCTATAAGGCTTGATATTACATAAATGAATAAATAAATAAATAAATAAATAAATTAGATTTTTGGCTCTCAGTTACCTATCTAGTTGTCACCTCGATGACGATCAATTGATGAAGATAAAATACGACCTGTAAACGAGTTTTTTCTAGGCCTTTGCACGTACTATCGACGATTATTTCCGAATTTTGCCAGTGTATCCGCAATCTTACATGAGCTAAACAAGAAATCGCGACCAATTCAGTATACAGGCATTACAGCAGTTAAAGGAACTGCTATGTACGGCACCAATTTTGACATATCCCATCCCTGTAGCGAAGTTTGTTCTAGATAGTGATGCGAGTTTATACGGAATATGCGCTGTGATTTCACAGATGATCAACGGGACGGAAAAAGTCATAGGCTATTACAGCCGAATAGTTCCGAAGCCTGAAAAAAAGTACTGTGTAACGTAAAGTGAACTTCTCTGGCAATATTATGGGTCGATTATGAATAGCAACCTAACTTTAGTTGCGTTGTCCGTTTCCTAAATGGTATTACATATGGTAACTGCCAGCTATCATTTCTATTGTCAAATTGGCAACCAGAACTTTGTGAAGCTCGGTTGCCATTCATAATCGACACATTAGAGTTTGTGAAGCATTACTACAAGTATGGTCAAGGTGGTTGCTGCAATTTAAAGAACCTAAAGGGCAACTGGCTCGTTGAATTCAGCGGCTTCAGAGTTATAACTTTAGAATTGGAAAGTGACCACATACTTGCGAAAATAATATCATAATAATATAATAACAAAATCATACCAGCAATATCCACGGAAAGTCCACTGATGAAATCAAATTGGTTAAACGGTAGTTAAACGCTGACGGTAAAACGATGACAAATCTAATTGTGTGCAGTACAACTGGGGTGTCCCATTTGATCGGATTGCAATGGATGTAGCTGGCCCCTTTCCTGTCAGTAATGCCGGAAACCGTTACGTTCTAGTGATTAGGGATAGGGAGAGTTACACTCTCAAAGGAAATGTGCGAAGTATACGGAATATGAAAAACCAGAACAACTACGCTTCATACTCAATCCGATGGTATGGTCTAAAGATTTAATTGTACTCTGGAGGAATATTTAAGAAAAGTCGTCAGTGCACATTAAAAGGACTTGGATGAACACATACCAAAATTTCTGCTGGCGTACAGATCTGCTGTTCATGACTCCACCTCTAGAACATCTGCAAACATTGTCTTCGGAACTGAGTTGAAAATGCCTGCCGATTTAAAATATTAACGAACCGCAGACTAATAAAAATGACCAGCAACAAAATGAAGCCAGATAAGATCGAGCAGCGAATTCTGAAGGATTTAACGAAGTCCAGCTTGTATTATTGTATAACCAACAACGTAAGAAATAAATTGTATTTTTCTATGAGAAAACTGGTGGACTTTATTGATTTTTCTTTTTTACTTAACATTTCATATTTTAATATATAACAAGTAAACTATATTCGGCTGTGCCGAATCTTACATACCCTTAACCAAATTATACTTTAAAATTAAATTATTTTTTTTAATTGTTTTACATTTTTTAAAATGTTTTTAATTTTTTTTTTAAGTTTTTTTTCGAAATTTTTTCTTTTATTTAATTTTTTTTAAAATTATTAGTGAAAAAAATTTTTTCTGTGAAAAAAAATTCGGTTTAAAAAATATTTTTCCCGATTTTGAACCATTGAAGGTCCAACTTACTATATATAGCCTTATATACATCGATGCAATGGACTTTGAAATATCTAACATTAGATATCCACATTGTCTTTATTTATGACTTAGTAAAAGAGATATATAGTGTTGGAAAAAATAATAGAAACGAGAGCTCAAATTTTGTAAGTTTTGGTAAAAAAAATGTATATGCTGTTTTGTTTATCAGAAATACAACATAAGAAAAAATATAATCATTCCTCTTTTTATTTATATTTTAATAAAATTATTATTATATTCATGTGCTTGTAGTATTTTTTTATTATTGCTTTAAAAATTATAAAATGAAAAAATTCAAAAAAAAAAAAAAAAAAAAACTACATAAATATAGTCTCATATTTCATTCGATAAATCATATGCAACAAATTGCTTCGAAAACATTTATGTCTGTAAAACCTAATATTTCGTGGCAAATCTTTTATTTTCAATGACATTTGCGAGGCCTTGAAGCTATCAAATTGGCTGGAATAGCGTTTCAAACATCTACCAATCTTTGAAACATAATATCTGAATTAGTGCAACTTTCGCGATCGATTCTTTGATTCACGATTTCCCAAACGTTCTCAATAGGGTTTAGATCTGGTGTTTGTGGTGGCCATTCCATTACCGAAACTATTGTACTAACCACGATTTAACAATTTTTGAATAGGAAGAATTCCTCTTTCCAAGATGTTTCTATAGAGCCAAGATGTCTCTATAGAGAACTTCAGCAGCAGAAAAACAACCCCCATACCATTACCTTGTCTCCTCCATGCTTCACCGACGTTTTCCCTAAAAATAATTTGTTGCTGATAGAAAGATTTTATAAGATGATAGAAAGATGTGTACAATAAAAACTAAATAGAAAGAAAATGTCATAAAAAGTTGCTAACAGCGAGAATAAATATATTTTCAGCTTTCAGTCCAATTGTCACATGATAACAACAAATATTATTTATATTATACAAATTTATAAATTTTTTAATATGTTAGAAAAAATAATATGTTTATGAACATGGTGGATGGACCATTCCGTAGATATGACCATACACAAATTTTGTTATTATTGATTTTTTAATAAAAATAATTGTTTGGTACTAGTATTTCGGAGTAGAATTAAAATTTGTGGAAAAAATGTTTGCTGATAACAAATCATGTATGGAACCGATTTGATTTCAACATACAGAAATATTAGAATCCAAAGTATAAATATTTTATAGGGTCGAAATAAATATTGTAGAAATCGCAATCGCATAAAAAACGATTGTCTTACCTTATTTTATTGTAAGTGTATAACTACAATTTAAAACAAATGCTATATTTAGTATAATTTGTTATCCATTTATTTTATTTACATTAATTCCTAGTACTTTTTTAATTAGATAAACTAGTATATATATTTTCTAGTTGTAATAGTGTAGATATCTTATTTTAATAACCAAAGCTAAATTTGCATAGTGACTGACTGAAATAATCCAAAAGTTAATATGTAACTTGATACAAGTAATAATACAATGCATAAAAATAATTACTAATAAAACTTCTAGGCCTATTATGGATGGCAAGCGAACTGAAGTTGCGTTGTCAGTTTCTAAAATGGTATTACAGATGGCTACATGCAGCTATCATTTACTGTTGCCAAATTCACAAGCAACTGAAGTTCGGTTGCCATCCATAATCGACCCACACGTTTTTAAAAAGATGTGGTTAATGTATTTACAATTGCTGCCAGTGATCAATTCTTTTCAGAATTTTTCTGGCAGAATTTTTTAGAATTTATTAATTTTATTATAATTTAATAATCTCAATGAATTTGGAAAAAAATAAAATAAAATAATGTTATGAAAAATGGTATGAATTGTAATTGTATAATAAAAAAAAAAAAAAAGATTTTGGGCAAATAGCAGACACACAATGAAATAATTGATAAATTGGTGGTCGATTTGTTTAAAATAAATAATAAGTAAATTTAGAATATAAAAATTATAAATGTAAATAAAGATCTTACTTATGTGTAGTTATATAATTAGTTTAAAATATAAATTTAGTTACTGTCTTTTTGTTTTTGTGTAATCTGTTCCATTACTAAAGCAGAATCTAATGGCTCAGCCAACCGACTTTAATGAAATACTTACGTAATGAACTCTCAACGGGAGACAGATTGTTAGAAGCTACTGGTGCACCACTTAACAATAGCGTTTTAAGCGAGAGATAAGTTGTGGGTGGCAAGTTAAATACTTTACATAGATGTTGTTCATTGCTCGATAAAAGATGTATTCCTAATGGTTGAGTTAAATGTTTCAATTCGTCCAGTTGCGAACGCAAAATACTACTCATCGGCATAACTGGTGATGCTATTGACAGTTGTCCTCTTTGGCCGTTTGAGTAGTTTTGTGCGGGATTGTTGTTTTCTTGCATTTGTGGCATTCTTTCCACGTTTTGGTTTGTTAGTACGACATCGTTTATCTGCAACTGTGGTGCATTCTTCGCTGACCCGGTAAGCAATTGCTGGAGGTGTGGTTGCTGATTCTGATTGGTATTCGTTTGTGTTTTCATCAACGTTGTTGGGTTGGTTGTTAATAGACCGGTAGTTGGTGTTATCGTTGAATTGATCGCCGTTGCCATAGTCGTCGTCATCGTCGTATGTGCCGGTGATCCCCGATAGCTATCCAAGTAATTTCTGTTGAGCGATGATCCGACGTAGGAGATCTGGTCGCCTGTGTGGTGCATGTTTTTTTGTGCGATGGAATTTGAATTTTCTCTTCCGTTTGGCATTTCGCTAAAGTAATTAATAAGTAATTAATTGAAAATTCTTAAAATTTTACGATATATTTCATTTTAGCAAGGACTTACAGTTTTCGTTGGCTGTGCTGAGGGGAGTGCAAGGAATACTCTGGCTGCCGATGATTTCCAGTGCTGTGATGCATATTGTCCTGTAGTAAAACATTGTCTTATACATCCATTCAAATGTTCGCCATTTGGTGTGCTGATAATACATGAAAGCTGAATATCGCAAAAAAGGTAAATAAAAAATTAGTATTTTTTTCGAAATTTTTACAACAAAAGTGTATTTTATATAGTGTTGTGCGATAAAATAAATGCAGTAATATTGCACCACTGTTGTAAATTAAAACTTTAGCGTTCGAAAATGCTATATACCAATGGCTTTTGCGCCAAGTGTTTTTTAATGCAAAAGTTTGCAGGTAGTTGCATCAGTGATGCACACATTTACTGCATTAACGAACGCACCAAGAACCAACCATAACCAATGTTTTCAAATAAATTTTATTACATTAATTCTTTTTTTAAACTAATATGTTCAATTCTATCAATTAGTTTCAATATAAACTATACATATACGAATAATAATAACAGAAGTTGTAATTTTTTAGTGTGAACTAAAATAGAGCCTAGTATTTCTGTAGAAATGTGATAAAAGCCAATTTAAAACAATTAAGAGGCCTATATTCGGCTGTGCCGAATTTTATATACGGTTCACCAAAGTAAACTTTAAGATAATGATATACAAATTTTTTGTTAAAAAATATTTGAGAGGAAAAATATTTTTTTGGTGAAAAAAAAAAAATCGGGTTAAAAAATATTTTTCCTGATTTTGTCGGCCCGAATTTCTATGGCGTTGGAGAGGTTTTTGAAATGTATATCATTAGATATCCACTTTGTCTATGCTAATGACTTAGTACTCCAGATTAATGTTGGTTTTTTTCTCATATCTCAGCCATTAGGGGTCCGATTTTCACGAATTTATATAGCAACCGAACCGGGACTATAGCTAATATATTGATGTATCAATCATATATGTAAGTTATTTGGGAGCTTAGGAAAAAAACTGTATAATAACGGTTGGATATTGAATTATATATGTGTTGATATTTATTTAAATACATTCTCAAACATAATCCTCAACTTTACGCTAGCCTTTTGAATAATTTGTGTTTAGCAAGTGAGGGAATGTCCAATATATCAACATTATTCTTTTAACAACAAGTTCTTGTTATGTTTTTGGACCTCAAAACTCTTTGGCTCTATTCTAATTCACACGAAATTCTATACAATTTGAATCACATTCACTTTTAAATATTATATATTGTTATAAGTAATATTATTATTATTCGTATATAGAACATATTTTGCTTAAATAAATTTTTGTAAAATTATTATATGTATTTGAAAACTTTAGTCATCGGTGGCTATATTTTATCGCACAACACTTTCATTTGAATTTTTAAGAAATTTACTAATTTTTAATTACCACACGATATTCAAAAGCCTTTGTGTATTAACAGTTATATAAATTTATAATTAAAACTAATATGTATTTAAAAATATTTACTACTTTCTATAATTAATTCCATGTACTATTTTTAAATTAATTTTTTTATATGTATATCATAATATGTTACAATATAGTATCTATAGTAAACAAATAAAAATAGAAACTTAAAAAAAAAAAATCAAATGGATTCCTTTATAAATCCATTAAAAACTCATAAGTAACCGAATTTATGTCGCCCAAACTAAAACACAACAACAAAATTCGGTTACGAGAAGATACAATCTTTATAAAAACCAATAATACAAATTGAAATTTTAAGTTTTTAAAGGAGTGATGCTTAACATTAAAACTTTTATGGACATAAATAAACATTTAGAAAAAATAATGACGATAATATTGGTTAAATTTGTTTATACACATTTTGATTTAAAATAGTTCCCTTTCACTATTCTTTTTCTCTAGATTTAATTAAGGCAGACTTATTAAATCTTTGAATGAAAGAAAGTATACATTATTGAATTCTGATCGGTTATTTGAAAAATTTTACTAATTTTTGGCATAATTTTGTACAAAAAAATTTACCGTAAATTCCCTTGAATCCCAGAAATGGAAAAAGTCCAGTAAAAAGAAATTTTCGAATTTGAATGGTTAATACAATGTAATTCAAAAGTGTTTTCTTCCGAATCAAATTATGGAGATTCCCTCACATTTGCCCATTAAGTTAGAACTTAAAAATAATCGTATACATAGTAAAATAAACACTTACAGTCTTTCCATGTCCATAAGGACCAGTTGAACGATTAGCCGCCATAGCAGCATGCTGCTCAAAGTGACGACACTCATCAATTTTTGTCAAGCCGTTGTAACGGTAACGGCACAGCTCCGATAAGCGTATACGTAGTTCCTTTTCCCGTTCTAAAGAGTTCAACAAACGCTCATACTCATTGGCAGTATAGAACTGGGCAAACACACGAAAGCGGTCACGGAAATCTTTTTGTTCACGGGAAAGTCCAGGATACTGAGCATAGTTTCGATTGCGGAAGAAATTCGCAACTAATTGATAGTCGCGCACTAAGCGTTTACGACGCACTCTTTCCCTTAGACGTCTAGTGTAAAGATCAACATGAGCCAATTTAAGAAAATAGTCCGCCTCGGTATCATCAGTGTTAAGTGACATTGTCGATATCAATTGTTCAGCCGTAAAGTCATATTCACGTTCGAAACTATCACGATTCGGCATATAACCCAGCTGGGCAGCTTCTTCTGCGGTTATATCCAACGGTGGTAGGCGTTGCATTGCTGTTGCGCCTAAAGGCCCGTTATCCTCGGAGGTATGATCAATCAACGTGGGTCTTTGTGCTTGAGCTGGGGTCCAGGTATGGCGCCCTATGGTGCCGTTAACAAATTTGTTAACATATTCTTCTTTGGCGTCTTCAGCTGATTTTGTTTCAATGTGTTTGCTAACATCTTCCCAATTTCCATAGCCATATTGTTCAATAGCATCTAATAAACGTATTTCTTCCCTAGCTGTCCAAGCACCTTTACCTCGAAATACTGACAAAATAGCGGTACCAGTGTCCATAAATTGATAAGCATGATTGTTTTGATGAGAACCTATTTCAGCACCAGCAGCGAAACACTTTAAAGAAAATGTAATAAAAACAAAGAAAAAAATATAAACAAATCTCTTTGAAATAAATGTCAAAATAAAATGTCATAAAAAGTTCATTTCTCTTTTAAAAAAATTCATTTTGAATTTCACAATTTTATTCTCCTCTCTTTTTGACTCATGTGTACATACAAAAATAAAGCCCCTTTTTTCCCTTTCCAGTGACAAAATCCAATAAAATGACCACAAACATTTTTAACTTACTTGTAGACACAAATCGAAATTTTCACATTCTGCACAATGAACACGAATGCCCTGTATATCATCCTGGCAGTTTGTACAATTATATTTTGTAAATAAATCTGCAATTGTAGTCATTTTAATAAAATAATATTCACTAATTTTCTTAAAACTATGTGTTAATTTAGATGAATTCTAGTAAAAATGATTCTTACGCACCCGCCATATTGGCTTTTTCGTGTTGATGAACAGTGATGCTAATTTAGCTGTTTCTTGATACTTTGGTGTTGTTTGAAATGGAGCGTTTTTAAATCGCTAATCCAATGATATATGTTTTGATGAAAACCATTTGTTTTGATCAAAATATATATGAAGTTTCCAATTAGTTTTCCCATCACATGAAATGTCCGTTTTACTCCGAATATAAAAAACGAGCTAGATCACTTTGGAAACACTTTCAAGTGGTTTACACAAAACGGGTTGTTTTTAAGTCAGTAGAAACTTAGTGTAATCTAGCGTTTACACATGCATGTAACAGTGCGAAAAAATTAACAAATTCACACTTTTGCACTAACAGCAGCCACCTGCAGCTCACTGTCTTGTGAATTTAGCTGGACAGTGACTTTTTGACACTTTCTCCAATAAAGTGTCAAAAAAAAAAACATAGTAACTGATAGAAACAAAAGTGATAATATTATTTAATACATTGATACATTTCAGGTTTATTGTTTAACATTACAAATGGCATGTCTGAAAACTTTAAGTTTTTTTTTTTTTTTTTTTAACGTTGGAAGAATTTTGTATAGAAAAAAAATTAGCGGTATTCACAATGTAGAGTACTTGGTAATGTAGTTAAAGAGCACAATATCAAAAAACTAAAAACAAAATACATTAGAAATTGAAATGTTTGTCAATAAATAGCTATTGACCAAGTACTCTACATTGTGAATACCGTTATTATTGTATAAACATTTGTTTATTATTTACTTTTGCATACACTAGAAAAAAGCAAGTGTACCAAATTGCAGGCTATTATTTTATTTCTGCTATTGTGTGCATATATAGTTTTAGTATAATGTCGCAATTAAATTTTTTTTTTAACAATCTAAAAAATAGACTTTGATCGACTATTCGACTTTATCGACTTTTGACAGAACTTATTCGATTATTCGACTTTTTTCCGATTAAAAAGTCGTTTTCGACTTTACGACTTTTTTCAGCAAAAAGTCGATTGTTATAGGACCCTCCCTGAGACCATATTAATGAAAATTTAATTTTTTGAATTAATGAATTAAAATAAAAAAAATATAGTAATATAGTAAATAGTAAACAAATTTACATCACTGATCAACATGTTTATTATCAAACACTTTTCTAAAAGTTTCTAAAAGTTAGTAGAAATTTAGTTTTAGACGAGATCTCTATGAAAATTATTTATTTACGCCGACAATGACGAATGCATATATTTTAGCATACACTAGTAAAATACAAGTGTAACAAATTGTAGGCTATTATTTATTTCAACTTTTCGACCTTTTTTAGACAATCGACTTTCGAGTTCTATAAGTCGATTATTCGAACGGTCGACTTAGAGAACTCTAATTTTCAGCTGAAAAAACTTCAGAGATTTTTATAAATATCTGGCAGCCATGCTCATACAAAAACAAAACACAAAAAAAAATTGCGATTTTTTATTCAGAAAATAGTGAAAATATTTAAAAAATATACATGTAAAGTGTCTATAAACTATAAAAATATTAAATAATTTCTAGTGTGCAATAACGCTTAAAAATTAACCGTACGCCACTGTATAAATGGTCAGTCCGGGAACAATTATGTTAATTAACTTAACTTTTGTGAAAACTTCTCGTACTAATTTATGGAAAATAATTTTTTTTTTTAAAAAATGACAAGAAAATGAAATACTTTATTAATTTTAATAATATTTCTTTGTAAAGCAAAGAATTATACATGTACTATAAAAAATAACAAAACCAATTCCATTGCACACTGTTAGCTAAGAGTGGGTGGTAAAAGAAAAAAACTGTATACAGTGACTTTTTCCGTATAAAAGAAAAATAATAATTTTGATAAACTTTATAAATAAGTGAATATGAAATCATCAAAACATCGTACAGCGCGTCTCTCGAGTTTGGCGGAAGATATGGGTATGACAATACCAGATGAGACACCATATCGTGCGAGACTACACCATCTATTTGCCCAAATTGAGAAGGAGTTTGAAATGTTGTACTTGGAAAACCTTAGCTGTAAGTAAAAGTATTAATAATTTTATAATGTTACCCCAGCGATAATGTTGTTTTTACGAAATAGTACAGGAGAAGTTAGACAATTACACCAATAAAGATTCTATACAATCATATGAACGTTCAACCTCAACGAATCCCAGTGGCGGTGGAACCAATGCAGCTTCAGCGGTTATACCCTTATCTGGACATGATGATGCAGATAATGCGACGGGAACAGCATCCGCTTCGGGCAGTAAAAGCTTAAAATCAAAGTTCACCTCCAGCGGAGGTAAAGTTAAAGCTAGTCATAAAATTAAGGCCCAAACTAGTCGTATTGTATCGAGCTTTAAGGCTCAATCGGTAGTGAGTACGGTAATGAGAGAATTCTGCGGCCATAAGGATGGTGTTTGGCAAGTGGCTGCTAAAGTTGGACAACCTATAATAGGTACTGCATCTGCAGATCACACCGCTTGCATATGGGGCATAGAGAGTGGTCGTTGTTTGTTGCAGTATACGGGACATGTTGGATCGGTCAATTCGATTAAATTCCATCAAAATCGTGACTTAGTATTGACCGGTAGTGGCGATGGTACGGCGCACATATGGCAGGCCGCTGTTAATTGGGAAGTTTCAAAGTAAGTTAAAATATTTAAATTTATTTATTTATTTAAAGTATTTATATAAAGCATCATACAAAATTAAATTTGTAACATTTAATGATTCAATAGTGTGGACTACTAGGCCACTATATTTTTTTCTTTTTCTCTTTTAAAAATTTGAATTTTTTCTAATTTTTTTTTTAATTAACTTTTTATACCCTTCACCAAGATTGGTAAGGATATATGTATATATATATATGTTTGTCTTTTTCTTTGTAGTTTTTACATTTTTCATTTGCGAACCATTGAGTATATATTATATATCGTTTTAAATAGTGGTCCACAAAAAAAAAAAAAAAACGACCACCTCGATTTTTTTTAAATTTTTTAATTTATACATATTTAGATTTGTGCCATAGATATTTTCCAAAAAATTTTTTTGTACGAAAAATAGTTTTTCACCAAAAAATGTTTTCAATCTTTATCATAAAGTATACTTTGATGAAGGGTATATAAGAATACATCTCTCTTACTACACCATTTCCAATTGTATTTCAGAAGTTTCCAATTGTATTTCAGAAAATTCCAATTGAATTTCAGAAATTTCCATTCATGTTTCAGAAGTTTCCAATTGAATTTCAGAAATTTCCAATTATATTTCAGAATTTTCTAATTATATTTCAGAATATTCCAATTATATTTCAGAAGTTTCCATTTATATTTCAGAACTTTCTAATTGTATTTCAGAATTTTCTAATTGTATTTCAGAATTTTCCAATTGTATTTCAGAAATTTCCATTTGTATTTCAGAATTTTCCAATTGTATTTCAGAAATTTCCATTTGTATTTCAGAAATTTTAATTTATACTTAAAAAGTTTCTAATTGTATTTCAGAAATTTCCAATTGTATTTCAGAAATTCCTATTTGTATTTCAGAATTTTCTATTTGTATTTCAGAAATTTCCATTGGAATTGCTATTAGAATTTTCTGAAATACAAATGGACATTTCTGAAATACAATTGGAAAATTCTGAAATACAATTGGAAATTTCTGAAATACAATTAGAAACATTTTAAGTATAAATTAAAACTTCTGAAATACAAATGGAAATTTCTGAAATACAATTGGAAAATTCTGAAATACAATTAGAAAATTCTGAAATACAATTAGAAAGTTCTGAAATATAAATGGAAACTTCTGAAATATAATTGGAATATTCTGAAATATAAATGGAAACTTCTGAAATATAATTGGAAATTTCTGAAATTGAATTAGAAAATTCTGAAATATAATTGGAAATTTCTGAAATTGAATTGGAATTTTCTGAAATATAATTAGAAATTTCTGAAATTCAATTGGAAATTTCTGAAATACAATTAGAAACTTCTGAAATACAATTGGAAATGGTGTAGTTTTTTCTTCCAAATTTAAATTTTTATAATTGTTATTTTGGGAAATTATATTTTTATACACTTCATTGTAGATAGCTAAGTTGATATGAAATGTCCGTCTGTCTGTTGAAAGCAACATTCCGAAGCCCCCAAATAACTTACATGATTGATACATCAATATATTTCTGGTTTCACCTATTTTCACAATTTTTTTTTCACTAAAAATGTTTTTTAACTTTTTTCATCCTGATTTATTTTTATTTTTCACCAAAATTTTTTTAACTAAAGTATTTAAGATAGCACTCTTACTTGTTTTTTAAATAAAATTTACTGTTTTCTTATGGTAAGATGTCAGCAACCTTCGAAGCGTTTTTTGTGAGAATCTAGAAAAATGTGCAACGATATGTGGATAGAAATAAAGTTTGTTTAAATACGTTATATTTTTTTGTTTATCTATGATAAACATTATTACAATTCATCACATAAGAATGATTAAAATTCAGTTCCAGCCAGCATAATATAATAAAGAAGTTTATTTCTAACTGTAGGAAGGGACATTCATCTGAAGAAGAACTTGATGATAGCGATGGTCAAGCGGAAGATCGTGATCGTGTGGATACATTGCGTACACCACTGTGTGAATTTACAGGTCCTGGCGGTCATTTATCCGTTGTTGTTGCCGCAGACTGGTTACCTAATATGGATCAAGTAATAACAGGTAGTTGGGATCGTACTGCTATTTTATGGGATGTGGAAACCAGAGAACCTTTACAGCCTTTAACAGGACATGATCACGAATTGACTCATGTTTCATCACATCCAACGCAGAGATTAGTAGTAACAGCTTCTAGAGATTCAACATTTCGCCTATGGGACTTTCGAGATCCTATACCGGGTGTATCCGTATTTCAGGGACACACAGAGTAAGTCAATAATTATAATGAATGAAATGAAAAAGTTCGTTTGAAATACATATTTCCAAAATTCGTTAAAAGGAGTGTAACATCAACTGTTTTTACCAAAGATGATAAAGTGGTATCGGGGTCCGATGATCGCACTGTTAAAGTTTGGGAATTACGAAATATGCGTTCTGCTTTAACAACTATACGTACTGATGCTTCAGTAAATCGTTTGGCGGTCTCCAGCGGCGGTATTATAGCAATTCCACATGACAATAGACAAATACGTTTATTTGATTTGAATGGCCAAAGAGTGGCACGTTTGCCACGTACCAGTAGACAGGTGAGCTGATCAAATACATTTGGTTACGTAGAAAATTAAAGAAATAACTTTTAAAATCAAATAATTTTTCTTTTAGGGTCACAGACGTATGGTATCGTCAGTGGCATGGGCTGAAGAACCATTACTAAATTGTGATCTCTTTTCATGTGGTTTTGATCGTAGAGTATTTGGATGGTCCATTATTTTACCAAAGGACAATTGAAAACTAATAAAATCTTCCCAATTGAAATAATATCATACTACTATAATTTTTAAAATTTTGTTACTGTTTATTTGTTACAAAAAAGTCTGTGTGAAAAACAAAAAACTGTTAATATTTTTCAGAAATATTTTACCAATTTCGATCAATTTTGCACTAATACTCATGACTTTTCGACATAACTTATTAGGAGATGTTTTAATTTTTTTTTCGAATAAACACGCAACTCCCTCCATTGTCTCAAATTTACTATATATTACTACATTATTATACATTTTCATGCCAAATTATGGGAGATCGTAATTAGTAAATCATTTTTTTTCTTATTATAGTCAAAATATCAATCATACATACATATACATACGTACGTGTTTAGTATTCATGTTATAACATGCATTCGTAATTTATTAAGTATATTTTTAATAATTGTTAATCATTTTTCAAAAAAAAAAAAAATAAGAGAATAAACTATTTAATTACTACATATGTATTACTATTACAACTAAAAAACTAACACATTTTAAATGTTGCTTATTGAACACTCTAAACAAATGGAATTTTAAAAATGAATGTCATATTTACATACATATGTTATTATACGTATTGTGGTTTTATTAGAAAATCCTAACTTTTATTTTATTTATTTTATTTTTATTCACAATTCATGTAATAAAAGCCTATAAAGGCCATAAAAATTCTATTACACAGTAACAATTCCTGAGTATGTATAAAGTTAAATTAAAATGAAATAAAGAAAAAAATACAAAAGTATGTATTTAAAATGGCTCCCCAGCCGTAATACAAATTTACAATGAAAAATAAAAAATAGCAGCAAAAAAAAGATAAAAAAATAGTCCATAATTAGAGGTAAGCAATCATTTTGCAAGAAATAAAAGTTAAGAATGGATAAGTTGTTAGATATTAGTAAACAGTAAGAGGTAAAAATTATTTAAGAAGCATTCCGTTGGAAATGTTCCAGCAATTTAAGCCTAAAGGTATTATTACATTGGGAAAAAATACGCAATTCACACGGCAACACATTCCAGCATCGAGCAATTTTTACAACAAATGATCTTTCATAGAATGAGTTGGTAATTCTATGAATTAAAATTTGAGGATTTCTAGTAGAACGGCAAAAAGTAAAAATTTTATAAAGTGCCAACGGTTTGCACGTTTTCATAATTTTATAAAAGAGAAATAAGGAGCGAACTTTGACAAAGTTAGAAAAAGAGCAGCCCAAAAATGTAGAAACATAATTAGAAATGTGTTCACGTCTTTTTATATTATAGACGAAGCGTACAATAGTGTTAACAATTAGTTTTAACTTATTTAGATTAGAAGCAAGTGTACAAGAAAAAACCTCAAGTCCATAAAAAATTTGAGGCATTAGAAGAGAAAAAGCTAGCTTATATCTGATATGGAGAGGCAAATATAGATTTGTACAATGTATCTTACGCAATGTCATTAAAATTTTACAGAATATCAAATCAATATGACCATCAAATTCCAATTTGTTATCTAATAAAATGCCCAAACATTTGAGTTGGTTCACAAAATCAATTCTAACACCATCGAAAAAAATGTTAAGGTCAACAAAAAAACGAGTTGAAGGGCCAAATGTTATGGCTTTTGTTTTTGAAGTATTGATTGATAAACAATTATCTCTAGTCCAATTAGAGACAGACTGGAGACAAAAATTTATGTTATTTTCCAATACATCAATAAAGTCACGAGCACAAGAAAAGAGCAAAACAACGTCATCCGCAAATATAAATGATTTGCACAAATTTGAGTTAACTCTAGCAGGAAGATCATTAACATAGAGTATAAATAAAATAGGACCAATAACTGAACCTTGAGGAATACCTGAACTCAGAGGAAGCAAGTCAGAATCTGTACCGTTTATCGAAACAAACTGCGATCTACCACTAAGATATGATAAAATAAGCCTACAACTAGGTCTGGAAAATCCAAATTGATCCCTAAGCTTTTCAATCATTCGAAGATGATTCAATGAGTCAAAAGCTTTGGAAAAGTCTAAGGAAACAAGTACATTTAGCATCTCATTATTATTACAATGCCTAACGAGTTCAGTGAGACTAAGAACAAGCGACATAGAATTATGGCCACTACGGTAAGCATACTGCGACTCATAAATGTTCATAGATACAGCTTCAAGAATCTGTTGTCTAAGCAGATGCTCCAGTACTTTAGAGAGTGCAGGCAAAATTGAAATAGGGCGAAGATCATCTGGTCCATTTATTACCTTAGATTTCGGAATGGGAACAACACGTGCAACCTTCCACATTGCAGGAAATTGGGATTGCATAAAAATAGTATTGAACAAATGTGTCAAAAATTTTGAAATATGAGGAAACATAATCTTAATAAATTTAATAGAGATACTATCTGTACCAACGGAAGATGTCTTTATTTTATTTAAAGCCTCTAATACCTCAATTTCACTTACACTACGAAAAGACACTGCATTTTCAGAAAAAGTTGAAGCACCAAAATCAAAAGGTTCAGAATCACCAATACTCCCATTATTAGCAAAATAGTTATTAATGCTATTTGCATCATGGTCAATATAAAAAGTTTGATCATTTAGAGTACCTGAACATTTGAGGACCTTCCACAAGCCAGCAGTATTAAGTTCCCTAAATAATACAGAATAATAGCAAGCTCTTTCTTTGCGAATAACTTTTTTGGCCTTATTACGATATTTGCAAAAAACCTTCCAATTTCTAGTAGACCTGTCTTGTCTATACGCAGTAAAAGACAAATCCCTTAAGGATATAGCCAAAACAATAGCCTTAGATTTCATCCAACAATCCTTATAATATCTAATCTTCCTTTTAACAATAGGAACGAAGGAAAGTAAATCATAAAGCAAAGAATATATATTGGAGCACATCATATCAACATCACATGAATTAAAAATAAAAGAAGAGTCAAATTCAGACAAATATATTAGCAAATTTTCCCAATCAATGTTATTGTAGTCTCGATACTCATAAACTTGCTGTATCAACAACTTATTAAAATTAAAAGCAGCACATATTAAGGCATGATGCGAAATTGCGGGACATATAAATTGATTGGAGAATGTAGGTCTTGAACTGTCACTAACCAGCATAAAGTCGATTAACGACGTTGAACCATGTGACACATCAAAATGTGTAGGCAGCGAATTATGCAGAATATTAAGATTAAGTCTCATGCATAAAGAGCGAACATTTGCCGAATAAGAAGTGTTGAATAAATTATAGTTAAAATCACCAACAATTACAACATTAGAATAATTTGATAGAAATTGGAAATGATAGTTTTCAAAAGCTGTTAGATCACCATAAGGCAGATATACCACACCAATTACAAACTTCACAATATCATTACAAAACTCCAAAAATAAAGACTCACAGCTACCAACAACAGAAGACCTGAAAACAATTTTAGGTTTTAAACTATTAGAAACGTAAAAGCCAACACCCCCACCTCTAGAACTAACACGGTCATTACGGAAAAAACTATATCCAGGGATATTTAAAGCACGATTCGAAATATAGGGTTTGAGCCAGGTTTCTGATATAGCAAAAACATCAATCGACGAAAATAGCAAAATATTTCTTAATTCATCAAACTTGCAACTATTTGCCGAGGGTTTAATGCTCTGACAATTCAAGTGAGCAATTTTTAGGTCATTCTTATAGTTTTGGAAAAAATGACTAATTTGCTTTCCACCACTAATTATTGGACCAATATTAACGTTAGAAGACATCAAAGTAAAATAATAATATTACGGGGGGGAACCAAACAAAATAGATACTGTAATTACTTAACATTAAAAAAAATCTTTTTAAAAAATATATATATATAAAAATTCATATAGCATAGCTAGTCTTAAACTATTAATGAGATCAAATTATAAATATAAAAATGTTGGATACATGGGAATAATAATTGCATGAGAGATCACTTGCTATATTGTGCAAATCAATTCATAATTTAAGTAGTGTTATTACAAGATTAGTTTAAAGCTAATTTTGTTTAAAAAACAAAAAAGAAATTGCCATAATTCAATAAAATTTAGAGTCAATTATAATTCCCATGTATACAAGTTCAATACGAGAGAAAAAAAAAAAATCAGTACTAACAAAAGATAAAATACATTAGGGTTTTCAAGCCGCATCATTGTTATGATCAACATTAAGCAATCCTGCACATTCCTCAGCACCATAGATTACTTCATTGCCATTGGGAAGAGTCAGCTTCACTTTAATTCTATCCGAATTTAGCAATCTGAACTTAGTTATAAGTTTTTGTCGAAGTAAACGCCTACACAAAGAGTTCAGCTTGCCAGCAGCTGGAGAAAAATGCTCATTTAGATATATTCGGCTTTCAATATCACCACCCATAACATCTGAATACTTCAACGATCTAGTTTTAAAGTAAGCTTTCATCAGTCTATCTCTTAAAAACACATTGTTGAACTTTACTAAAATCGCCTTCCGACTAAACATGTAGCAAGCAAAGTTGATATCAGTGGAAGATATTGTTTCATCGAAGTGTGAGCATAACGAAATAACAGGTGCAACAAGATCACTCAGACCATCAGGTAAACCACTGATTACAATATCTCCACGGTTGAGCCTTTTATATAAAACATTGTTTTCATCTTCAAGTAGTAATATTTTTGCAGAAGTAGAAACATCAATCTGCTTTATTTGCTTACTGCATGTTATAATATCAGACTGCAGATTAGAACGACAAGAGGAAACTTCAGTTTTTAAGTTCGCAACAGCTTCAGTAAAAGCATTTTTAATAGCGTTCAAATCATCTTCATTTTTTTGCAAAAAACAATCAATTTTGGAATACAAGCCACGAATCTCATCACGCAACATTCTTTCCAAGCTAGATGACGGATTGGACTCACACTTTTCACAAGTAAAGGAAAGAGATTTATTGTCTTTGAGGAGCGATAGTGCTTTGTCGTTAATTTTGGCACATTGAGCATGATACCACAAATCACAAGACTTGCAAAGAATACTTGCTTGAGTTCTTCCAATATTAAGTTGGCAGGTATCACATTTATATAATTTGGTTGCAGGCATCTTGATTTCAATTTTATGTATACAAATGGCGGCAAATGTGTATATATTAAATAAACAGAATTTGCAATAAGCAAACAGCAACAACAACAACAGCAGCAGCAAACAGATTTACTTTGTAGAAATTAATGATTTTTACAAACGATACACTTTTTATAGCTGGTAAATATATAAAAGCGAATTGTATATTTCTATTAACGCTTTTTTATTTTATTTATACTTTATAAAACTGATAAATTGTTAGATTTTTAGTTGAGAAAAAGACTAGCTAGCAAAAACAGATGTCTACTCAGGCAGAGTTGCCATATCAAAATTAAATAAAAAAAATAAATACACACCTATATATTATTATTTGAGTATTTAATTAATGAATATATCAGACTACTTTAAAAGCCAAAAAATATGAATACATTTTTAATAATTAATTAAAGCAATAAACAGACCTGGGACAAATGCATTAAAGAGGCTAATACATTGACAATTTTTCCAAATTAAAACGAAATCAATGATAATGTACGTTTTTTCTTATCAAAGTAATGCATTAATACTTAATAACTCTAAAGAGTATTGTAAGCAGTGCACTACTTTTTCATTATCACTAAACACATCTTGAAGTAATGTACTATTCTTGTATTATCACATAAAACATATTCTCAAAGTTTTCGACTGACAGACACCCCCTGCGAGGCGTATATCAAACGCTTAGCTTTTGCATAATAATCTAGCGTCTGCAAACGGCCTCATCAGAAATAAATTCTACCAAATAATCCATTTCGCTATATAAATATGACAGTTTTTTTTTATTTTGCTGTCATACAGAGAATTACAACGAGTAACTGTTGGCGTTTTCAAATAGCAGCGCAAAATTATTTTAATTATTTGAGTAGTCATTTGTTCCACTTGTTAGAATACCACGATACATACGTTCCAAAGTAAGGTTTCACCGCAATGATTTCTTATTAAGGTTATCTAATCAAAAAATTTCAGATTGATGTATCAATTATGTAAGTTGATTTCAACAGACAGGCGGGCGTATCCGATTGAAAAATGTGGATATTACAAACGGAATAACAAACTGAATGGTGGGTAATAGCCTAAGTATCCTGAAAAACTGTTCCCTCAGAAAACTTAAGTTCAAGGCGAAATAACAAGATTAGTCGAGTCCACAATATAAAACTGAGCTGAAACCTGTTTTAATATTAAGGTTAATTAATAGTACATTTGAAAAGTTTCGGATTAGGCCGAATAATGATTTTTTTATCGGTTTCGATCGGGTCGGTCTCCAAAAAATTCTTAATAAAATTGCTCGATAAATATTTTATGTCGTAATGAGTTGGAATCGGTTTTAGAACCGAAAACTGTTTATTTATCTTTCAAAAACTGGCTCTGTTAGTTTTTACAGCTTAACTTAATCAGCGTAAAAGATTTTTGTTACGGAATAAGAAAATATTATAAAAAAATATTATTAAAACCGGTTTACAAAAAACCAGACTGTAGAATTATTCGAAAATATAAAATATTCCGCCGGTTTTTCTAACATAAAGAAATTGATTAACTGATTTTAGAATACTCTTATCGAACATTAATACACTTTCAAAACCAATTGCTTTTAATTACAAAGGCCGGTTTTTCAAACATAAAGAATTTGATTTACTGGTTTTTGAATACTCTTATCGAACATTAATACACTTTCAAAAACCAATACTTTTTAGTTAGAAAGCTTTTTATCACATAAATCGATTGTTCTCAAATTATTATAAAACATTTGAAAAGTAGTACGATTTCAAACCATTTTAAATTTGATATCAAACCTCGGTGCTTGCTGTTATTTTGTTAATATTTTATAGAAAACCCAACTCATTTTACCATCTTATTTAAAATAAACACACTTTTTAAGTTTGCTCCTTAATTTACTTCTTTTTATAATTATGAACAGTCTTATTTATAAAACAATTATAGGAAAGGTCTACGAAATGTACTTAGTATAAACATTAAAAATAACGATTAAAAAATTGTATATAAAACTAAAAAATACTAATGTTATGAATAATTTAACTCCCTAGACATGTAATAGTATCATTATTAGTAAAAAATACTTTAACCAAACGTTGACAACTGGTGGGTAACGCCAACAAACGGTTCAATGTAGTCGATGAAGATGACGAGGAAGAGGAGTTATACGAACTAGATTCACTAAAATAATAAAAACGATTGTGGTAGTGATACGATATAATTTTAAAAATGAAAACATTACCTCATGGGCGTTAACTTTTTAACATCCCATACTCTTAAACTGCCATCACGACAACCTGAGGCTAAATGTCTGCCATTCGAACTCCAAGCTATGCTGGTAATCATGGCGGTATGATCTTTAAGTTCGTTGAGCTGTGAACCGGCTGCTAAATCGAATATACGAATTTTAGACTCTTCGCCACCGGCTGCCAACATTTTACCATCGGGACTAAAGCAAATACTACTAACTGGTTGTTTGCAATCAGAAAATACTCGCATCAGCTTCCCACTAGTAACACACCATAAGCGCACAGAGGAATCTGCAGAGCCAGTGGCAATGTAATTACCATTAGGATGAAAAGCCAAACACTAAAAATATAAACTTTTAATATCGATTTTCATAGGATTTAAAACATTATGTTGCTTACTTCAACATCTTGTGTATGACCGACGTAGGTAATAAGGGGGAATTCTTTTTCTAAAGACCACAGTCGCGCTGTTAAATCCTTAGAACCTGTCGCCACATACATTCCCACTGGACTTTCATCCATACACCATATTGGGTAGCGGTGACCTCTATATATTCCACCACAATTTAAATTCTCAGCTCGCCAACAACGCATACAACCGTCTTTTGAACTACTATATATAAGAGGGTAATGTGTAGAAAATTTTATATCTGTTATACCCGCACTATGACCACGTAAACTCACACCTCCATAGGAATTACTAAAAAGGATAATATTTAAAGTTTTGTTTGTTGTTGGCTGAAAATAACTTACTATGAGTTGTCCATATATTTCTTTTCATAATATTTTTCCTGAAAATATTCCTTTTGGAGATCTTTGGTTGCATGCTGACACTTTATATCTTCTTCGATTTCATCCTCATCTTCCTCAACAAAATTATTCATTTCCCATCTACAGTGCGAAGAGGAAAAACGTTCATATAGACTTTTACCCCGCATTGAGTGTTGATTCATTTGCCATAATTGTATAAGAGAATTATTAAAGCCAGCCACTAAATGACATTCCTGAGGATCTAATGCTGCAGATGTAAGACTACAAAAAAAGGAATAATAATAATAAGTAAACATTATTTCAAGATTCTTGACTACTTACCCTTGACTTTTATCGGCAATTCTAACAATACGAGGAAACTCAAGAGAATTTTTAAAAATTTGTTCCCTCGAATCTTTGATTGTTTTTAAACACTGCTTAACATTACGAATAGTATCTCTTACATTGGAGGTAGCACCACCTTCTAAGGAATCTCCTTCAGATTTTATTGTACTTTCAGGTTGCTCTTCTGGTGGTCTTTTATTCGACGAATGCGTCTTCTCTGTAGATGAATGCGTTTTTATTTTAGGTGTAGGCGGCAATTCACTATCATCTTCATCCTCTAGATGATCTTCTGGTGATATAAATATTGTTTCTTCTGTATGCTGACGAATTTCATGGTCCATTATGTGGACATGTATCCAAGTGTTGAGTAAATTCAATATCAAAACATGTCCTCTTTTCTCTAAAAACCTTCGCAGTATATTTACCACTGCTTCGCAGGTATGAATTTCATGTTTGGCAGAACGGAATTGTGCCACATCAGGATCTAATTCTAAAGTATCTAATTTTTGGCAAGCGGAGATTTTTTGTATTAATTTCATAAAAAAATCCTGCTCCGGATCTTCTTCGGCGAAAGCTTCCCTGGCAAAACGTATATTTAAATGTTGCCAGCCAGAATCCAAATTACCATCGTTGGACGGCAGTGAACAACCATTAATTTTGTTGGCAAAAGGAGCTTCGTACGTTTCGACGGGTGCAACTAAGTGTGAATATTTGCGCAAAAAATCAACGGCCGCCTTTGTTTCGCGACCTTTTATTAATTCTATGTACAAGTGTGCCAACAAGGGGGCATAAAAACGCTTCAACTCGGCTCGTACTTCTTCTATTTGAGATTCTATAAATTGAGAAAATCTACGGGAAATATAATAACAATTAATGAAATTTATAGCACATTATTCGAATGCCATTTTTTGTTTACCTTGAAAATTGTTGATCCACCATATTATAGTTGTTGGTTAAACACAAGACATTGGAGAAGACAAATGAGTTGCCGCCATGCAAATCGGAATCGAGCATTTTTTGCAACACAAAGTTTTTTCTATTTTGCAACAACACCAAATCGGATTTGCGAAATTTTTCACTTCCCTGCAATAGGACATAAAATACACAAAAATGAAATAAATTACTTTCATCTAAATATCTTTATCCACTTTTACTTGCCACAAAATTTTTTTGTTTCAGGTACATGCCCACAGCCGTGCGCAAAATGTCGTTTTTAGACTTTTTTGATTTGTTGCCACCACACAATGGACTAGATGCATGATGATTACTTGGAACACTCATTTGTTGATAGTTTTTTTTAATACTTTATCGTGTCGATTTTTTTATTTATTTTTGTTTATAATAGTTTTTCGCACGAATTCCGTCTGTTCTACACAAAAACAGAGATAGCCTATTAGTTTAAAGATACTACCGCCAGATGGTGCGATATTAGTTTTTACAGATGTTTCAGAAATCGTGTGTGTGATAAAAACAGACAAAAAACTGGGGAAAATGAAAAAAACACTGAAAAGGCGTATTTGTTATATGGGAATGTCGATAGCACAACTTATAATTTTTTCTTAATTTTTTTGAGGTTCGAGCTGACAAATTCATTATTGTTGCGATTACTAAAACCAAGGTCTATTAATTAATAGACCCTTGAGTTGTCAAATTCACTAGTGTTTGTTGCGGCGAATGTTGCACAAACGTAAAAGAATCAAAAACATCAGGCAGACTTTGACAGCTCAAACAACATAAACAAAAACAAATTGCAAATGGTTTTTGTAAATATTGTACTTGTTGTAGGATCGACACCACCTTATAATAAATTCGACTTGATGTGGTTTTTGTAAATGTTGTTTCGCATTATGGCTGTTAAGCACTGTTATTTAAATCGCAATTTTAGAGGTTTAAATTCTCACAATTTTTGGATCGCTTTCAATTGTATTATATATTTTAAATAATAATAAATATTCTAAAATGTATATAAAAATATAAAAAAAATTTAATTTCTGTCACCAAACCTTAATTTTGCACATAAATATGTATTACTATTCTCTGAGAAGTTAGTAAACTGAAGAACTGTAGAATTTTTAAAGATTCATATTACAGTTTCTCAATTTTTTTTACCGTTTTCAATTGCGACATAAACTACAAAATGGTTGTCAAGATAAAAAACGATCAGGTATGGTCTATATTAGTATTATTGCATCGTTATGACAAAATTGTTAATGCTTAGCACAGACAACTTTGTCTTGAGAACAAACGTCAATAATTGTTATGATAAATATTTGTCAAGTATAGACAATGGGATATCTATTTAGTAGTATTTTTATTTTCAGTAATACATACGTACTATAATGTACAACTGAGGGTAATGTTTAACTAGTGACAAGTGTTGCCAACCTAGGACCTTTCTCCCCTAATGTTATTTGGGGTAAACGGTGTAAATAATTTTTTTGGATTGTTCTAAATCTGAAAAAAATCTTAGACCAGATTGCTCTAAATTTTATGAGAATCGGTTCATTCTTGGCCATAGTTCGAATTAAAGCCAAGTGGCCTTTAGTAACATATTGTTTAGTAGTTTTGGGGATACAAAAACGTTAACTGGGGATGAGTATTGACAAAATAGTGACAACACTATGTTACTAAAATCAGCTGTTTACTAAATTCATTTTTTTCAGTTGTTGATAAAATTTCCTCGATAGCGGTTACATTTCATTAATGTGTTACAATTTAACTAAACTTAAAGA
Source organism: Calliphora vomitoria (assembly GCA_942486065.2). Classification (NCBI taxonomy): domain Eukaryota; kingdom Metazoa; phylum Arthropoda; class Insecta; order Diptera; family Calliphoridae; genus Calliphora; species Calliphora vomitoria. The sequence goes on from OW818029.2 coordinate 31,812,544, forward strand.
CACAAAAAACATTACGAATTTAATTTATTGAAACAAATTTAATAACGTAAAAATGTCGTCGGAAAAATATCTGAATGAATTCTGTGATATTATTGATAGTTATGGTGGACGCGATAAGGTAACGTAAAAAATAACAATAAAATAACATTATTATTGTACACCAAAGAACTATTCCCTACATACTCGTCCATATCTACATATGTAGGTACATGTTTAGAGAATTATAAACAAAGCAATTACACTTAATTGATTTCAACTAAATTATAATTAAAAGGTAATGTTTTCAATTGATGGTGGGTGCGAATAAAAAAGGGAAAAATATGCATTGTTGGCAAAGTTTTTATTTGTCTATTATATTGTTACCAATAAAAAAAAAAACAAAAAAAAGAGGCAAAAACTATTGAAATAACTGGAAGTTGTTTAGTAACTTTTGGTTGGTTCGTACGGTGGATTGAACGTTGATAAACAACAGGTTTTTATTTATTTTGTTTGATTACCTACTATGTATCGCTTTTGTTATGAAAATGTTACCTATTAGTCCGTATGAACGTTCGCTATGTAGGTTTGAGTTGTACGTATGATGAAAGAACAATACATGAACTCATGTGTACAAACAAAATACGCGCTCGTTGGTTCAACAAGAAATGGACCTTGAATTCTAATTTTTTTTGTTAAAAAATGACAAATAAATTTTTCACCAAAATTTGTATGCTAAAATTTCGCATAAAACATGTTATAATAAATTGTAATGATTTATTTTAAGGGTACTTTTTTTTGTACTTAAATTTACGATAGTTGGCAATGATTTAGGAAGGATAATGCATTTCCGGCTTTTAATTTTTGGCCTATATTCGAACCCTCTATCTTTGATTTTCACGAAAATGACTTTTTGATGGTAAAATGTTCAGTAAAACATCTATGGTGTGAATTTCATAAAAAACAATTTTTTTTTTTGTTTTATTTGCATTTTTGTTATTTCTCTATCTTATACAATTAATTTTTTTCGAATGCAAAACCCTCTATCTTTTCAAATAATTTTAAAATATTTCTTTTTGAATAATTTCATCTTGCAATTCATGTTTTCTTACTAATTTTTGCATGCTGAACATGAATTTTACATTTTTCAATCATTTATCAAAATAGGGAATGCTGATTTTGAATTGAATTACCATGAAAATATTTTACCATTTTGTTTTTGGAAAATAAAATGTCCATGGCTTAAAAATGAATTGTTAAAGTTGGAGTTTACTTTAAAAAGTGTCTACTTTTAATGTGTCATCTATTACTTTACGATAATTTACACCAATCAAACTCCAAAATAAACTTAAAAGAGCAAACAAAAAAAAATTGTTTCTATAACTTTTTGTTTAATATTGTTTAATGTTAATTTTTTTTATCTTATGTTGTATAATTAGTCGTTATCTTAAATAAATCATGTTAAAAACGTTGAACGTTCATTCCTAGTAAGAGTATCTCGTCTTTGGAATAGACTGCCAAGAAATTTAAGAAATTTTGCCGATTCAAGTATTGTTTTTAGGAAAAAACTTTTTTTGCATATTTGCGAAAATGCTTAGTTTCTAAGTATTTTCATAAATAATATAATTATTCCATTTAATTGACTTATATAGTCTTTTTTTTCGCTAACAAGGACTTTGTTTCTGAATATTTTATATTTATATATCTTTTATACATATCTCTTTTTTTGGCTGGGGGGCCATAGTATTTAGTTTTTAATTTAAGTATGTTTTGTTGTCATAAATAATTTGTTATACTCTGTAATATTTACTATTAGTATTGATATGAATGTATTAGTATTAATATTATTGGCCAAATGTGGCTTTCAAATATTACAATAAATGAAATGAAAAAAAAAAAAATGAAAAAAAAAAAAACTTACAGATGGCACAAATGAAATCAAAATAATTTAATTTTATTGCAATGCAAAATCCTTTATCTTATCATTTTCATACATACACATTGAATATTTTGAAAAGAAAAACCCTCTATCTATCATAAAGTCCCCAATAATGCAAAATTTTAAAAACCAATTATATGTAAGATTCAGCAGTTGCTTTAAAAAATATTGTAGAATACCGAATTTTAATAACTCTATTAATACGCGGAAAAAAAGTTTTTTTGACTCTCCTGAAAAGTTGTGTTTTTTAAGATGGAGGTTTTTGAATTACCTTTTAACGGTCGACACATTATGCAATAATATTTCAGTGGCAACAAGGAAAAATTTCACAATTCAAGTTATCCATACAGTGTCTAATTTTTATAACAATCTGACCTGTACGTTAAATGATATTTATAATTAAAAATTAAATTTACTATGGTTTAGTATTGAAGTTTAAAACTTTAAAATGCTCTTTTGAAAACTATTAAAATACAACTCGGGTACGTGTTTCTTTCTTGTTGTTAAATTTTAAAGGCCTTATTCATAATCAATTTTTAAATTTATTACAGGTTTATAAAACAAATTTTGTATGGAAATTCTGTTTTATAATCCTTTTATAAAATTAAAAATTGATTATTAATAATGGAGTAAGAAAATTGTTCATCAAAGTAACAGAAATATAGATATTTAACCTGTCCGTGAGTTATTTTTTAAAATTTATTTTTGTTTATTTATGCAAAGTAAAGTTGGCTACCGATTTGAAACGGTTAAAAGGTACCGGTAGCGCTATATTGGATTATTTCGATAACGGCATTTTAATGATAAATGTAATTTCATCCAGAATTAAATAATTAAACAAAAAAAAAAAAAAAAATTCAAAATGCTTCGACATTACATGTTTAAATTTTAATAAACTCAAATATTTAAATCAAAATCTTTTATTTTTAAACTTGAACAAGTTCTCGTGGCCCGAATAGGCGAAAATTTGTCATTCATGCACATACCTGATGACAATGCAGTATTAAGTTTAATATTTAAGGATGATGATTAAGCAATTACTTGCAAAATTCTAATTTTTCAGTTTATTGCCAGTAGTTTTTATCACAGCTATTAATTTAATTGTTTTTTTTGAATGCTAGAGAATTTTTCCATTAAAGTTGGAAAAACATTAAACATACTATTATTAGGAATTAGAATATGGGAAGCCTAATTCATATTAAGCTACGTACACACGGTTGTCAGATTGTACAATATTGTCAGAACAATGTTCAGAAAATGTCTAACAACCGTGTGAACTTACAATGTTTGTCTTACAACGTTGTCATAAAAAGTATTATAAGACAATATTATTGTCAGACATCTGACAATCGTGTAAACACCTTACGTTGCCATTGCCAGATCATTGTCAGAAACTTTTTATTGTCATATGTGTGAAGTTTATGCATCTGACAATGGCATCATTGTCAGATAAATTATTTCTATTAGCAACACTGTGGATATGTATTTAAAATAAACAAAAGTGAAGCAACCGTGTGAACTGACAATTTTTGTTGGCAGATAAATTTATTGTTTGACAATTGTCTGGCAATGAAATTGTAAGGTTTTCTTACAATCGTCTAAACTGACAATTTACCTTTTGCTAATAATATTTCATTGACAGTACATTGCGAGCACATTGCCAGATCTGACAACATTGTAAAATCTGACGACCGTGTGTACGTAGCTTTAGGCTTTACTTTTACTTTTACTTTTTTTTATTATATATGTGTATTCTTATTATTACAAATTTATTAGTCACTTTAGGTCACTTTTATATAAAAACAATGTTTTTTTTTATTTCCGATTTTTCGATACTTCATTGAGTAGCATCTTCACGGAAAAATTTTTAAAAATTACTCAACAAATTATATTTAAAAATAAAAAAGGCCGAATAAAATAGAATTATGATTTATTAAATACAATAGCTCTGTTCAATAACTAAAAGTTGTTACTAGTTAGTAACAATTGTTACTGGAAAAGCGTTCATTAACTCAAAAAACTTGCAAGTAGAGAAAAAATCAGAGCGTATAAATTTTAGAAAGTGTTCTCTCGTTGCAAACTATTACAAGTTCTATTTTGAACTCGTAATAGTTAGCAGCTTATATTTCATATGTTTTGTGTTATTGTTTATTTTGTTTACAATTTTATTTTTGTGGTGAAAAAATGTAAAAAAAAAGATTTTTTAATAAAATTGAAGGAAATGTGAGTACTAATAAATTTTAAAAGGAATAAAATAAGAAAATTGTGTGTATAAATTTAGGATCCAGTGCAGGCCACCAAGATTTGTAAGATATTGGGACCAAATTGGATCCAATTGTTACTGGAAAAGCGTTGATTTACTTTTTACTATTTTTGAGAATTTAAGAGAGTAATTTTGTAAATTCTGATTTTATTCTCTCGTTGCAAGTATTTACTGGGAAAGTAAATGAACAGACCTAATATTAAATAAAATAATTTTTGCAAACATTTTTTTTTATTTTTTTATGTGACGAGAAGTCCTACTATTTTTAATATTTTTTATAAAAAAAACTTAAAGTGAAAATAATAACTGACCGTACGATTTTAAAATTGTGGACAAAATTTTATAAAAAAAGAAGTTTTGCACGAGAAGCCTTTTCAATATTTTTTTTGCATAATACTGTTATTTGACAAAATAGCAATTAATATTTGTTTTTATTCAATAAATAACTAATTTTTTTATAATTTCATGAATTTTTTATACGAATATCGTTAAATGTACTCCTCCATCTATAAGTATTCAGAATTATTTTTATATTTTATAGGGTGTTAATAGAATAATAAGTAGAAATAACTGGCGGAATGTCAATCATGCAAGTATAACAATTATTTTTGTTGTATATGGGCAATTCCATGTCATCGTACGTGACATTTGTACGCCTATAGAGTGGAATAGATTTTGCAAAAATAAGAGTATCTGAAAAATAATTTGGTCTTTATGTTCTTTATGTACTATATTTTAAAAAAATAATAAGTTCTTTCGAAACATTGTTGTCCAAAATATCGAGGGAAATAAGGGTATATCGTACATGACACAAAACGGAAGCCATTTTGAGGTACATGTAGAAATATGCGAAAATTTGCGTATCGTGAGAGGCGTTAGGTTTTCTTTTAATTTCTTTCACTAACCAAATATTTTTCCTTTACAATCCGTCATATTTAAATAAAAACAATCTTTGGATGATTCTATAATAAATACAATTTAATACCGTACGTGACAGATTTTTCTCTTATAATAAAACAATATATATTCTGTAAATATATGTATACAAAAACTAAAAAAATAAATAGAAAATATATATTCGGTTCTAATAAACCATTTCATAATAGCAAACAAACAATCAGAGTCAAATTTATTTCATACTACATGCTAATTGGGAGCTTAGTTTTCGCCGCAATTTCAACCTAAAACATACCAATTAAATTAAAAAATTAAATAAAGTCAGTTTAAACTATTATTTTTGCACTTAAAATGTAACATTTTAGTGTTTTCTTCTATTAAAATCATCTTGAAAAAAAGTTTCAAGGGTTTTTGTTTTTTCAGTCGTGGTAGTCATTCTCTGTATTATAATCTACGACTTCAGCTATCATTTTTAAATATTTCTTCCAGTGCTTGATTATTTTTTGAATGTATTTAATTTTCTAAGCTTTTACGGCAAATATTTGCTCATAGCGAAAAAAAAGTTGTTATTTATTTACATAACTTTGTACTACATACCAGTAAAACGTATGCACCATTTATAATTATAAGTTAAGTTAAGTTAATTTATTGAGACTTTTTTCAACAAAAATTGTTTTTTTTTTTTTAATATACATATTAAAGTAACATTTAAGATTATAATGTAATGTCTTAAAATAATTGTGAATATGAATGTACAGTACCAAACTTGACAAAAAATGTATAAAATTTTCGTGAAAAATTAATGGAAATGCCCTTGCTCCCGAGGCTAACATTATCGTGAGAGTATATCTCGTAAACTAATAGAATAAACTTAAAACTAATACTTACAAACTAGAGAAAATAACAAACAAACAAAAAAAAAATAAATAAAAAAATTAAATACAAATGTATATTTTTAACCCCTGTGAGAACCAGGAAGAGTTTTTTTAAAAAATTCCTGTGAAGAAATAGCCATATTGATAACAACATTTTCATTTTGTAATCCAAGAGGAGACACATAAGGAGTATTGGTCCAATTGTATCCCCTTTGAGAATCAATAACATCTTTAATAATTTCATTATCATGAAAATGTAATCTATAAATATATTTCCTAATTATATCAATTACATAACAGCTTAATGGTGTTATTTCTGACTCCTTGTAAATTACAGCATTTGAAAATCTTTTAGTTCTTGAAACAAAACTCTTACCAATGCATGATCGTAAGACTTTTCTTTCAAAAATTTCAAATTTATTCATTAAGGTGGGTGAAATATGGAACCAAACTGGAAATCCATATAACAATACTGGCCTTAAACATGTTTTATAAATTAATAATTTTGTCCTAATTGGTAATGATTTATGGGTAAAAATTCTGCCAAAACATCCTTTTATTTTATAAACTTTATTTAACATTATTTTGCCATGGTCATTGAATTTAAATAATTTATTAAAATTAATACCAAGGTATTTAAATTTATCTTTGAAAGGTATTTCAACACCATTTAAACTAATTTTTAATCTTTTACTTTCTGGGACAACAAAGTATGCACATTTACCAGAAGCATTTCTTAAACAAATTGCCTCACTTTTAGATGCATTTATTTTTATTCCCCAAAAATCATAAAATTCTTTAACTTTACTTAAATGTCCCGACACTATTTTAAGAGCTTCTTTTGGAGATTCATGATGAGCATAGAGTAGTGAATCATCTGCATAGAGAACACCAGTTGAGTTTGAGAAATTGTGAGGAAAATCGTAAATGAAAATATTGTACAAATGAGGTGCCAGAATTGAACCTTGAGGTACTCCACAAGAAACTTGACCAAAATCAGACAAAGAATCATTTAATTCTACACAAAAACGTCGGTTATAAAAAAAGCTTTTGAAAAGTTTAATTATGTGAAGATCAATTCCTATATTTTTCATTTTGAAAATTATTCCATTGTGATACGCTCTATCAAAGGCCTTTTCTACGTCAAGTGAAAGAGCAACTGTACAACTCCTTTTTCGTAAGTTGCAAATAACGTCATTTTGAAACTTTGTAAGAGCGTCCACAGTAGAGTGACATTTTTTGAAACCGAATTGCAAGTTCGGTATATAGCTTTCATCTAAACCAATATCCATTTTTTCACGAATAAATTTCTCAAATAGTTTTCCCAAATTTGATAATAAAGAAATTGGTCTCAGATTATTAATGTCACAAGAATTAGTTTTCTTTTTAATTGGAACAATTTTAGAAACTTTCCAACTATCAGGAAAATAGGCATTATTCAAACAATTATTGAAAATTATAACTAAAAATTCAAAAGCTTTAATAGGAAATTTTCTTATTATAAAATTCGAAATTTTATCGATTCCAGCCGATTTCTTATTGTTCAATTCTTTAGATTGAGACACAATGTTATTTAAATTTATAAGTCGAGTGCAATTTTGAGTATTCAGAGCAGAAAATCTGCTATCAAAATGAAATAAAACATTATTATTTAAAGATGCCAAGAAGTTATCAATTTCCGAAATATCTCTTTCTAATAAACTGCCACTATATACTCCCGAAAAATGATCTTTTAGTGCAGTTAATTTATTATTTTCATCATCAATAATTAAACCATTAACTGATAAATTTCCAATTGTTGTTCTACGTTTATAGCCTAAAATATTATAAATTTGTTTATGTGCGAGATGACCTGGTTTAATTTTTTCAAGCCTCTCATTAAAATTTTGGATATGCTCCTTACTAACTTGTTCTTTAATTAAAATATTTAAAAGTTGAATTTGTTTGGAAATAAGTTTATATTCGTCATTGTGTCTATTTAAAGTCCTGTTATAAATTTTCCTCAATTCTTTCTGCCAACTATATTTAACTTTAAATAATTTTCTAACAAATTCAGAAGACTCAAACTTTCTTGATTTTAAATCAATTTTCCTGGAATGAATATCAGTACATACATTTACAGCCGTTGTAAATATATTAATATAAAAATCAATTTCATTGTCCGTCAAATTTCTGGAAGAAGGGGGTGAATGTTGGTTTAGTTTCGAAGTCAAATCTTTTCTGAAGATATCCCAGTTGGTATTTTTAAACGATAAATATGAAATTGGTGGTTTTAAAATAAAATCAAACTCAAATAATTTTAAATTTAAAACTAGTGGAAAGTGATCTGAAAATGTAGGCAAACTTTCAATATTGTAATTTGGATCAATAAGATCAACAATGTTGGAACTCAAAAGAAAATGATCTAAAAACGAACATCCATTCGGAAATGAAGGAATGTCGTTGCAAAGTCTTATAAATGAATGTGAGTGAAGATTTAACCAATCGGAAAATGTGTTACCATTAAGGTTGTTCAAATTATCTCCCCATGACATATTTTTTGAGTTAAAGTCACCACCAATTAATAATGCATCGAAATTTGTAGAAAAGTTTGCAATTTTCGATAAACCATTTTCCAATTGGGTGGTATTAAAGTTACAAGGGATATATATTGATCCAATCAAGAATTTTTTAATTAAATTGTTTACTGAGATACGTATCTCGATAAAAATATTTGGAAAAGATAAACCAGTAATTTCGATTTTAGAAAATAAATAATTTTTTCTAATGGCAATACCTACACCTTGTGAAGATAAGTCTCTAATAAGATGGAAGTTATCTAAACAAACTTTATGATTTGATTTTAAATGTGTTTCCTGGATAAAAGCAAAATCAATATTATTACAATTGAGCAAACTTAACAAATCTATTCTTCTACTTTTTTCAACAAGAGATCTAACATTAAAAGTACACATTTTGAATACCTTACGGACCATAAGTTGATAAAACTTCCTGTAACAAACTTTTACATTCGGCTATTGCCTGAGATTTAGAAATTGATTTAAAATTTTTCATAAAATTCATTATTCTGACTTCTAATGAATCAGGTTCACATAAAACTTTAGCTAATTTTAGAAATTCATTTACAATACTAGGCTTATTTTGAGATTCATTATTAAAATGACTTGCAAAAGAACGACTGGGATCTATACAATTGGAATTTATAGCAACAGAAACATTATTTGAAACTTGATTTCTCTTTTCTTTAGCTTTATCTGAGATTTTCTTCTTTAGATCTAAATATTTTTTAAAAGAAGGACAACCACGCCAACTAGCCGGATGACCATAACTTTGGCAATTGAAACAAAATGGTTGACTATTAGAATCAGCAGTAAACAAACATTTTCCAGGTTCATGATTTGAAGAGCACTTGACACATGCGAAAGATCGATTACAATTCTTTGACATGTGACCCCAATTCTGGCATCGATAACATTGTACAACTTTTTGATTCTTTTTTGGTTTTTCCCATGTTATTACCTGATTTAAAATAAAACGAATGCTAGTCAAATCATTTAATCGTTTGCCCTCCTTAAGAGTAATTAAAAAAAGTCCTGTTTCTAAATTATTTTTCTTTGAAAAAGCTGTTGTGAATTTAGAGACAGATTGAACTGTATCAGGTACCAATTTATTCAAATCAGTTTCAATGTCCGATACATTCGTATCATAATAAAGACCTCGAAGTACCAAGGATTGACGTCTTAATTCGGACGGAGTAAATGAATATGATTCAATATTCTTTTCTCTAAGTAATAGCATCATCTCAGAATGCGCCGAAACATCTTTTAAGTAAAGTTTACTTTTTAAATTACTTTTATTAATTATTTTAAATTCAAGTTCCTTTGCTTTTAATTGTTCAACTAACGATTTAATGTTAACTCCATAGAGGAATATAGGTGGACAAAATTTGTTGTTAATATTTAGCTTTTTCGTCACCGGATTTTTTTTTACATTATTAATTTCATTTGCCTCAACATTTAAATCTTCTAAAATTGAAAATCTATTTTGACTAGAGCAAGGCCTACTATTATTATCAACAGAACGTAATTTAGATAAATCTATTTTTAAATCACCTCTGGAATTCCTTTTGTATTTTTTATTTTTAACTATTTCATAATCAATTTCATCACCTGAGGATTTCGCCATATCAAAATCTTCATCTAGAGAAATATAGTGTGATTGAATATCATCGTTGCAATTGGATTGTTGACTAAAATTTTCTGAATGTAAATCTTTATCCAAGTTCGTGACCATTTTCTTATTGTTATCCTTTTTTAAAAGTTGAATTGAGCTGGATCCATTTGTAGTATATTGATGTGGATTAGAGGATTTTGAATTTTGATCATCTGTGGAAGACCCAGGGCCATTATTAAGACTTTGACTTTTATTAGGGGGCTTTGAAAATTCGTCATTTTGAGCCGAATTACAGTTAATAACACTTGATGAATAATTCCAACATTTATCCGGTGGTTTTTTAGTTTGATTACCAAGTGGTAAAAGATTTTTATCCATTTTCAAGGACAAATTTATAAGATTGAAAACTTTTTTTTTTAGTTTTTAAGTTTCAAAAAGAAAATATTTTTATAATTATATTTTATTATTTGAGCAAAACACGTCTGCCTTCCATTTATAATTATAATTCGTTAGCTTACTGAACAAATGTGCTAAGTCCACTTTTATGAAAATTGAGATTTTAATACAAAACTTACCCAAATGCAAAAATACACTGTTTACTTAAATAAAGTTTACAATTGTTTAGTTTTTTTCTAGTTGTTATACTGTGGTATACAAATGTGCTAAATCATTTTGTTCGGAATTGTATCAATTAAATGAAATTGAGTATAACTATGTAACTAAAAATTCCCACGACAGCCGGTTCTACGCACCGGATTGATCCAAGGGCTGTCAACTCAGCAAACACTGTTGCTAAAACAAACTCACATAAATAAATATATAATTGGGTAATTCAAACGGTCTTGCTATTAAGTCATATTGTCATAATGTCCTAATATATTTTTTTAGTTTAAACAAATTGTTGTTGTGCTGCAAACAAACAAAAATTATTATTTTATGACAAAACAATAAACATAGTTTAAAAAGTCTTTTTTGCTTGAAACACAATAAAAATTTGTTTAAACTAAAATAATATATGAGGACAATATGACTTAATAGCAGACCGTTTGAATAACCCCATAATAGCATCAAACTTGTTTTAATTATAAAGTAAAAATTGTGAAAAGTGACTTGTAACGTTTGCACTCTAAGCTAACGCATTTAGCTTGTAGAGATTTTAAATAAAATTGCTAATATTTCAATGAATATATCGGAAACAAGTTCCGTAATTTCATCAGAACACATTCCATTGTAGTATCGATAGAACAGTGAAACATAACTCTTATGCGACCATGCTCCACAGAATCAATAGAGCTGGATACCCTACTGTCACCGATAAACACCTTCGCCCTCTCCTGTACGTGGACAAGTAATTCCAAAATAGACTTCGAAGCACCGGGCCATACATAAGAGTTGAATTCCATTTTGGGTCGGATATAAGTAATGTAAATAGTAAAGAGATCAGATGAAGTGAAGTATTTCTTACACCGTCTTAGAAAACCGAGGAACTTGAATGCTTCTTACGACACATGAAAAATATGTTTTTTTTCAGCGAACATCACACTAAATTCTCATGCCTAGAACAACGAGATCTTCTAATATTTACATCACCCATAGAAACATATGAAGCAACATGATCTGTTGTGCGTTTGTGTGTTAACATACAACATTGTGTCTTACGTGCATTAAAAAAGACTCTGATCGCACAACCCCATTCAGAGATTGTCACAAGATCTTGGAATCATTTCGAAAGGCTTGGCCTATAGTTGAATGAATATGAATGGCAAATGTTGCTGTCATCTGCAAAATAATAGATAGGGTTGGGAGTTTGACATAGACAAATAAGGAATAGAGTAGGAGAAAGAACAGAGCCTTGCGGTACCCCTGAATAAATCTTGAACTCATTTGATGAGATCCCATCTACAACAACTCTTATAGTGCGATCTCTGAGAAAGCTCGATATAAATCGAGAGAAGTCGTTACTTTTAACCACTGAGCCATGTGTGATGCCTATGGCTTCCACAATCTCTCGCACTTTTAATCTCCGATCGGCCAACACCAATATCGTGTTGTTTCGGGTGTATAGACATCAACTTGTTTACGGTACACCACTTGTTTACCATTGATATTGATGATCCAGAGTTACCATAGTATTTATCAAGCTTAGCCTTGGTTTGAGTTATGGTTTTTTTTTTTTTTGCTTAATGAGCAGACGAAATTCACTTTTTTCCATTTTCTCCTCAAGTCACGAGGTAGTCTGCTATCTGAATGGCTGTCAAACACAAACTAAGGGAATCCAAAAGAGCAACATTTATTTATTAAGGATCAGTATTTGTATAAAGTTTAATTAAAATCAAAGGATCTATTCGTTTTAATAAGATTTTTCCGATACCTATGTCTTGTATTTAAAATATTTAAAACGCAGTTTCTACAAAAACATCTTAAAGTCTATAATGAGAAACTAAAAACAACGTACTAAATAATAATAGTAATATACATAATTGGTTATATAAGAAATAATTAAGTCGCATGAGTATGATGATTAATAAAATAAAACTCTTATTGTCTTCTCTGGAAATACAGCGTGTTTTACTTTTGTTTGTTTGTTGATTTATTTTTTTTTTTTTATTTGTAGAATAAAAAATGTCTTTTTAATTGAATTATTAATTGACGTCGTCGTTGTTTATTACTAACAATAAACGCCTCTAAAGCTGTCTCCTCCCCTAAACACCTCAAACAATTTTTCAAACACAATAAAAGTAAAACTCTTGTGAATAAATTATTAAAAATGTATTAAAAATTTAATTTTCTATTTTTAGTCTATTGTTGAAAATAAAAGTATACATCATTCACATTTTAGCAATTCAGTTTCAATTTAACTAAGAACCAGTCATAAATCACACTAGAAATGTTGATTCCATTGGTTGTGTTTACATTATCATTAGTGTTATTTTATTTTTTGATTGTTTTGAAACAATCACAATTAAATGCCAACAACAATACTCAATAAATAATTGGTATTTTGTTTATCTGACGAGAAAATAATTAGCAGAGTGGTACGAGTTGATGATAGATGGCTTTACATTTAATATCGATGTTTTGATATAGAAATAATAAAAAGGTATGTTCATTTAAAGTGATTTGCTTGTTGATTTTTATTAATCAATTTGTGATATTTATTTCAAAACAAAAACTCGATTTTTCATATGAAGTTATTCGAAAAGTCATTAATATTTAGTTAAAGAATTGATTTTTTGTAGAAACATGAGTGACCACAGAGCGAGCTTCTTTTCTTTGTTATTCATTTTCAAAACTATATTTGCTTTTTTTGGGCAACTTGTATTAATTTTTTTCGTTATTCTATACTGTTTTTTTTTCTTGTTGGTTGAATATTGCATAAATGAAGACTAAAATTAAAAAAGGCATTTTTGTACTGGTATTCTACACAAAATTATATTTTTTTTGACATTAATTTTGTTTATCTTAGTTCCAGGATATATTGGTGATATCGCATGGATGTTGTAAATGTTAAAAAATTTCACATTCCAATCAGCATTACCCAAAATTTTGAAGAAAAACATGAAAAATAGGGTATTCAATGAAAATATAAAAACCGCAATATTTCGAAAACGCGAGCTGACTTGAAAAAAAAAAAACAGGTATAACAAAGTAATGAGGGTTCATCTACTTGTACAAAACGTAGGTCAAATCTCGAGCACGACAATGTCTTTTGCGCTGTGTAATTAATGATCGATTTTTTTTGAAATATGAATGATCTCCGATTGAGCTTTATTTCTTAATTTTATTAAAAATTTATTGAGTTTTTCATTAAAAAAAAACTAGTAATAGTGCGGCTGGCCAGAATCTTATATTGCCTCCACTGAAGTATACTTTAAGATAAAAAATATTTTTAAAATAAAAAATGGAAAATATCACTCTAATTTTTCTTCTTGTGTAAAAAATGATAGAGGTCTTGCATTTTGCATATGCATATTGTCTATGTTTTTCCCGAAATTTGTCGTAAAAAAATGTGGTATCCTTAGTTTTATGCGTATATCTTAGCCATTTATAGAACGATTTTCCCGATTTTAAATAGAAACCGATCCATGACCATAACAGCTATATTGATGTAAAATTGTAAGTTATTTGGGAGCTCGAAAAGTTGATTTCAACTGGCAGACATCGCTATATCGACTCCGCTATATATACAAACGGAATGATAATTTTTTCATGAAAAATTTGTATAATATCCTTTACCATACACGCAATGCGGCTCAGAAACACTCCCCCTATATACATACATATGTATATGAGACGCAACGAAAAATTTTGATCAAAAAAGGCCATCTTCCATTTTCAAAAGATTTTACTTAAATATGAGCCATTAAAACATATATAAAATTCAGAATTGGACAGATATTTAGGGATTTATAGATATTTGAAACAATTTACGTTTTTGTGTATATTTTTATAACTAATTGTCCAATTTTTACAAACTTAAGGCCTTATTCATAACCAATTTTTAAATTTATCAAGGGTTTATAAAACTAATTTTGTATGGAAATACTGTTTTATAAGCCTTTTATAAATTACAAAATTGATTATGAATAAGGGGATTTGTCTTATATAAAAATCCTTGAAAGTTGATTATTCTAATGTATTAGTCGACATTTACACGTTGATTTAAAGTCATGTCTTTTTTTTGATTCTCTTTTAAAACCCCTACACCCACAGAAAAATTGAACACATCCGTGTACAATTTGACACCATTCGGTGTCAATAGTGTATCAACCCCGTATGTGCACAAATCGTACACGAACGGTGTCAATTTGACAACAAAGAAATGACACCATACCGTTGCAGATTTGACACCATCCGTTGTCGATTTGACACCGTCCGTTGTCAGTTTGACACCGTTTTAATACCGTCCGTTGTTGATTTAACACCACCCTTTTTTGATTTGGAATCGTGTAATCCCTTCCCTTTCCAAATTTGTCATAATATTTATGGCGATTAAAATAAAACATAAAATACCTTATTTTTCATTAATTTTACATTTATTTAATATAAACACATTAATAAAAACATGTTTGAATACTCGTATGAAAATAATTGTCACTGGCTATTGTTTCCAGGTACTGTTGTACTTCCATATAGTCCCTTTATTTAACTAACTCCAGATAGATCTTATTAATTTCACTGCATTTATTTTGTTCACTTTTTGTTCACAAAACCTAATTTATTAGCACTTATTCAATAATTTGTATTTTGCGTTCTAAGAAACAAAAACTTAGTGATAAATACCATTACGTTCGTCGTAATAAAAAGCAATTGGCTTGTTATTCACGGTGAGATGAGTGAGATGAGACGTCGCATAATTTGACAACATTGTATTGTCGATTCATACCCGCTTGTTTACAAATTGTAAACGTACGGTGTCGAAAAAAAGTGACACCGTATGGTGTCAAAATGACACCAACCGTTGTCGATTTTGCAACGTCGTTTTTCCCTCAGTGTACGAAAATCTCCATTCATTTATACGATGTCTTTTTTTCCAACCATGCTTGCCTTTTTTTTGGCATGTAATCGTATCAACAACCAATCAGAAAAGAGCTCAAAGCAGAATATCAAAAAAAAGTCATGAAAAACAGAAAACTTGCCTTTTGTGTAGACTTCACAATTTGCTAGTACAAAAAAACCCTTGGTTTTAAGTCATGACTTAAAGTCATAATGTAAATGCCCTCTTATTAAAAAACAAAACATTTTTAACACAAAGAAAATTAAAAATAGTTCATACTATTGGCAAAAGCATGTCAAAAAGTGGGAAATGGGATTCCAAGAATGTCATAGGATAAAGGTTACATTTGCAAACTACATAGCATATTTTCTTAAACATGTTTACTTACAATCTTTTGATCTAGTATAAGTAATACAGATATATACATATAATTTATCATATTTTAATATTTGTGTCATTCATTATCAATTTACATCAATTTTTCTAAATTGTATCTACAATAACACCTAAGGACTGAGATCGAAAAATTCTTAACATACATATGTTAATAAAAATGAAACCACTAAACTTACAGTTTTGATTTTTTTTGTTATTTGATTGATATTATTAGCTCTGTTCAATAACTAAAAGTTGTTACTAGTTAGTAACAATTGTTACTGGAAAAGCGTTCATTAACTCAAAAAACTAGCAAATAGAGAAAAAATCAAGAGCGTATAAATTTTAGAGAGTGTTCTCTCATTGCAAACTATTACAAGTTCTATTTTGAACTCGTAATAGTTACCAGCTTATATTTCATATGTTTTGTGTTATTGTTTATTTATTTACAATTTTATTTTTGTGGTGAAAAAAATAAAATTGAAGAAAATGTGAATATTTATACATTTTAAAAGGAAAAAATATGAAAATTGTGTGTATAAATTGTTTGTTACTGGAAAAGCGTTCATTTACTTTTTACTATTTTTGAGAATTTAAGAGAGTAATTTTGTATATTTTGATTTTATTCTCTCGTTGCAAGTATTTACTGGGAAAGTAAATGAACAGACCTATTATTTTTATATCATTAAATGATTTGAATTTAAATTATTCAAATCATTTAAATGTTTTAGCGTGTAAGAAAGGAACTTCAAATATATTTTTGTTAAGCCGATGTTTAAACATTCAATTCTCCGGGACATTAGTATATAATATTCCTTTAAAACTGTGTGTTGCTCTAGAGTTCCGTCTACACTTGATTTAAATAAAAGCTATCTTGTTACTGCAAAACTTAAAATTGAATTGTTGTCTAAAAAAATGTTGGTATTTTGGAGTTTTAACAAAAATATACCGCGATATTTCTCATCATGTCCTCAATTGAACTTTTCTAACTTCTAGCATGGTGTATGAAATGACAGCTACATTAATTACATACGATATTTTTCACAGACTTCTTTAAATGTCTAAAAACAGAGTTATGTGATCCCGCCATACATAACATTTGTTGTATCTGACGAAATCTTCCAAATGCACAAAATTGGATATTAGCCAGCTCAAGAGTACATTACTACGACCATTCGCATTTCCAGAGTCTGTCTCAAAATGATATAGACCTACAGAGGTGGTAATAAATTACAAAAAGGTCACACTATTAGTCTATTAAACAATAGAATCATCCGTGGCATGATATGAATTTAAAGCACTAAAAATGTGTACTTACTACTTTATTTAGATGCAGGGCTAAAAGGTTACGAAAATAAGATCCAAACAAGAAAATTATACATGTTAGAGGGTTGAAAAGTTACGAAAAATGAAACAAATGTAACCAAACGGCATCACTGATTCAAATTAGAATTTTTAATATTTTCTCTTGCAGGTAATGAAAGCTCTTTGCTACGGTTCTAAATTAATAGCTGGCTATTATGTTGACCGTAAACCTGAATTGGCAAAACGTTACGCCATTGCTAGTTCACGCATATCAGGAGCCCGTGCAACACTACGTTTAATTGATGATATACCCATGATTCAATATGCTTTGGAATATGGCTGGGGACAAAATGTAAGTACTGTGACTACATTATATAACATATTATGTATGCATATTTAAGAATTTATATAAAATAGGAAAGTGATCGTACTATGGCTGCATTGGGTGTAGCTGCCAATATAATAGATCTGCTATATTATCCGGTGGAGAAATTATGCTGGTTGTCAGAGCATAAAATAATTGATTTAAAAAATGCCGACTATTGGGATAATGTGAACACAGTGTTTTGGGTATTAGGAGTCTATTTAAATCTAATGCGGTAAGTTGATATATTATTTCATAGACAAGTCAAATAATTTATTTGTTATCGAAAGCGAAATTTACCTTTTTTGTTAATATTAACTAATGATTTTAATGAAATATTTTAGTACTTTGCGCAATTTTGGTATAAATCAACAAAAAATTAATAAAATTAAGGATGCCAAGTAAGTTTGTGTAATAATTTTCATTTTTCATATACATTAACACATAATTTCTTTTCTTTTTTAGAAAATCTCCTGAAGATGAGCTTAAAATTAAAAAGCAGCGACTCGAAATCCTATCTTTAATAAGATTATCCTTAGATTTCGTGCATGCCGCCAGCTATTTACCCAGAGGTTATTTATGGGGTGGCAAATTATCCACATTCCAAATTGGTGCCGTTGGCACTTTGTCTGCCGGTATAGGAATTTATCAAATTTTTGCGAAACGTAGGCTAAATAAATAAAATTTATTTGTGTCTCATCAGTTTCGATTAAAAACTAATTTTCATATGTTTTTTCTATAGTTTTTTTTTGTATTTGTAAAATGTGTGTATTTGTATTTTAAGCTAGTCAGAGTAATATTTATACATACTTTATATTCTTTTTGAAAATTGTTGTAAAGAAAAGATAAAATAAGCAATATTTACATTAAAAAATTCTTGCTTTTAGTTTTAAGTTTTTATCGTATAAATGGAACAAACGTCACCGAAATTTGAGAAATATAAATAAAATGGTACTATTTTTGAAATAAAATCAGGAAAGCTTTTTAATGTTTTCATTAGCGGTATTCACAATAAAGAGTACTTGGCCTGGTAATGTAGTAAAAGAGCACAATATCAAAAAACTAAAAACAAAATACATTAGAAATTGAAATATTTGTCAATAAATAGCTTTTCTGCTTTTTTACTAGGCCAAGTACTCTACATTGTGAATACCCCTATTATTTTTTAAAATTTTAAATAAAAATAAACTTTATACTTCGTTTTTAAGCAATGAGTAAATTGGAAAATATAAATATCAGTTGGTAATTTCTACATATGGGCAATTCCACGAGAATGACTACCACGACTGAAAACCCAAAAACCCTTGAAACTTTTTTTCAAGATGATTTGAATAGGAGAAAACACTAAAATATTACTGTGTCAGTATTTAAAGCTTATTACAATATTTTATTGGCAAAAATAATAGTTTAAGCTGACTATATTTAATTTTTTAATTTAATTGGCGTGTTTTAGGCTAAAATTGCGGTCAAAACTAAGCTCCCAATTATCATATAGTGTGAAATGAATTTGACTCTGATTGTTTATTTGCTATTATAAAATTGTTTATTGAAACCGAATGTATATTTTCTATTAATTTTTTTAGTTTTTGTATACATATATTTACAGAATATATATATATTTTATTATAAGAGAAAAATCTGTCACGTACGGTATGTCACGTACGATATTAAATTTTATTTATTATGAAATCATCCAATGATTGTTTTTATTTAAATATGACGGATTGTAAAGGAAAAATATTTCGTTTAGTGTAAGAAATTAAAAGAAAACATAACGCCTCTCACGATTCGCAAATTTTCGCATATTTCTACATGTACCTCAAAATGACTTCCGTTTTATGTCACGTACGATATACCCTTATTTCGCTCGATATTTTGGAAAACAATGTTTCGAAAGAACTTATTATTTTTTTAAAATATAATACCCTCTGAATGGAACATAAAGACCAAATTATTTTTCAGATACTCTTATTTTTGGAAAATCTATTCCACTCTATAGGCGTACAAATGTCACGTACGATGACATGGAATTGCCCATATATCATTAGCAACCCTATTCTGGGTCCATATAGATAGTGGAGTCGATATAGGGATGTCTGTGCGTCTGTTGAAATCAACTTACCAAAGTCCCCAAATAACTTATAAACATTATTGGTAGATCATTATATCAGGTATGATCCTGGTTCGGTTGCTATTGAAAACCATAAAAATTGGTCCCCAATAGTCTGAGATATAATCAAAAAACCACGACTACCTCGATAAGTTACCTATTTTTGTCCTGTACATAGACAATATGGATATAAAATGAAAGGCATTTCAAAGATCTTTCCAACGACGATTAGAAATTCGGACCGACATTGGTTTAATTTTGAGAAAATTATTTTAACCCGAATTTTGAAAACAATTTTTTGTTTATCATATGTAGTTTGTATTTTATCTTTTTGTTTTGGTGAATGATATATAACATTCAACACAGCCAAATATAGCATTATTACTTGTTTAATATAGAAAGTTCGCTACAGTTTTTAATTATATTTTTCATTATGATTTTTTGCCAAGATCTATTGCTTTCAAATTAATTGAGTTACATGTATTTTGTTATTGTGAGAGTTAGGTTTTTGACAACAGAGATAGGTTTATGTCATAAGCTTCGTTTAGTCTATATATATAAAAATGAAATGGTCCATGTATGTAATGTCATCACGTGAGAACGGCTGGAGCGATTTGGATGATTTTTTTTATTCGATTTGAAATTTGCAGGAGATGGTTTGTAAAGAAAAAAAAAACAGAAATTTAAATATTTAATATATTGCCTCCTTTTCACTTCTCATTTTTCTTAACAAAATAAATTTTTTGGAGAATCTTGAAGAACTAACATTAGTAAATAACTACCGAGCGAAGCCGGGTCGGTCAGCTAGTTTTAAATAAAACTCTTGAGAATTGTTTGTGTTTTTTTTGAAATGCTTTTATTTATTTTTGATTATATGATTTTGAAATTTGTGTATGTTTTTATTTTTTGGTTTTTCATTAAATGTTTACATTTCAAAAAGAAACTTAAATATTCTAGGCTTTTATATTGTCATTACATTTTAAAAATGATTTTCATGCTATTGTTGGTTTTTATTTATTTTATTTTTGATTAAATCAACAGAAAGTATATTGAGTTCATATTTTATTTTTAATTTCATTAAACCAGTTTTAGATTTCTTCATTTATTCTTTTGTTAAATATTACTAAAAACATAAAAAATTTATTTAAAACTTAATAATTTATTAATTAAAAACAATTTAATTCCCTATTTTTGCTTTTGTTTTCATTTATTTTTTTTAATATTCTCATAATTGGTATTAATTTTTTTTATTTATTTATCATTTCATTTTGTTTTCGGTATTTTTGTTGTAAAATAACTTGTGTAAAATAACTTAGTTTCAAATGCTAAATATGTTTAAATATTTATTTATTTATATTCATAATAAGTAGTTTTTATTGCAGCTCATTTTGTTTGTTTTTGTTAATGCTTGTTTTAGTTTTAATTATGTTTGTATATTTAATTTTTATTTTATATTATAATATTGTTGTTTTGTATTTGTTTAAAAAAAAGCTCATATATAAATATATATGTATAAGTATGTATGTATATAGTTTTAATTAAATATTGTAAGAGTTTTTTTGTTTTTGGTTTTGGGAAAGGGGTAGGTAGTATGCTTTATGCTTTTCTCTTACCATTTTTATGTCATCTTGTGACATATCTAATCTTTTTATATTTGTTTTGTGTTAAAATGTCTTTTGATTATATAGTGTAGTTTATTAATAGTTTTATCTTGTTTTTTTTAATGATTTTCTTATAATAATTGTTTTGTATAATCCTAACTACTTGTTTCTGTTTTAAATATTTTATTAAGTTTTGTTATAATGCTAAATATTTATGTATGTAGTTTATTCATTAGAAGCCTGTAAATAATTATAAGTGTTTTCATTTTATATTTGTTTGAGGTTAAATACTTTGTCTTGAACTTAATTTTGACTTAATATTTCAACTTGCAACTCGAAACCTTCAAAATTTGTTTTTTTTTTTTTTTGGCCAAAATTAAGTTTTTGTATAACAATGTTTTTGTAGTATTTTATTTAATGATTGCTATTATTTATATGTTCTTAATATTGCTGAATTTCTTTTAAATTTTGTTTTACAAAAAATCGGCACGACGAATTCGAAATATTTGTTGTTTAGGTTGAAGCTTGAGAGAAGTTTTAATCAAAGGTTTATTTCTGCCATTTTGTACATAATATTTTCGAGATTAATAGTTTTTTTAAATAAATGTGACTAGGGTTCCTAATCGAGAAAATTTTCTCGGTAATATTTTTTTTATAAATTCCGGGTAAATTTCAGGAATTTCCTTATAAATTTTCTTCTTAAAGTTACAGTATCTGTTTATATGTGCAGTAATAATACTGTTTAAATCAGTTTTATATGTGCAGTAATAATACTGCACATATAAAACAGATTCGTTGTGCCTTGTTGCATTTTAAAGTTGGGTTTATTAGATCTGTGAAGTGACCGTCCCTGAATGTGCTTGTGTAGCCCTTAAATGAATACTGAAAGAAATTAGCTTAGTGCTGAGCTGTAAACGATCAGTACGATGAACGATTCACTTCGCTCAGTTGAGAGAATAGTTCAATTGAACTAGGTCATTCATGAACTAAACAACTCGAATTTATTTACATTAAAGCCAAAATCTGTACATAAGTATATATTTTTTAATATAGCCAGTTGTCTAAATTTTCTTTAAACAATTTGTTTAAATAATTTTGTTGACACATGTATTTCAGTATTTCTATGTCTATGATCTGGGCAAAGTAGGGATGGCTGAGCATATGTTGTGTACAGCACGGTCTATGAGGAACCAGAAGGCAATCAGCTCTGCCAGAACAACTCCTACAATAGGTGGTGGGTGACTTCCAAGTATCCATCGTTCGCGGAACTGATGGCGTCTATATTAATGTCGTTGGAGTCAAGTACGAACTGCAATCAAATTCATCCTACACTAATCTGCACAGTGGGCCAGAATCAAATTTTTTTGAAAATAAATCTGGCATTTCTAAACGGGTTGTGCGATCGGGACAAAATTTTGATATTGGCATAGACAAGGAGTATTTGAGTTTAAGTTATTAAAATGGACAATACAAATGCGCTATTTATCTCTAATAATTTACGAGTTATAGGCATTTCAAAATTTAAATTTTAAAATTTTGCCATAAATTGATCCGCTTTTTTAAAAATATATTTAGTTAGACAACTAAACTACCAATTATATGCAAAAGATTTCAGAGCAATATCAATTAGGGATTCCAAAATAAACGATTTTCAATTTAAAAATTCAAAAAATTGTACATTTGTGCTGTTTTTTGGGCGAAAAGGTGACTTAACTCTTTTCTTATTTAAAAAAAAACTTTCTTTAAGAACATATAACAATTTTATGTTTTTCGGTAAGATATGTTTACGGAGAATATTTTGGTATAAAAAACTTGTCATAGTTTTGAATATGTCGTCCCTACGCCCTTTGGAATTTGACCTATTTTTTTTTATCAAAATTTCAACTTTGGTTTTAAAATCCCAAAAAAATGGAAAATGGAAAACAGTTTTGGAAACATTGATGTGATTCCTATTTATTCGCAAAGTATTTTCCCAGCCCCGAAGAAAATGTGGACCCTATGTACAAAAGAGTAAAAAATATAATTTTTGGGATTTTTTCGCTTCAATTTTTAGGAATTGCGGGATTCCCTACACTTTGTTATTCAAAATGAAAGATTTAAAAAACATTGAACATTTCATTGAGTTTTGTTAATAAATAAAGATTTTATTACGTATTACATATTTATTGAGCTTCTAAAACTAAAATTTGTATCAAAATTTTTATAGGATTGCAAATATTCGGAACAATTTGATCCAAATTTTTCCGAACTGTTACATTTTATTTATATAAGTTAATTTTTGGTCTCATAAAAAAAATTCAAGTCAATATCTCAATTAGATTCAAAAATATGCCACTTCAAAACTCCGTCCTTCAAAAAAATTGCACTTTAAAATTTCAATTTTGAAATGCCTATAACTCGGAAATTATTAGAGATAAATAGCACACGCAAGCATATTTTTTCAAGACCTAGTTGAAGGCTTTCCAAAAATATAAAAATCTTTGAAATCGTATGGAAAACAAAAAAATGGTACGCCTGGAGCATTTGTAGTGTCCATTTTAATAACTTAAACTCGAATATTCCTTGGCTATGCCAATGTCAAATTTTATCCCGATCGGGTCAGTTGTTTAGAAATGCCAGATTTATTTCCAAAAAATTTTGATTCTGCCCCACTGTGCACTGGCGTGTTTTTGGGAGATCCTAATGTTGCGTCAGCATGATGTTGTGTTTCCTGGCCGCCAGAACCATTGTTCCCTCATGAAGATGGTGTTCGGAGGTTATTTAAAGGCAAAAGTTGGAATGAATTTTCAAAATTAAATCAAATTCGATGTTTTAACAATTCCATTAAAGCATTCATAACAAATTAATTCATAAGCATAATTCCTTAGTACTTCAAACACATTTCCTTTTCAGTATGATTTTTTAGTTGAAATTTGTAAAATAATCTTTATTTGCGTTCTCTGATAGTAAGCTTTACAAAGATACGTATCTGAAATTTTATTCCAAAGCGGCAATAAGAGTATCTTTATATTTTTACGAATTTGCAATAATCATGTTTATTTGCATTCATCATGTTTATAAACACGTCCATCAGTAGAAGCTTCTACTTATCAACAATGTTGATAGCATGCGGTTATTAGCATTGTTTGTAAGTATGGCAACACTAAATGTTTAAACTGGTAACATTGACATGGAAAGCTCTAGAATTCCAAGATACTAGTCTGTCCGTTAAGAGCATTGTAGAAGATTCCCGAAAGATGGCGTGTGTATAAATAGTGGCAGAGGTTGCAGTCGTGAGTGAGAGGAAATAACCAACGTTTTAAAAAGGTTAAAACGTAACAATATTTTTATGAAAAACCTTAATATTTAATAGTTTAAACATTGAGCTATTTTAACATTTTTATGATTTCGAAATTGGTTTATATATTATTGTTACGAATATGCAATGACGATTTGAATTTAACAGTCTGTAACGACTGCCTGCAGCATTCATCATGTTAGAAGTCACGTCCATCAGTAGCATGCGGTTATTGGCATTGTTTGTAAGTATGGCAACACTAAATGTTTGGGCTGCTGGCAATGACATGGAAGGCTCTGGAATTCGAACATACGAGTTTTTTTCGTTAAGAGCATTGTAGAAGATTCCCGAGAGATGGCGTGTGTATAAATAATGGCAGAGACTGCAGTCGTGAGTTGAGTTGATCATTGTCGCTGTTAGAGTTAACATCAATTGTCGTGTACATGTGTGTTTGTACATTATAAAGTTTGTGTGCATTTCTGCGAATTCATAAACGTATATAAAAACACTGAGTGACTATTTAATTCTGTTGTTGTTGTACATTCTAAATAAATAAAGAGTTGTTACAATTTTAAACTACTAAAACTGCTTTTATTTGCAATCAAAAGTATCCGGTTTTTTAAAGGAAATAAACCAACGTTTTAAAAAGGTTAAAACGTAACATTATTAATAAACTTTTGAAAAACATTAATGTGATGTTTTGAAAATGTGGAAAAAAAAAATCAAAGCGATTTGAAAATTGATTCTATGTGACCCATTTTAAAATTTGTATGATTGCGAAATTGGGAATTTCATCACCACCGATTTTGGTATTTAAAACAAAATTCAAATTCTTCGTTGAAACTTGTGTAACCGTTGATGATTGATTTTCTATTAACTAATATTTATCTTGGGAAGTTGTATATTTTTTTTATAGCATTTTAGCACATTTGGAGGCATATTGAGCTGCTTTTTGGATTAATATTTTATGTTTTCGTTTAAATGTAAGTTTTCTTATTTCTAGACTTTATTTAAATTTAAATATTTATTAACTATGCATTTTAATTATATTTTTTTGGAAGCTACATATTTTTTTGTTTTTTAATTTGTGTTTTTTTGTTTTGTTTTTCTTTTGTTTTGTTAAATGGCACTGCAGTATATATTTTTTTGTTTAATTTTAATAAGGTGGGAAAACAATTTAGAATACATTCTTTATTAGTTTATAATTAATTAATAATAATTTTATTAGTTATTAAAACTGGAAATTCTCAATTTTATATTCATAGCCTAGTGGAAACCTAACATTTACGATATTTGTTGAAATATTCAAATGTTTTCACTGATTTTTGATTGGTATTGAAATAATATTGAGAATTTCAATTCAATCTTTGCTATACTTGTTTCTTGTTAATTATTTTATATATATATATGTATGTATATCTATATAATCTAGTCTAAAATTTTTTGGTTTTATTTGTATGAAAATATTTTAATTGTTTTTAAAAACATTTCTTTTTTCATCTGATTTGATTTATATATAAGTATGTATGTATGTTTGTATGTATGTATATAATATTCAATAGTATTTTCAATTCAATATTGTATGCATTTCAAAAAAGCATGTCCAATAACAAGTTTAACAATATAAATGTTTTTTTATTTTTTATTTTTGTAATTATTATTTTATTATTTTTAATAATTTATATGGTTTTTTGTGTTAAGAGATATTGTTCGTATAAATATTTTGTTTCTTGTTTTGTTATATGTTTGTTAATTATTTGCTTTTTTTTTTGTTTGTTAAGTATATGTTGTATGTTCCCCAAATATGTAAAGTGAATTATTTGTTTTTTAATCAAAATAATTATTTTTTTTAAATTCCTTTTTAAAGTTTAAAAACAATAGAATTATAAAAATATTGGTTGTATGACTTAAAAATGTGTGATTTACAATAGATGACGTATCTTTTGAACGCGGTTTTATAGGTTAAGTTATATGTCATTTTGAAGGGTACATATCTGTCATTTATTCTCACTTAGTTATTTAACATTATAGCACAGATTATTACAGATATGAAACAAATGGCAGTTGTCAATAAAATTAATATTGAACCGTATGGTTATTTTGATGTTCGACAACCACTTTTCAATGGTTGTGGTTTGTGGAGCGAGAGAAAAAATACAATTTTCAATAGGCAACAAGTGTGATATATATCTGTCCCTCTTTTCAAATGACAACCATTTTGACATTTTCTTTTGTTTGTATTCTATTGCCATGTTACTGGAACCAGCTGATTCTTATCTGTATAATTTGTGCATTATAGTGTAAACCACAAAGTTTTTATTTACTTCTTTAATTTGAAAAAAGTGCCGCTGAAGCTCACCGATTGCTCACCGAAGCTTATGGTTAATGTGTTCCATCGGTTTCAACGTGCGTGATATGGTTTGTGCGGCTCAGAAGAGGTGATTTTGACACGGAAGACAAAGATCGCTCTGTCCAAAAAAGTTTGAAGACCAAGAATTGGAGGCATTACTCCATGAAGATTGTTGTCAAACTCAACAAGAGCTTTCAAAATTATTGGGAGCTACTCAATCAGCAATTTCAAAAACGTTTGCAAGCAGCAGGATTCATCCAAAAGCTGGGAAATTGGGTACCATACGAATTAAGCATAGAGACCTTGAAAAACGATTTTGTATGTCTGAAATACGGTTTGAATGCTATAAAAGAAAATAATTTATGCACCGAATCATTACATGCGATGAAAAGTGGATCTATTACGATAACCCGAAGCGTAAGAGATCGTATGTGAAGCCCGCCCAACCAGTCGAATCAACACCAAAGCCAAATATCCATGGCGCTAAGGTAATGCTCTCTATTTGGTGGAACCAAAAGGGTCCTATACAACAACAGACTTTGGATAGGGTGTGGCATTCAGGATTATTCTATACATTAAAAAAGTTACTTCCTGCTCCCTTGTATATTTTATTAAAGTCCTACCTACACAAAAGGTAATTTTATGTTAGGATCAATAATGAAAGGTCTTTTGGATTGATTCAGTCTGGTGTTCCACAAGGAAGTGTTTTGGGGCCTGTATTATACACAATTTTCACTTCAGATATGCCAACAACAGATGATTTGACTATAGCTACATATGCAGACGACACTGCTATTTTGGCTTCTAAGGATTTCCCATCTGAAGCTTCTAATTTAATACAAATGGGACTGAATCTCATACATGATTGGTTAAACAAGTGGAATATAAAGGTAAACACAGAAAAATTTGTTCATGTTTTCTAGTATCCTTAAACGGAATAACTCTTGCACAATCAAAAGATGTGAAATACCTTACGGAGTACCGCTCTGGGGAACAGCACGTAATTCAAACATATAAATTCTACAAAGATATTAGTCAAAAACGTTGAGATTAATTACGAATGTTCCTTGGTTTATGAACAATGGAAAAATACACCATGATTTTGGTATACCAACTATCAAAGAAGAAATAAATAAATTCAGCGACAGATATCTTCATAGACTTAGTAACCATTCTAATATTTTAGCTGCTGAAATCTGGCCAGACCATCACAGGGAACCTTTGCCGAACGCAACATATTCGTTTGAAGCGAGCATTGGAAAAAAAAAAACACCCAGAATATGCGGCCAGAAATGAAACCGTAATATTCCATCATGACAACGGTAGGCCACATGTTGCAATACCTGTTAAAAACTATTTAGAAAGAAGTGGTTGGAAAGTTTTGCCTCACCCGCCTTGTAGTCCAGACCTTGCCCTGAACGACTACTATTTGTTTTGATCGATGCAGAACGCTTTCTCTGGGATACGCTTCTCTTCAGAACAGAGTATCCAAAATTGTTTTGGAATTCATATGTTGCCAGATAAATGGGAAGAGGTCAATAATTTGAATAAATTTTTATTGTACAAATGTTTCAATATTAAAGCAAAAAAATTCCGCATTTTTAAGTCATACACCCAATATGTGTGAGAAAAAAGTTTAATTATGATAATTCCATGGTACAGTGGGATAGTCTGCAAAGCAAATATTAGTAATTGTGGTAAATCATAAATCTTCTAAACTACCGTTCTGACAAAATACGGAATAGTGATTTTGCCACAATAAAAGAAAATTTATTTTTATACCCACCATCAAAAAAGATGGAAAATACGATCTAGCTATGTCCTTCAGTATTTATGTCTGTTGATAAGACTATAGGGCTCAAACGAAAGGATAGGGAGTGTTATTGAAAATGGGCAATATCGGTCAATGATTTCCCCTAGCGCCCATACAAATGTCTCCCCGGAATACTGATTGATCAGTCATAAATATGTTGATTATGCTGCAATACTGATAAAATTTTGCACAAATTAGTTTGAAGTACTCTGAAATTATACTGTAAAGTATGGCGATCATCGGTCATCATTTGTCCCTAGTCCCCATACAAGGCCCCCCTCAGAAAATGACTTTAACATTCATAATAGTGTTATAATAATTAATATAGTGATGGAATTGAACATAAACAAGTTTTATATTTTGTGGCGAGTTATGTTATTGTTTCATATTGATGGTGGGTATATAAGATTCGGCATTGCCGAATATAAACTTCTACTTGTTTTAAATAATTTTTAAGCTCGAACTTGATTTGTTTTGTTTTGCCTTTCTAAGATTCATGCTCTAAATTTTAATTAAAAATTTTGTGATCTTAAAATAAGTTCTAAATTCAAATAACTGTGTTTTAAGCTCTATTTGTTAAATGGATATAAATTATAAATGAAAAAACAAATAAAAATTTTCAATAGAAAGTTGGCTTAAAGTGTAGTTAAGTGTCGTTTAGAGTTAAGATTAAAATGTTTTAAATATTTGTTTATAAGCATTTTTTAAATTGTATAAAATCTAAAATTTTAAATATTTTTTTGTTTAGTTTTTGGTTTTTAGAGTAGTAGTAGTAGTTAAGATTAGTAGTATATAGTATAGATTTAGTTACATTTTAGTTGTATGTGTTTTTTTTTTAATAATTTATATATGAAATTCTATATTTGATTTTTGTTTTCTAAAAAAAGTTGTTAAAATTTTATATAATATTGCCAGGTTAAAATATTTTGTTTTTTTTTTTATTCTTTTTAATATTATCGTTTATAAGTGGGAAGCGTTTGATTTTGGTTCCATATTGTTGTTTTTTTTTTTTATTAAATACTAAATCTAGGGTTTTTTTCTTGTTTCTCTAATTTGGGTTTTTATTTAATTGGTCTTAGTGCTTCATTGAAAGAACTTTAATTACCCTGCAGGAAATGGAACTAGTACCAAACTAGTATTTTACTAGTACCAAAATCACCAGTACTAGTTCCCAACTGTAAACTTTCCTATACCATCTTAATGCTCAAATTAACATTGAGTGTGTTTATAAAATTACTAGTACCATTAGTTCTAGAAGTATACTAGTACTTTTTGAACCGATTAGATGTTTTAGAACCAGTATCTTACTAGTTCTTTTGTATGGAAAAAGAGAATCAAATGGTAAAATTGTATATATGTATTAAAACAAAAATATTCGCAAAATTTTATTAATCTACAAGTGGTACATTCGAACTACTTATAATACTAGTACTCATCAGCACTAGTACTATTCCATAGAAAGTCTTGCCCTATTGGCACTAGTGCCTCCTGAACTAGTATTAGTACTAGTAGCATTTAGACAATTATCGCTTCATTTCCTGCAGGGTAAATACTTGCACTTAAATTAATTTAAATAAAGTTCTTTCAATAATACTGTTTTTTTTTTTTTGAATTTCCAAAAATGTTTAAATATTTTTATGTTTGAAAGTAAAAAATTTAATTTTTTTTTTTTGTTAAAAAATATTCCTTTTTTGGTTTTTGGTTGTAGTAGTAGTAGAAGTTTTGTAAAATTCCAATGAGAGAGTGTATAAAATGTTTTTTCTTAGAATATTTAGTTAAAAATTTTCTGCTATAATAAATTGCTTTATTTTTTAAAAAATAAATTTTTATTTCTTTAGATTTGTTTACTTTGGTTTTATAATTAAAAATTATAGATTTTTAAAAATAAATTTAAAAATAATTAGACATATTTCTTTTTTTTTTTTTGGTTTTGAATAAAATATTAAAATTTTGTTTATTATTATTACATATTATTATTAATACCATTTAAAAGTTAATAAAAAAATTTTAAGAATATGTGTTTTTATTTTGTTTATTTTAAAAGTCTTATTTTAATTGCCAATATTTTTAATAAGTTTTAGTTTTTCTTTTGGGGTAACTTTAAAGTTGAAGCGGTATTTAAGGAGTTAAAAATAAAAAAGTAGGCAACATTTTAAACAATATTTTGGCGATTTAACGCAATGTTTCATTCAAATAGAATTGTTGATGGTATGTATCATAGGGTAACACAGAGACGAGACGTAAATGTCAAAAACCTAACACTTGCAACTACAAAATACATGCTAGTCAATGTATTTTGTTGTTGTATAAGATATATGATTTGTTGTATTTTTGTTTGACAAATCGTAGTATCTCGTCTCTATGTATGATTCTCTATGGTATGTTTTTTGAAGGGAATAAATGAAAGAAGTATGATTTTGCATGAAACATTGTGTTTTTAGTTTTCAGCAGGGAACATATTTCAATTGATTTATTTTTGATTGTAAATAAAGAAATAAATTAAAAGAAAAATAAAACAAAAAATTTCAAATTTATAGAAGCCAGTAAACCTGTCTTAATAATTTATTATACATACAACAGTTGCAAATATTTAATAGGGCTTATTTGTGTCGAAATTTAGGTTTATATTTTAGTTTAGACCTTTATAAATCCTTAGAAATATAAGGACTGCGATCGAAAAATGCTTAACATACATATATCGCTCATTTGCTGCAACAACGTCATAATTCAAAAAAAGTCGTTTCGAGAAAAACGGCTTTGAATGTTTTATGACATTTGACTATTTATTAAATAAATGTCCAACAAATCATGAGATTTTAGAAATATAACCTGATTTGAATAGTAGATGTTAATATCCTTCTAATCTGTATTTAACCCAAATTTTTTCTTGTCAAATATACGAGAAAACATGAATTTTGATTTTGACGTTTACAACAAAAAACACTCTCACGGGAAAAATTATTGATTTTTTTGAAAACTGATAAAATATGAAAGACTAAGAACGGCGCATATTTCGTATTACTCAGTTCAAAACACACGGATTTTTAATTATGTCGTTGTTGCAGCAAATGAGCGATATGTTAATAAAAATGAAACCACTAAACTTACAGTTTTGATTTTTTTTGAAATTATTATAACAATTTACAAAAAAATAATATTTTTATTGTTCTAATCACTAGTGATGAAATTTTGAACCTTTTTCGGAAACCCTTCCATTATGGTTTTTATAGTGATTTCTGTCACTTTGTTCGAACAGGTTGTCCATATCCGTTTAAAATCTACCACTCTTTTGGACACCTTTTTTGTGCTCTTCAATTCTCTTTTAACAAGAGCCCAATATCTCTCAATTAGCCTTAGCTCCAGGCAGTTTAAAGAATTTGCCTCTCTTGGAACAAATACCACATTATTGTTCTTTTACCACTCAAGACCTTTCTTACCATAGTGACACTAAGAAGTCTTATGAATGGAAGCATACTTTTTTGTAAAGATTCCTTGATGTAAATTTCGGTATTTATAGAGCCCTTTGTAACAAATGTTTGGCTTTTTTGCCGCAACTGCATATTGCTTGCCATACTAAGAACTTTTTGGGAAATTTTGTCTGCTATTGGGTCCTAAACTTTTCTTCAATATTCCCTCGAGCATCAGCAACATCAAAATTTTCACCCGGAAGCTGCGAAAAATCTGCCAGAACATAAAATTTTACTTCAATTTCCGTGCTCTGTTTTTGGCCTCTAAATTTTTAGCAGCGTTCCTGTCAGGAACTTTTTGAGCCTTGTATGTTTTTGAACCTGCGTTGGCTTTAACTTTTCGTACCAAATAGTCCGAGTACAGAGTTAACCGGTCGGATTTCCTACCGGATGTGTTGGGAGCTCTTTTGAAAATGCTTTCTATTTTTTGGCTTTAGAAACATCATGTGGACCATTCCTTCTACCTGAACCAGGTTTTATATCAACGGACAAGTTTTCCCGGTACTGTTGAATAACATTAAAAACAGTTTGACGGCAGACCTTTGATTGTTTGACTAACTTTTTGTAGAACCAAGTTGGGTTTTGTGGAAAATATTTAATAATTTTAGTACGCACTTTTTTCTGGTCACTCATTTTAATCAGATTAACAACAAATGAACATACTTGTTATTAAACATAATAACTGACATGTTTTACAAAGGTAACTTGATAAAAAAAAAATCAAATAATACTTGAGTTAAAGGTTTTAATGAAAAACGTGAGTTAAGAATTTTTCGATCTCAGTCCTTAATTATGAAACTATTTTTAACCCATTTTTTAATAAGTAAGTAAGAGTGCTATATTCGGCTGTACTGAATATTATCAGTACAATTATGAAAAAAAAAAAATAAAAATTTCCGGGGAGATTTTTGCCTTTTCTTATTTTTAACATTGAATTTTAATAGGAAAAATGGGAAAAAACTCCCGGGGATTTTTTTCATAATTGGGCTATATATTTTAAGCTAGGTTTAAACAAAGAATGTAGACTGTCTTTATCCCAAAAACTAGCTCTTTGGAAAGATTTTTAACGAGTTTGTTAAACCTCGTTTAACTAAACTCAATCTGGCTATTATTTTAAAAGATACTTAAGAGGCAAAAATTATATATTATAAATTAAATTCTTTAAAAAATTATATGAAAATATTTCAATTGAAAACTTTTCCCTGCGAATTTCAGAAGTTAATATTAAATGTCTGTACGTACATAAGAATGTATACTAATTAAAGGTACTGGATTTTTTTATATATATTTTTTGTTTTCTTTTACAATTTAAATTTAAATGCAATTAGTTTTTACTTAATAATTCCAATAATAATTGTAGAGGTTATTCTTTACTCAATTAATTTAAAAACAACTTACATTTTTTTGTTTGTTAATTTAATGAAATGATTATCAATTTTTTAATATGCCACTGTTTTGTTTTTGTTTATATGTAGGTTTTGATTCTTCATTTTCTTAATATCTTAAATTTATTATACATATGTTTTTTATTTTGTGTGTGTTTGTGTTTTATTAAATATTTATAATTCAGCTAAAGCACCATATTTGTTAATTTATATTAAGTATATTTAATTTAATGAAAACACAATTTTGAAATTTAATACAAATATGTATATGATAGAATTTAGTTATACTATTTATACACTCAACTATAGATTAATTAATCGTTGAAAGAATTTTGTTAATAACAAATTTTTACGGAATGCATTACTTAGTAACCAGTAAATACTGCTTGATACACTTTTTCAAGTTGAAATTGAGAGAATCCAAAATTTATATTGAAAAATAAAAAACAAGTTGAAATTCAGAAATCCAAATTCATATTAAGAAAATACAAATTGATATTGAGAAATAACAAATTGAAATTAAGAAATCAAATTTAATATTGAGAAAAATACAATTGATATTGAGAAATCGAAATTAATCATAAACAATTTTTAACTTTATCAAAGGTTAAAAAACTAAATTTCTAATCAAAACTTGATTTATAAAGCTTTAATAAATTTTTAAGCTATTTATGAATAAGGCCTTAAAAAACACAAATTAAAATTGAGAAAATAAAAATTATAACTGAAAATGTAAAAATTGAATGACAATTTTTAAATATTTTAAGCAACTAGAAATTTATTATTTCTTAAGGTATTTATAGACGGCAATACTGAGTATTAATATTTCATCGTCTAAAAAAAATTTGTATTTGATTTTCAAAAAATACGAATGATTTTTTTGATTTACGGTCGGTATTCAAAATTTGTTTAAAACAATTCAAAAACATTTTATTTTCATAAGTATCGGATATGTATTTATAAATACAAATAAGGCAAACAAAAATGTCAAGAAAATATAAAATAAAAATAAAGTTTGCAGAAAAATATCAATCAACAAACAATAAATGTTTTTTTCGAAACGATTTCTTGAAATACCGAATGATTTCAATAATATTTTAAATTTGAAAAGTGTTAATACTCAGTATTGCCGTCTATAAATACCTTTAATAGCAATTTCGAGTTTCTCACCATCAAATTGTATTTTCTGAATTTCAATTTTTATTTTCTGAATATTAATTTCGATTTCAGAATTTCAATTTTCATTTTCTGAATATTAATTTCGATTTTTGAATTTCAATTGGAATTTTTATTTTTAATTAGTTTTTTCTCAATATTAATTTGTTTTCTGAATTTCAATTTGTTATTTCTCAACACTACTTAATTTGGATTTCTTGATTTCAGTTTGTATTTTCTCAATATTAATACTATTATCTCAATATCAATTGGTATTTTCTCAATTTTGTTATCAAAAAGATCACTTAATGTTCTTTAGTGCGATTCACTTACTTATAACGATCCGACAATCGTAATATTACAAACATACCTAAATTAGAGCGGAAAGCGTTTTTTAGTTGTCAAAAATTATCATGCCCATACAATTTGTATGCAGCATATCGAAAAAACTCGGCGGCAACGCATTGCAATTGGAAAATCCGATTTTGACAGCGCGTTTAATAGTGAAGTTACTTGCAAAACACAATAAATGTAAACAAAAACATACATACGAAAGGAGAAACAAATATGCAAGAAACTCGTTTTTAAACTTTAATATTTAGTTTTTTTTATACAATTTTAGTTCACAAATCACAAAACAAAAATAATAAATAATCCAAGCATTGCCGATCTTATTTAGGTATGACATTTCAGCATTAAAGCTAAGCGGAAAAAAACGTTCCGCCTTCCGCTCTAAATTAGGTAGTCCTGTTAGTCGAAAATGTTTGTTGTTTGCAGTACCGATTATGTGATTCACTAACTTCTTTAACCCATTTTTCGCCGCACCAAGTTCCCGTTGACCGATTTTCCTAAAATTTTATATTGACCCTATTTTTATGCTAATTAAGAAAATTCCAAACTTTGGAGTCAGTGGGTTTTCTAGTTTTTTAGAAAATTGGTGGTAATTATAGTCACCATCGGCGGAATATGTATGCAAGGATGGTATTTCTTAAAGGTACCTAAAAAACTTATGGCAAAATTTAAAATATTTTGTATGTAAGTGCACGTACCACTTCTTACACAATAAATATAGTGTGGCTTTGGCATTGCTTGCATCATATTCTTTAAACCTTATTCATGCTTTAGAATGGTGTGTTGCATGTCTTTTGTGAGGTTTTTTCTTGGCCACTCTGCTTTCATTTCCTGCTCGTCTGTATTCTCGCAAAGAAGAACTCTAGCAATTTCTGACCGAAATTCCAGTTGCATTTTTCCTGTAGCTTTTGCAATTCTGCACAAAAGACTGTGCAACTTCCAGACATTTACAACAGCTGAGTCTACAGCATTAGAAAAATAGTCCACCAAAAAATATTTTGCCTATAACACTTATACGGTAGTTTGATATTACATTGTAAAAATACTTAAATTTTTGGCTGCTGCACATTTTTTTAGCAAACTCAAGACCACGTGAGCTCCGTGAGTTCAATTTCTATGCTATACAGTTCCTGAGAACTAGGATAAGACATACAGCAAATCATATTTCCATCTGATGAAGCCACCCACGAATTGAAGCCGAAACAAATGGGCTTATTGCTTATATATATTTTGCTCGAATGCCTTCCAAAAAATGGCACCGTTCTTCAATTGTCATGGCTTTTACACAATTGGAACACTTTGGCTCCAACAGTTTTCATATTGTGGAATAGATAGTCATTCAATATCCAAAATCCAATCAAACGCCGTGGCGCGCCTCATCGATCGAACTATGCATATATTGTCCAAACCGTTATTTTATCTCGGTTGCTTCTGTTTTTGATGACAAAACATATGTAAAGTTTACATTGTAAACTCATGTTCATAAACCACATTAAAGACATACGTTTTTCGCCAATGGTTACTATAATCACCACAATATTCATCATGCAATTTTAGATTTTAGAAATATCGTGAATAGGGCTCAAAACAGAAAAGTAAAGATTTAATTTTATAAATATAAACATAGTTGTTAGATTTTATAGGATCTTGGTTAAATTATTTCTATATATTAGATGACCTTTATTTACTAATTTCTAAAAGCCGCAATATAAATTGTTTATGCTACGTAAGGAAATAAAATGAGTATATAATAAATTAATAAGACCCTAAATAATTGATAAATAAAATTATATTGAATAAAAAACTTTTTATTTGTCAGTTATGAATAATAAAAGTGCTGGTAATTAAAATCACCGGTCGGCGAAAAATGGGTTAAAAGTGAGGGTTACACGATCAAATTTAGCATTTCAAGTTTTAATACACTCACACTTTTAAGAATTGAATCGAACTTGCATTCAATTTCTCTTTCAAGTTAGTATTTCAATTTACAGAAAACAGCTGATAACATTTTGTTGAACAATTTGTACTTAAATTGTTTTCAAGTTGCGTGCAGTCTACGTAACAGCTTTCAATTTTTGTTAATTTTGACAAACAGTATATGTAAAAGACTATCAAGAAAAACTTGATCGTGTGGCTGCAGCGTAAACAATAGTAGACAACTTTTTATCATATTGATATCAAGTGGCATCTCTGTCAAAAAAAGCGAAAAACAAAATAAAGGAATAGAAAAAAAAACAATTGAATTTATTTAAGTCAAACTCTTTAGTTCATAAATTTTATTAATTTTACATAATAAAAGTGAAATAAAATGTGTAAGTGATTGGAACATTATTATTAATGAATGCATATGTAAATGCCTTCATATATTGCTCATTAATGATACATAATATTGTTGCCAAAGAAGACGCATCTCAGCTGAACAGATGACAATTGTCGATTTTGTAAACATCACAAAAATAGTTGTCGTTTGGTTTTGTTGAGAATCGTTTAGCTAACAACAAAAGCTTACTTCAACCAACAGCGAATATCGCTAAAAAGGTTACTGTATAGCAAATTCGATAAATTTTCGTTGCATTTATTTTAACAATACGACTATCGTTATAAAAGTTAGTGAATCCCACTATTGATTAACCATACCAACATATTTGTAAGTAATTTGTCATTATAATAAAATCATATTTTTGCTATATTTTTTATTCATTTCTATATAGAATTCAGTCCCAAATATCCTAAGTATAACTAAATTTTATCAAACTTTGTTTGTATTTATTTAGTGTGTTTTAATTAATTTGTGTTTTTGGTTTAAACTTATTTATTGTAAGACAAACCAAATGATTTTTATTAAATTGTTTGGTTTTTATTATGTGTTTGTTTTTTTTTTTTTTAATATTGTATATTTTTTTAATATATACTAATTTATTGTTTCATTTAATTTATTTTTGTTTTTAACAATTATTACTTTTTTTTTTTTTAATTTTTTACTCAAAATGATTGAAGCGAGTTTTTAGTTTTTTTCTTTCTTTCTGTGTGGTTTATAATTTTGTTGAAATAGGTATGTAGTTATGATTTTATACATATAATTTTAAAAAATGTATTTTAAACCAATTTCTGTTTTTTTTTTTAAATAAAGAGCAACTTAAAACTACAACAGAAACCATAGTTAAGAGGCAATTGTGTTTAGGTATATTTTATAAATCATGTTTTCGTTTGGATCGTGTGGATGGGGGTTTTGAAAAGGATGTTTCTACTCTTATATTCATTATATATGTATATATTTATTGATGAATTTTATATGTTTTATTAAAATTTTGAATTATATTTGTTTTGTTTTACTACTGTAAAATCCCTGTATGTTGTGGATTTAAAAAGTTCTTATTTTGTTGTATGTATTTAAGTATGTTTGCATAATAACTACATATGTATGTATGTAAATACATTAATTTTTAGTATTTTTTGTTTTGTTTTAGTCATTTTGATTTATTTGGGTTTAATTTTATATTTTACAAAAGAAAAACAAATTATTAAAAGTAAATAATAAAAAAAACATGTATGTTCTTATACATATGTTTGTATAAGGTAATGTTGATGATGTAATAAATGGAGTAATTAAGTTCCGAGAAATTATATTCTTTTTTGAATGAATCTTAAATCATTCATGCAATGAATTTTAATTTTTTGAAAATTTTGTCCAGAAATATGTATGGAATTAAAATTTTAATGAATTCATTATGTAATAAAAATTCTTGAGTGCATTCATTTTATAAAAATAATGAAATTAATTAAAATATGAATGGATTCATCATGCATTCAGTTTGCTACAAATATAAATGGAATTCATCGCGATTTTAAGCTATTTCGTATTCAAGATATTCAATTGATTTAAAAATACGTCTGAGAAATTTTTTAAATCTCCCAAACCTTTTTCGATTAAAATTACTTTTTTGTAAAAGAAATCTTCAATAAGCGACAATGAACGTAATCTTTACTGAGCCAAGCTGTTTTTGAAAACATCAGAAAGGAGAAATCTTTTGAGATCGTCCGAATAAACTTTTATTGAGCGAGTTATCGCAAAAAAACAACAAAAAATTATGAAATAAGTCCCAACGCATAAGTCCTAATGTGTATGGAAAATTGTGTTTATTTAATTTTATCCTGGGAAGTTATTTCATTTAGGAGCTATTTCACGGTACTTTAAAAGGCTTTATGCCGAATATGAAATCTGATGATGTTTTTCTGCGTAAGGAGTAAACTTCATAAAATTGATGGTAATATGAATGCCCAAGTGTATGTAGACATGATCAAGTCATCTTATTTATATAGTCGAAAAGATTCGGATAGAAATGTTGAAAACATCGTAATATATTTACAAGTAAATTGGAGCGGAAGGCGTTTTTTACTTGTCAAAAATTCTCATGCCCATACAATTTGTATGCATCATACCGAAATAACGCGGCGGCAACGCTTTGCAATTGGAAAATCCGATTTTGACAGCGCGTTTAATAGTGAAGTTAGTTGTAAAACACAATAAATGTAAACACATGCATACAAAAGGAGAAACAAATATGCATGAAACTTTTAAACTTTAATATTTTGTTTTTTTGATGGCATTTTAATTCTAATTTATTCGGCCTTTTTATTTATTTTTAATTTTTCTAATTTATTGAGCTTTAGGTCAACTTTTATATTTAACAGTTTTTATTTTATTTCCAATATTTCGCTACTTCATTGAGTAGCATCTTCAGGGAACATTTATAATTTGTAGCATTTCTAACATATAACGACGTTTGAAATTGTTTTCTGTATTTAAAACCGATATATTTTCAAAATCAGGATAGTGATTTGAATTAGCACAATGTGACGATAATGCTGTTTTTTGTGAAAAAACAAAATATATCGGTTTTAAATACAGAAAACAATTTCAAACGTCGTTATATGTTAGAAATGCTACAAATTATAAATGTACCTACAAATCTAAGAATTAATTTTAAGGCAGATACAGATAATGTTGCTCAAAACTACAGACACTTAGTTTATAAAAACGGAAAAGGAAATTAAATATTATAAAATATTTTTTGTTTGTGTAAATTTAAACATTTTTCATTTTGACAAATTTTGTTATTGTTTTTATTTCAAACATTTTGTTATTATATATGTATATTGTTAATTATTTAAATTGTTTCCCTGAAGATGCTACTCAATGAAGTAGCGAAATATTGGAAATAAAATAAAAACTGTTAAATATAAAAGTTGACCTAAAGCTCAATAAATTAGAAAAATTTTTGATGGCATGTTATGCAGGAAGTCTTTACTAAGAGTAGCTGGTGTTCGAAATACCATCGAGTACAAAATCACTGTGCCCGACAATACATGACATCTTTACTATGCCAACACGCTGTTCGAAATATTCCAATCATTGCCTTATTTCTTTCCTTTGAAGCCTATGGATTTGTTTGTATCACTGCAGTCCAATTTAAAAAACCTTTTTACGTATAAAATTTAACAGCTGTCTCGAAATGTATGGGGATGATACTCATACCCAGCGGGAAAAAGATGCAATAAAGAGGCCTTCCTAAAGTCCTTATTTTACACAGTGCTTGCTTCTGTTACAGCGCTGATAGAGGGCCTACTTAAGAAGGCATATTAGAAGGTCTTCCGTTGAAGGCCTGTTAGGAGACCTGTCTCGTAATGCCTTATAGAATGTATACATAGGAGCTTATATTAAAAAATTTGAAAATAAGAGCATAATTGAAAGTCTGCTGATGCAATCTTTAAATACAAATATTCTTAATGAATTCAGCATAAAACACAAGAACTTAACAACATCAAAAGTTATAAAATATTAAATTTTTAAACGATTTTGTATCTTTTTTGGTTTTTAAATAAATGTTTGTTAAACCTGATTTTGCAATGCAATTTTAAATGTGAACGTTTTTAAAAGGATATGCAAAGCCCTTGTAGAACATCTTCTTATAGAAGGCAGAGTGGTATGAGTAAAGGATCTTATAGAATATATAAACAGGTCTTTTAGAAGGCCTACAGTCCTAGTAATTTTTCCCGCTGGGTATCTTTTAAATGACTGATAACATGTCGGCAACAACACAACTTTGTTAGTAAATATCGATTTAGCGTTGATGTGATTTCGACTCAAAATAAAAATGACCACGAAATGATGTCGATCTTGTCAACGATATATATAATAGGAGTGATTGTTTTGACTGATTCTTAAGGTCTAAAATCAGACAAAACCATGATTCTCTCTGGGCGGATCGGCACGAAGAAGTTCGAGGTGAGTCTGTCGGTCCACATGATCTTGCCGGTAGTTAATTTCGATTAAAAAGCGAGATTAATTAAACTGATAAACTTATAATGAATGGAATTCCATTCCATAAACTTCGCAATTGGCGGCAACTGTCACATTTCCTCAAGAACTTCTAAACATTTGAAGGATGCTTTTGGGAACGAAGTGCAAAGTCAGAATGATTGAAAAAGCAAACAAATTATTTTAATATAATTAATAATGTTTAGCTTTTGTTAAAAGCTACCACTTGTAATCGCGAAACTGGGATAACAAACCAAATTATAAATATAAAAAACAAATTATGAATGATAACAAAAAAAGAAAAAAAAATGTTTTATTAAAACAAAATATATATTTTTTATTGTAAATAAAAAGTATTATATAAATTTGTTAAGATAAATTAAATTAAAGAGTTTTCTTAAAAATGTTTGAAAAATTAAGCAATTTGCTTTTAATACTTAAATTACAAAATTTCTAAAAATTAAAATTATAACAAAAAATTAAGTTCGAAAAAATAAAGTAAATTTTTTTACAAGCAAAAAAAAAAAAAAAAAAAATTTTTTTAACATAAAAAAAGAAAAATTATAATAACAATAATAATCAAAAATTAAATATTCTTTATATAAATAATAACAACAAAAAATAAACAGCATACATACATACAGAACAAATAATCCTATAAAATGAAAAATTAAACAATTTTTCCAAAATAAAAAATTGAAATTTTCTTATAAGAAACACAGAAATAAATTAAATAGATAATTATTAATAAATCTAGTAAAAACTAGATAAAAAAGGTGTATAAAAATAATTATATTTTTTTCTTTACGATTACTGCTAATTAAATCTTAGATATTATTAAAAAAATAACAAGAGAATAGCAATAAAATAATTACAAAACAATAAGCTTAAAACAAAAATAATAACTACTTAATAACAAACAAAATAATGCAAAAAAAAAAACAAACTCAAATCAAAGAAAAATTGTTAATAATACATTGATACATACTATTACTTATAAAATGGTTTTAAAAATTAAACATTCATTTTCTTTTTTTTATCTACTCAAATACAAAATGTTAATTTTGCAAATAAAACAAAAAAATTTCATTTAAAAAATGTTTGTTTTTCAAAACTAAATATAATAACGTTATTTTTAAACATTAATTGAAAGCCAGCTTTCAATAAAATGATGCTGATATGTTGTAGTAATAGGAAACAGAGATGAGTTCAAGATTTTAGCGTTGACAAGTTTCAAAATTGACTTGCCAGCTCATCTCCAATGAATTACATTTCTAATGATAATAATGATGAATGCAAAAACAAAAATAATTAAACAACTTAAACATAAAATCAAAAACATTTTTTTTAAAAAAAAAAAGAAACCAACAATAATTCCTTAATAATAAATAATCATCATTCAAATGAGTGAGTGAGTTAGTGAGTGTAAGTAAGTATGAGAAAGGGAAGTAAATTATTCATAATTTACACAAAGTAAATAATTTAAACAATTCAATTCAACTCAATTTAATTACACGTAAGAATTTATCTCTCATTCGTTTTCTCTCTTCATTTTATTCCATTCCATTCCATTTCATTCAATTCAATGCCATTTTAGTTCTCTGTGGAAATGGCTTATAAATGAAAAGCATTTTGTATTGTTTGTAGTTGTTGTGGAGGTTGTAATTGTTGCACTGTTGCCTGTTGATGTT
Source organism: Calliphora vomitoria (assembly GCA_942486065.2). NCBI lineage: Eukaryota > Metazoa > Arthropoda > Insecta > Diptera > Calliphoridae > Calliphora > Calliphora vomitoria. The sequence goes on from OW818029.2 coordinate 31,855,727, forward strand.
GCTGTTGTTGTTGCTGCTGCTGTTGCTGATGATGATTATTTGATGAATCTTGTGTCTGAGACATAGAGGACAATACATGTTGTTGTTGTTGCTGCTGCTGCTGTTGTGGTGGCAGCAGTTGTTGCTGGCCACCATAATTTATGGCCTGCTGAGAATTCAACGAAGACAATGAGGTGGTTGAAGAGGCCGGTCCGATACCCACTAATGTTTGGGACTTTGAGTTTCTAGTTAATGGCTTGTGATATTTAACAGCATCTGTTGAATGTTGCCATTGCCAACAAGTGCGACAGAAATATCTGCTCAAGGATAAAATACAAAGAAGAACAACAAAATGAATATTTTAATTTGGTATTACATATACATATATAACAGTGAAAATATTAAGATTTTACCTAAAACAAGATAATTCCCGACAATAATATGGTCCGTGTTGTACTCCACATATTGAACATAATGAATCTTCTAGATATGGATCAATTTGCACTTTTTTCGTAAATTTTGGTGCTCGAATTTCAATGAATGCTGCTGAAACAGCCTTCATATATGAACGATTATTGTTAAAGGTCACACGGCCCGAACCAATGGGATATTTATATTTATCAGTATCAATACCTAAAAAAATAATAAAATACAAATTTCATTATGGCAACGAAACGAAAAATTTCGAACAAAAAAAAAAAAAAAAATGAATTTTTAAAACTCTTCTGAATTCGATAATATTTGGTATACGGTATATGGCCATACAAAATTAGAAGTTCTCCAAAATTCACTTTAGTTTGGTTTTTACATACATAGGTGTATATATGACTTAAATATGCGGAATTTTTTTAAATTTTAGCTTTTATTTTATATCATTTGTACAAGGTGGCGCAAAAGTAATCCTCCTATCAGAAAATGCTATAAATTTTGCGATTGGCCCCTAATGTCAGTTCTGTTTTGACATTTGTGTAGTAAACACATGCGAAATACACGTTAATAAACAATGTTACGCTACACTGCTCCAGAACGCGGAATATTGCTGACTATTTATTTGACCAATAATCGTCGGTGACTTTGGCACAACGTGAATTTCGTCGCAGATTTCCTGGCCGTCCAACGCTTACTGGTGAAACACTGCGACGTTTAGCCGCACGCCTCGAAGAGACTGGCACAACACGAGATGCTGCCAGGAGTGGCAGACCCCGCAGAAATATTGCTGCTGTAGCCGAGGATGTCATGGAAGCGACGTCGACATCGACCAGACGACGTGCCACGCAAATGGGTATCAGTCGACGGTCTTTACAGCGAATTTTGGTACAAGATTTGAAGATGTTTCCGTACAAAGTCCAGACGGTGCATCAGCTGTTAGCTGCTGACCGCCAATCGCGTCTAACATATGCTCAAGCCATCCTTAATCACCACCAAGAGGAAGATGATTTTTCATCAAAAATAATCATGAGTGATGAGGCCCATTTCCATCTTAGCGGGTACGTAAATAAGCGTGTAACCCACGAAGAGCAATTGCACCCTCTCAAAGTCACTGTATGGTGTGCTGTTTTCGCTGGAGGAGTCATCGGACCTATTTTCTTCGAAGACGTCGCGGGCCAAACGGTTACTGTGAATGGTGAGCGCTACAGAGCAATGATCAACGAGTTCTTTTTGCCGCAACTTGATGAATTGGGATTGGAAAACATGTGGTTCCAACAGGACGGTGCAACGGCACAGACTGCACATGCCACAACCGATATGCTGAAGGATGCATTTCCCGGGCGCCTAATCTCCCGTTTTGGGAGACTTCTTTTTGTGGGCCTTTTTGAAGTCGCGGGTTTATGTCAACAAGCCTCAGACTCTTGAAGCTCTTAAAGACAATATCCGTCAAGAATGTGAGGACCTATCGCCGGAAGTTTTGGCCAAAGTGATGGAAAATGCCATAAAAAGGGCTCAAATGACAATCAACTGCCATTTACATGACATCATATTCTCGACTTGATGTAAAAAAAATTAAAAGACCAAATAAAAATAATCCACAAGAAGAATCAAAGTTTTTCATTTTTTTTTTAATTACAGCCAAAAAATATCGGAACTTTACTTTTGCGCCACCTTGTACAATATAAATTTATTCAAATCATTGATCATTGTTAGCTATGACCTTTTCTCATTTTTCCGGCTGCATATGGATTCCGAGCCGAAAGAACTGCTCATCTTCGAATACTGTGTAGTGAAGTGAAGCGTATCTCAGAGAGAGAGAGAGAGAGAGCGTTCTGCATCGATCGAAACAAACAGTAGTTGGATGGGGCACGGTTTGGACTATATCTATATAACTTCCCAACCACTTCATTCTAAATAGTTTTTAACAGGTCGACATCATATTCATACGAACTGAAATCTGTTTGATTTATAAATAACCTCAGCCTGACATATAATTTTAGGAAAATACTCATGATACTTACTATTGATTCAACTCATTCGCCTCATGCATGTTTTCTTTTTTTTCTGTAATTGTACAGAATTCGACAACACACAACCTCATAATGAGCATTTTAATGTTCGTATTCGAATCATACTTATTTCGCATCGTTAAGTAGAGTCGAAATCAACAACGTCATAAATATTGTTAAGTATGAGTATGATAATTGCATCCTTTACGACTGAATATGAGTCTCGACAACATTGTAATAAATATGAAGGCGTATATGTAAGTACAAGAAATTTTGAGTCATGATTCAACTCTACTCACTTTTTCACTACTCATTGTTGATCTCTGATATGTACCCTTCAAAAATACATATAAGTTATTATAAACAAAAATAGCGTTCAAAAGATACGCCATCTATTGCAAATACCACATTTTTAAGTCATACTCCAAATAGTATAATCAAGATGCATATAATTTATCATTTTATATCCCTTTTTCTAAATTATATTTAAAATATCACCCAATAAGTAAAACAAGAATTTTAAAAATTTCGTTGAGTTGCATAATAACATCTCCATAACGAGAAAAACAGAGAGTTAAAAATTCACTTGAGCGAAATGACAGTAAAGCCGAAGGATATTTCCATATTGATAGAAATGGCATTCCAAATAATACGATATTCTTAAGGAGCTTTTTATGGTATCAATTTATATGTCCGACATATTTATCTTTACAAAATTTAGGGCTACATATTTTTCATTTCATACGGAAAAGGTTTTTTGGTGATATACTCAGAAAGTTAAAGTCCCTACGATTTATATAAGAGTATTGTTCAATTCACAAGGTCTCTTATCATGTCATATTGTCATAATATTTCAGAATGGTATAAAAATGTTGTTATTGCTTTTCAAGCAAAAAAAAGTCCTAAAATAATACTACTCTGTATGCTATGTTTATTGTGTTATCGTAACCAACCAGCAGAGATCTACGCCGAACGCCTAAGAGTCGGCTAAGCCGAGCCGTTGATTCGTTAAATATTAGGACATTATGACAATATTACATTATAGAAGACCTTGTGAATTGACCATATGTTTATAAAAATCGAGATCCCCTCTTGGTCCCAATCCATACAATGGTTTATAATTGAAAAAAATCTTTAGAAAATGGAAGATATAATGTTCAAGGACAATGTTTTGGTTCAATATCCTGTGTTCAAGAACAGGATTTTTAGGAAAACAGTGAAACTATGAGACCAATATTGGATCGTTTAAAAAGTTATATACAATTGTAATTAAACGATTTTACACCCGATAAAAACAAAATAAAGCGAATTATTGAGCAACTTAAAATTTTGTATGACCACAAAGAATACACAAGTTTTAACAAATTCTATGTATAAAAACTTAATAATTAAAAACAACATTTCTTTAATGGATGAATGGAAGTAAATGAACTTAACATACCGGCATACAAAACCCCATCAAATAAATCATCCATTATTTTAGCCAAAGCCTCGGCAGTCATTTTACCATGTAAGGCACCAACAAACACTGTTTTAGTAGGATCTAGTTTTTGAGAAGTCGACTTGACATAATTTGAGTCACCAATAAGCCAGGGAATAACTTCAACCTTGAAAACATTAACGAAATTATGTTAAATTTGTTATTCAGTTAATAAAATAAAGTAGTAATAATCATAAGTACATCTTTAGCTTTAATACGTCTGGAGGATATTTTAAAAAAGAAAATACCACAGCCACTTTGGGGATCATCCGATTGCACAGCACAAGCCGAAAGTAAAGCCTTGACTTGCTTGTCCGATTCGAAAATAATGTAAACATAACCCTTGGGCTGGGCAGCTTGTTGTTCCTTGCCAGGCCATTCAACTCTATGATAATTAGAGAAATGTTTAATTAAATTGATGTCCAAAAGGTGGTTAATCAACCAAACCTACTTGATTTGCCCAAATGGTTTAAAAATCTGTATCAACGACTGCTCACTGATGTCCCAGGGAATGCCGCCCAAAAAAACTTTCGGCGAAAACTGATACAAACGATGTGAACGTGGTGGCAACTGACCACTCCAGGTGCATGTGGGCTCACAAAATGCAGCCGATCCCCTATAGAATTTAGCAACACGATCCAAATAGGCATCAGAACCATTGGTGTTGGCATTCACTGCATTGTTGAAATTTGGATTCGTTTGTTGTTGCTGATGTGGTAGGGGATGTTGTTGATGCTGCTGCATTTGCCAATTTTGCAGCTGATTAATGGTATTGTATGTTTGCAATAGATTTTGCAGCAATGGCACTTGTTGCTGTTGTGCCTGCAACAGGGTGACAGCATTTAAGGCTTGCAATTTGGTCAGTTCCATGTCAAAAGCGGATAGAGCTTCAAAGTTTTCCAAATTTTGTTCATCAAATAGGTTTGTAGCTGGCGATGATCGATTGGTTGAGTTTTCAAACTCCGATGTTGTTGAATATGATTCATGTTGCTTTTGACGTTGTTGTTGTTGCTGTTGTTGAAGATTTTGAAATTGAAATTGCTGCTGTTGTTGTTGTTGTTGCTGCTGCTGCAGTTGTTTCTGTTGTGACTGTTGATTGTTGCTGACATTGAGAAATTTCTGAAAAAAGATATACATAATAGATGTGTATTTCTTTTTTTCTGGGCCGAGTTACATATAAACTTTACTTTAGTATTTATTAAAATCAAAATTAAAATTTGTTTAAAACAAGAAAAGTTTTAATTAAATACACATTTCTGATAAAATACATATACATTTTTATAGGTAAAAAACTAATAATTTCTTTATTAGTCAACATCTTTTTCAATACCTGCTGCATTTGTCAATATAGAAAAGAAGCTCGATTACTTCTATCACTCCTATTTCAATTTCAATAAGCGACTAATCGTCAAATGAAGCTCGATCTTTGATCACTCATATTTCTGACCAAAACTCTATATATGTGTAAAGCATCAAACTCTTTGTAAATAAACGTTTAATCGACTAAGGGAGCTCGATCTGTAATCATTCATATTTCTGACCTAAAATAGATTTTTATGGGTAAAACCTCAAAAGCTTTAAAAATCTTAAATCTTTATAAATAAGCGTTAAATCGACAAAAGGAACATGATCTGTGATCACTCGTATTTCTGACCAAAAATCGATTTTTATTTGGTAAACTCAAAATATATCAATTCGTCAATATTTTTTGTGAGAAGGGTATATAAGTTTGTCATTCCGTTTGTAATGTCTGTCTGTCTGTCTGTCTGTCTGTCTGTCTGTCTGTCTGTCGGTCTGTCTGTCTGTTGAAATTAATTTTCTGAAGATCCCAGATATCTTAAATAATTCTGTCAGACATGCTTTCGAGAAGTTTCCTATTTAAAATCTGCAAAATCCGTCCATAAATAACGGAGACATGAGCAAAAATCCGAGACAACCTCTATTTTTGGCCTATTTTTACTAAGTCATAAATATAGACAATATGGATATCTAATGATAGATATTTCCAAGTCCATTGCAACGATGTATATTAGGCTATATTAAGTTGGACCTACAATGGGTCAAAATCGGGAAAAATATTTTTTAACCCGATTTTTTTTTCACATAAATTTTGTCATAAATTTTTTTCAAATTTAAAAAAAAACATTTATTTTTTTAAATTTGAAAAAACTTTTAAAAAGAATTTCGAAAAAAAAAATTTTTTTTAAATAATTCTTTTTTTAAATTTTATTTTAAAGTATAATTTGGTGAAGGGTATATAAGATTCGGCACAGCCGAATATAGCTCTCTTACTTGTTTTAAATATGCGTTAAATTTACAAATCTCTCAAATTTCTGACAAAAATGTAAAACTTCATAATCTTACATCTCGAATAAAGTAAATCGACAAAAGCAGCTTGATCTGTGATCACACATATTTCTAACGAAAAATCTGTATTTATGTGTAGACCTCCAAAAACTTTAAATCTCATATTTCTATTTAAAAAAAAATCAGGAAAATACACTTACCATCATATCAATTAAACTATTTTCGTTTGATTGATTGCTATTTTGACTTTCTGGCGAAGTGGAACGAGTTGAAGTCAAACCATTTGTGTAGCCATTTTGATAAACCATGGGTATGGAATCCAAAGATAAACCATTAGCTGAAGACGAATTACTGCTATCGCTATAAGTTCGAACAATAAATTACAAATAAAATAAAGATTATACAAAATAAAAAAAATAAAAAACAAAATAGAATAGAATTAACAATTTAGTTAACTCAAAGAGTTACTATTCAATATTACATTAATATTTATAGGTATAAAAAATTCAGTTTAGCAAAGTTTTAAGAAAGAATTCGAAAAAATAAATTATGTAGTTAGTTAAATACTTATTTATATTTATTACCTGACTAAAGGTGAACTTTGGAAAGAGTTATTATAAAGAGATGTAGGCGTACTTGGCGATAAAGGTGCAGAACAATCGAAGCTGATGTTTCTTTGGAAAACCTTTAAAGGTGTATTTTGTTGGTGTTGTGGTGCAATATTATCAAACTATATTTTTGTATGTAGTAGACAAGTGAAGCAAGAAGAAAATGGAAAAAAGATACAAACAAATAAATACAGATAGAAAGAACAGAGTAGAATATAGAATGGATTTGGGTGGAGCGTTAAGTAAAGCAATGAAATGAAACTTGGAGATTGTTAAACATTTTTTTTTTTAAACATACAAAAAACAGAAATTTATTAAAAAAAAGAAATGCAAATTAAAAATGTAAATCAGTTTATGTTGGTGCAAGTTTAAGTGCAGCAAACAAAGCATTATTTTGTTATCGATACAATTAGAAATGAAAAACATGAATTAAGAAAATTTCAATATGCAAAAGGAATGCACGTGCTCCATTCTGTATTACCTGAAACATATCGAACGTATTGCTGGTCGTAGTTCCGGGAGATATAGAGGATTGTGTTGAACTTGGTGTTAGGGGCATATAAGCAGCAGCCAATGCATTAGAGTTGGTGTTATTGGTGTTTAAGGCCTCTAGATTTGTAGAGGAAATGCCAACACTGCCACATCCGCCAACAACACTACCAATGCCCACACCAACACCAACACCATTACAGCTATTGTTGTCCACAACAACACCGCCTACATTAGCCAGCGGCAATATATTGCTTGTCAATGCTGTGTTAGTTGCATTTGCTGAACGACTACCCAAGCCAAGAAATTCTGCTGTCAATGCTAAAGGATCTGCAAATGGAGTTTGCAAAAATAACAAAAAAAAAATATCAATATGCATACAAATATATAAGTATTTATGTAAAAGATAGTTAATATTTTTGTACTTATTAAATTATTAAATACAATACGAGTAATACTATTATAATAAACTAAACACAGAGATTTTCTTGCAATAGTTAGAAAATTTAAAATTAACGAAATAGGTTCAACCAACCAGATAAATGTTTTTATACATTTTTAAAAATTAGTGGGCAAAGGTTTCATCAAAAGATTTTAATACACTCAGTTATAGAAAATAAATTTTAATTTAAAGTTAAGTTAAAATTGTTTACAACGGTAGCGGTATTTTACAGATTCAATCTGAAATGATTTAAAACAGCCATTAGCCATTAGCCAAAAACCAGTAAAATTGTTTATTAATATCGCTGGCTTGACATGCAAAGGCTCTAAGTCCATATTTTTAAATTTTACACGAGAGACAAAAAACAATCAAACTTTTTTTTGCGTAAACATTTTGAAATTCTGTAAACGCACTTTTTTTTTGTATTTTTCTTGGTTTTCTGTGTGCGTAAAAGCAAAATGAAAAAGTAAGTATTTGCCGATATAAAAGCTTTTTTGGACTTAGAGCTTTTTCTATTGCTTAGTTTGTATTTTTTCATTGACTTAGGTCTTTTTCTTAAACTTGTCTTTCATTATATTTCTCATTTATTACAATGAAAGTATTGTACTGTTTTTTATTTTTATTGTTTTTATTTAAAAAGCTAATAATAAGGAGTGATATCGAAAAAATCTTAACATACATATATCGTCGTCCGGGGGTTTAAGTGCTCTATGTGCCAAAAATGCATTTTGAGTAAATCGATGTTGAATTTTAACATAATTTTTCTAAGAAAGTACTCGATTGAATTTTGAGATTTTTATACCATATAGTTGTTTTTAAAAGATGATTCTGATAAAACATTTTTATCTTCCGGTCGCATCTACAACGGGATATTTTCTAAAGGTAATAAAAATCCTGTTTGCCATCTGTTTCTGATATTAGTCTAAAACATTATGTTTCTTATATTAGTCTAAAACATTATGAATGCAGTCGATTTCTTGGATTTTTACTGGATAATACTTTTGACTTGTATATGGTTTGACAAAATAGCTGTGGACATCATTTGGTTTTTATTTTGAGCAACGCACGAATCACTCCACATAACTATACATATTTTGAAAAGTTGGATGTTTTATCATCAGAGTATTTAGTAAATACAACTACTTATTTCGTTACCTTCACGACTGTTATAAAATAAGTCCCAAACGCAACAATAAGTAAATTTTTCTTTATTGGAAAAAATAATTGTAGCGGTCATATTGTAAACATTTATTTTGCGTTTTTAATAAAAATACAATCCAAAACCTTAAGAAGGTTGAAAACGATTTACAAATCAAAACATAGAACAACAGGAGAAGTATATTGTTTCCGGTGGTATACGTCACGTTCCCCTTTAAGGTCATTCGTTTCATTTCTGTAAATATCGAGTTCATCCTCCGTTGGATTATTTTTTATTGAAAATTGTACGCAATGATCACATTGGTCTTTTGTAGGCTTTGTAAAGGACAAATTAAAATTGTGGTTGAACTTATCTTTATAAAATCTTTCCGAAACTGGGTTGGACGGTTATTGCTCCATGTAAATGGGCAAATTCACGCTATGGAGTAACAGCTAAACCAGAATAACTGCTTCAAGCGTTGCGTTGACTGAAAATACGTCAACAGTGAGAAATTAGTTAGTATAAAGCAACGCCTATTTAGTTTTGGTTGTAAGAGAAATTATGCTTTACAACAGTATTCTAGGAAGAACTTCTTTATAGCAGAAAAATATATTGAAAAATATTATCATTCCACAATAGTCCAACAGTTATCAATTTCATGATTTTGTACTGAAATGTCACAAAAATGTTCTGTTTTTAAAGATATAGAGTAAAATGGACACGATTTATCTCAGCAACGAGACGAGATAAACCACCGGACGACGATATGTTAATAAAACTGAAACCACTAAATTTACAGTTTTGATTTTTTTTTTTTTAATTGATTCAAAATTTTGTTACAATTTTGTAAATTGTTATTTTTGTAGTTCTAATCAATAGTGATGAATTTATGAACCTTTTCCGGAAACCCTTCCGTTAAGGTTTTCACAGTGCTTTCTATCACTTTGGTCGAACACGTAGTCGCAGGGACCGAAAATAATAATTATTCTTGAAATTTCAAAGAAAAAAAAGCCATCACAAGAAAATATCGGAGAGTCAAGTATACCATTTTGATTGTTTTCAACTATATTTTCATAAATTAACATGCTTTTTAAATTCTTGATTTTTATTTTTTTTGTCAAAAATAATTGTTATTTTTTTGTCAGACATATTTGTCAGACTATGATTTTTATATCTTTGGCAGATATACAAATTAATTAATGAGTTTTATTTATTAGATATTTGTCAGACTCTTACATATATGTAAATAAAACTCATTAATTAATTTTTATAGCTGCCAAAAATATAAAAATCATAGTCTGATAAATATGTTTGACAACAAAAACAACAATTATTTCTGACAAAAAAAATAAAAATCAAAGTCTGACAAATATTTCTGACAAAAAAATAAAAATCAGAAAATAACAATTATGTTGTGATTTTTATTATAAATGTCATAATTGTTACGGTCCCTGCGTAGTCCATCTCCGTTTAAAATCTACCACACTTGTGGACACCTTTTTTGAGCTCTTCAATTCTCCCAATTTCCTTAAAGAATTAAAAAATAAAATATATCGGTTTAAGAACTAAAAATGCGTTTCCTAAAAAATTAAATTTTTTGAGTTATGACGACCGATTTTATTTCCAATCAAATAATACATTCTAAATGGCCGAATTTTTATGTTGTAACTGAAACATTTTAGTTGGGGTAAATCAAATTTGGATATATAAATAATAATTCTTCTGCTCCTAGTATCAAAAAAATCTATGAATATTATTGAATCATTAGATTGGAAACTAATCACAACGAATCTGGTTTATGTGTGCTGAAATAATACTGTGACTTTAGGAAGATTTTCCGACAGAAAATTAGTAGTTTGCGGAGAAAATCTAAGAAAACACATTATTTCCTTGAATGACTTTTCATTCCAAAATGATGTTGCAATACCAATGTAAGTTTGTGTGTGTATATGTTAAGAAAATACTACTTTATAAACTGCTGCATATGAATATAAGTATAATAATGGTCAATGGAAAAGCACATTCAAATTGTCACAATAAATATTCAAACAAACTAATAAAATATAACATGTACTACATACATTCTAACACACATCTTAGACTAGCCCTTAAAAAATAGATCTGCTTTGGATGGGTGTTATTTTGCTGTTTAATGGCTAGAAATGGAGACCAATCGTATAACGAGAACCCGTGCCGGAAGTCGATTAATGCCTGTAATTTCAACAAATAGATATCTATTCGTGCTTAGTTACTTATGGAGTAAAAATATTTGGTAATTTTTATACGTAAATATTGATTTGAAATCAATGTCAAGTTACCGTTTAGGTAAATTTTTCTACTGGGTATTTTACACCGTAGATATCTATTTGTTGAAATTACGGGCATAAAAGTTGTAAAATTTTGTTAATCAATGGAACAATTTATACCCACAATAAAAAAGATGGGGGTTATAATGATTTTGTCATTTCGTTTGTAACACATCGAAATATTCATCGCAGACCCACAAAAGTATATGTACATGTATATATTCTGGGTCCTTATGCAATTCTAAGACGATCTAGCTATGTCCGTCCGTCTGTCTGTTGCAAACACGATAGAGCCCAAACGAAAAGAGCTAGCTGGCTTTACAAATACTCTCTGTTGATAAAGTTTATTTGGTATGGAAAATGGGCAATATCGTTCCACGAAATGTCCCCCGGAATACTGTTTGAGCAGTCATATATATGTTGATTATGCAGCTATTGAGATAAAATTTTGCACAAATTAGTTCTAAGTACTCTGAAATTATATGAGTATGGCCAAAATCTGTTAACATTTGTGTCTAGGCCCCATATATGGTCCCCCTCAAAAAATTACTATGAACATTCAAAATTATCTTATAAATATTGTTACGTTTTAACCTTTTTAAAAAGTTGGTTTATTTCCTTTAAATAAGCCGGATACTTTTGATTGCAAATAAAAGCCGTTTAGTAGTTTAAAATTTGTAACAACTCTTTATTTATTTAAAATGTACAACAACAACAGTTTAAACAGTCACTCAGTGTCTTTATACACTTATATCAATTCGCAGAAATGAACACACACTTTATAATGTACAAAGTTAAATGTACACGACAGTTGATGTTAACTCTAACAGCGCCAATGATAAACTGACTCACGACTGCAACCTCTGCCACTATTTCTACACACACCATCTTTCGTGAATCTTCTACAATGCTCTTAACGGACAAACTAGAATGTTCGAATTCTAGAGCTTTCGATGTCAATGTTATCAGCTTAAACATTTAATGTTGTCATACGTATAAACAATCCTAATAACCGCATGCTATCAACATTGTTGATAAGTAGAAACTTCTACTGATGGACGTGTTTATAAACAGACAGTCATAACAGACCGTTAAATTCAAATCGCTATTGCAAATTCGTAACAATATTAATATCGTGATGGAATTGAACATAAACAAGTTTTATATGAACGTACATCTTTCTACCAACTTTTGTGAGGATCAAACTATAATTGATAACCGTATATCTGAAAAATATTTTATTTTCACATGTTGATGGTGGGTATACAAGATTCTACACAGCCGAATACAACAATCTCATTGGTTTTATTTTTCTTAAAATTGCTTAAAATATATGTAAACAATTTTATCTACACAAAATTGCGGTTAAAAAAATGCAGTTTTTGCTTAACATTTGGTAATCTAAAATGCGTATTAATGGTTTATACCTTGTTAGAAAGTAAATATTCTCTACAGGATAATATTAATTTCAAATATTAAAAAAAATAATTTTAATAGCTAAATTTGTATAGAAATTAAAAGAAGTTTAATGATTGGTCTGGATATTTTGCTTTAGATAGTTTTATGTACTAAGGAACATATTCGATGTTGTCATAGAATCCAAACGTTGTCGGAATAGGTTTTGAAAACGACAAAAACAGTACATTGGTCTCGTGAAATCGAAAGTTATCGGTTTTATATTCGATCTAGAATTAAATTGTTTATCGATTAAACAAAAAATTACATTGGATTTCATAAGTCAAATGTACCTTTTCGTCCTATTCCGACAATGATTGGATTCTATGACAACCCCGATTAAAAGCCATACAAAGTAAATATTTTTTTTAAAGGCAGGTCTATTGTACATATATATGTAGATATGTATGTTTTTAGGTTTTTGTTGCTGTGGTTGTTGGTATTGTTATTATTACATGTTATAATTGTATGAAATATTGCACTCGTATAAACAGTTACAAGATGGTGGGTAATTTTTACTGCATGCAATTACACACATACACATTCTAATGGAGATGTATATGGCCATGCTGGGGGTATGTAAACACACGCATACACACATATATATTTAGGTGGCCCCATTTCTATGTAGCAAAACAAAGTGTGGGTTTTCCCAACTAAAATGAACGTTTAGTATGTTTGGGGAGACCATTTCTCAAAATTGCTGTCCTGGCGTCAGAATTTGGTGGGTTGCAACAAATTGTCAAATATGTAGTCTTTTTTAAGGTTTCTATGAATTTTGTCATATTTCTTGCAAAGGAAACATGTGAAATATTGCGCTTTCAATGGAGTATCTGAGTTCACGATACGATATTGAGGAAGGCTTTACACACTGCGACCCATAGGATATTTTGTGCAACCTTAAAGTTGCATAAAATATGTTCAGAGGTTTCAGCATGATGTTCACAAAACCTGCACTATTCTAAACATTACCTAAAATAAATTGGTGATACCTTAAATCACAGTGTCCGATGAATAATCCAGTAATTATTCTCAAGTAACCCTTTCAGAACTTAAAAAAGGATATTTTGATCCTTTGAACCAGATAACCAAATTTTTTGGGACCACCCTAATATAGATATATGTAGTAAATAAGTATGTAACACATGCATGATGTATACTTATATTTATTACATAAATATATCTACTAACATGCATTTAAACTAAATTCATATATAACTTAATTCCATAAAATATGCCCAAAATAAAAAAAATAAATCAAAAATTATAAATTTATTTGAGTTTTTTGTTGTAGTTGTTATTGCATTTTATCATTGCAAACAAAGTAGTTGTTTGGTTGAATGGCTGTTAAGTTTTTGGTTGCATAGTTTAGTTTTTTTGGTTTGGTTTGGTTGAGTTTGACTTCGTTTGGCTGAGAGTTAGTTTGTTTATTTGCAATAACTTTGTTTCTATCTCCATATATAATTTTTAAGTATCTACCAAACAAATACATATAATAAATTAAAGTAATATGCAATATAACTGCTGTTATTGCTATTGCTGTCACTTGCACTATGGATCGATCAATTGCATTAAACTACTTTCTTAGAAGGACATTTTCGTTAATAAACATTTTCCAATTGGTTATATCGACGATATGGCACGGCCGAATATAACACTCTTACTTGTTTTTATATCCACCATCAAAAATGATGGGGGGTATATTAATTTTGTCATTCCGTTTGTAACAAATCGAAATATTCATCGTGGACCCCCAAAAATATATATATTCTGGGTCCATATGAAATTCTAATTCAATCTAGCTATGTTCGTCTGTTTTTTTTATTTTTTTTGGGGTATCGTTTGAAAGGTATTTGCAACTCCTATATAACGGTATATGTCATGTCCAGTCCGGCTCTTAATATTGGGTTATTTAACAATTTGTACGATTTCTCATTTCATGCAAACAAAATAACAAATTTTCATTTGTTTTTATGTTTTTGCAGGAAATAAAAATATTTTTATCCGCTGATCCAGCTCAACAAATACTGATACCAAAACAAAAAAATTGAGAAATATTTATCTTAGAGGCCACCCTAATGTACACAGATATGGTCCACTTGAAATAAAGAAATCAACTAAAAGGCTACTTTTTGATACTCCAACAAGAAGGAGTACAAAAGAGCAAACTCATTTAAACAGTTTGGTACTTTTTTTTAAATATAATTAGTTTTAACAAATGGATGTAGATTCAAAACTTTTAAGTCATAAGTACCTGTCCTTAGACAATTCACACTCAACACGCCGTAATTACTTATGCTATTATATTTTTATAATAAAGTTATGGGAAGATAATTTTTAAACGCTATGTGCAATATTTTAACCCATTGTGCATTGCTGCTGTTTTATATCATTCATGCGTTATACAAAGGGACAGCAAAAAAAAGCCAGAACATAACAGGAACATTTTAATGGCATCAAAAACTTCTTAAGTTTTGTTGATAGTTGTTCTTGTTGTTCTTTTATTTTATTTATTTATTTTGTTTTCTTTGCATTTCACCACTACACTATTGCTGTTATCTATTTCTACTTGGTTCTTCAGAGAAGAAGAGTCAAACAGAAAGATGACAAAAATAAAGCAAAAGAATTGAAAATATCTAAGAAATAAGGGACAATTCTTTCTACTTCCTTCCAATACATTTCTTTTCCTTTTTTTTTTTTTTTTTGCTGCTCCTTATAATGAAATGATATAAAGTATGAACATGTACTGAACATGTTTGAATGTGTTTGTTGTTAGTGTGATGGTGGTCTGTCTGTGCAGTGTAGTTGTTGCTGTTTTAATGTTACTATCATTACAAGAGTATTTTATTCAATTGGCTCCATATTGCATAATATACTCATTCGTTTTCTTAAAGTAGAGGGAAGAATACATTCACACATACTACATATGTATTAGGGTGGCCCTTATTTTTAAGTTTTTGGTTTTTTGATGCCTCCAAGGAAACCAAATACAGAAAATTTCTGCAAAAACGGATAACGTTTAGAGGTTGCTCATTTTATTTTAAGTTTCGAGTTTTGGATCAAAGTAGCAACTCCAGTTACTGCTAAGCTAACGTTACCAAAATAAATGCAATTCTTGTTATTGTTACGAAATTGCATTATTAACTTGAATTTAACGGTGTGTAACGGCTGCTTGAATTATTCATCATGTTTATAAACATTTCCAGCAGTAGAAACTTTTACTTATTAACTATGTTGACATTAGCATTGTTCATAAGTACGACAACATTAACTGTGAAGCAGCTTTAAAAGCGTCTAGTATTTCCGTTAGATTATTCATTAGACTTCTAAAGTATTTAATATAAGTATATGTATTAAAAGAGACCCAGCTTCACTTTGTAGGTCTTCTAAAAGACCTGTTTGCACATTCTATAAGATCCGATACTCATGCCTTTTCTCAGAAGATGTTCTAGAAGGGTTTTGCTTCTCTTTCTAAAAACCTTCATATCATGGAAAATCAGGCCTAACAAACATTTATTAAAATTTCAAACATGCTTGGTTTTGCAATTATTCCTATATGTTGTCTCTATATAATACTATTTATTTTGCTCTCTTTATTATAAACCGTTACACGAAACCAGAAAAATAAACAAAATCTTCTAAGAAATTTAGTATTTTATAACATTTCATGTTGTGAAGTTCTCGTGAAGTAGTTTTTTTATATTTATATAAAGTTTTATTACGATTCTATAAAGTCCATTCATTAGGTTTTATGATGAATTCATTAAGAATAAATTCTCTAATAAGCCACTTTTAAAGCTTGCTTCAGCAGACTTTCAATTAGGCTCCTATGTAGACATTCTGGGAGGCATTACGCGAAAGGTCTCCTTACAGACTTTCAACGGAAGACCTTTTAATATGCCTCTTAAGTAGGCCTTTCTATCAGAGCTCTAACAGAAGCGAGTATGCAAGACCTTGACTCCCAATGACACGCCAATTGTATACTTTTTATAAATAAAGAGTTCTTAAAAATGTTTAAACTACCAGTCGCTTTTATTTACAATTAAAAGAATAAGGTTTATTTAATGGAAATAAACCACCATTTTTAAAAGGTAAAAATGTAACAATATGTTGGTTTGGAATTGAGTGTTTCTTTTGTTTGAAATATATAAAATTTGACCTTTTAAACAGAAATGGCTAAGTTACGGTAGTTTCAAGTCAGGATGCTGCCCAACTAAAGCTAATACTGATTGAAATGTTAAAAAAAACACGTAACACCTAAAATGTCAATAGATTTTTATTAATTTACATGGTTTGCAAAGTTACATTATAATGCTTTTTCACCATAATAGGAACAAAATATTTTACTGCCTCACGATCAACTAAGAACGAGAATACAATGAAAACTAATTTTTTTTTTAAACTTCAATGACCGTAACACAGCCACATCAGTTTAAAAGGTAAAATTTTATATATTTCAAACAAAATATCAATCAATTTCAAAACAACAATATGTAGTTTTGAAATTGATACTTTTTTAGTAAGATTTTCTTATGCTAAATTCTCAATTTTATTGATAAATTCACTGAAATTTATTGTTGGGGGATAAGCTAATTCCTATGTGCATTTCACTGGTTGCTTAGACCAGATCATCAGGAAACCTTTTCCCAAAAGGCTTTAGAAAAACTAAAGATATTATACATTTTTACATTTTAAAAATGGGGGTTTATTTCTTTTAAATAAAACTGATTCTTTTAATTGCAAATAAAAGCAACTGAAAAGAAACAATTATAACACCAATTTCAAAACAACATACATACTTTGAAGTTGCAACTTTAAGAACATCAGTATTTCCCTACATTTGCTAATAACGAAGTGATCGAAGTATTTCGAAACTCTATGGAGTTCAATAAAACAGAATTGCTATTTTTATAATAACCTCTGCATATTTTTGGTGAAACAAAAGCAAATACTGTTACCCCTAAAATACCGTTACCGAAATAATCCAAATTAACATTACCGTTACATTTTAACCATTTCGAATCGGTAGCAAAACCCTGCAAAGTAGCAATATGTTAAAATGTAATTCTGAAAAAAATTCAATTAAAAATGGTTTGTAAATACCAAATACCAAATTTTACGTTTTTTTTTTTTTAAGTAAATTTAAAAAAATGAAAAATAATGTTTTCGTTTCTAATAAAAGCTAACTGAGGATTAATAATGCAAATTTAAAATTTTTGAAATTTTCTTGAAATAAATTTTTGAAAATGTAAAATTTGGGATTTGAGATATGCCTGACATTTTATGTTTTTTTTTGTTGCTATAATGGGTTAACGAGATCAGCAAATTTGTATACTTTTTTTGTACATGTATGGGTAAATAAAATACATCTAATTTTTTTTAAACTTCTCCTACAATTGCTTATGATTCGAAACTTCAAATAAAATATGTAACCTCAAAACGCTATCCGATTATGTTCAAATTTTCTGCTTTTTTACACCTTGGTATTATCGAAAATTTAAAAGTGCAAAATAGGAGCCAAACTAATATTAATATATGGATCTGTAGTAGCTATGTGTGTGTGTTTATTTCTTTTCTTTATTCTGATGCTGTTGATGAAATATTGGGACATCCATATCTTTGTTAAACAAAAACTATTCAAACGAATAGATGAATTGGAATATACATACGAGTTTAGTATACTTTAAACATACGAGAGTAGTCTGAAAATTCCTTTACTAAATCGATGTTTGTTTTTAAAGAAATTTATTTCTAAATAGAATACACACCTTGAATTTGTATAGCATGTTTGTTAAGGCCCAACTATAATATGCATGCACTAGCCTAAGTCAGCTTAAGCAACTGAGCGAATACATATAAAACGAATGTGACAAACTATAATGTACTTAAGAAAGTTTCGTCAAATTTTATTTGCTTAAGCAAAGAGCGAAGCTGGTCGTACATTCCGTACGGACTCAGCTGTTTGTTTATTTTATACAATGAAAATAAAAATAAAAGGAAGAAGAAAATGAATTTATTTTGATAAAATAATAAGAAATTTAATATTTTTTTTATTACGTGTTGTACATAAATGTGCAAATGAGGCTAAATTGTTTTGAATGCACTTAAGTACATTATAGCCACCTAAAAGTTTCTTCGAATTTTCTTAAGCATTTGACAGACTTTTGGTTCGGTTTTGACATTACCTTAAACTAGCTTGGGCCTTTATTTTCAGGAAATTTGAAAAAGATTAATTTTGTAGAATTAACGTTTAAAGGGACATCATATGAAATTTATAAATTATTTAAAAAGAATTAAAATATTGTAACAATTTTGTAAAAATAATCGGTACTAAGCACAAAGTGCTATATTTTCAAACCCACAGAACTAATGCCTATATATCATGAATTCCATCAGACATCACAAACAAATTGATCATAATGATTTTGTCATTCTGTTTGTAAAACATCGATATACAAAAGTATCTATATTCTAAGATCTAGCTATGTCTGTCTGTCTGACCATCAAAAACGATTTTGTCATTCCGTTTGTAAAACATCGATATACTAAAGTATCTATGTCCGTCCTTCTGTCTGTCTGTTGAAAATACGATATGGCCGAAAGGAAATCAGATAGCTGGCTGAAATTTTCCACAAATACTCTTTGTTCCATGATTTCACCTAGCCCCCCTACAAATGTCCTCCCGGAATACTATTTCAGCTGTCGTAATTATGTTTATTAAAATCCTGTTAACAATTTAAATCGTGAATAAAATCGCTAGTATTTCGAAATTAAAAGAATAGAAACGGAAATGTTCCAAGGACTTCATGGGGTATGTGTGAATTGAATATGGTAAAAACCTTGTGCTTTTCTGTGCTCTTTGGTGGAATACATGATATAACTTTTCTATAGACAAAAACATTTATTTTATTACAACAGCTGGTAGCAGTTCATTTATAAAAACTTTTTCGACTGCCCATGTAAATGTTTGCATGTGTTTTAGCATAAGTATGTGTGTGGTTCTCTGTATTGTTAGCTGGTGACAGAAAAAGGAAATGTTTTGAAAAAATATACTCGTAGTATATATTTTCTATTTGATTTGCTTTAAAATCATTTCATTTGTAAAATTCCATCAATTTAGACAACTTATTTGTATGTTTCTTCTATTTATCAAACTAAAACTTATTTAATTCAACAAATGAAGGTTTATTTAATGGTTCTTTTTATGCGAGTATAAATAAATAGAACATTTAACTGTTTGTATATTTATAGAATCTTAAGTTATGGGGGGAAATTAAAGTAAATACGTTTATTTTTAGTTCTTTAAATCAGTTCAAACACACGTAATTGTGTTAGATATTGAGTCATAACTCTAATTTTAAATATAAATCATGTCAAGAGACCCAAAACAGAATAAAAATTCTATAAATTGTGTTTGGGGTTTGTAATTTTGAATAATTTTTATTAATAAATTCACGGGAAATTTAGTGAATTTCTGTATGAGTTTTAATTTCTGCACAGATAAAACATATTCGTTGTGATTTATTGTTTCTGCCAAGAAAACCAAACGATCAATTAAAAAATTCTGTTTTCCATTATAGTATATGAGAACAAGTTATTAGCTATTGGGTGTATGACTTAAAAATGCGGGATTTACAATAGATGACGTATCTTTTGAACGCGGTTTTTGTTTTTAATAAGTTATGATGGGTACATATCTGTCATTTATTCTCACTTAGTTATTGAACATTATAGTTTTTTTGCTTGGAAAATGTTGAATTTTGTTTCAATAAAGAATCATATGTGGGAAGTTTTGCTTTACTTCTTTAATTTGAAAAAAGTGCCGGTGAAGCACACCGATTACACAGAGCAATACGAAAAAAAAATAACCATATACGGACACCACTACGTGATAAAAGACCAAAAAAAAAGACCCGTATTTCCCAGTTTTGCCCAAAGTCATGCACTTTTTTATGGGCGCCCAAAAATTTGGTGCCTCGGTGTCATTTTTGCAAAAAAGTGATAATTTTCTCAGGGTCATATCTTGCAAACAGTTGGGAATTTCGATTTACTTTCTGAGGCAAAGTTGTAGCCCTTGTAATAAAGAACAAAAAACTTTAAAAAATTCGATTTTTTAAAAAGGTCCATAGGTAGCAAACCGTTCAAAATTCAAGGAAAAAATCAACTACAAAAATGTACTTAAGATCTCAATAAACAACTTTCTAGAACATATGCAAAAAAGCAGGGAAATTCGGTACCTTACGAATTGAAGCCGAGAGACCTTGTATAACGATTTTGCATCTCCGAAATGATGCTTGAATGCTATAAAAGAAAATCATTTTGTGCACCACATCATTACGATAACCCGAAGCGTAAGATATCGTATGTGAAGCCCTTCCAACCAGCGATACCAAAGTCAAATCTCCGTGGCACTAAGGTAATTCTCTGTATTTGGTGGAAGCAAAAGAGTCCTATCTATTATGAACTGCTCAAATTTGACCAGACCATAACTGTACTACTTAAATGCAACTGATTCATAAGAATCGAGCATTGGGCGAAAAACGCCAGAATATGCGGCCAGACATTATACCGTAATATTCCATTATGACAACGCTCGGCCACATGTTGCAATACCTGTTAAAAAGTATTGAGAATGAAGTGGTTGGGAAGTTTCGCCTCACCCGCTTTAAAGTCCAGGGGGGTTACTCTGTATTGCGATTCGAAAGCAAGTTCGATGCGAAAGGTAAATGCGATAAGAATACAATTTGGTACCCTGCAACGTCTACGCAAATGATTTCGCAAAAAGAAGAAACACTGGCAACACTGGCACCACAAAATAAACAATAGCGAAGAATGACAAAATGAGATGTCAAAACTTGTAAATAAAAACATTTTAAACAAAGTTTTTGTGCGATGCGAAAATGCATTAAAGGGTACCAATTGTTCAATTATTCTCCATTTTTCTTTCGCATCGTAATAGAGAGTAACCCCCCAGACCGTGCCCCGTCCGACTACTACTTGTTTCAATCGATGCAGAACACTCTCTCTGGGACACGCTTCACTTTAGAACAGTGTATCCGATATTGCCTTGTTTCGTGCTTGACCACAAAAGGTGAGCATTTCTTTTGGTACGGAATCCATATGTTGCCAGAATGATGGGTAAAGGTCATAGCTAACAATGGCCAATTCCCGGAATAAATTAATATTGTATAAAAGTTTCAAAATAAAAGCTAAAAATTTTAAAAATCCCGCATTTTTAAGTCCCAATCATTTTATTTTGCTTAATTCTGAAGTCCATTTTTTTAATGTTTTTTCAAGCTACAGTGGCACATTTTTGTTATTTTTAGAATTTTTATTATTTTTTTAAATCAAGCGGTTTTTCCTAATTAAATTTTGGCATCACTGCATGCAATACAAGTAAGTTACATACAAGTTGAGCAGGTAGTATGAGTAATTTTATTACAATTAAATATCACTTATACGTATGAAAAAGCGAAAAGTTGTGCTCCCAAATTCAGTCATAAAAAATGTGAAAACTGTTTGTAAACAAATGTAAGGTTGATTCGATTAATCTTTCGCAAGTATCTTACGGCGCTATATTCTGACATTTATGACAATGTCAAAATTATAACAATACAGAAAATGCTATTAAAAACAAATCTCAATCAATCTCACAAGTTACCGATATTCTTGTTCTTTTATCAAATAAATCTGAAACTATATATCATAATTATTATTAATAACAATAAATTAAAGACATTTTGAAAATCCTTTCATGATATATACATAATTAATAGAACTGTAGAGGTAGATTTCTGATTTAATTAAATTGTGACATTCAAATTGAAGCAAAATAAGAAACAAAGTTTGACTAAATAAAATCTTAAGCTAAATGAATGAATAAATGCGAGTAAGATAAAGTTTTCAAGTACTTGTGTGCTGCAGATTGTTGTAGAGAGTTGTTTTTTTTCTTTTTTTAAACACCTTGACATTTTGTTTAGAATTAAATTGTATAAGAAGTGGTTTTCAAGGCATTTCCTATACTGAGAAATAAGCACAAAAAGACACTACTTATATACATACTTATAAATTCATACATATGTACTCGTATGTATGTATCTGAATACCGATAAAACAATTATAAAATATTTTTTATAGGAATAAAAAATAGATAAATAAAACATTAACACTGCAGCATACAAGTATTTTATACGTTATGCGTGTATATTGTAGACAGTGGCGCTCAAAATATTATGAACAAAAATAGAATTCTTAAAGGTTTTGGAATTTTTTTTTGGGAAAAATTGCGACAAAATTTCTTATATCTTATTTATATAACAATACAATTTTCACTGTTAAGATATTTCAAAAAAATAATTTGGATATGTGAGTTTTTTTTCCAAATGTTTTGATCCACACTGCATGTATGTGTATGTATGTAGATACATACAAGTACATAATTCATATAAACATACCATTTAATGTTGAGGTTAGTGTATCCGATGATGCTGCTGATATTGTTGCTGCTGCTGTTGTATTAGATAAAGTGGTATTGGCATCATTTGTGTGTCTTGTTGTTGCTGTTAAAAAGTCTTGACGTTGTTCAATTATGGAATTAATTGAATGTTGTTGTAATAGTTCTGTTCCCACTGCTGCACTTACTGCAGCAGCATGAGCAGCAGCAGCCACTGTCACAGTATCGGTTGTTAAAGATGTTGGAGATCTCATGGTGTTTTCTATAGTTGTTGGTGTTATTGTTAGTGTTGCTGTTGCTGTTGTTGTCGTTGCTGAACTTAATGAAGAATTGCAAGAAGAAGATTCATTTGAATTGAACTGTAAAGAAATAGAGTAGACAAAGAAAAATTAAAAACCAATTGATTATGTTGATAATTAAAATAAATAAAGTAATTTTAATATATATACATATCTGTGGACTTTTGACAAAACAACTTAAGTGTATTTTAAAAAGGTTTCAGGAGTGTGCAAAAATTGTTGAATTGATCGATTAATGTTTTATTATTTAGCCTTAAAGAATTTTGAGACTACTTTGAGACAAATAATAAAGTTCTTAAAGGTCAAATAATAAAATAATTATCGATCAATTCAACAGTTTTTGCGCACTCCTGAAACCTTTTTAAAATACACTTAAGTTGTTTTGTCAAAAGTCCACAGATATATAAAATAAATTATATATCCGGGAATTTTTTAATTCTACATTAATCCAAAAACCAGTAAAATTATTCAAAGAATCGGTCAAAATCTATAATATATATACTTCTATTTAAAGATTTAAAAAGTCTGACTAAGTTAAATCTAGAAAAAGTAATTGTATAAGCAAATTAAAACAATATTATTTTCTTTATTTTCTTTATACAAGGTGGCGCAAAAGTAAACTTCCGATGTTTTTTGGCTGTAATTAAAAAAAAAAATGAAAAACTTTGATTCTTCTTGTGGATTATTTTTATTTGGTCTTTTAATTTTTTTTAGATCAAGTCGAGAATATGATGTCATGTAAATGGCCGCCGCCACAGTTGATTGTCACTTTGGCCAAAACTTCCGGCGATAGGTCCTCACATTCTTGACGGATATTGTCTTTAAGAGCTGCAAGAGTCTGAGGCTTGTTGACATAAACCCACGGCTTCAAAAAGCCCCACGAAAAGAAGTCTGGAGCGGTCAAATCAGGCGATCTTGCTGGCCAGTGGAAATCGCCAAAACATCCTTCAGCATATCGGTTGTGGCACGTGCAGTGTGTGCCGTTGCACCGTCCTGTTGGAACCGCATGTTTTCCAATCCCAATTCATCAAGTTGCGGCAAAAAGAACTCGCTCACCATTCACAGTAACCGTTTGGCCCGCGACGTCTTCTAAGAAAAAAGGTCCGATGACTCCTCCAGCAAAACAGCACACCATACAGTGACTTTGAGCGGGTGTAATGGCTCTTCGTGGGTTACACGCGGATTTTCAGTGCTCCAGAAGCGTAAATTTTGCTTATTTACGTACCCGCTAAGATGGAAATGGGCCTCATCACTCATGATTATTTTTGATGAAAAATCATCTTCCTCTTGGTGGTGATTAAGGATGGCTTGAGCGTATGTTAGACGCGATTGGCGGTCAGCAGCTAACAGCTGATGCACCGTCTGGACTTTGTACGGAAACATCTTCAAATCTTGTACCAAAATTCGCTGTAAAGACCGTCGACTGATACCCATTTGCGTGGCACGTCGTCTGGTCGATGTGGACGGCGCTTCCATGACATCCTCGTCTACAGCAGCAATGTTCTCTGCAGAACGGCTACTCCGGGGTCTGCCACGCCTGGCAGCATCTCGTGTTGTGCCAGTCTCTTCGAGGCGAGCGGCTAAACGTCGCAGTGTTTCACCAGTAGGCGTTGGCCGGCCAGGAAATCTGCGACGAAATTCACGTTGTGCCAAAGTCACCGACGATTATTGGTCAAATAAATTGTCAGCAATATTCCGCGTTCTGGAGCAGTGTAGCGTAACATTGTTTATTAACGTGTATTTCGCATGTGTTTACTACACAAATGTCAAAACAGAACTGACATTAGGGGCCAATCGCAAAATTTATAGCATTTTCTGATAGGAGGATTACTTTTGTGCCACCTTGTATATGAATCAATTTACAAGTATTAATGTTAACCATATCAACAATTCCTTTAAGAACTTAACATTTTATTTTGTATTTTTAATTTTCCAGTTTTAAATCAATATTCTTCTGTTTCAGTCATTAAAATCTGTCCATATTTTTCCTAGCCAAAGCTGGTGGACTTTGACAACCTGTATTCTCCTCTACGATTCATTCATACATTTTATTTATTTTACAATCGGACCAGTAGCTTAGAATATTCAGATTTATTAAGACTTTTTCTGCGATCGAACCCACTGTGTAGCAGAAGTTAGCTCTTCGCCTTGTATTTTTTCCCCTTTTTTGAAGAAAAATATCACTAAAAGCTGTATTATATGCTGCAAGATAGACAAATAAATGCAACTGCTTCCAAATACAAAATATTTGTTTTCTGGGAATTAATGTAATGCAAGTATTATTACAAAGGAATTAAATCCATGAATCTCTTATTATGGAAATTGAGTTTTGAATATTTGTTCATGTAACTCTTCAAACTTCAGATCTGTGTTTTATATACATTATATTATATGTTTAAAATCTTGAAAAAGTGTCTTCAGAAAATCGTAGTTTTCACACTTAATTAACAGCTAGAGTACAATTGGAAGTATTTTATTCTAAAAGAATAAACCAACAAATAATGGTCGGTTTTCACGAACAAATAAATACGTCAATCACCATTTGTATTTTAACAACTGATGTTTTTTTTTGTTAATAAGAAACGCAAGACACAAAATATTTATATTTTTTTTCATTCGTGCAATTCACATGATGGCAAACAAAGCAAATGATACGATCAAATAATCAGCCGTCAAATAAAAAAATCAGTGCAGACAACTCGTACGTGTAGCCGAAAATGAACGACTGCACGCACACAACTAAGTATCTGATTGATATGTTTATTTGATAGCCTCCATGGCGCTTAAGCCACGAAATTTTGGTTTAGGTTAAAACCAAACACGAAACTCTAGTTTGAAGTGACAACAAATTTAAGCAAACATACATATGCTGTAGCCATTTCAATACAAAAAGTAAACAAACTATTTAAAAATAGTAAAACTATCAGGTAAACGATTCCAAAAGGTGGTTATTATTATTATGATACCAAAAGTGTTTATTATTCCATTGAGGAAAAGCTTGAACAAGGATGTTATTGTCCTTATAAATGACTAAATCTATAACAAACTAATCAATTTATTAAGAGCATACAGTGAACATTGAACAACAAAAATGTTTAACAAATAGTCTAGCAAACGAACAAGTAAATTAATAACACTATGAACTTAACATTGATTTAAAAACCTAAACTAAAAAGTCTGAGTGTATGTGTCTCCTTCTAATTTAAATAATTACAAAATGTTCATTTCCTTGTTATTTTAACTGTTCCAAAATTAAGCAATTTCTCAACACAATCTTTGTTCAAATGTCACAAATTTCTATTAATTTTTACGCCTTTCATTGCACCCAAACTAAATAAACTCAAACGAATGCACAAACAAACATCCACAGACAGACACTCAGTACATACACACATGCACAAACACATACATTTAAACAAATAAACATTAACAACACACATACCAACAAACATAAACACACAAATTCAAGTAGACTTTTCCAAGTGAAACGTTGATGAGTTGAAACATATTTTAACACATACACAAGCACATACACACATCGAAACTCGACGAAAATTTCACACAAACCTACAAACACACACACACTGACATGCAATAACATGAATTCTTTCAAACATCATTGCAATTTTTAGAAGAACAAGAAAAACTAACAGTAATAGCAACAATAATAACAACAACAACAGCAACTAAACAGTATTAAAGTATATACATGTATACATATATATATAGGTAGAGAGAGGGGTAGCGCAAGAGAAGTTAGCATAAAAACAAAATAAAAAAAAAAAACTTAAGATGAAACGAACGAACACTTGAATAAAAACGTTTTGGCGCGCAATTAAAAGAGCATCAAGTGTCAGATAAAGTGGCAGTAAAGTACACTTTACAAAATGCCAAATTAGTACAAATATTGTTATCAGCTCTTTACATTTATTCTATATATATCTATGTACTATTTCTATTTGTATACGTATGCATTTAGAATTATGTGTATGTGTGTATGTATGTGTGTGAATTCAACCCAGAGAAGTGTTTTATAAAATACAAAACACAATTAAACACAAATGGCGTACGAATTGTTCTTCACAACTCATTATGCCAGATTAACGAAAGAATACAAACAGAATTTTGCAAAAAATAGGAACAGAAAAAATTATGGCAACAAGTTGAGCAACATCTATACAGGCATAACGACACATCTAACCCGCACATCTTTATCTCTGCCCGTTAACATGTTTATATCAAAGATCAGAGGCGCAGTAACAGTTTTTCCAAAGGAGGCTAAAATATATCAAATATTTTAGAGTATGCTACCTTTTCAATAAATTTGCATTTTTTTAAGAAATTGTGAAATTACTTCGAATAACGTATGCGAATTTGTTAATGTTAAACAAAATATTATATAAAACCTTTATTGAATGAAGTGAAATCAGATAATTTAATGATGTCGCGACATTTAGATTTTAAAAAAACAGCATTGAAATTCTAAAGAACTACAGGAACTAGTTCTTCAAAACTGATTCCAAATATCACTTATTATTTCCTAATGAAGCCGGTTAAAAAATCAATTTTTCGTTTAAGTGCACAAATGAATAACAAAAATTAAATACATTCAGATGAATGAATAGGGAAACCACAATTTGAGAATTTTGAATTCTAAGGAGTGAGGTCGCAAAATTCTTAACTTGAATTTCCATGTTCTGTTTTGGCCTCTAAATTTTTAGCACGTTCCTGTCAGGAACTTTTCGTACCAAATAGTCCGAGCACTGAGCTAACCGGGCTGCTTTCCTACCGGACGTGTTGGGAGCTCTTTTGAAAATGCTTTCTATTTTTTTTAGATTTAGAAACATCATTTTGGCTTTAGAAACCTGGTTCAGGTAGAAGAAATGGTCCATATTCCTTCTACCTGAACCAGGTTTTCTATCAACGGAGAAGTTCTCCCGGTACTGTTTAATAACATTGGGAACAGTTTGACGGCAGACTTTTGAATGCTTGGCCAACTTTTTTTGTAGGACCAAGTTGGGTTTTGTTGAAAATATTTAATAATTTTAGTACGTACTTTTTTCTGGTCACTCATTTTAATCAGATTAACAACAAATGTATATAATTGACATTAAACATAATAACTGACATGTTTTACAAAGGTAACTTGATCAAAAAAAAAGTTAAATAATACTTGGGTTAAAAGTTTTAATGAAAAACATGTGTTAAGAATTTTACGATCTCACTCCTTATATTAGAAATGTATGATGAATACCGAATGTAGCAGAGGCTCTATAAAACCGCTCTAAAAGAGTTTGTAGAGCAAAATGATCGTTAAAGTTTCTCGATTGCGTTCTATAAATAGTCTGTAACACTATGTTCAGGACATGCACCTTAATTGGTTGATTAGGAAATTTCCGCAATTAAGGACTTAATTAAGCTCAATTTAAAATATAAGATCTCAAATAATATATTGAGTAATTATTACTTAATTACTTTAAAAATGGGGATAAATACAGTATACAACCCTAGTGTACTGTGAGTGTGAAGAGAAAATTCGGTAGTCTGCATTTACACAGGGCAAGTTTTCTTGCCACAAGTCTGAGTTTATAGGAGAGAGAGGCAAGAAGAAAGAAGAGGGGTACACACTTGCTTGTACTGGCAAGTATCTTCAATTATCTTTTGTTTTTTCATTTTCACTATGGCGTCTATTAGATTTTGACATACAAATTTGAACAGACGAGCATGTTTAAAAGAGAATCAAAGAGACTTGCTTCAAGTAAACTTGCTGTGTGTAAAAGCAGACGTACAATGACAAAATCCAATGTCATGAAAATGAAAAAGAGAAAAAAGTAAAAGAAGTGTCAATTAATTTAAAAAAAATTTTAACGAAAATTAATTTTAAATAATAAATGTCTTTTAAAAAATAGCGCCAAAAATATTTTTAGCAATAAATTGAATATATATAAACACCAAGTTCCGCTTCTAAAATCTAGTTCGTAGAAAATAGAAATAAAAATCACAGATGAAAGAACTAATTTCCTAAGAAGGCGTGTTTCCTCTCTAAGGCTTCTGTAGTAGCGAGAGAAAAAATACAATTTTCAATTGGCAACGAGTGTGATATATATCTGTCCCTCTTTTCAAACCACAACCATTTTAACATTTTCTTTTGTTTGTTTTCTATTGCTATGCCTATTCTTATCTGTATAATTAGTTCTAAAGGTGACAATTTCAAACAAAATTCATTGGCCTCAAAGAATAACTATTTTTGCCTTTTTGCCTGGGATTGTTTTTTAAAGGTTTTGAAATAAATATCGATGTCATTATTTTTGACGGTTTTCTATTTAGAATTATCTACAAATTCTCTTCTATTTAAATAAGTCAACAAATTCTCAATTCGTTTTAATATAAAAACTTTGTGATATTTTTTCACTGTAGGAATGCATGAAATTTTAAGGGTGTAGAAAACAGCAAAAATCGTCTGGGAGTGACAGTTGAGAAGAACTTTCTTTAATAAAAATAATCGTTAATGTTTCTTTTTTTCTTTATGTACACATTTCTGAGTCAAATTAACGAAAACGATAATTTTTAAAGTTTTTAAAACCGAAACCGCGGTTTTAAAATTCTTTGGTTATATGAAAACTCTAGTATTAAATAAGTCTAGGGTGTATCAAGGTACTATTGAAGATGAAATACATATGGTCAATTAACAAGGCATCTTATCTTATATATAATACTACTTTCTATGCTATGTTTATTGTGTTATCATAACGAACCAGCGGAGACCAACGCCGAATGCCTAAGAGTCGGTTAAGCCGACACGCCGAGTCGTGATATATTAGGACATTATGACAATATGACTGATAAGAGACCTTGTGAATTGACCAATAGTATCAAAAAAGTACGATCGTAATAATTTTACCATACCTCGTCAAGGTTTAAATACTATTTTCTACTAGCAGCAAAATTGTTAAATTATGTATGCAATTTTAACCATTTCTGCAAAATTTATTTATATGGCGGTATGATATCGGTATGAAACTGGTATGCTACAGGTATTGATTTGCAATTGATACCGGTATGATAAAGGTATTGATACCGTTTTGATACCGATATGATACCATTATTAGGGGAAACGGCATTTGAATACCGGTATTTTACCGAAATAATTTTTTCGGTATCGCTATCAATACCGGTACTCAATTTTAAACGGTATTTAATCGGTATTAATAACGGCTGCCAACCTTGGCTTTAACATAACAAACTCCCTTCACTCCTAATGTTTATATACGCCTATGTCCACGAGTACATACCCACCACTAACTTACAGTAGGACATTACAAAGAAACAAAAATTAAAATATATGAAAATTAATCATTTCCAGTAATAAGTATTTGACCAACTTACTTGCAAGAAAAATATAAAGATATAACTCCTAATAGCTGCATATATGTACAACTGTTTAATGTATAATAATAATTTAAGCTGAAAAAATTTGTATTTTAATTGTAATAATAAATGAAACGTAATTTTATAGCAGAGGGCGAACGCAATCGACTATTCAGATGTAGACAATACAAATGTGAGCAAAACTAGTTGAAATGATCAAAAATAAACAAATTGAAGATTGTGCATCAAAAACACAATCAGTCATTTATTAGTTGACAATTTTTGTATAAAAATCACTCAGTTTTCAAATAATTTTGGAACGTTTTTCATAAAAAAATTTAAAAATTGTATATCTTTTGTGTAGTGCTTATATTTTTACAACATTTATTGCATTGTTTCAGTACACTGTTCAACAAAAAATGTCAGCCTCTATTATTCCAACTGGAGAATAAATTAGACCAGCTAACATTACTTATTAATGGGTTTATAGTGGGTTTTGCAAAGTTGATTTTAAATTCATTTTTATGTTGAACATTTTTTGACCAATTTTTCCATTAATAAAATTGAAGTATTTGTTCGTAATCGATAAGGCCAATAACTACTGCATCAAATTGTGCAACACTTTTCAAAATTGATCGCCACTCATAGCACTCAGGGACAGAACAAATTGGTTATTAAACTCAAAATAACACGAATGTTATTGAAGTTCATAAAAATAGCACATCAAATACGCCTACTACTGATTAAGACATATTTTCTATGGGCATGAGAAGTATTTCTGCAATATTTTACTTAAGGTAGGGTCACACATGACAAATATTTGACGAAAAAGACGTAACCACTAAATAAAATATATTTGTATTCTTTTATTTATTTCAAAAACTTATTTTACTTAGGATGATTCTAAACAAACAATTTAGTTTTATTTTATTTGATGCTGTTTGATCTTACAAAACAATTGTAAGAGTAAACACGTCAAACAAATTTGTGCTAAAAAAAAGTGGTTACGCTTTTTTGAGCAAATATTTGTCATGTGTGACCCTACCTTTAGTATGATTAATAATTTTAAATGATGATGTGAAATTTCCTTCATAAAAATGTCTTTTGTTTCAAACCGTTTCGTTTTATAAAATGACCCCATAAATATGATCTCCCAAATTGCAGACAATTGTTTTAAATTTTTCCAACATGAGTACTAGAATTGAATTAATTAAATGCCCACTGTAGGTATCCGACAACTGTGTACAGTTAGACAATTACAATCCATTTGTTTTTTTAGTATTATTTGTTAAAGGATACAAGTAAAAACCAAAACCAAACATCATCACATTAAGCCAGTTTTTGTCTGTCTGTCCGTCCGTCCGTCTATCTTTTTTTTTGCTCAATTCCCATTCAATTTTATCTATGAAATCACATGAATCTTTGTGTACGTGTACGTACGTGTTTGTTGTTCTCTCTCACTTTTAATGGTTTTTATTGTTGTTGCTGTTGTTGTTAGTGTAACTGTTACTTTTGCCACGTTGTTAGTATATGTAATAAGTAATGTAGTTGTTGTATTTGTAGCAATGGTAGTGGCGTTTGAATGATGTTACTTTTGATAGTGATGATGACAAGTGTTGATGATAGAAAATTGTATTTAAAGCTCTACATAAGTGTGTCTGTCTGTCTGTCTGTCTAACTAGTGAGTAACTGCGTGTGTATGAGAAATGATTGAAAACAAGTAGAACTAAAAGGGGGAAAAAAAAATAAAATTGAAGTAAAAATGAAATGTCAAATGTAACGATTTCTCTGTGAAATATGTTGTATTAATAGGTTTGTTACAGATTTGCGGAATTTTTTCACTCTCTTACAGTCTCTTGTGTTTTTTGTCCTGCCTTTAAATTCGTTTCACCATCATCACTTTCATGAATGACAATTTGATGAACTAATGGGAAAACTTAAGTAGATACGGTTTTTTTTCTCATACTTCTAAGCTTCTAGTTCATAGTTTTCTTCTACGTTTTTTTGACTGAAGATTTTCTTCAAATGCAGTGAACAGTGTGCGATGTGGATTATAAATGGTGCGTTTTCAATAACACTTTTAAAATGGTCAGAATCACTTAGAAAATCAAATGGAGTTGATCGGTGTATGAAGTGTTTTTACTAAAATAAGTTATTGCTTAAAGACATGTAGTTCTTTTGGGAGTTTGAGTGTTTTTTTTTTTTACTAACAAACATGATCTATTTGTCGAATCATGGCTATGATTGTCTTAAAATATATTTTACAAATATATAAATATGGAGGAGAATGGATAAACAGCAAAGCATACTTGTTACATGTAATCGTATCTAAACTTATGAAAGGATTTTTATCGGTAATAAATTGACCATACTAAGTTATTTAAGTTAAGCTTCAATATATAGAGCTAGTAATATATAGAGCTAGTAACTTCGTTATATAGAGCTAGTAACTTTTAATTGTAGGTCGTTATGTATTCTTAGTTATGCTTCAATTGTAGTCGTAGTTAACATCAATCGTAGTCTTATTAAAGCTTCAACCGTAGATCATTATATAGTCTTATTTAGGCTTCATTGGTAGATCGTTATATTGATTATCATTAAATAGTTATTAGCTTCAATCGTTGATCGTTATATAACATTTTTTAAGCATATAAAGTCTTATTTAGGCTTTAATCGAATATCGTTATAAAGTCTAAGTTGAGCCTTAATCGTAGATCGTTATAAAATCTTATTTAAGCATCAATTGTAGATCGTTATAGAGTCTTATTTAAGCATCAATCGTAGATCGTTATACAGTCTAATTTGAGCATCAATAGTAGATTGTTATAAAGTCTTATTTAAGCTTCAATCGTAGATCGTTATAGAGCCTTATTTAAGCTTCAATCGTAGATCGGTTTAGAGTCTTATTTAAGCATCAATCGTAAAATGTTATAGAGTCTTATTTAAGCATCAATCCTAGATTGTTATAGAGTCTTATTTAAGCTTCAAACGTAGATCGTTATAGAGTCTTATTTAAGCTTCAATCGTAGATCGTTATAGAGTCTTATTTAAGCATCAATCGTAAAACGATATAGAGTTTTATTTAAGCATCAATCCTAGATCGTTATAGAGTCTTATTTAAGCTTCAATCGTAGATCGTTACAGCGTTTTATTTAAGCTTCAATCGTAGATCGATATAGAGTCTTATTTAAGCATCAATCGTAGATCGTTATAGAGTCTTATTTAAGCTTCAATCGTAGTTCGTTATAGAGTCTTATTTAAGCATCAATCGTAGATCGTTATATAGTCTTATTTAAGCATCAATCGTTGATCGTTATAAAGTCTTATTTAAGCATCAATCGTAGATCGTTATAAAGTCTTATTTAAGCATCAATCGTAGATCGTTATAAAGTCTTATTTAAGCATCAATTGTAGATCGTTATAAAGTCTCATTTAAGCATTAATCGTAGATCGTTATAGAGTCTTGTTTAAGCATCAATCGTAGTTCGTTATAGAGTCTTATTAAAGCATCAGTCGTAGATCGTTTTAGAGTCTTATTTAAGCATCAATCGTAGATCGTTATAGAGTCTTATTTAAGCTTCAATCGTAGATCATTATAAACCCTTAGTTCATTTTCATATATTCTTAGTTAAGCGAGCAATAAAATTATTTAAGATGAGGACTAGTATATTGCTCTTGACATACTATATGTGAATACAATTTAAATTACTTATTTATGTTTACTAAAAACGCTCAACATTTTATCCCCAAATAACAATTACTAAATACTCTTGATGCTTACTGTAATCAAAATAACACAAGAATGTTTAATGATTGTTTAAAGAATTATCTTTGTGTGAAATGAAAAAGAAAACAACTACAGATACTTAACAAGCATTTTGTTATTTCCTTATGTAGATATTTCTAATAAAGTCATATCTTATTAAGTGAATTGTTGCATAAACATTCCAATCTGGAATATTACATATTTATATAATAGACATGTATACAAATATAGCCAAATCATCATAATCTTTTTGTCAATCTTTGGGTTTGAGTTGAAATTTGTATTTCACACTTTAAATTTGTTCTTTACATTGTTTTAGAAAGACCAAAAAAAAAAAAAACAAGAAAAGAAAAGAAAAGAAAACATGTCTTCAACTATAAAATGTCGGAATGGATTTCACCAAAAAATGTCAACAAAACTTAATATTTTCAATAAAATGAACAAATTTAGTTTGCTTCAAACACACACACACGTACAAGTAAATACATCCATATAATAACAACAAAAAAGGATTTAACGAATTTGTATTTGAATCTGTATGTGTATGTGAATGTATTTGTATCTAATAGTAGAAATTTGTATTTGTATACTTAGATAGTTCGAGAGTGAATGTGTAATCATACAATTTAATAATATTTTTTGTTCATTGTTAGAACAGAAAAAAAAAGAAACAACGATGGAAAGATTATAGTCTATTATCTGTAACACATACCAGGGCGTATAATATGGCGACCAATAAAGGGTTCAGTTTAGTTTTTGTGTGTTTTATTTTTGTTTTTTTTTTATTTTTGTCACAAATAACAGAAGAATTCTTTCACATGTTTAACTTTGGAATAGTGAAACATGAAAACATTTCGAAATCTTTTTACATAAAATTTCATGCTACATGTACAACTAACAAGGAAAAATTTTAGAAAACGGAGCAACTATTTTTAAAAGATGTTTAAAATGTTTTTTTTTTGTTTCATCCCCCCAAAAATAAAATAAAATTTAATCAAAAGGAAGATTGATAAAAATTGCCTATTTGAAATAAGTATGCTCACATGCACTATAAGTATATGTACGTTTGGGTGTATTGTGATTCTTAACGGTCAATCAATAAGTTTTGTTGTTAAACTTATCCGAATATATGCAAAGTGAATAAAAAGTATGCTACGAAAAGATGTGGTATTTTGAACAACATTACCATGAACAAGTTTTAGCAAAGAAAAACATTTACTCAAGTTATGTACTTAGAAATTATGTTATTTGTTATTTGTATTCTATATTAATTACATATAATAGTAGATAGTTGCAATACAATAAAAAATAAGACGGTTCCAGTTCTTAGACTTAATGAATGTGCAATCATGATGTCAATTCATTAAAAGTTCTATAGTTTTAGATGCACAATAACATAATGTCGGGGGAGTTGGTAATAACTTCATTATTATCCAAGCGATTTTCGTTTTTTATGCATTGCTAGAAAGATTAGTCAATATAGATTAAGATTTCAGTTTGGTGAAATGTCAGTGTAACAGAAGCAGTAGGTTATTAATATGTCAGTACATAATATTGTTACGAATGTGCAATAGCGATTTGAATTTAACGGTCTGTAACGACTGCCTGCAACATTCATCATGTATATAAACACGTCCATCAGTAGAAGCTTCTACTTATCAACAATGTTGATAACATGCGGTTATTAGCATTGTTTGTAAGTATGGCAACACTAAAT
This sequence comes from Calliphora vomitoria, assembly GCA_942486065.2. NCBI lineage: Eukaryota > Metazoa > Arthropoda > Insecta > Diptera > Calliphoridae > Calliphora > Calliphora vomitoria. The sequence continues at coordinate 31,891,972 of OW818029.2, forward strand.
GTTTAAGCTGCTAACATTGACATCGAAAGCTCTAGAATTCGAACATACTAGTTTGTCCGTTAAGAGCATTGTAGAATAATCAGGAAAGATGGCGTGTGTATAAAAAGTGGCAGAGGTTGCAGTGGTGAGTTGAGTTGATCATAGGCGCTGTTACTTAACATCAACTGCCTTGTACATTTAAATTTGTACACTATAAAGTGTGTGTGCATTTCTGCGAATTGATAAACGTGTATAAAGACACTGAGTGACTATTTGAACTGTCCTTGTTGTAGATTTTAAATAAATAAAGTATCCGGTTTCTTTAAAGGAAATAAACCAACGTTTTACAAAGGTTAAAACGTAACAATATTAACAACATGCTAATATTTGAATAAATTTAAAAGATTCTTTAAATCAAAGTATATACGATATTTAATAGTCTAGTGGTAACTGCAGATAACATATCTTATAAGACAACCCTTTACTTATGAAACTATCCATGTTTTTAAATGTTATTGTCCACATACTAAAGTTTTTGATGGCCGTCAAATCGATGTACTAGTAATAAATGTAAAATTTAAATGTTATGATTTTGTAAACGACTTTACTCATAGTTTCTTACAAATTGTTAGAATTTGTTTTTCTTTTTCAGTTTTTGCTTGCATATAGTAAAACTTTTCACTTAACTAAATAATAAAACACAGATCATGTAAAGGATAGTTAAAGTTTCGAATAAAAATTATTCAAATAATCGGGTAAAAAATATATTTTTAATTTAAATGAATAACATTTTTTAATTTTTAATAAAAAGTTATTCGATCTATAATTGTCGATTAATATAATACTCGAATAAATTTATTTTAATTTTTAAAATTAAAAAAAAAGTAAGACTGTTCTTTACCTACCATCAATATGTAGTTTTGGCCATAGAATAAAATATACATAGAAGCGGTACTGAGCGACAAAAAAACAAAGTCTGTTGTCAAAAACCTAAGTCTTGCAACAACAAAAAGCCATGTAAATCATTGTATTTTGTTTTGAGAGAGTAATTATTTTTACTCTCAGTTACGCCTCTAGTCCTATCGTATGGTTTTGGCCTTGTATGGGGACTTGAATCAGTTATGGTCCGAACTGTACAGAATTTGATAGACAATAAAATATTTTTCTGATATAACCCATATAGGGGGTAGGGTTAATTATGGACCGATCCTCACATAAGTTGGTAGAAAGATTTAAATGTTATGTCTAATTTCATCACGTTATTAATTATTATAACACAACTATAAATGTTCAAGTCATTTTCTGAGGAGGACCTTGTATGTGGACTAGTCTCGATTTTCGCCGTACTTTAAAATATAATTTCAGAATTTAATTTGTGCAGAATTTTATCAGGATTGCAGCATAATCAACATATTTATGACAGCGCAAACAGTATTCCGGCGGTACATTTGTATGAGGGCTGAGTGAAACCATGGATCGATATTGGCAGTTTTCAATACCAAATAAACCTTATAAACAGAAAGTATTTGTGGAAAGCTCATTTCGTTGTAGCATTATCGTATTTTCAGCAGACAGACAGACGGACATAACTTAGATTGCTTAGAAACTAATGAGGACCCAGGATATATATACTTTTTGGTTCTACGACCAATATTTCGATATATTACAAATGGAATGACAAAATCAATATCGTTTTTGATGATCGATATACAAATAATTATATAAATAAAAATTTGGAGAAAAATATATCAAAGAAACAAGACCAATAGTTTATAATGTTTTTCCAAGTTGATTGCATTGGAAATTTTATTAGAAACAACTTTCTACATTCATTTTCCAATTGAATTTGGATTAAAAATGAAAACTGTATGTCTAGTAAATACCTAAGTATGGTTAAAGTATATGCAATAGAGTTACAATGATTTTCCAATTAATAATTAAAAAATATAGGTATAAATTATTATCTATTTTAGTCAAATTTACTGAATGCCTCATACGAATTTAAAAATACTTTGGAATCTAAAGCCTATCAATCAACAATTGTTTCATAAAATATTTAACGAGACTTTATATGTATAATTAAAATGCTCTAATTAATATTTGGTCAATTCACAAGGTCTCTTAACATGTCATATTGTCATAATGTCTTAATATTTCACAATGGTTTTTATTGCTTTTCAACCAAAAAATGTCCTAAAACAATACTACTTTCTATGCTTTGTTTATTGTGTTATCGTAACGAACCAGCAGAGACCAACGCCAAATACCTAAGAGTCGGTTAAGCCGAGCCGTCGAGTTGTGATATATTAGGAAATTATGACAATATGACTGATAAGAGACCTTGTGAATTGACCAATTGTTTACGTCTGTATATTATATATTATTATACATTTGGTCAGTTCAAAAGGTCTCTTATCATCTTATATTTTTTAATAATGTCCTAAATTTTCGTCGGCTCGGTTTAACCGTATCTTAGGCGTTCGGCACAGGTTTCTGCTGATTGGTTAGGATAATACAATAAACATAGCACACAGAGTAGTATTATTTTAGGACATTTTTTGATTGAAAGGCAGTATCAACATTTTCAAACCATTGTAAAATATTATGACATTATGACAATATGACCAATTAAAATTGTTACAATTTTTCTGGTTTAAAATATATTTTATTAAATTCGTCAAATAATAATTCTTTATTCATTCAAATAATCAAGGAAATTTTAGCAATTAATCGAGCACTCGAATAACAAAAGAAATTATAAACTTTTATTCCATTAAAATAAAACTCGAATAATTGACAACCCTACGAGAAAAATAGAAACATGTAATTTCTATAAACTGTCATCATTTCTTGTTTGAAAAACTATAAATTTCAAAGACTTTCAATTAAAATTTATGTTTTGGTCAGTGCTTCGAGTATTAATCAACTGTTGGCGAGTTTCACTTATTAGTTTATAATAAACTCCGTTATGTTTCCGGACATGACATCTAAAGCTTTTGTTGTTAAAATATTAAATATTTCGCTTTCTATAACTATTCAAGGTGAAGGAAGCTACAAGGATTCGAGTAGAACAAACAATAAAATCAGCACCGCCACCATTATTATTATTGCTATTATTATTTTTAGTTTCTATTTCAAAAAAGCCAAAGTAAATTGCCATTATAAAAGAGCAAAAGTAAATACTGCCACTACAAGTACTACTTACTTAAAAATCCTGCCGATGTATGTATGACTGCCTGAATGAATGACTCTAAATGCAAGAACGATACAATAGAAAAAAAAACTAAACAAGTGAATATTATTGCTGTGGATAGCTAAGTAGGGTTATCAATTATTCGAGTTTAATTTTGATCGAATTCAAATTTACCATTTTTTTATTATAAGAGTGATCTATTCATTTTTGAAATTTCCTCTATTATTCAAACGAATAATCAATAAAAAAGTATTATTCGAATTATTAATTACTATAATATGATTAAAACCAGAAAATTTGTTAACAATGAAGAAAAATACAGAAATTATAAAACATACATGTACGTAATAAAAAGCAAGCCGGAAAATATATGCGGAATTTCTTTTCCGTATACATAAGTATATCTGGAATCTGATCTAAATTTGTAACACAGTTTTCCACATCCAACAGCTTTTGTACACATTGACAGTTAATGTTGGCAGCACTGTGCTGCCAAGTAGGGTTCTATAAGTCGATTGTTCGATTGTTCGAACAATCGACTTTTTGCTGAAAAAAGTCGAAACGTCTAAGTCGACTTTTTGGTCACAAAAAAGTCGAACATTCGATTCGTTATCACAAAAGTCGATAAAAGTCTAATAGTCGAAAAAAGTCGAATAGTCGAAAAAAGTCGAATAGTCGATAAAAGTCGAAAAAAGTCGACTTTTAAGATTGTTAAAAAAATTTTTAATTGCAACATTATACTAAAACAAAATATGCACAGAATAACATAATAATTTTATGTTATTGCAATTTGGTACACTTACATTTTTTCTAGTGTATGCAAAAATAAATAATAAGTAAATGTTCATAAAAAAATGCTCTTTTTACAAATTATATATTATCGCCTTAATACATTTAATTTTTATTGCTAAAATTAACACAAGGCGCATCAATAAATGCAGAAACCATGTATTTTTTACAAAAAATGGTAAAAAGTGGAAAAAAGTCGAAAATAGTCGGAAAGTCGAAAAAAGTCGATTTAACTAAAAAGTCGAAAGTTCGAAAAGTCGACTTTTCATAAATTACCAAAAGTCGAAAGTTCGAAAAGTCGACTTTTTAAAAATTGAAAAAAGTCGAAAGTTCGAAAAGTCGACTTTTTGTTTCAACTATAGAACCCTACTGCCAAGTATCCACTTATGACAATGTATACAAAAGATGTTTGATGTGGAAATCGCTAAATTCAAATTTATAGTGCAATTTCGTAATAATATTTATATAATCATGAGATATAGACTACAAATTTTTGCCAAATTCAAGCGCATTACCATTAGAAGTTAATATGCGGCAAGTTCAGATCATGAACTGTTTTCAAAGTTTTCGTGCTTAAGTTAAGTTTGATAAGGATGTAATGTTAATATTTTAATAAATGTAGAATTTTCCAAAGATGAACATATCTGTTTTTAATATTCTAAATTATTGGTTTTGTTTATTTGTGTTTTTTTTGTTCAATATTTCTATTTAAACAATTTTTTTTTTTAAATTTTTGAAAATAAATTTATTCGATTATTGAGCAAATCATTTTTTATTCTAAACTGAAAAATGTTGCTCATTCGATTAAAAATTATTTTTTTTCTTCGATTATTCGAATAATTTTTATTCGAATAACAACCCTAATAGCTAGACTCTTTTTTTTAATATTCCCTTTCCAAATACCATTTCTTGCGCTAAAGGTAATGATGCAAATTATAGAAAGGCATACAAAAAAATATAAATAAAAAACTTCAGACTCCCTATTAAGATGATGATGCTGATGAACATAGAAATATGTATGGAAGTACAGATATTTAGTGTAACTCTGCGAGTATGGAGCAAAGCAGACCTTTAAGAACAAGGAAATGTCACGCGACAAATCAAATGACAATGACAAAAATAAAAAATAAAAAAATAGAAAAAGAAAATGAAACGTATAAAAAGGAACAAAAACATGTTTCATGGTTCATACAGCAGAAAATCTCATACTAACTGACTCACTCACTGACTGCCTGAATGAATGCAAGAAAGAAAGAATTATGCCCTTTAGCCACATCATTAAACCAAATGTCGAATACAAACAAATAATAATAAAATCTATTTAGAAAAAAAAATATGTAATGGAAAATCCATGGATTTTCTATGCAATTTAATATATTTACGAGTAGATAAGTACATACATAAATATTTAAATATACTAGTGCATACATTTAGTTAATGTTTAAAGACGTTTAATATTAAGATAATGGGGAATGTTTTTTTACAGTATGACTGAAAAATAAGTCAACAGGTAATAATACAACATTGTAGAGCCACAAAAAAATTTAAGCATGCGTGTTATAGATTTCATACAATTATTTGAAACTTTAAAGGATGTGGGGAAACTTATAGATATTCTTCAAATTGTTTAATGTCTTCATTGGCTCACTGTTGTATTATATGGAGTGAGTAAATACAAAACCTCAAAGTTTTGCCTTTCAAGTTTTAATACACTCACCGTTTTTTACTAATACCATCATACTTTTAAAAATTAAAACGAACTTGCTTTCAATTTCTCTTTCAAGTTACTGTTTCAATTTACAATTAATCAGAAAACAGCTGATTACATTTTTAGAATAATTTGTAATTTTATATGTATGTACATATTCAATTTTGAATATCTGGATAACTAAAATAGCGAGATTCTCTGCCTGAAACATTTTTTTATAGTTTTACGTAATTTGTCTGAAAATGGGCGGGTTATTATTAGTGGACATGGAACTTCACATACAAAATAATTAAATATTGTTACGAAATTGCACTATCAATTTGAATTTTTCGATTTTAACACAGATTTCCACATCCAACAGCTTGTATACATTGTCATAAGTGGATACTTGGCAGCACAGTGCTTTGACATTTACTGTCAAAGCTGCTAACATGATCATTAAAGCTGCCGAAAACTCTAGAAATGGAGCCTTCTAGTTTTGTCCGTTAGATAAATCTTGAAGCTTCTAGAATAGGTACAGCAAGTTGCAGTGTATTTTAGTTTATGATTGGCGCTACTAAAGTATACATCATCTGCATTACCAGTGTAATTTTGTACATTATAAAGTGTGTAGTATAAGTGTGTGTATTAAAATAGTGACTTTTTAAATTCTTGTATACATTTAACGGCAAATCTGCAGGCCCTGACAATATTCCTTCGGAACTTCTCAAATATGGCGCGCCGATATTAGCGATAAAACTACATCCAATTATAAAAGAGGTGTGGGACACAAACCAGATGCCGAAAGAACGTGTCGTGATTACCATTCCAAAGAAGGGCGATTTAAGTGATTGCAAGAACTGGAGGGGCATTACCCTATTAAATGCTATCTCCAAACTAATGGCAACGATTCTACTAGAACGCATTCAACCATCAGTAGAATCTATACTTCGCAATTAACGAGTTGGATTCCGTACTGGTAGATCCTGTGCTGACCACATTAATTCCTTACGTATCATCATTGAACAGTCCAAGGAATACAACACAAACCTTTACCTTATTTTTGTTGACTTTGAAAGAGCCTTTGACACAATAGGCTTCTCTTGTGGGACACCCTTTCCTCTAAAGGTATTCCGAATAAAATTGTTATGCTCATCCGAGAACTATATAATGAGTCCACCAGTCGTGAACGTTTAAATGGTAATACCAGTCTACCATTTTCTTCCTCTGCTAGCGTAAAACAAGGCTGTATTCTATCACCTACATTATTTCTTCTGCTTCTTGACAGTGTACTTGAGCAAACCAACATCGAAGCCCCAAATGGCATACAGTGGAACATGGCCGAAAAACTAAATGACATAGATTATGCCGACGACATTTGCCTAATGGCACACCGCTTCGATGATATAGAAGCTAAATTAAATCAACTTTCTGTAAATGCGAAGAAGATAGGTTTAAAAATTAATTTTAAAAAGACAAAAAACTGGAAAATATCGTAATACAAGATGTGGAATCATTTAACTAACTTGGAAGCGTAATAACAAAAGATGGCGGCACTACTGATGATATACAGGCGCGAACAAATAAAGCAAGAGTTGCATTTCAATCATTGCATAAGGTATGGAGAACCAACACCATCAGTAAGAAAACAAAACTACGGCTCTTTGAATGCAGTATAAAGTCGTTGCTGTTGTATGGGGAATAACACAGTCCAATTTGAAAAAAAAACTTCAAGGGCTTATAAACCGATGCTTACGCCGAATTCTTTGTATTTTCTGGCCAAACACCATATCAACGGAAGACCTCTTACGACTTACGAACAACACACCAATAGAACACGAAATAATGAAGCGAAAATGGGCATGGATTGGCCACATTTTAAAAAGACCTGATGATGATATCACCCGATCTGCACTTCAGTGGAACCCTCATGGCCATCGTAGACCTGGAAGACCACGCACTACGTGGATAAGAGCGGTCAAACAAGAATGCAATATGGTAAATAAATCATGGAACCAAATTAAGGGATCGAAGAAAATGGATGGAAATTGTAAATGCCCTATGTTCACCATGAACTTTTATTTTTATTATTACATATATTTATTAAGTAAACCTTGAAATGAGTTATTTAGTTACCACTGTTCATAAAAGATATAAAAATGGGTGGAATCACAACAGTAGAGTGGTATCTCCCATACCAAGTATATAGTAATTTTCGAATATCAAGTGAACTGTCGTTAAATGTTGCGTAAATTACGTTGATGCCAGTGTACTGTTATGCTAAAAACTAGGGACATGTCCCTGCCATACAAAGTAAATATTTAGTATAATAGTGTCATTCTCAAAACTTTCCGTGAGTTATTTTGTTGCCATAGTACGTAGTTGTGAATAACACCAACTGAATGTAGTTTGCAATAAGGGAGATGTTCCTTCCCTCCCTTTCAAATATAATATTTATTACCGATTTTTTTGAGAACTACTATATACAGAGTTTTTATACTTCGTTAAAATTGCTTTGTTGCCATTTCCACTTGTTTGTCTTAAATGAGGGGGATCGAATGAGGTTGGGTAAACCGTTCCACATTCGCTTAATTTTTATTAATGGATATCTGAAAATCTATAATAATGAGATTGTCAATACTTTGGTACCATTGTGAGTTTTGAAAATGGGTGGTATCAGATCATACAAAGTAAATACTTTTTTTCCCTATACTGTAAAAACGTATGAAATTATAGCAGAGAATTAGGAAAAGTATCAAGATGTTTTTAAATCGCAACATATTTTTTATACCTTCAATGGCAAAATCAAGGTATATAATTAAAAACTAACAAAAAATTCCAGTATTAAGTATATTCATTTAATATTTTATTTAATCCTTTCACATTTTATTATTTTACTACGATAGGGGTAGCGAAGAGCAACAGTTATTGTATATAAAATAATATATGTACAAGAAAAGTTCTGCTACAAGTATCTTTATAATGTTGTACATGAAGCTGCTCATTTATCCTTAGTTGTAAAAATAAACAAATTATTAATATAAACGAAATATTTTTATTATAATTTCACTAACAATACTACTACTTATAATTCTTTAATATTTTAATATTGAAACATCAGCGTCAGGTATTTTGTCACAATATTTAGTTAAATTAGAAATTTTTGAAGGCAAAATAAATAGTAACTTAAATAAATCTAGGATTATTTCTTACTAAAATACATATATTTTCATGGGAAAATCTTTCAGTTCAGTTCAGTTTTTTTTTTTATATTAAAATTAAAAGTAACCTCCAGCCTTATTCAATCATTCTTCATTCAAGTCCTTATGTTGTAAAAATGTGAAAATAACCTACAACCATGGCGATTTTAGAGTGCTGGGGCACAAAATGAACATCGATGTTTTTTGGGCAGACAGCAAAATTGAAGGCTATTTTTTTTTTTTGTTAAACAAAAAAATAAGAAAGAAACTATAAAAAGAATACTACGTATAATAAAAAACACACGAAATAAAAATTGGTTTGTTTCCATTATAGAAATGTATTATTTTCAGTTTTTCTTAAAGTTTTTTTGTTGTTGTTGTGTTATATGCCATCATAGAGTTTTTCTTATTTTAACACACATTCAAATGCGAAATAACACACACTTATGCACAGGGACAACACAAAACTCAGCAGTTCAAGGAGACTGTCCCCAACTAGTGATTTTACCTATCATTAAGTGTGACAAGTAGTTACATAACTAGCTGCGTGGTATTTTAACACCTGCATGAACCAGTAAAATTGTCCAGTAGCTGGTGCAAAGTAGTAAACGCATTGGATTCACATAGCGGTTACATAGAGTAAGTTACCTTACTAGCTAACTGGTTACGTGATAAGCTACATAACTAGTGATTTTAACATGCACGGGTGCTAATTGAACTAAAATAATCAGTTAAAAAGACGTCTCATAGACAATCCAAACATTCCTGGGACCTTCCTGGGAATTATATCAACACAATTTATATACTACGAATTACTCATACAAAAAAATGCACTACACAATTAACGTTTAAAGTGACTACACTCTAGATTACTTAGAGACACTTGAGTGACAATTGTCTTCATCCTAGATTACATGGGGTGTATAAAGTAACCAATTAACTTATCTTCACACTACAATGACCCAAAATATTTAAATTGGAGTCAGCCAAGATATCAGACATGAGTGACATTTAGTGTCTATAAGGGATACACATTGACTACTTGTTTAACTGCTGGGTGCTGGGAATTCAAACACACATTTTGCACAATACTGTTACAATTCGCAGTTTCCGTCCGTTATCATTTAATACACTGTTTATTTGTGTGAGTTGTTGTTGTTGCTTGCTGCTGGTTTTTTTTTTGTTGTTTTCAGTAATTCTAGACATAATACCGCACTGTACGAAGGAAATATAAAAAAAACAACTCAGTGTTTTTTCTTCGTTTCTTTCATTTTTAGAAAGTTGGTACAATTGCACTTTTTTCGGGACAATTCTAATTCTTAATAAAAGTACAATGGCCAACCAATGACTTATTTGGTATAATCAAATACTATGATTTTGCCATACAAAGTCTGAATCACAGGTTTATAAGAGTATTTATTGGGTGCACAGAGAACACAGATTAGTAGTAACAAACGAATTTGTTGCCAATCGAATGATTCGGTTACATACATAAAATTTTTCGGCTCTATCAACAGAAAGTCAGTTGATAAAGAAGAATTTCAGTTGTAGCAACCAAACTTATGTTACCCCTTCTGAAATTTTGTGGCTACAACTGAAAATTCACTGAGTTAGAATCATTCGATTAGCAACAAATTCGGTTGCCACAACGAATCTGTTTTCTCTGTGTGCTTAACTTAAAAATGCGGGATTCACAACAAATATCGTAGCTTTTGAATGGGTTTTTTGTCTTTAATCATTTTGAAGGGAACATATCTGTCATTTATTCTCACTTAGTTATTGAACATAATAGTGTAACAACAAAGCGTCATATGTGGGAAGTTTTGCTTTACTTTTTTAATTCGAAAATAGTACCGCTTAGGCACAACGATTGCTCACCCAAGCTTATGATAAATGTGTACGTGCGAGAGATGTTTCAGCGGTTCAGAGAAAAAAAGGAAGGTTCAAGGAAGAAAAATATCGCATAGGCCAGCCAAAAACGGAACCAAATGGTTCTCTATATTATGAGCTCCTAAAATCTGGCCAGACCATCACAGGGAACTTGTATCGAAAGCAACTGATTCGTTTGAAGCGAGCATTGGCCGGAAAACACCCAGGCATGTTGCAATATCTGTTTAAAACTATTTAGAAAGAAGTGGTGGCCTAACTCGCCTTATACTTAGTCCCGATCTTGCCCCCGTTCGACTTCTATTTGTTTCCATCGATGCAGAACACTTTCTATGTTTATGACCATAAAGAAATATACATAGAGCGGAAACTCTCCTGTCAAAGACCTTATTCAGTTGTTAAAAACCAAGTAAGAGTGTTTAATGTATATCTACCACCAATATAATACGATTACCGATTGTTGTGCGTTTTGTTTAAAAACATTTAATTTGGTTAGTTTTATATTTTTTCTTTCTATAAAATATCAGCGAATGCTTTCTTATATAGGAGCTTTGTATAATTACGGATCGGTAGTACCAAAATCCATTAAGATATGTATTTTATATAAGAGCTATGTCAAATTATAAAGTGATCGTCATAATATTAGGTGCGGCGATTCATGCGTACATGAAGATGATGTTGAAACTATCAATTTAAAACTGATTATGGAATTTATACATATTTAAGCTATGCTCAAACTTGGACCAATATACACAAATTCCAGCAGTTTAATTTTTGCATAAATATCATTTATCTGTGTAAAATTTTGTGTTATAGGAGCTATGATCAAATATTTACCGATCTTCATACAATTTGTTATCAAATATTGAACGATCCAAACACAATTTGTATGGATACTGCAATTACTTATATAGGTATTTATGTATGGAGACTGGAGAAATCATGGACCGATTCTTGACATTTTCTTTCTATAAAAATAGCAATATGTGCAATTTAAGGATATTATCTGCAATATAATTAACCATGTGGTGCATAACTCTGGTTATACTTTAGCGGTTTTTCAATACCGAACATTTCTGATCAATAACGAATATTTAGGGAAAAATTCACCCTCGTCCTATCGTGCCAACAACAAACAGAGTGACGAACATAGCTAGCTTTTATAAAGACCCAGAATATTTATATTTTTTGGTTTTATGAAAAATATTTACAAACTTAATAACCCCCAACTATATAAAAACAACCAACACTTGTATGTGTAATTTATCGAGTATTCTTTTTTTTTTGGTCTAAGTTTTGTTTGTAAATTTTATATTTTCTATTACTGGAACATATCAGTGGTAAATTTAACTTTGGTCATTTTCAATACCAAATATTTCTGACAGAGGCACTATCGTCTTAGAATTTTATAAGGAGCCAGAATATATTTACAGCAAATATAGAATAAATAAGTATATACAATACGATATATCGATGTGTTACAAAACCCTAATTTTTTTGATGATGGGTATAAAAATTGGCATAAACCTTTGTGTTGATGAAAGGCAGTGCAGATCATCTGATCGCTACCCAAGAAATGGTCTAAGCCAGTGGTCGGCATAAATATAACATGGAATATAGATTATAATAACCTGTTGTGCATTTACATTCTCTGTTGTAATCTGGCCATCTATTGATAGTAAACTTTATTTCTTATTTGATCATTTGTATGAACTTCGTTGACATTCGTTTTGGTTACATGTTAATAAACGATCATGTTCGAGTGCTTTGAGTACCGGTCACTGGCCTAAGGTCATAGAAATTTCGCTTATCATGCTCAATAGTTTAAGTTGTTACCAGATTTAGTATCATTAAATGCTTATATTCTGTTACTTTCGACCTTCAATATCTCGATTTGAGTAGATGTGATTTGGAATTAACCTGAATATTAAAACCTAATGGTGGGTATAATTCTTATTTATCTAATACTTAATAGAAATCTAAGTAATTAAGTGCAAAAAAGTACAATTTTTCAAATTTGTTGGTACAATTTGTAAAGTAATTTTTAATTTCACATTTCTGTGAAACAGCTTCTGCCATTACTGACGGAAAATTAGGAAGTGGCAAGAGGCAAAAGAAGTGATGAGAAATGTGTAGATTGGCATGCAGTATGCAACATTTGCATACAATGTTTGTAGGATAGAAAAATGGAGAGGATACCCTTAAGGATGCGTGCGTGTGGGTGCAACATGTTTTCTTGTTTTTATTTATTTTTTTTTATAAAATAGAAATGAAATTGAAAAAAGCGAAATATTTAAAAGGCATGAAAAAGTTTTTCTTAAGCCTAAAAATAGCATCTACACGCTTTCGAGTTTGTTATCAGTTGTGCAGTAAATGACGATGATGTACACAGCTATGTAGATGAGAAGGAGGGAGGGAGGGAGGCTGATGTTGTGGCAGCCACAACTATGGCTGCATTATCGACATGCCTGAAAAGTACGAGTTGGTAACTTACGTAGACAAGAAATAAATAAACGTATAAAACTATAAAAGTGTGTAGGCTGTTTTTGTTAACGCTGTTTGTTGTTTTGTTAGTATTTGTTTAAAAAGTGCATTCATTGAATGACGTTTGTTATGAATACGAGCATGGATGGTATGTATGTTTGTATGTAGATTTCATTACTTTTTCTTTCCTGCTCCTCCATCATTTCCACACTCGTCTCTAGCTCTGCTGCCATTAAAGATATTGTAATACGTCTGAACGTATTGCTTTCCTAGATGAGTTGTTGCTTGTTTTTTTTTTATTTTATCTTCCACATTTATTCAGCGCTTATTGTAAAGAGTGAGTGTCTGTCTGTTCGCCCGTCCGTCCGTCTACTTACTCACTCATTTAACGGAAATTCATGTTAACTGTGAGGAAAAAAAAAAAATGAAAACGAACAAAACTCGGAAATGTTGCCGTTGAAACACAAATGTCTACTGCCTGTTGTTTCACATCCCCTGAGAGAGTAGTAGTGCAGTTAGTTGTAAACATGTGGAAATCCAAAGTATGGTTGGGTACGTATGTACTACGTTACAACAAACTGTACGATTCCAACTTTGTATGTTTTAGTTTGCGTGAATGTGTTCTTTTTTTTTTGTTTTTTATTTTACAAACTGTTCAGACTGTTGCTGAAGTTTTATATGCCTGGGCATGTTGCGTTTTTATTTTCTATATACATCCATATGTATATGTACTGTATGTATATAAAATCTCTGTTCCCAGCTTTTTGCTGCACCCACACATACATAACAAGTTTTTATAGGTACAGTGGGACGGAGAAGATTTCTGTTAAAAATTTAAAAAAACAAAAGTCGGGAATTTTAAATCAAAATTCTTTAAAAGTTCTACTTGCATGTCTGAATTAGTCACATGGTTCTTCAGATCAATCGAAGATGTCACTATCGTGCGATTAGAGTAAGTATTCCGAATTGAAGATTGCCAAAGGTGTTAATTTTTGGAAATCTTAAACACTCCTGTATTGATACTAAATTGAATTGTCAATTATTCGACTTTAATTTTTAAATTTTTTTATTATTCGAGTAATCGATTATTTTTTTAAATTACCCTGATTATTTGAACGAATAACGAATAAAAAATATTATTCCAATTATTTCCAAAAGAAAACCAGAAGATTTCTAATAATTTGCTGGTTAACAATGAAGAAAAATACAAGATTAATAAAATAATAAGAAAGCACAGTCGGACATGTTCACACGATTATGGACAACCTCAGACATTGAAATGAATTTCATTTCCATGAATCTTAGCTAAATTTTTAATTGATTCCCATACAAGTTTACAAATTAATCGTCCTTGTTCTTAAATCGATTTATTTTCAAAAACAAATAATTGAGGAGCCGCAGAACAAACGGTATTTTTTCGCATTTTTTGACAAATTGGTTTTTTGGGTTTAAATCTTCTAGAAACAATCAAGTTTGCATCTATTGATAAGTAAGAGACTTGTTACCATTTCCAGGTTTATGCAGTTTTTAAGGGGACGAAATAAAAAAAACACAATTTCCCAAAAATTTTAAATGAGCAAAACAATACATTTTATTCTGTGGCTCCTCAATTCGCACGATTTTTTTCATCAACTCAGGGGCCAATATACTAATGCCATAATCTAGAATATGAAAATTACGATAAGTTTAACTCGATATCGATTTCGTCCCCTGATTTATTTAAGCGAAAATAAGACGAGTAAATCATGGGGACTTTGTTTACGGAACAGCAAAATGATAATTCGATAATTTTACAAATGATTCATTCAAAACTTGAAGATGATTTTACCAAACGTTAAATTGAATTCGATGTGCATATAAATCCTCATCTTCTTTCCATAAACTTGAATTGTATTAACCATTTGTTTTTTATAAACTCTAACTAACGCCTCCATATCCGAAACTGTTTGAAACTAAGGACTGAGATCGTAAAATTCTTAACACACGTGTTTCATTAAAACTTTTAACCCAAGTATTATTTTGATTTTTTTTTATCAAGTTACCTTTGAAAAGCATGTCAGTTAATATGTTGAATGTCAATTATGTTCATTTGTTGTTAATCTGATTAAAATGAGTGACCAGAAAAAAGTGTGTAGTAAAATTATTAAATATTTTCAATCAAACCCAACTTGGTCCTACAAAAAGTTGGCCAAACAATCAAAGGTCTGCCGTCAAACTGTTTTCAATGTTATTATACAGTACCGGGAGAACTTGTCCGTTGATATAAAACCTGGTTCATGTAGAAGGAATGGCCCACATGATGTTTCTAAAACCAAAAAAATAGAAAGCATTTTCAAAGAGCTCCCAACACCTCCGATAGGAAAGCTGCCCGGTTTGGTCAGTACTCGGACTATTTGGTACGAAAAGTTAAAGCCAATGCGGGTTTAAAAGCATACAAGGCTCAAATAGTTCCTGACAGGAACGCTGCTAAAAATTTAGAGGATAAATATAGAGTAGGGAAATTGAAGTCAAATTTTATAAAAAATGGATGACGAAACGTATGTTTTGGCATATTTTTCGCAGCTTCCGGGTCAAAATTTTGATGTTGCTGATGCACGAGGGAATGTTGAAGAAAAGTTAAGGACCCAAAAGCAGACAAAATTTCCCAAAAAGTTCTTGGTATGGCAAGCAATATGCAGTTGTGGCAAAAGCCAAACATTTGTTACAAAGGGCTCTATAAATACCGAAATTTACATCAAGGAATGTTTACAAAAAAGGATGTTTCCATTCATAAGACTTTTTACGACGAAATGTACGTATGGAAAATTTTTCGCAGCTTCTGGGTAAATTTTTTTATCTTGCAGATGCTCGAGGGAATGTTGAAGAAAAGTTTAGGACCCAAAAGCAGACAAAATTTGTTACAAAGGGCTCTATAAATACCGAAATTTACATCATGGAATGTTTCCATTCATAAGACTTCTTAATGTGTCCACTTATTTTTGGCCTGATTTGGCATCTGTCACTATGGTAAGAAAGGTCTTGAGTGGTACAAGAACAATAATGTGGTATTTGTACCAAGAGAGGCAATTCCTCCAAACTACCTGGAGCTGAGTCCAATGAAGAGATATTGGGCTCTTGTTAAAAGAGAATTGAAGAGCAAAGAGTGTCCAAAAGTGTGGTAGATTTTTAACAGAGATAGAAAACCTGTTCGAACAAAGTGACAGAAATCACTATAAAAACCATAATGGAAGGGTTTTCGAAAAAGGTTCAAAATTTCATCATCAGTGATTGTAAATTGTAACAATAATTTCAATCAAATGAAAGAAGATTAAAGTGGTTTAGTGGTTTCATTTTTATTAACATATATGTATGTTAAAAATGTTTCGATCTCAGTTCTTACTTAGCTCGATATTGTAGATTGGCAACAAAGAATTCTATCGGTTTAAAAGCTAATAGGCTTTCTAGATGGGAACACTTTGGTATTTATTTCATTCAAGTGGCGCATGTGTACAAATCTGTTTTGCATTGTTTGAATTCATTTCCGAATAATTATTGAAATTTGTGTGAGTGAAAGGTAAGACGGTAAATTTCAATAATAATTTCTGTTATTTTTTTTATAAAACCAATTTGGTTACTTTTTGTAATGATTTTGGTTTGTTGCATATATGCTACATTGCATGTTGAGATGAGATTATTTTACCAATGTGAATGTTCAGTATCAAAACCTATCTATATCTATATAAATATATAAATGTTTTTGTAAGTTTGTTTGTTTATTTGTTTGTTTGTTTGAGCATCACGCCTAAACGGCTGAACTGATTTTATTGAAATTTGGAACGTAGACAGATCCTTACTTGAAAGCGTCAATAGGCTATAACCTTTTTTCAATACTTGGACCAGAAGGGATAAACAGGGGGAAAACCGGTAAAATTGGTACCTTTAGTTCTTAAACAATAAATACTAAACGGCCGAAGCGATTTTATTGAAATTTCCAACATAGACTACGACAGGGGTAGCGAAGCGCACCGGGTCAAGCTAGTATAAATATATAAATGTCTTTGTAAGTTTGTTTGTTTGAGCATCACGCCTAAACGGCTAAATCGATTTTATTGAAATTTGGAACGTATATAGATCCTTACTTGGAAGCGTCAATAGGCTATAACTTTTTTTCAATATTTTTACCAGAAAGAGATAAACAGGGGGAAAAACTGGTAAAATTGGTACCTATAGTTCTTAAACAATAATTACTAAACGGCTGGAACGATTTTTACTACGACAGGGGTAGAAAAGCGCACCGGGTCAAGCTAGCAAACAATAAATGAGAAACACAATTTTTAGTTTAATCTAGGTTTAAATGAAGAATGTAGATTAACTTTAACCCAGTAACTAGCTATAAATAAAACGTAAGACCCTATTTTACCCATAGAATAAAAATTGTTTACATTCTTATTTTCTATGTTGTGAATTTAATCATGGATGGTGCGATATTTTGTACATTAGCATTAAATTTGCTTAATTCCACAAATGGGAAAATTAAGCCTTTAATGTTTATTATAATATTTAAATATATAATCAACATAGATTTGATTTAAACTATATATCTAAATGTAAAACAATCCATTAATCAAATTTTTGGCATGAATAGTTTTATTGGACGACCTTTGACCCCACTGTAGGTTGGATTGCACTTCAACTTCGTATTCTTTATTTGCTGCAGAATGTCGAGTGTAGGCACAGTTTAAATTACAAATGAATAAACGAAACGAAATAAAATGAAATAAAATTCAAACTGAAAACTGAAATAAAACAAAAACAAATACAAACACAAACACAAAAAAGAGGAAAAATACTATTAAATGGGTGTATTTAATAGTTGTGGGTAGTTGTTTTTGGCTCGCTTACGCGTTGGATTTTTTCCATTATTATTTATTTATTTTTTTTGTTGGTCGTTTTTCATTTTTGTGCTCCTTTTTTTTTATGTTTTAATGGCATAAAAACAAAGTGGTATAAAATATCCGCAAAAACAGACAATAAACCGAGAATAAAATCCTTTCGTTTTGTGGGACGTAGTTGGGATTTGTATCATCTTCGCAATTCAATTTAATTTATTTCACAATTGTTTGTAATTGTAAAATTATTAAAACTGACAATTTCGAATGGCCCAAAACTGCACAAGCAATTATTTTATTATTGCTCGTTATTAATACAGTCATTTAACCAGAAAATGAATGAAATAAATAATAAAAAAAAAATAGTATATGATAATAATAATAAACAATTTAATGAAATGATGAAAGATACTTGTATAATAACAATTATATATTGTTATATTTATACTTACACTTGCTTTTATTGAATATTTAAATTTAATTGAGATTTAAAGTTTTTAAATTGAAATTATGGGATATTTTTTTTCATATTGCACCACAATCTTTTAAAAAATAAAAATTATTTCGCTACATTTTGCAGAAATTTTCATAGATTTTTTGAATAATTTTTATTCGAGCATGAAGATGAGAAAATTGTAGTTTGGCATGCAGTATGGAGCATTTGCACAACCAATGACTCGTTAATACTAACATAAGCCTCGAAATGCATAGATTGCTTCTTAATATATTCGGGCATATAATAATAGTCTCTATAAGCAAAGATCTAAAGCAAATGACAGATTAACGCTGCAGTCAGACTCCTGACCAACTATAATAGTAGAAGATGCATATCATATTATACTTGGACTACGTTTTAAATAAGAACTGAGATCGAAAAATTCTTAACACACGTTTCTTATTAAAACTTTTAACCCAAGTATTATCAGATGTTTTTCTATCAAGTTACCTTTGTAAAGCATGTCAGTTATTATGTTTCCAATGTTATTCAACAGCACCGGAAGAACTTGTCTGTTGATAGAAAACCTGGTTCAGGTGGAAGGAATGGTTCACATGATGTTTCTAAAGCCGAAAAATAGAAAGCATTTTCAAAAGAGCTCCCAACACCTCCGGTAGGAAAGCAGCCCGGTTAGGTCAGTACTCGGACTATTTGGTACGAAAAGTTAAAGCCAATGCAGGTTCAAAAACATACAAGGTTCAAAAAGTTTCTTACAGGAACGCTGCTAAAAATTTAGAGGACAAAAATAGAGTAGAGAAATTGAAGTCAAATTTTATAAAAAAAATATTCCTGCTGCATAATGGATGACTAAACTTATGTTCTGGCAGATTTTTCGCAGCTTCCGGGTCAAAATTTTGATGTTGGTGATGCTCGAGGAAATGTTGAAGAAAAGTTAAGGACCCAAAATCAGACAAAATTTCCCAAAAAGTTTTTGGTATGGCAAGCAATATGCAGTTGCGGCAATAAAGCCAAACATTTGTTACAAAGGGCTAAATACCGAAATTTACATCAAGGAATGTTTACAAAAAGGATGCTTCCATTCATAGGCTTCTTAGTGTGTCCATTTGTTTTTGGCCTGATTTGGCACCCTGTTACTATGGTAATAAAGGTCTTGAGTGGTAAGAGAACAATAATGTGGTATTTGTACCAAGAGATACCAATCCTCCAAACTAAATGGAGCTAAGGCCAGTGGAGAGATATTGGGCTCTTATTAAAAGAGAATTGAAAAGCATAAAAAAGGTGTCCAAAAGTGTGGTAGATTTTAAACGGAGATGGACAACCTGTTCGAACAAAGTGACAGATATCACTATAAAAACCATAATGGAAGGGTTTCCGAAAAAGGTTCAAAATTTAATCACTAGTGATTAGAACTATACAAGTATTTTTTTTCGTAAATTGTAATAATAATTTTAATCAAATAAAAAAAATCAAAACTGTAAGTTTAGTGGTTTAATTTTTATTAACATATATGTATGTTAAGAATTTTTCGATCCCATTCCTTAGTAGTTGCTAGGAGTTGGGATACAAACATATCAATGTTAGATAAATGGCACATTTAGATCAATGTCAAAATTTTCAAAAAATATAAATACTGATATCAAAAAAATCTTAACAATAGTCTTTGCCTACAACTATGTTGATTAGGGATATAACTATTGACATTTTTTGCAAATATGCAAATCGGCATAGCATAGTCGAATAGAGCATTAAAAAATATGTTGTTAAAAAAGTTCACGCACCAAACGCAATAAAGTGTTTATTTTATTTTAATAATAACTGCGGACATACTTCAAACGATAACTTTTAAATACGGGAAGTATCCCTCTCACTTGCAAACAAAAAATTTGAAATTATTAATATAATTTTTCAGAGAAAAAAAATTTGGTTTATTTTAGAAATTGGTGTTGGTGCGTGATGTTTTTGATTTCAAGTGACCTAAAAAAAAGATTTTCATTACTTATACAACATTGGCCATCGCGTGGTGGTATGCCAAAAATTTCGTTAAAATTAGTTATATGCCTAATGTTGATGCTACAAAAAATGACCAAAGAAACAATATTTTGCCATCAAATTATTTTCATTTCATTAAAAAGAATACTAACAGGAAAAACAGAAAATTAAATCTGGTTTTATAAAATAATAATCCTGCTGAATAGTGAACAATGAAACCTATGATTATGCGTATTTTTCAGGTCTAAGTGACTTTATGATGCTGATGCACAACAAAAAGTTTAAGAAAAGTTTCCTTATAAATACATAAATTTACATAAAGAAGTGTTTGCAAAAACAATTTCAACATTCATAAGCCAATACAGTGTGTCCACCAACTTTTCATGGGTGGTATAAGAACAGATCTCCAAACTGCTCGAAACTCAGGTCAATGGAAGAAAAAAATGATTAATAGAAAACTCTATAGACTACATTAGAATCACAATAGTGTTCCTAAGAATGGGATTCAGAAGTAATTGCGACATCACTAGTTCCAAGGCAGTTATTAAAGAATCTGAAATGGTTCTAGAACTACACACAAAAAAATAATCGAGGCTATATTAACTAAGCTTAAATAGTTAATTTCTTTTTATATGAAAACTAAAAACTAAGTTTTATTATCTATGCCAATATGTAATTCAAACAATACACTTTACCTAAAAACGATGTTAATATAACTATTGGAATTAGTAATTTGATATTTGGTATATTTTTGGTTTATTTTATTGTCAATTGAAAATATTTTTGGTGCAAAAGGGTATGTATGAAATTATCTAAAATTTTAGTTATATTAACTAAGAAACTTTGTAAATGTAGTAGTTATTGTAGTTAGTGTAGTTATTTTAGAACAAGTTTTAAATATTTTGCTAGGAATTTTATTCAAGACTTCTAGATTTTATTTCAAACAAAAAATATGAAAAAAATCATACTATGTATTAAGAAATTATTTTTAAATGTCATGTATTGACATCAATGAAATCAAATCATACTGTGGGTATTTATGTTAAAACATTTTTATGTGTAAGAAACATTAAAAACATCTGAACAAATACCCACCATCAAAAGAGATCGGGATGATTTTGTCATTCCGTTTGTAACAATTCGAAATATTGGTCGTAGAAGCAAAAAGTGTGTATATTCCAAGTCCTCATATGATATGTCCGTTCGTCCGTCTGTCTGTTGAAAACATGATATGGCTCAAACGAAAAGAGCTAGCTAGTTGACAAGGTTTATATGTTATTGAAAATGGGCAATATCAGTCCTTGATTTCACCTAGTCCTCATACAAATGCTACCCCGGAATGAGTGAGTAAAGACAAGTGAATTTTTTGATTTCATTTCAATTTTTTGAAAATCATTATAGTCCGACTTAAATATTTTTTTTTCATAACCGAATCTATTATTCAGCCCAGTCTCCAACAAATCCAAACTTTTAAATTGTAATCGATTTAAGGAAAATCAAATAATTCGTGGAGTTTACTCACTATTGAGGCTCCCTGTATGATGATCATGCGACAATCCCTATAAAATTTTGCACAAATTATTTCTAAGTTCTCTGAAATTATACTGTAAAGTATAGCGAAAATCGGGCAACATTTCTCTGTATGACTTGAACATTCATAATTGTCTTGTAATAATTAATATCGTGATGGAATTGGACATAAATAAATTTTATATGAACCTAATTCTTTCTACCAACTTTAACCCCTATATCAGAACAATATTTTATTGTTACATATTGAAGGTGGGTCTACTCATACTTGTTTTTGTTTGTTTTCTAAAAATTTTACGAATTTCCTTATTTCCAAAGTTAGGCCAGCAGAATTTGTAATTAGTTAATTTAAGCAAAATAATAAAAAAAAGCAAATAATTTGTTTAAGTAGTACATTTACGTGCATAGAAAGAAAATGTTAATATTCAATAACTTGCTAAATTTTCCTTGAATATCTACATATATATTTTAACTAAGTACTTTAGCACACACATACATACATAGAGTTAAGTAAAATAATCATATGTACGTACGTTAGAACTTAAAAAAGGACATTCAAATGTACTCATTTTAGGACCCCCCTCCATGAAAATGAGGAATAAAAAATGAAAATTTTCATTTCCACTTATTTCATTGCACTTTTACACAAAAATCAGTATCATTTTGAACTGCAAAAGCAACAATAATAACCAGAAACTAACAATTGATGCTCCCTACACACTTGTAAACAACAACTTCTACAATAATACATAATAATAGTAGTAACTACATGCTACTGCTAGTCTATCAGTCACTCAGTTTACAACAAAGTTGGCCTTTTTATGTGCGGCAGTTATAGTGTGTGCTTTTGCTATTGTTGTAGTTGCTGTTGTTGATGATGGCACTGCCAATGTATTTGTTGTTTGTATTTTCTATTGATGCTGCTGCTGTTGCAGCTGCTATTCAGTCGCATTGTGAATGTTGTTTCTGTAATTGTTGAATTGTATCCTTTTTATTGCTTACAAAGGAAGGTATTCTATGGCCCAGACATGGTTACTTAATGATTGTATGCAGATGACAAGCAAGGATAAGCGATAATATTGGTTGTTATATATTTAAGCCTTTCACAATTTTAAGAGTTAAATGGTATTTATAAATAGTTTATCAAATAAAATTAATAAGTAACTATGGATACACAGCATTAGTATTGTGACTTTTGTGTTTAATGATTCTAACTAAAATTATAGTTTGCTTTGTTTTCACAGAACATTGCTCAATACTTTAGATCAAGCGTATGTTATTGGTATAAATATTTTTTTTTTTTTGTATTTTGTACTCAAATAATGAACGAAAATTATGAAGTGCCACCGAAGCTTATGGTGAATGTGTTTCATCGGTTTTAAAATTAGAGAAACTGTTTGTGTGGTTCTGAAGTAGTGATTTTGATACGGAAGACAAAGAATTCGAATTGGAGGCATTACTTCATGAACATTGTAGTCAAACTCAACAAAAGTTCGCAAAATCATTGAGAGCTACTCAAGCTTTGCGATCAGCAGAATTCATCAAAAAGCTGGGAAATTGGATACCATACGAACTGAAGCCGAGAGACCTTGAAAGACGTTTTTGCATGTCCGAAATGATGTTTGAACGCTATATAAATAATTTTTGCACTGACTCATTACTAGCGATGGAAAATGGATCCACTACGATAACCCGAAGCATAAGAGATCGTACGTGAAGCTCGACCAATCAGCCGAATCGACACCAAAGCCAAATATCCATGTCATCCAAGGTATTTTCTGCACAGATAAAACTAATTCATTGTGATTTATTGCTAATCGAATAATTCATTTATATTTATATAGATTTGTGCGCTACTAAGTAGCAACGATTTAAGTAACCGAATTTTTATCGCCCCAACTAAACATTTTTTAGTCACAAGGGAAAAATTCAATAATTTAGAATGATTTTTTTTAATTATCAATAAATTTGGTGTTTACAACCAAAACAATTTTCTCTGTGTGTCAAAAACAGAAAAATGTTTATTTTAAACATGAAAATATACAATTGGTCAATTCACAAGGTCTCTTATCATGTCGTATTATCATAATGTCATAATATTTCACAATGGTTTTTATTGCTTTTCAAGCAAAAAAATTTCCTAAAATAATACTACTTTCTATGCAATGTTTATTGTGTTATCGTAACGAACCAGCAGAGACCAACGCCGAATGTCTAAGAGTCGGTTAAGCCGAACCGCCGAGTCGTGATATATTAGGACATTATGACAATATACCTGATAAGAGACCTTGTGAATTGTCCAAATATTTCTAGTAGGTCGAGTTAACTCAAATTTTAAGTTCTTAAAGGAATTGTTGAGATGTTTAACATTACAATGATTTTTATATCCTAGACCAGCATAGTTGGAAGGCTATTATGCGTTTGTGCTGATGTCTGTAACGATAACTTAGAATTATGATAGGCCATAATTAGTCACAGCTCCCATATAATACTCACTTCCGAAAATCACTATAACGAACATAAATCTCTTAAATATAGAATTTAAAAGAAATAAGTTTCATGTAGACATATCTCACGACCTAATTTCACGGAGAACGAACCAGAATTGGTCATAGCTTCCATATAAGGACCACTTCCTGAAATCACTTTAACAAGCTTTTAAATCTCTTAAAAATGTTGGAATCCAAATATAATTTAACAAAAATAAGTTTCATATAGAAATAAATAACACTGACACTGATTTCACGGCGATCGTGTCCAGAATTGGCCATAGCTCCCATATAAAGACCACTTCTGAAAATCACTCACGAAAATAAATTATTGAAATTTAAAAAAAAAAGTTTTTGCTCATTTACTTGACTCATTTACTTGCTTGTTTTTAAAATATTGTAAGCTTGAGGTGACCAAATTTTGGGGGCTACATACTGGCCGCCATTCCAACTACTAACCCATGTACTCAGCACTGACTATGTGAAATTACATTAAGATACCTCCAATCGTTCATGAGCTACTGAATTAATTCCAAAATAACTGTTTCAAAGTATATCGATCCAAAAATAGAGTTAAAAAGTTTTTATTGGTTTGATTTTTTTAAAATTCAAATTATGATCAGAATTGATTAATTTTGGAACGCGTTATTCGTTTGAAATAAACCCTATCTTAAAAAACATATTAAAGTTTCATAATAATTGGAGACATCGGTAAATTTTTGGTAGTATTTCAATGTGTAACAGCAGTATGTAATCAAAAACATATAGAGTAAATTTCATAAAACTTGTGTTGAAAATAAACATATGTACATACATTCACGTTTACTAGGAAACATTCCTTAATAAGAAGAAATGTAGTAAAATAAAATTAAAGAAATAAATTTAATGTGTAAATATGAGAGCATGCATGAGTATGGGGAAACTGCTGTTTAAAGTTTTTGTAAGTATATTGACTGAATTACTTGAATACCATTTCGTACGCGACCTCTACTAAAATACATGCAAATAATCATACAAACTTTCTTACATTCACATAAACAAAATCTTGTCTATAAGTATGTAAATATATATGTATATATTTATATACATATTATACATCTGATTATATTGTATATTTATCTGTATGTCTGTCTGTCCGTCCATTTAACTTTTTGTATAGGGTTTTTTATTTTTTTTGTTTTTTGTTGTTCTTTGTGCCATTGATGTTGTTTTAGTTGCTGGTTTATGTTGCTCATTTCTTTGAGTTTATTGTTGTCAACTGCCAGATATAATAAAATATAATAAAATGTATTGAAAACGCTTACGCAACTGAAAAGAAAATTTCAAATACATTTCTATTACATCATGAACAACATCAACAGAAGCAGCAGCAGCAACAACACCATCAAACAACAGCGAAAAGAAATGAGAATAATCTACATATACCAGTAGACGTATGTATTTACTATGTATGGGTGTGTTTTTGTGTGATTGTGTTTGAATGGCAACAACATCATTCGCATAAGTATAACAAATTGTAAATTTATTTACAATTGTCACAACAGCAGCAATAGCAATAACAACATCAACAGTTTCAGCAGCAACAACGAAATCCTAAACAGAAACAATTTATAAACATACATTCATATCCAACTAAATCTTTTGTAGCTTTTTAAAGCAGCAACATCAAAATCATCAAGAAAATAAAGAAGAAACATAGATAGAACATGTAAATTATTCGGTTGTGCCGAATCTTTTATACCCATTAGTAGAACATGTCTGGAACATATGAATATAGTCGCAAAAATAAAAGTATGTAAATAGTTTTATATTTTGGAAACTTTAAAAAATAAATTATAGGTATATTTATTTAATGTATTTAGCTAATTATATTCGAATTTTGGTTATTTTAAAATTTTCTTAAATTTGAAGCATTAATACATACAACTGTTAAAATAAACATTCTATTCCCCAGTAAATGAAATAAAACAGATAACGTATGAGTTATATTTAATACATACTACTAAACACATATTACTCATACGATCCCTAGATCTAGCAGACTGACACAACTAACCTATGCGGAATGAAATTTCAACAAAACAGAAAGCGCTATATTTCTTTCCAACGTTAAAACAAATAACATATAAAACCTATATAAAATAGCCCATTATATTGATTTAATGTAAGCATATTCATGTACTTTTGTGGCAGTTATGATGATATTTATATACAGCTGTTGAAAATATCGATGTATTTTTCTCGATTTTTATTTTAAATAATCTACAAAAACTTTTCTATTTAAAAAGGTCCAAAAACGCTCAAATTATTTTTAATTTAAAAAAAATTTTTCACTTTAAAAAGTTGGGAATTTGAAGGGTGTTGGAAAACTCCATAATCATAAGGGCGTGACAGTTGGATGATGGAACAGTTAAGAAGAACTTTCTTTTTAAAAAAATAATCTTTATTATTTACTTCCAAAAAAGTTCACTTTTCTGCCTTTCTCTGCCACTTGATGTAAAATATAACAAATTGTTCCAGATGAAAATAGATAAAATATGGAAAAAATTACAAATGTTTTTTTAAGGTAGTTCTTTTTTTGTTAACATTTTGAAATAACTAAAAGCCAGATTTTCAAATGGGGTTTTAAGGCAAAACATAACGTTATTCAAAATAAGTCCTAAAACACTAATAGCTCATGTACTTTTTCTTTGACCAGTGTCAAATTTTTGTTGCAATTTCATTCCGGATACGTTAGTTCCATAATTGGAAACGTGACTAGTTATTTAAACACGTGTATGTCCTAAGCACGTGTTGATTATAATGAGACTGTTTTATAACTGGTCCAAAGTAGTCAACGCATTGATCACCTACATAACTAGTTATTTTAACATGTAAGAGTGCTAATTGACCTCAATTAGTCATTCGCCAACTATTACTTCTGGTGGGTAAAACAAATACTACAACTACTCTAACAGATATTAGTAGGGCAAAAGTAGTCGAACTACACTTTCGAAGAGCACCGAACACTTCTATCAGCAAATCAGCTCGTAAAGTTAAACACTTTAATTCTTTTCTTTGATTCTTTCTAATGCTGGATTGAAGTCGTCTGAAGTATAAACTTCAGAAAGTTCCAGATCGCAATGCGGTAAAGAAATAAAAGAACGAGCGAAAAAATAGAGATAAAATTTGTGTGATGATGAGACTTAAGTACTGGCAGACTTTTCCCAACTTCCGGATCAAGATTTTTATATGGCTGATGGACGAGGTAATGTCCAAGAACAATATCCGACAGAAAAACAAACAAAATTCCCCAAAAAGTTTCTTGTGTGGCAATAGAAGCCAATCAGTTGTGACATCAGGCATGATAAACACAGAAATATATATTACGAAGTGTCTACAAAAACGGCTTTTACCTTTCTCAAAACAGCACAGAGTGTCATTATAATTCTGGCTCTATTTGGCATCATGCCACTATGGAAAAAAGCCCTTGAGGTATTCAAACAATAATGTAAATTTTGTGCCACGGGAGGTATATCCACTTTAATGTCCAGAACTTCGGCCTGAATTAAAGAACACAGGAAATATATATACGTCTTCCAAAAATGTAACGGAAGCAACTATAAAATCTTTATTGGGAGGATTTTTGGAAAAAGTGGATAAATTTATAAATACCGAGTATGTCAATATTTTAATGTGTAATGGATTTGTACAATATTTGAATAAATTTATGTTTTATTTAACTAAATACATGTATACGTGTTTTTGGGCTCACTCTTTATTTCTTTGGATTTAGCCAAGGTTGGCTAGAATGAAATGGCAAGACATTCTACATTTGAACTTTTCCGGGTACCGGGACACCAAAATGTCCCTGGGAACTGCTTTGTGGATGATTGATTGGTATACAGCTCCCATCGTACAAACAATGGATCCAGTAGAGACCCAAATGCGTAGTCTAGTAAGGGTTATGGGTATAATCATAGGGTAGCATAGAGACGAGACGTAATTGTCAAAAACCTAAAGGAAAAAGACGTAACCAATTTATTTGGCACACATTTGTTTGACGTTTTATAAGATCAAACAGCATCAAATAAAATAAAACTAAATATTTGTTTTGAATTGTCCTAAGTAAAAGGAGTTTTTGAAATAAATAAGAGAATTTAAATATATTTGGTCAATTCACAAGGTCTCTTATCATGTCATATTGTCGTAATGTCCTAATATTTCACAATGGTTTTTATTGCTTTTCAAGCAAAAAATTTCCTAAAATAATACAACTTTCTATGCTATGTTTATTGTGTTATCGTAACCAACCAGCAGAGGCCAACGCCGAATGCCTAAGAGTCGGTTAAGTCGAGCCGCCGAGTCGTGATATATTAGGAAATTATGACAATATGACTGATAAGAGACATTGTGAATTGACCAATTTTATTTAGTGGTTTCGTCTTTTTCGTCAAATATTTGCCATGTGTGACCCTACCTTAAGTCTGTTGTCAAAAACCTAACTGTCGCAACAGCAAAATACATGTTAATCAATGTTGTTTTATAGACATATGATTTGTGTTATTTTTGTTTGACAAAACGTATAACGTATGTATATTTCTCTTTCGGTATAAGTATAACATTTCGAATGATCGATTACAGAATGTTGTGGCAGTGATCACCGATCACTGCCATGATTGGTGTGCTTGCATCAAATTTCCCATATGATGACTTCTGAAGTAGTTGTCATGATGAAAGAAAGAAGCTGACGGTGAAGCACGTCCTCTTAAATTGACTTAACAACCAAATTAATATTTGTATGTGAAAATAAATATTTTTTTTTACTTATGTAGGAATAATCCTTCAAATGCATCCTTAATCAATA
Organism: Calliphora vomitoria; assembly: GCA_942486065.2. Classification (NCBI taxonomy): domain Eukaryota; kingdom Metazoa; phylum Arthropoda; class Insecta; order Diptera; family Calliphoridae; genus Calliphora; species Calliphora vomitoria. Next base: position 31,921,370 of record OW818029.2, read on the forward strand.
AAATCCGACGACAGCAAATGTAAATTTCCATGATTTTAACAAAAATTTAAATCGTGAATAAAATCGCAAGTTTTTCGAAAAGAATAAAAATGGAAATGTCCCAAGGTCAAAAAACTTGTGTAAATTAATAAGATTTTAAGAACTTTTCGAAACGGTTACGCTAATTTGTATTATTTCTGTAAAGGTATTTTATTTAATACGGTAATTTTGGTCTGACGTACATTATTAATAAAATTTACATTTCAATAATGTTTAAGGTTAGAACCATAGAGAATTATACATAGAGACGAGACACTCCGATAGGTTTTTAACAACAGACTTAGGTTTTTGACAATTACGTCTCGTCTCTATGTTACCCTATGGTTAGAACGGTTACAAAATCTATTTCGAAAATATCGCATTGGTAAAAAACATATATGAACATATGTCTTTAAGGAAAAATGTGAAAAAGTTTCTAATTATTTACATTAAGAAATATCATGCTCCAGAACGCATTGATTCAAAGTTGTAATTTTTTTAATGAAATTCTAGGTTTTTTCATAACTTTGAATATTTTTATTTTAACGATTGAAAAATAACCTATTTTTATCAATATATATTTACAATTCCTTAGAATATCTCAGAAAAGGTCCTCCCATTTTATGGAGTATATCAGCACTAATGTTTCGCTTTGTTACAAACCGCATGACAAAATCAATATAAATCTTATTCTGATGATGAGTATAAAAAACAACAAGAAGCCCAAGACAATTTGAGAAGAAAATGTAAGGAATTTTATTCAACTTTATCTCTACTTTGTTGATGATGTTGAATTTGTTGTTGTTGTTGTTGTTATTTTCAACAAAACAAAAAAAAGGATAAGCAACAACAAAACACTATTTAGTCTTTTATATTTTTTTGTTTGTTTGTTGTCCTTATTACAACGACGACGATGATGATGAAGACAATAACGACGACTACGATGAGTATTATCAAAAAAAAAAAAAAAAAAAGACGGTTGGAACAAAAAAAAGCAGAAGGCAACAGCAACACAAAACGATGAAAAATTGCATAATAATCCCTTAGCTTTGAAATCAACAGATTATCCGTAAATATTTGTGTAAACATTGTAACACAAATGCGTTTTGTAAACACACTTACACTTACACATGCACACATACAATCGATGTGTGTGTGTGGGTATGAATAAACAGTTGCAAATAAGTTGACTATAGTCATGAGTACGTACACATGTTTGTTCATTAGGGTGGCCACTATTTTACAAGGTCTAAAATTGTTCTTCGTTATCTAAAAATCAAATCCTGAAAATTTAAGCAAAAACAAGATAACGTTTATAGATGGCACATTTGATTTGAAATTTCCAGTTTTAGGTCAAAGTAGCAAAGTTTTTGTATTTCATTTATCCATAGCTGTTTAAATATAATTGGTCAATTCATAAGGTCTCTTATCAGTCATATTGTCATAATGTGCTAATATTTTATGACTCGGTGGCTCGGCTTACCCGACTCTTAGGCGTTCGGCGCAGGTCTCTGCTGGTTGGTTACGATAACACAATAAACATAGTAGTATTATTTTAGGACATTTTTTGCTTGAAAAGCAATAAAAACCATTGTGAAATATTAGGACATTATGACAATATGACATGATAAGAGACCTTGTGAATTGACCAAATATATAAAAAAATGCAACACAAAAACTTTTTTTAATTTGAATTTTTTTTTCAACAATTAAATTTAGTAGTTTTTGGAAAATATTGCTACATTTCTCGAAACTTAAAATAAAATATGCAACCTCTAAACTCAAATTTTTTGCAATTGATTTTTAGACGACGGAGAACAATTTTAGACCTCGAGACCATCGCAAGTCGCAAAATTGCAATAGAAAGGCCAACCCTAATGTTCATGTATGTATGAGTAAGTGTCTTTTTCAGTTTATTGTATCAAAAAAAAATCTGTTGTTCTTTGTAACGACAGCAACTACAACTATAAATACAAAAACAAAATCAGTCTACCATTTAATCTTGCAGCCAATCCACCTATATTTTTGTTAGCAGCCAGTTAACTTAACCAACCGTATCGCTATTATACTCGTGCTCGTATGTACAAATATGTAGCATAAAGTTAGGCTTACAAGTCAAACACACACACGCATACACACCACATGCAACCAAGCATAGACTCTGTTCAGGAATGCAAAGGAAAATTGTACCAACGAAATATAAAAAATTGTGGTACTTTTTGAGCCTTAACAAAATGTTTCAGTTAGTTTTATTTTTAATAAAATACAGAAACAAATTTAGAGATCTTTCCAATTCATAGAAAAGGTTTTTATTTAATTTAAACCTTTCCTTAATAGGAATAATTCGGGAGATACTAACCGAAATTTAGTTATGGTACCAAAATAGTGAAAACAGAATTTTGTTATTTTAAAAACTGAAATATTTGTTCATCAGTGTACTCATTTATACAAAGACAAACTTACACACACACTTTAGTTTTATATATTTATTTTAAATTTAGAATCAAATAATAGTTTGTTACTGTTTTTGAGTATTTATTTATTTAGTTTTTTTCATTCTTTATATGAGTACGACAGTACAATGACACAGCAAATGTGACGCTTATAAACCCCTTCTTAAAACTATTTATAGAACATGTGTACATACTTATAACTTATACATACATATGTATATATTACCCAGCAGTACTAGGAAACTGTACCGAACTAGTGATTTTACCTATGATTTAGGGTGTTATCAAGTTAAATAAGTAGCTACTTGACTAGTTACTTTAACACTAACCTGGCCTAAGCAGGGTGTCAATTGATCCTTTTTGAATACTATGAGACTGTCTGATAGCTGGTACAAAGTTGTCGACGCATTGGATTCACATACCGATTGAATAAAGTCAGCTAATTAACTGGTTACTCGATCAGCTAAATATCAAGTTATTTTAACATGTACGGGTGCTAACTTAACTTCACGGTTACATATGCCATGTAAGTATACGTAAGCAAAAATAAAATAAACTGTATGAGAGTTATATCTACACAATTTGTATACAACCAACTCACAAAAAAGTTTAGTACAAAATAAACCTTTAAAGTGACTACACTCTAGATTACTTAGAGACACTTAAGAGACAATTGTCTTCACGCTCGATTACATAGGATGTATAAAGTAACCAATTGACTTATCTCTGTGCTAAAAAGAGCATATACGTGTCAAATAACTAAATATATATAATTACTGTATATAACAGATACATTGACTACTTGCTTAACTGCTGGGTATCTACTTACATATATATATCGGAATTTGTTTTAGTAATACTGTGCATCTCTATTTAAGCTTTTTATTCTATGTTTTTTTTCGCCCCCTCCCCACCACTTCAAGTTCTACTATACTATACTAAGCATGTGGCATTATTAAATTTTATTTATTGTAAGTATTTGTAGGCTTTACAAAAAAAAAAAATAGACTTAAAATCATGTTATCAATTGATATTTGGCTGTTGTGATGGTATTTATTTTTAGAAATTATGTCTATGCAATGGGAAACATAGTTCGAGCATTATTAAAGTTCATAGGTAGGCTCGTCGAAAGTGATAAGCGGCTCGTTAGAATATTTTAACAAAATTGTGTCGTTAAAAACTTTTTTTGTTATAAAAAAATACAAATTGAACATGTATTTTCTTATTATGTGGTTAGTTTACCTTATGTCTTTGAAACAAAAGAAACGATTTTAAAATTAGTTTCATATCAACATATTTATGATGTTTTGAAGTTGTAACTTTTAGAATACCGTTAATACACTAAAACGAAATAATTGTATACATGTTTTTATCTGTTGAATGTTCTAATATTTCACAATGGCTTAAAAATGTTGTTATTGCCTTTCAAGCAAAGAATTTCATAAAATTATACCACCCTGTATGCTATGTTTATTGTGGTGCCGAAGACATGAGCAGAACGCCTAAGAGCCGGATAGGCCGAGCCGCCGAGTCGAGAAATATTGGAACATTATGACAATAATTGTATAACATACAATATGCAGGGGCTCTCACGTAACAATTCAATTTTGTTGGAGTCCATAGATTATGGAAAAACTTATTATTCTTTTCGATCACTACGTTTTAGTGAATTAACGATATTCTTAAGGTTACAAATTCAAAACATCATAAATATGTTCGTTTAAAACTTAGTTTTACCTTCTAAACACAAAAGGAATTGTAAAAATCAGTTATAAAATGGCTGAGTTACTGTAGTTTATAGTCAGTATGCTCCCTAACTAAGGCAAACTACTTTAAAATATTAGAACCGGAAAAGCCGAAAAACATGTTTTCACAAATATTAATATAACTCATTAATTTTTTGATTGATTTTTAATAACTTGCGTGTTTTGGAAAGCTATAAACTTGCACGACCGTAACACAGACATGTTGTAGCAGATTTTCAAATGGTTTCATTTGTTTGAAAGGCAAAACAAATAACTTTTAAGTAAAATAATCAAGTTTATAATCAATTTTAAGGCTTATGATGTGTTTTATTTCAAATTGAAAGTTTTGTACAAAAATTTATTACTTATTCACACATTCTTACAGCACATTCTCTTAGTAAATTTTTAAAACATTTAACTTTTTTAAAGAATAATGATTTTTGAGACCAGTTGGAAAATTTTGACATTAAGAATTTTTTTAAGACTAAATGTCGTGTACTAAAAGTACTAATGGCAACTACACTAAGCTATACTATATAAATACTACAAAAATTTAAATTTTGAATAAAGATTTTTTAACAAACCTGTCCATTAGGGTTAAAACTTTTTGCATTAGACTGTTGAAAGTTATTTAAAAAAATGATATTAGTTTTTAGCGGTTGTCAAAAAAGTTCACCCACAGAATACGGTAAAGTTTGGAGATAATTTTTTTTATCGTTTTTTATAAATATTTCAACCTGGCTCGAATCTATATTTAAAATTTGCGGTTAAGGGAAAAAATCAGCTATTTTACTATAAAAAAAAGTAATAAAAATTGGAGAAAATTTTGACTTTAAAAAATAATTTTTGTGTGTGAGGTTTTATTCCAAAATGACCCGAAAAAATGTTATCGTAAATAAAACAACATAAAACATCGTAAATAAAACAACTTGAAGCATTAGGGACATGTAATTTAAATTATTGAAACTTTAAGCGACAAAGTAAGCCACTTAGCAATAAAGTAAATTTATAAGGTTTATATTAAAAGCGTATAAACAGGTATATAAAGTATTTTTATTTTTTTTATTCGAATATAAAATTTTTCAGTTAAGAATAAAAAATTATTCTGTCAATAATTGATGTATAATCGTATAAATGTATTTTTAAGCTAAAATTTTAAATAGTTTTTTATATAAATCGAAATATTGATGAACAAAATCTTTAATAAACAAAACCAACAATACCGGTATTCACAATCTTGAGTACATTCTCTAGCAAAGTAGCAGTTTAGCTGAAACCAAAAAAAAAAAAAAAAAATACATTGAAACTACTTTACTTCTTTGCACTTTTGCTTTTAAAATGTACATATATGAGGTAATTTTGAATTTAATATTTAATGACATCTTTTTTTGTTTGGAAACAAATTCAATTTTATTTTAAAATATATTTTATAGAAAATAAATATAATAGAAAATATAATAGAAAAATCAAAAGAAAGAAGCCAAAAATTGCAACATAAACCTTAAGCTTAGAAAAGTGTTGTGATTACTATTGTAAAAGTCTTATTAAAAATTATTTAATAATTAAAACTGAACCCTTGAGATAATATTTTTTCTGTAGTATGTAATAGCCTTGCATTTGTAATATTTTTTTAAGCAGTATATCATAGAAAACAACAAGATAGGTAACTGAGAGCCAAAAACCTAAGTCTGTTGTCAAAAACCTAATTCATGAGAATGTATTGCATGTATTTTGTTATTGTATCACCCGAATGTGTGAAAAGAGAGTAATTTTTTCCTCTCTCCTTCCGTTCTTAGCTTTCATTCTATGCAGTATATATTGCTCATGCAGTAAGCATGTGTTGGTAAATTTTAAATTTTTGTTTATGTATGAGACACACAGACAATGCAATATGAAAAATCAAAATAGTTTTGATTTTAAAATGAACTCATACTACTGACAGTTGTTCAAATGAACAATAATATATTTTTCTGAAATATTATTTTTTTTTTTTGTTCTCAAACGCATGTTTATTTTAATTTTGATTTTTTTTTAAATGATGATTGATAGGTTTGTAATAAAATATCAATCACAATAGGCAGTAGCAGTATGTGTCTATGAGCTCCTTTACTCTATTACCAGGACAAAAGCTCTATATCATGAATACCGCTAATGTATAATGTTAAATAAAAATGTTCGTCTTATGGAAATTTTATTAGAAACTAATTTCTACATTTATTTTTCTACACTTATTGTTACAAAAATATCAAATTTAACAAAAACCATTTCACAGTTTTGAAGATCTCCTGCAACAGCTGCAACAAATAAGTATATACCACTAGTTTAATCGAATTTATTCCCTCACATAATATGTATCTTCCACACATCCGTAGACACACGAATTTTAATTTCTGTTTAGTCTCTTGAAAGCGGTTCATGATTTCACCTAGAATTATGATAAAATTTACCGCAAATTTGTTGTCTTATCTCATGATTATATTGTTAAATATATTAGCATACTCCTGAAACTAGTATGAAAATAAAAATCAACATTTATATGTTTCATAAGTTAAAAATTTTGCTTACATATCTGATATGGATAAATGGAAATAAAATGCATTATAAATAATAGCTGATGTAGGGCAAAGTCGGGTATATCCAACTGTAGTTTTTTTTATTAATTTGGTTTTTTTCTTTATTGTTAACAAGAAAATTCTGAGAAAATTTCTAGTTCTAATTACATTTTAGTAAATTATTCGAATAATAATTTTTTATTCCTTATTCGCTGAAGAAATTTAAACAAATAATTGATCACTGTAATAAGGACTGAGATTGTAAAATTCTTAACACACGTTTTTCATTAAAACTTTTAACCCAAGTATTATTTGATATTTTATTTTTATCAGTTACCTTTTAAAAGCATGTCAGTTATTATGTTTAATGTCAATTATGTTCATTTGTTGTTAATCTGATTAAAATGAGTGACCAGAAAAAAGTGCGTACTAAAATTATTAAATATTTTCAACAAAACCCAACATGGTCCTACAAACAGTTGGCCAAACAATCAATGGTCTGCTATCAAACTTTTTCCAATGTTATTAAACAGTACCGGGAGAACTTGTCCGTTGATATAAAACCTGGTTCAGGTAAAAGGAATGGTCCACATGATGTTTATAAAGCCAAAACAAATAGAAAGCATTTTCAAAAGAGCTCCCAACATCTCCGGTAGGAAAGCGGCCCGGTTAGGTCAGTACTCGGACTATTTGGTACGAAAAGCTAAAGCAAATGAAGGCTTAAAAGCATACAAGGCTAAAAAAGTTCCTGACGGGAATTCCTGCAAAAATTTAGAGGCCAAAGAAAGGGCACGGAAATTGAAGTCAAATTTTATACAAAAAATATACCTGCTGCATAATGCCTGACGAAATGTACGTATGGAAAATTTGTCGCAGCTTCTGGGTCAATTTTTTTTATCTTGCAGATGCTCGAGGGAATGTTGAAGAAAAGCTTAGGACCCAAAAGCAGACAAAATTTCCCAAAAGTTCTTGGTATGGCAAGCAATATGCAGTTGCGGCAAAAAAGCCAAATATTTGTTACAAAGGGCTCTATAAATACCGAAATTTACATCAAGGAATGTTTACAAAAAAGAATGTTTCCATTCATAAGACTTCTTAATATGTCCACTTATTTTTTGCCCGATTTGGCATCTGTCACTATGGTAAGAAAGGTCTTGAGAGTTACAAGAACAATAAATTTCGAATAATTGACAATGAACACATAATTATTTTTGAGGAAAACCAAAGGCAATGAGTTCAAGAAACAATGATTAAGGAAAGCAGTTATATAAGTTAAATAAAGAAGATTTCATATATTCATTGAACAAAAACTTTACATATTAACATAGATATATTTCTTCAGTCTTGACCCAACCGGTCTCTATTTAATTTGTTTAGTCTAATGAAAATATATTGTGTTTAACATTATAAATATTAACTGCAGTTAAAATATATTTTATCACTGCTATAAAGCATTTAAAGCTGTTGATACATCCATCCATCCACTTGTTGACAAATATGAGCCAACAACACACAGAAACACACAGTTTATTAGCCCCATTAACTGTTGGCTGTTAAATGAATTAAGAAACTGGGAATGAAACAAACGACTTGCTCCACAAGGATTTCACATGGAGTGATATGATATAAGATGAGATGCACTCTTCGTATGTTACACTCACTCACTCACTCGCTCACACACACATGTGTGTGTAATATTAAATTTAATAAAATTAATCACACGAGCAAAGTATCAAACAAAGACAAAGTTGGATTTAATTAGTAAAATTAAATCTCACAACTTTTTTTTCGCTCGGTTTTTGTTCACTTTTATTCCACAATTTATTACAAACAAGACAAGACAAGAGGAAACAAAAACAAAAACAGAAGAATAAACATTTTACACGCACTAATTTTTTTTGTTTGTAGTTAAACGAGTACGAGGAGCATAAGTACAATACACTCACAGTCACACTCACACGGAAAAGGAAACAAAAGAAACCGAACGCACACATATGAGGAGAGTATAAAGTACATAAAATTCTATTACTTAAATTATACAGATGATGATGAGGATGATGTTGATGATGATGATGCTCATATTGTTTGTTTACTCCCTGCTGTTTCATACTGTGGTGGTGCACGAGCACCATCAGATGAATATCATATTAGGAGGAGTTTTGTACCCATATTGTGTATAGCTGGTTAATGCTACAATACTGCTGTTGCTGCTGCTGCTCTTGCAACAGCTACAACATATATGTACTTGTACTACCACTAGTTTAATCGAATTTATTCCCACACATAATATCTTCCAGACATCCGTAGACACACGAAGCGCATAAAGTTAAGTAATCTGATTAAGATCGAGTATATATTATATGGGTATATGTATATACACATTTACTCCTATAAATACTACTGTGGTTTTTCCTATTTCTTCCCCCTCCCCTGTCTTTTCATCATATTTCAGATTTTATTTTTTTTTTCCTGTAGTTTGTATTTCTTCTATTATTTTTCTATTAGTAAATGAATCAAGCAGGTGGGTGCTTCGAATGGTCGGAACCTACTCGTACATGTACATATTGTGTCTATGTTGTTGTACTTGTATTGTTTCCACACCACTTATAATGATGTTGCTGCTGTGCATGAGAGCTGCTGCTGGTTAAATGTAAGAAAAATGAATGTTAAGTAAACAATGACTTCTTGAAAGAATTATTCAGTAGTCAAGTATGGATTAAAGAAAGAAGATGAGAGAGAGAGAGAGAGAGAGAGAGAAAAAAAACCATTCAATGTTATGACAACAATAGAAGGACAATTGGACAATAAAGAAATATTAATTATGAAATTTTTAGGATTTAAAAGAAAAATTGTCAAATACTTAGGTGGAGTTATAATGTTGGCTAATCCGCAATGAATTTGACAGAGTGGTGGGTGAGTTTTACAGAATCCAAAACAAAACAAAATTATCTAACAGTACTTCTTAAGGATCAATTTGTTGATTAGATATAAATTTGCATATGTATATCGTTGCTCGAGATTAAAAAGATTATGATCTAACTCGTCAAAGCGTACAGAATATGTGTTTCCTATGAAAAGTTTTCAGCCCAATCTGAAGACAGCGGATGGATTTTATAGTAACTACAATATTTGATTAAAACTTTTAGACCAGTATACCGACAAGAGTTGACTGTGCCACAAAATCTATTCTCCGGAATTACGCGATCTCAATCTATAATAATGGTTCAAAGATGAGTTTAACATCATTGTATCCAACCGAAGAATTCGAATCTCCATATAAAATTTTGCAGCCATAAATGGAAAATTAGATTATGACTGAATCATTGGATTGGCAACAAATTTGGTTGTCACAATTTTCTATAAGGTTACCCAATACCTATATTTATTTCTAAGCTGAAATTTTGGCCGTTGATGCAACCGTGAATAGAATTCGAAAACAAAGTCTTGATACGTCGACTATTTAAGGCTCTCAAATCCAGTATTAAGGACTGAGATCGACAAATTTTTAACATACAGTTTTGAATCTTTTTTTATTTGATTGAAATTGTTGTTACAATTTACAAAAAAAAAAACATATTTTTATAGTTCTAATCACTAATGATTAAATTTTGAACCTTTTTCGGAAACCCTTCCATTATGGATTTTATAGTGATTTATGTCACTTTGTTTAAAATCTACCATACTTTTGAACACCTTTTTGTGCTCTTCCATTCTCTTTTAACAAGAGCCCAATATCTCTCCACTTGTCTCAGCTCCAGGCAGTTTGGAGGAATTGCCTCTCTTCGTACAAATACCACATTATTGTTCTTGTAACACTCAAGACCTTTCTTACCATAGTGACAGACGACAAATCAGGCCAAAAATAAATGTACATATTAAGAAGTCTTATGAATGGAAACATCCTTTTTTGTAATCATTCCTTGGTGTAAATTTCGGTATTTATAGAGCCCTTTGTAACAAATGTTTGGCTTTTTTGCCACAACTGCATATTGCTTGCCATGCCAAGAACTTTTTGGGAAATTTTGTCTGCTTTTGGGTCCTAAACTTTTCTTCAACATTCCCGAAAGCTGCGAAAAATCGTCATCCATTATGCAGCAGGAATATTTTTTTTTTATAAAATTTTACTTCAATTTCCGTGCTCTGTCTTTGGCCTCTAAATTTTTAGCAGAGTTCCTGTCAGGAACTTTTTCAGCCTTGTATGCTTTTGAACCTTCATTGACTTTAACTTTTCGTACCAAATACTCCGAGTACTGAGCTAACCGGGCTGCATTCCTACCGGATGTGTTGGGAGCCCTTTTGAAAATGCTTTCTATTTGTTTGGCTTTAGAAACATCATATAGACCATTCCTTGTACTTGAACCAGATTTTATATCAACGGACAAGTTATCCCGGTACTGTTTAATAACATTGGACACAGTTTGATAGCAGACCTTTGATTGTTTGGCCAAGTTTTTGTAGGACCAAGTTGGGTTTTGTTGAAAATATTTAATAATTTTAGAAAGCACTTTTTTCTCACCACTCATTTTAATCAGATTAACAACAAATGAACATAATTGACATTAAACATGATAGCTGACATGCATTGCAAAGGTAACTTGATAAAAAAAAATCAAATAATACTTGGGTTAAAAGTTTTAATGAAAAACGTGTGTTAAGAATTTTTCGATCTCAGTCCTTATAAGGTCGAAAAGTCTTTTAAAATACCACCCAACTTAGCCAACACCGTGTTAAGTTAGCAAGAGGCTATTAGAGTATCCAGGTAATGAAATTGGTGATGAATACGCAACAAACGGGTCGCCTTGGATGGAAATGTGGTGCTTAGGAACAGCTATGATACCGAATATAATTTTATTTGGGAAAGAATGAAAGCAGAATATCAAATTGATCTGCCACGATCAGACTTCTTATAGTTGTACAATTTGGAAAATGTTAGGGTAGGGCGGTTTGCCTGTTAGGTGATGATATGAATTCATGATCCTTATATCGTCACCTAAAATGCTAAATGACTTAAAATCGCGTTTCATAAGTTTACAGAAGAAGCAAAAATATCTATAAAATGATATTAAACAATTTTCAAATCTACGCCATTTTTAATTGTATTTCAGAAGTTTTGCATTTCAGAAATATATTTTATTTTGCCCCAAAAACCATCTTTCAGTTTTCTCAATATGCGCATACCATAGGTGTAGGGTAAAACTCGTCACAGTCGAATACAGAGTACACAGTGTAATAGACAATATTCAGGCAAATATTTTAAATTATGCAAATATATGTAACTTGAAAAATATTCAAAATTTACCACTAAAAGTCGGCAAGTGTAAACAAAAAGAATTTTGCATATGTTAACAATTTAAACAATTGTTAGAACTGTGATAATGAAATATTTTATATAAACCTAAAGCCAACACAAAAAAAAAAAGGAATACAAATATTTAAATGAAGGTAGACAAACAAAAAATACAGAAATTAAATAAATGATTAATGAACGATAAGAAAGTTTTATATGCTGCTAAATGGGCATAGGTGGGGAAATTTAAAACAATTTGATAATAATGTTAAATATACAAAAATAGAATGGACTAGACAACCTGCTGTGAGCATATAAATAGCATTAAGATTTTGAGGAAAAATACAGAATTCAATCACTGCTAACAGTTGAACAACAACTTAAGAAAAAATAAATTTCTTTAGAAAACTTAACAGAAATAAAATAAAATTCTAAAAAAAAATGTTTAAGTTCTCAACAATTTTATTAGTTCTGGTGGCAGGACAAGTGTGGAGTGTTCCTTTAATATCCCAAATAGGCGACGAAGAAGAAATTGTGGAAGTCGATGACAATGCTCTAATAAATGATGAACAGCATTTAAGAGATGTGATTGATTTGAGTTTCTATGGCTCTGCCATGTTTGGAGAACCAGATGATCAGCATACGGCCCGTATGGTGGCCAATTATACGCCAGAAGCATTTGAAGTTAACCCCGAAGAATTGGGTACCTATTTGGAGGGCGATATTTTAATACCCAAACCAATGATCTCAATGAAAAATGGTCTCACCTCACAAAGTTCTCGCTGGCCTAAGGGTGTTGTGCCCTATGAAATCCGTGGTAATTTTAATGCTCAAGACATGTCCGTTATTGAACATGCGATTAGTGAATACCATCGTCGTACTTGTATACGTTTTGTGCCACGCAGCAGCGAACAGGACTATATCTCAATTGTCAGTGGCAATTCCGGTTGTTGGTCTTCGGTGGGACGTGTTGGTGGCAAGCAAGAAGTGAATTTGCAATCTCCTGGTTGTTTGACTAAGCCCGGTACAGCCATGCATGAACTTATGCATGCTTTGGGTTTCTTGCATGAACAAAATCGTGAGGAACGTGACTCATTTGTTTCCATTCAATACCAAAATATCCAGCCCAGTGCCATGTCTAACTTTGATAGAGCTGCTAAGACCTTGGCGTTCGGAGTACCCTACGATTATGGCAGTGTTATGCACTATTCAGCCAATGCTTTCTCTACTAATGGAAGTCCTACAATTGTGCCTGTGGTAAGTAATGGTTTTTTTACCAATTTATTTATCTAATTTAATCATAATGTCCTCTTAATTTTCAGCAAAATATGGGTAGTACTAAAATGGGCCAGCGTGATGGTTTCTCCGATTTTGATATTGAGAAACTTAATAAAATGTATGATTGCGGTAATGGAGGCGATCCAGCATCATTGCCTAGTCCTGGCTCGCAAGGTATAGATAACGAGCTAATTGGTAGTTTAGTTAGTGGCATTTTGACCGGTTTAGGTTTAGGTGATCAACATTCATCATAAATCTTTAATAGAAATTTATTAAAAGTTTAATTGTATCCATGGCACGACATATAATAACATTAATCATTTACTATTTATTTGGACATTTTAGTTAAATTAAGTTAAATTTCTATACCAAAGTATTGTATTGTATTTTAACTATTAATAAATAAAATTTTAAATTTAATCATTTAGAAAGCAATGAAACTGAGCGTTGTTTCAATTATTTTATTTGTTGTCAAAGTATCGAAAGCCATTAATTCTTAATTCAATGTTCATAATTAAGTTAAATTTCATATTTTTATCATTCCATTAAAGAATTCATTATTTATATAATTAATTCCTTATTTAATCATTAAAGTTTTTTTAATTCAAATCCATTACAAAATAGCTGAGTGCATTTATTAAATATTTCAGATTTCCTTCAATTAAAATCTATTACAAATAAGCAAAGACAAATTGAATAAAGAAAATTGTATTTAATTCAATTTTAGTTTACATTTGAATTAACAAGATTTAGTTTTTTTGGGAATGGATTTATGTAATGATTTGCTGACATTTTTTAATTCTGAATTAAAATTTAAGTGAATAAAACGCAAATCGAATTAATTAATTCGAATTTATGTACTCAAGTTATCAATTTGAGCTTAATTCCGTAAAATCTTAGTTCGGAATTAAAAAATGCAATCCATTTATTCCATAAATCTATTCTCAAAATCAATTCAAAGGCTTTTATTTAAATTAATTCATAATGGAATTAATTTATATCAGAATTCTTTCAACATTTGAATGACTAAAACCTTTTGGTAATAGATTTGAATTTAAGAAAACATCAATCATTACATTTTTTAATGAATTGGAATCTATTTTTGAATGATTCCATAGGGAATTAATTTTATAATGAATGAATTTTTGAAGAAATGAATTCAATACATTTGAAGTACAAAGAAATTAAGCTTATGAATTAATTCATTAAAGGAATGGTTAGAGATAAAATTTATTTTGATTTCGAAAATGGAATTAAGAATTTGATCGATTTTTATATTCTACAATTATCGGCTGGATTACAATTTAATATACATATGAGGAAAATTAAAAATTTTGGAGAATTTGACAAAAAATATTTATGACACTCCATTTCGTACAATATTCTTAAAAATAAAGCTGTGTGTTGCCAATTCAACGAACTCTCTCGAAACTATCAGCGTAGGTTAAAATATTTACTACCCAATATCTCCCCACTGGACTCAGTTCCAGACAGTTTGTAGGAATTGCCTCACTTGGTACAATACCACATTATTGTTCTAGTACCACTCAATACATTTCTTATCATAGTGACAGATGCCAAATCTGGCCAAAAATAAGTGGACACATTAAGAAGTCTTATGAATGGAAACATTCTTTTTTGTTAACATTCCTTGATGTAAATTTCGGTATTTATAGAGCCCTTTGTAACAAATATTTGGCTTTTTGCCGCAACTGCATATTGTTTGCCATACCAAGAACTTTTTGGGAAATTTTATCTGCTTTTGGGTCCTAAACTTTTCTTCAAAATTCCCTAGAGCATCTGCAACATAAAAAAATTTACCCAGAAGCTGCGAATAGTTTTCTATACGCACATTTCGTCATCCATTATGCAGCAGGTATATTTTTTGTATAAAATTTGACTTCAATTTCCGTGCTCTGTCTTTGGCCTCTAAATTTTTAACAGAGTTCTTGTCAGAAACTTTTTGAGCCTTGTATGCTTTTAAACCTTCATTGGCATTAACTTTTCGTACTAAATAGTCCGAGTACTGACCTAACCGGGCTGCTTTCCTACCGGAGTGTTGGGAGCTCTTTTGAAAAAGCTTTCTATTTTTTTGGCTTTAGAACCATCATGTGGACCATTCCTTTTAACTGAACCAGGTTTTATATCAACGGACAAGTTCTCCCGGAAATGTTTAATAACATTGGAAAAAGCTTGTTGGCAGACCTTTGATTGTTTGTCTAACTTTTTGTAGGACAAAGTTGGGTTTGGTTGAAAATATTTAATAATTTTAGTACGCACTTCTTTCTGGTCACTCATTTTAATCAGATTAACAACAAATTAACATAATTGACATTAAACATAATAACTGACATGCTTTACAAAGCTAATTTGATAAAAAAATCAAATAATACTTGGGTTAAAAGTTTTAATGAAAAACGTGTGTTAAGAATTTTACGATCTCAGTCTTTAATATAGACAATATGGATATCCAATAAAAGATATTTGAAATACCTTTGCAACGGAGTATATAAAGCCAAAATAAGTCGGACCTACAATTGGTCAAAATCGGTAAAAATATATTTTACTTGGAATTTTTTGTCAACATTTGTAAATTTTATTTTTAAAAATTCCAAAAAAAATTTTCTCATCAAATTTTTTTCGCTAATAAATAAAATTTTTTTTTTTTTAAATTGTCCACCAAGATGTGACTCAATTTATTTTCGATTTAATTTGTTTGTTAGAAACTATTTTAAGTATCAAATTTTCAACTTTTAAGAGGCCATAACTTTATGAGGTGAATGATTAGTAACCTATGATTTCGGATACCCAGTTTTTTTTTTCATTTTAATTAATTCATTCGAAGCTATGTACTCAAGTAATACCAAAGTTTCGAATTAATTAATTCAATTTGAGCTTAATTCACTAAAATCTTAATTCGGAATTAAAATATGCCAGCCATTCATTTAACTCTTTAGCTTCATTCAAATACTTTTATTTAAATAGATTTCATTCATCGTTGAATTAATTCATAATTAAATTAATTCATATCAGAATTCATTCAACCTTTGATTAAACTTTTGTTAATTTAAATCTAATAAAAATTGAATTGAAACATTTTTTCTTCATTCAGTTTTGTTTTTGTCACTGATTTTTTTTATTTCGAAACCTAAAAGAAATACAAGCCATCTGAATTCAGTTTCAACGGTTCTCCAAAATGTTTTATTTTCCTCATACACTTAAGGACTTAAGTCTTCATACATACCCGAAATTTCAGATAACCCCGAATCAAAGAGTTCTAGGAAAAAATTAATTATACAAAAAACATTTAATTACATTTTTATTAATGTACCAAAACAAAAATTTTCATTATCCTAAGAAAATAACGAAAAATACAGATTAAACAAAAAATAACGATAGACATACATAACAAGAAGATTCTTTAACTTTTAGAAAAGTTCATGAGTTCGTTTTAATAAAATTAATAGTTTGTTGGTCCACCGTTAGCATCAATCACTGGCTCCAGGCGTCTCGGCATCGATGCGACCAGATTTTCGGCCATATCAGGGGTAAATTCTGACCATCACTTCTGTAATGCTTCTTTTAGAATTTCTCTGTTGGTAACATCAACATGAGCAATTTTTCGCTTTAAAATATCCCAAGCGTGATCAATAGGGTTAAGATCTGGAATTGGGGAGGGGATTTCAGCTGCCTTGGTGCATATTACAGGAGCCAATCTCTCATAATATTCGCTGTATGCTTGGAATCGTTGTCTTGTTAGAAAATCCAACTCTGACCAAGGCCCAACATATCAACTGATGTCTGCAAATTGCATTCTAAAAGGTGTTTATAGTAGTATCGATCCATAATACCATCAATAAACACTAACCGGCTAACCCCAGATGCTGCTATGGCACCCCATGCCATTACGTTGCCACCACCATGTATCACTGTAGGAATAACATTCTTAGGATCAAGTCCTGTATTCTTTTTACGCCAAACTTTTCCACGCCCGTCATTTCCGAACAAGTTAAACTTGCTTTCGCCCATAAATAATACCTTCTTCCAGAAATCAATACCTTTGTTAATGTGCATTTTTGCAAATTCAAGGAGAAGTCTTCTATTCTTTTTAGATGTCAAAGGTTTTCTACGGGGAACTCTGCTTGCATACCCGTGAGATCTAACGCCCGAACGGTTTTTGGATGAACTTTCTTATCAGTTGTATTTTCAATCATTTCTGCTAATTTGGGTCCTGATATTCTCAGATTCTTCTTCTATTAAAACAAGACTAACATATCGTCTGGAAAGTTTCTTTGGTCGTCCTGGTCTTGACTTATTTTTTGCGGAACCGGTATTTTTATTCTTTTTAAAAATCCACTGAACTGAAGCAAATGGTATATTAAAAAGTTTGCTAATGACGCGATAGGATTTTCCGTTTTTGTGCTCCTGAACAATAAGATTTGTTACGTCGATGCTAATTTCTTTACACGAACTCATCTTGACACTTAATAAATATTTATTTGAACAATAAAATGCTAAAAATATAATTCAACAATTATGCTGCCTACTGGGATTGTAAAAAAGGGTACTTGATTAGCAACAGTTTCAAAATTATGATTAAAACAGAAGAGATTTAATAGTATGAACAGTTTTGTCTTGCTTTATTTTAGATTTATTTCGTATTTACCGTTATATTCTTAAGATATTAAAAATTTTTGTTTTGGTACATTAATTAGAAAGTAATTAAATATTTTTGGTATAATACATTTTTTCCTAGTACTCTTTGATTCACGGTTATCTGAAATTTCGGGTATGTATGAAGACTTAAGTCCTTAAGTGTATGTACAATTTACTACTTTAGTGGAAATATCCATTTCACTTTGCCCGCAATATGACACATTTTATATTAATTTAAAGGATGGACAGACAATGAGCTGAAAATTGATGCAGCCCTACGTTTTAATGTACTAAATAAGGGGCTAAAAGTAACATTGTGCAACGCATCATATAGTCGGTCAAGGGTCACAATCACAATCGATAGCTGACATTTGGTTTTAGTTACTTAAGATTTAATTGCTTGACTCTATTAGATAAGTTTGTGTAAATTAAAGACATATATTTCATAACGAACATTAATATATCATTAACATAAACTCCTTTAAAAATTATATTACTATTGAGCTGATGGCCTTATTATTATTAAGTTTTTAAATAAATAAATATTTTACTTATAACACTTAGTAATTTTAAAACAATTAACACCTTCTCAAAATTAAACGCAACATATTTCAGCATAAGTAAATTTGTAAATTTGTAAATGTTGTAATTTATTTAATTTCCTAGACAAGCATCATCATGTGGCCACTTTTAATGCAACAAAGTGACAATACATTAAAATAAATACAATAAAATGATTGTACATTTTACTCACATACGTTTCACTTCCATTTAAACACATATAAAAATAAAAATCATACAATTCACTCATACATTTGCATACACAGACAATGTCCTCCAAACTCAAATCATGGAAAACCACTTGTCATAAAAAGCCAAGCATACAAACAGAGACACACGCACACACACACAGAGATCATACATACGTAGTCATTCACACGTATACAGGCATAAATAAATAAATAATACGAATGAATAATGTCATAAACTGTATAAACACTAACAAAAACAACAGCAACAAAAAAAAAAAAAAAACTCAAGGCGAAACTTATAAAGCCACAAACAAAATAAATACAAACTTACACACACTCTCACATACAACATCCTTCCATACACACATACACACTTATATACAAATATACCCACACATTTATAGATTAGGGATGGTACAATTTAAATCTGAGCACTCAAATGGTACATTAATTGACTTAATTGGTACAATTGGAAATTGAACTTTTTTAACTTTTAAAATCTTTAACATTTCCAGCAATTTCCAGATGTACTTTTGGAAATGTTCTCTACTAAAACAAACTAAATTTGTTTGTGTTGGGAAGTTCTACCAAATGTTATATTTTTTTATATTTATCACGAACACTTGTCTCCATACAAACTAAGCAGATATTCATAAGCCACTATAGAGAAGTCGGATTTTATTGATTTACAAAACCAAAAATTCATATTTTTTAATTATAAAAATGCATTCATAATGCAATGACATTTTAAAATTTTTCAAATGCATTTTTTTATTTTTCACTGGAGAATTTTGAATTTTGTTATATTCCATACATAATGACATCGATAGGACTTCGATAACACGCTTAATGAAAAAATTAAAATTGAATTTTTAAAAACTTTTCATGTTCCGAATAAATGACAAAATGTTATACTAATGTTAAGAGTATTCATCTTTTGTAGGCATTTCTGATAGAAAAATATGTTAGTATGGTGCCAATCGGAAATGTGAACAAAATCGATAATAAGTATGAAGCAACTAGACATTAATTAGTTCACATTACATTACATGGTTATTGTATTCAAACAATAATGTAAATTTTGAAACACGGGAGGAAAATCCACCCAACTTCCCAGAACTTCGGCCTGTGGAAAGGTATTAGGCTCTTGTAAAAAAGGAATTAAAGAACACAGAAAAGGTATCCCAGGACATGTCAAGTTGTAAGTGTAAGTGAACCGCCTCTTCCAAAAAGGTAACGGATTTTTGGAAAAAGTTTAATTATCATTTTTTTCTGACTCACTCCTTTTTTAGTCAATTCAACTTTTTCAAGGAATAATTGAAAAATATAAAAAAATTAAGTGCAGAGAATTTCCAAAAGTGCATCTGAAAATTTAATTTTTAATAATTTGGTCTAAATTTAAATGCATCTTAAATCAATAATATCCGACATCAGCTTCATAATATTTTCTTAATTTTTCTAAAAATTAAAATCGCGAGTTTTTCTAAATTAAAAACTATAAAAATGGAAATGTCGAAAAGAGTAAGTATTTACCGAATATGATGGAATATTTTTTATTCCATTTCTTAATTCAACAATATTCATTTACGACCCCATTAAGTATGTATTATCGACATATGTAGGGGAGTTGCTTTAATGGTGTCCATCTGTATGTTGAAATCAACCTTCTGAATTCCCTAAATAACTAATGTTATGTGTGATGCATCAAATTAGCAACATCGTAAATGGTGGGAAAAACAATCAGTTTCTTGAATATGTATAAAAACCAGCGAATTCGGTCTATAAATCGAGTTTTCTTCTTTGGAAACATGAACTGTGTGTCATGTTGGGTTAATGTTTAATATTGTAGGATATTTCCACATCGAAATTCCTTGTAATAAATAAATAAATAAATTGATATTTCTTTTCCATTGCTGGGCGACATTCCAAATTTATTTGTTTTATTAAAATTTTTTTACAGAAACTAATTTACCATATATAGCTAAGAACGGTAAATATTTAGTCATAGCTCTCAAAAATGTTTGAGTTTCTGAGCTGATGAATTAAAGTGCAATTTTTCATGATAGAGAGATAAATTAATATAGTTGTAGTAAAAGTTCTACTCAACAGCTTTAAATACTTGTTATATCATTTCCGAAAAAAAAATGTCAAACATTTTTTATTTTTTTAATTTTATTTTCCGAAATATTTGTCAAATTTTTACGCCCACTAACTCAGAAAGTTCTCGACCGATCTTGTTGAAAAATTGTGTCTGAATTACTATCCAATAGAACTACCCATGATGCAATTGGATGACATCGATTTCAAAAGTTGGTTCACTTGACATGAAATGCCCCATATATATATTCTGCGTCGTTATATACAGCTATATAGATATTTATATAGAAAAAATAAACAGTATTAAAGTTTGCAGGATTTTGCGTTAAATCCCGCTTAAAGGTCAAAATTATATACTGGGTACAATTATGTAATTATACCCTCCACCATAGAATAATATATCCATAGAAGCGTTACTGAGAGGGAAAAAACCTAAGTCTGTTGTCAAAAACCTAAGTCGTGAGAATGTATTAGTACATAGTTTTGAGGTTGTATTGGTGCCTTTTTAATTGTCACCAGACACACAGAGTTCTATAAAAATGTTTAAATTTTAATTTATTTAAATTTCCTTCTATTTTCAATACCAAAAATTGAAACTCTGTTCTATAAATAAAATTCTACCACAGATAGAATTAAGTGTCAAAAATTAATAAAAAATAATTTTTTTCATTTGAGCAAAATTAACGTGTTTCGGAAATAAAAGCGTCTGCAAAGTATTAAACAAATTTGCCAAAAATTGTGTAAAAGTGTAATGAAGTGGTTCGGTCTATATTTAGTCGGAAAATCAAAGTTAAAATTTCAAGTATTTTGATGTTTTTAATTCTATCACAAGTATGTTGAATTCACATATCAGTACGTGTGAAGAGCGTAATTATTGTTACTCTCAGTTGCTCCTCTAGTTGTACCCAAAGTATATTTATACAAGTACAAGCAAGTGATCAGCTGTTAATTTTTTTTTCCTTTGAAAATACTTGTGAGATTGTCAAAATTTTTTACTTTTTTGTTTTTCTTTCCGTTTGTTTACATTTTTTGTATGTGAAAATATTAATAAAAAAAATTAATTTTAACATTTGGAAAAGTATGTTTCGGTTCATTGTTCAAACAAAATGTACCAGTGGCAGTGGTGACTTATTCTATGTGCGAAAAGACCCGATTAAAAGGTAAATGTAAGTGAAATTTGTGGCAAAAATTTTCAATTATTTGACAATCTCACAATGTTTTACACAAACAAAATTAATGTTGTTTTTTTTATTGTTGATTTGTTGTAGAGTTGCATGTACTTGTATAAATATACTTTGGTTGTACCCTATGCCATAGGGCATGATTCAAATATACAAGGTTGCTCCACTTCTCTCTCACAAAAATATTTTTGAAGTTTATTGGAATTATTTGAAATTAGTTTTTTGTAAACAATAAAAAAGTCTTTGCCACATATGAAAAAAGGGAAATAACGTTTCAGAAATATTTAATTTTAATGTGTAATTTATTGAAAAAATTTGTGTCGGCTTCTTGCTTTTTGTGTTTTTTCTTTCTTGGAGTCTGTATAAGGAATAGTTTATAATTAATTCAAAAACAAATTTCATTAGTTAACATTTTTTTATTGAATTTTTTATTTGCTGTTTTATTTTTTTTTTACTTTTAAATAAACAAAAAATGGGATTTTAAGAATGAATACGGTAGCACGATTTTTCATAATTCCAACAAACGTCAGAACGTTAATATGGCGACAAAAAGAGAAAGTGAGACTACCTTCTATTTTTGTATCATGCCATAGGGCATAGGGTACAACTAGAGGCGCAACTGAGAGTAAGCTGAGAGTAACAATAATTACTCTCTTCACACGTACTTGTGATATGTGAATTCAACATACTTGCGAGAGAATTTAACACATCAGAATTCTTGAAATTTTAACTTCGATTTCCCGACTAAATATAGACCGAACCGCTTTTTTACACTTCTACACAATATTTGTCAAATGTTTTTAATACTTGCAGGACACTTTTATTTCCGAAACACTTTTATTTTGCTCAAATGAACAAATTTATTTTTTATTAATTTTTGACACTTAAATTTATCTGTGGTAGAATTTTATTTATAGAACAGAGTTTCAATTTTTGGTATTGAAAATAGAAGAAAATTTAAATAAATTAAAATTTAAACATTTTTATAGAACTCTGTGTGTCTGGTGAAAATTAAAAAGGCACCAATACAACCTCAAAACTATGTACTAATACATTCTCACGACTTAGGTTTTTGACAACAGACTTAGGTTTTCTCCCTCTCAGTAGCGCTTCTATGGATATATTATTCTATGCCCTATGCCCTACACCATGAGCGGCAAGGGTATATATATGTATGTATGTCATTCCGTTTGTAATTTCGTCAATTTTCATTTGCGACCCTACAAAATATATGTATTCTGGATCGTTATAGATAGCGAAATCTACAGAGCCATGTCCGTCTGTATGTTGAAATCAACTTTCAGTAGCCCCCAAATAACTTACATACATAATTCATACATCATTATATCGGGAATTCTTCCGGCTCGATTGCTATTTAAAATCGACACAATCCAGGAAAAAACCAGGACAACCTCGATGTTTTACCTATTTTTGGTCTATATCTGGTCATTTATATAGCCATTAATATAGAAAGTATGGATATCCAATAATAGATATTTCATAGACCTTTGCAACAGCGTATAAGGCCAAAGTAAGTCGGACCAACAATTGGTCATACAATTTACTCCGAATTTTTTTCAGCAAAAAAAAAATTTTTGATTTACAACTTTTATCACAAATAAATTAAAATTTTTGTTTTATTTTTAAATTAAGAAAAAAAATTGAAAATAATAAAAATAAATTACAAAAAAATCGCTAATAAATTAATTTTTTTTTTAAATTTTGTTTACCTAAAAAAATATTTAACTTTTTTTAAAGTATAATTTGGTGAAGGGAATATAAGATTCGGCACAACCGAATATAGCTCTGTTACATGTTTTATTTAATATTTCGTTTTATGGTTCTCCACAAAAACATGGACATTTTGAACCTGTCATTGTTTAGAACAAGCCTATAAGATAAAATTTTTAAAATTAGTTTTTTGGGGTACTCTTATAATTAATTTAGAGAGTATATTATTAATCTTTGTCTGACATTGTGCTATTTATTTTACTACAGGTCAAATACTCTTGTTACTTTGTTTTTTATAAATTTTCTTCTTAATGTTGCAATATTCAAATTTGTTGTCATGGACAAATTTGTTGATAATCGAATGATTCCATTTTATCGGTTCCAGCAAGAGATAGTGAAATGACAAAAAAGTATTACGGTTGAAATAACCGAATTTTTGTCACTCAACTAAAATTTTTCAGAAACAGCTGAAAAATTCGGTCATTAAGAATAAATTAAATTGAAATTTTATTTTCTTACAGGAATTATTAAGTTAGACCCCTTAATTACATTACAACTAAGTATATTCATAATTAGGGAAAATATGTTTATGCATAGCCACTTGAAGGTCGACTTTTCCGAATTTAAATAGCAACGTAAGCGTGATTATAGCGGACATATTGATGTATCAATCATGTATATAAGTTATTTAGGGACTTTGGAAAGTTAATTTCAACATACATAAGTACATGGCTTAATCGACTCCGTTATCTATATCGATCCAGAATATACATTATGGGATAGCAGGTTTATGTATACTAGGATCGCCACTTTTAAAACGATTTTTACCACTTTTATGGGAGGAATTTTTAAAACATTTTTTATATTGTGCATAACTAGAGAGAACCTTTTAAACCATATATGTTTCATCAATATTGGTGAACAATAACATACTTAAAAGTGTACCACAAAAAAAAACGTGTGGCCTATTATATAAGATATTTCTTCAATAATATATCAAACACTTGGTACCATAGAGCCCATGAGGAAAGTACAATTATTTCTCATTTCCTTGGTACAATTTCCATTACGCATCCCTTTCATGGACACATGCTATTATTAAGTACTCTACTCCTAGAGCAGCAATTGTATTAAATAATAAAAAGGGTTCGCATTTTTATTATTATTTTTTTTTTTTATTTACTGTGAAGTGTTTGTATGTGTGTGAGAGAGTTTTTAAATTGTTTTTGTTGTTTTATGTATGTGTTATTGTGTTTTTTTTTTTTTTGTTATTTACATACCTGTTGCAGTGAAGGCATTGTTTTGAATAAAAATACAATTTCCACACTTTTTTATCCACCGATACCGTTAGATTAAAAAAAGACAAAATAAGTTGAGTTGAGTTGGTGTTTTTCTGGTTTTGTTGGTTTTTATTTTGTCTCTCCTTTTGTGTGTTGGTTGATGAGTGGGTTTTGTGTTTTTGGATGGGTGTGTGTGTTTGTCAGTATGAGTATGAGAGAGAAACCTGTCCCTTAAGGATAAAACAAACGTATATCAGCAGCTACTCGCACAGGGTGTCAATGGGGAGTAGTAAAACGTATAAAAGTTGTAAACACACACACAGGCACTAGTGTTCAAACACGGGAACAATACCAAAACAATGAACAAAAAAAAAAAAAAACAACAAACTGGTATAAAACCGGCGTTTTTCAGGAAAAACAACGAACAGTTGTATTTACTACTACATACACAACTAAAGACCGGATTCATACGACAACGACAAAACGAAACGATGAGAATGCTGATGATGACGACGATGACGACGACAACGAAAACAACATACACGATGTAAAAACAGCTGTTTTTTAATATTTAATAAATTCATCCATCCAAACGTGGAAAACGTTTGTGTAGGACACTGTGTGTGTGTGCGTTATTCGTGTTTTCGTTGTGTGCAGACTTTTTTCAAAGGCCGCTCGCTCATCAACACTTTAGAAATGCTCTCCTTTGAAACACTTCCGCTTCCGTAATGTATACAATAAATATAAAAAAAAAAATTAAGTAGGAAAGCAAAAACAAATCAAACATGTACAGATTTTTCTCAAATATTGTTTGGGTTTGAGTTTGATACGTGAAGTTTTCTTTACAACCTCAACATGTTTTATGTTGTTAGTCCTTGTATGTTTATTGCTTTTGTTTTTTTATATATTTTTTTTTGTTATTGCTCTGCTGGTATCCTGTCGTATTTTGTTGTTCCTTTTCGAATTATTGTTGCTGTGGATTTTTTGCTCTATGTTGTATGTAGCATTAAATGTCTGGTTTAGATTTGCTTTGGTGGTTTCATCATTGAAGGAACATTTATTATTTATGTATGTGTGTGAAAAAAGCAATGTGTATTACGTACACGTCTCGTCTCAGGCTGTGTCTCTGTAGCACAACGGCTGACTATCTGTTTTAGCCTTTGAATGATGCAAATTTTATGCCTTGTTTTGATATCTTTTCCTTGCAATAATTTTGATTTTCGCACATAATACTGTAAGTAGACAGACGGTAAAGAAATTGGAAAAGGCAACAAAAAAAAAAAAAAAAAACATAACATCAACAACATAAAAAAGAATAACGCTAGTAAGTATAAAATCATGAATATATTTTCATTGCAAAAGGTTAATAAATATCAATAAGGTGTGATTTTTATTTAAATGCTCAACATGGAGCCAATGTGCTTTATTCTCTTCCTTTTAAGTACTTGTTATCAAAATTTCAATGATTACAGATTTATGTTTTTTAATGGGGAAATATATTTTTTTATTTATTTTTTGGTTTTTCGAAGAAAATTATAATTTTAAATTAGGTGGTTGTTTGGTTGCTTTAAGATTATATACGTGTATACTCGTAAGCACTGTTTCCCAAAAGATAACTTACAAAAAATAAATATATTTTATGAAAAAAAATTTATGCACTTTTGGAGGATTTTGAAAAGGAGAGATTTTTTTTTGTAAAAGTTAAAATAAAATTCAAACTAAATGGAATTTTGAAAAACGGAGAAACCCATTTCCGCGAATTAATATAATGTCTATAACGTATTAATTTAAACTAATTACTTTAAATAATTCTATGTCAAAATTTAAAAAAATCTTTAAATTTTTGCCAAAAATTATAAATTTTTAAATATTTTAAGATTTGGACGAGAATTCAGATATTACATTGAAATTGACTTTCAAATGCCCTTCACATATAAGTATGTATCCTTTGCGAGAAATGTGAAAACCTTAAAAAAGTAAAATGTTCTCCTTTAATCCAGCTCAACAAATATTGAACTAAGATGCAAAATTTTGAGAAACGGTATCTTAAAATTAATTTAAATTTAATTTTAGTTGGAAACATCCAATGTACATATGGACAATTCCACGAGAATGACAACTACGACTGAAATAACAAAATTCCTTGAAACTTTTTTTTAATTGCACTATGTGAAGGTATTTAGAGCTTATTACAACATTTAAAGTGCAAAAATAATAGTTTAAACTGACTTTTTATTAATATGTTTTTGGCTAATTTTATTAGTATGTTTTAGACTAAGATGGCGGCTATGAAATGAATTTGATTCTGCTATTATAACCTTGTTTTTTGAAACCATTTTTTATTTACTTTTAGTTTTTTTATACATATTGTTACGAATTTGCAATAGCGATTTGAATTTAACAGTCTGTAACGACTGCCTGCAGCATTCATCATAGAGTTTCCAATTCGGTTTTAACCGAAACCGAAACCGAAACCACGGTTTTTCAAGGCCTAAAACCGAAACCGACAATTATTCTTCGGTTTTTACTTTTAATCTATTTTCACTAGAAAAATTCAAAATTTAGAAATGAGAAACAAACTTATTCATCCATTTATTCATCCAATATCTCTAAACACAGATCGGTAAAAATATCTTAAGATTTGTTTAAATTTTTTATATTGTATTACAATAATTGCTTCAGATGATGTAGCAGGCTAAATAATGCAACATTTTTGTAACAAAGTCTTAGTTATTTTCAAATATCCGATAAAAGTATGGAGTACTAGCTGACCGGTGCGCTTCGCAACCTCAATTGGAATAAAGTAATTATACTATTAAGTCTCTCTTTGTAAATTAATACTAATTCAGGAAAACATGTCTCTAGTTTTATGTTTATTGATTCATTGTAATGTGGATTGTAGCTCATTCTAGACGTATTATTAGAATAAAAACAGTAGCATAAAGACCCACATTTTGTATTTCTACTAAGCATCATGAATGTTTAATTTCATATTTCTGTGTCCATTATTATAGCAAACACAAAAGAAAGGTAAGACTATATATATTCTAACTCATTCAGAATCATTTATGCCGAATTTTAAGGTTTATTATTATAAAATATTCAAAAAGTACCTTTACAATAAAGAAATAGTAACATTAATTATCCGTTTTGAAAGTACTACTAGTCCGAAAAAGTACCTACAATACCCTTTTTTATATTTTAACTCGGTCAGGATCATGTGTGTTTAATATCCTGCTTAAAAGTTCGTTGTTATAGAAATTTCAATAATAGTTTATTTTACCTCAATATCATTATGCACTCTTTCCTTGATTATTTCTTTACTCAGAAGCATATCAGCCAACTATTACGTATATACAATAAGTAAAAAAATTTATTATAATAAAAAGTACCTTTAGAAGAAAAAGTAAAAATTTTCCAGACTTAAACCACTGTCAAGTTTGAAATTTCAAAGTAATTTCCTGATTCTAGGTTCAATATTATAAAAAATTCATTTTGAAGAACGAAAAAGTACCTCTTTGTTTGGTTTAGTTCACCATTTTTGGTACCATAATACAATTGAGCACCCTATTCTTGATTATTTCTTTACTTAGAAGCATACTTTAACTAATTTAATATATTAAAAAGGTACCTCGTAAACACTCGTCAAATTTGAACTTTTGTTTAGCAGTTCCTATATTATCAACTGATTTAATAGTTAATAAATTATCACAAAACCGAACCGAAACCGATCGGTTTTCAATTTTTTAAAACCGAAACCACGGTTTTGAAATTCTTCGGTTTTTTTTGAAACTCTAATTCATCATGTTTATAAACACGACCATCAGAAGAAGCTTCTACTTATCAACAATGTTGATAGCATGCGGTTATTAGCAATGTTTATAAGTATGGCAACAATAAATGTTTAAGCTGCTAACATTCACATCGAATGCTCTAGAGCATTGTAGAAGATTCACGATAGATGACGCGTGTATAAATAGTGGCAGAGGTTGCAGTAGTGAGTTGATCATATTCGCTGTTACAGTTAACATCAACTGTCTTGTACATTTAAGATTGTACATTATAAGGTGTGTGTGTACATTTCTGCGAATTTATAAACGTGTATAAAGACACTGAGTGACTATTTTAATTGTTGTTGTACATTTTAGATAAATAAAGAGTTGTTACAATTTTAAACTTCTAAAACTGCTTTTGTTTGCAATCAAAAGTATCCGGTTTATTTAAAGGAAATAAAGGTTAAAACGTAACAATATATTTACAGAATATATATTGTTTTACTATAAGAGAAAAATCTGTCACATACGATATTAAATTTTATTTATTATAAAATCATCCAATGATTGTTTTTATTTAAATATGTAAGAAAAATATTTGGTTTAGTGTAAGAAATTAAAAGAAAAAACGCCTATTTTTACATGTTCCTCAAAATTACTCTTTAAAATATAGTACCCTCTAAATGGAACATAAAGACCAACTTATTTTTCAGATACTCTTGTTTTTGCAAAATATATTCTACTCTATAGGCGTACAATGTCACGTACGATGGCATGGAGTTGCCCATATGACAAGTAAATCAATGGTTTACTAGTGGCAATTTGCTTGATGATATCAAAATATCCTTGAATTATGTTAGTAGAGAATAGAAAGGAGAACTTTGAGAAACAGATTGGCATTTGATAGTTCATCTTTGTTTATAATAAATCCGTATGAAGCCAAACTAGTTTTTTATCGATAAGACGACGATTTAACCTCTACCAGTAGGTCGTAGTTGCCAAAAAAATAAAAATCAACAATTGCTTGTGAACATCTGCAATTAAGAACTTCTATACAAATTCTCTACTTAATCCAAGGTTTAAATGGATAACTTTATTTAAAGTATTAATAACGGTATAGTTTGCAGGTTGAAGTAGTAACGATCCAGGCCGGCTACTGTGTCGATTAAAAATCTTTGATTAGAAATATTGTCTCGTAGAACAGGCGCCCGTCACTTTAGGCGAATGAGTTTTTAGTTTTCCGATTGATGTTTTCCTGATGATAATTGCCGCATATCACGCAATACTTAAGGACTGAGATCGAAAAATTCTTAACACACGTTTTTCATTAAAACTTTTAACCCAAGTATTATTTGATTATTTTTTTGATCAAGTACCTTTGTAAAGCATGTCAGATATTATGTTT
Source organism: Calliphora vomitoria (assembly GCA_942486065.2). Taxonomy (NCBI): domain Eukaryota; kingdom Metazoa; phylum Arthropoda; class Insecta; order Diptera; family Calliphoridae; genus Calliphora; species Calliphora vomitoria. The sequence continues at coordinate 31,951,578 of OW818029.2, forward strand.
AATGTCAATTATATTCATTTGTTGTTAATCTAATTAAAATGAGTGATCAGAAAAAAGTGCGTACTAAAATTATTAAATATTTTCAACAAAACCCAACTTGGTCCTACAAAAAGTTGGCCAAACAATCAAAGGTCTGCCGTTAAACTGATTCCAAATTAAACAGTAGCGGGAGAACTTGTCCGTTGATAGAAAACCTGGTTCAGGTAGAATGAATGGTCCACATGATGTTTCTAAAGCAAATAAATATAAAGCTTTTTCAAAAGAGCTCCCAACACTTCCGGTAGGAAAGCAGGGGCCAAAGACAGAGCACGGAAATTCAAGTCAAATTTGGATGACGAAACGTACGTATGGACAATTTTTCGCTGCTTCCAGATCAATATTATTATATTGCTGATGCTCGAGGGAATGTTGTAGAAAAGTTTAGGACCCATAAGCAGACAATTTTCGCAAAAAGTTCTTGGTATATCGAGCAATATGCAGTTGCGGCAAAAGAAGCCAAACATTTGTTACAGAGGGCTCTATAAATACCGAAATTTACATCATGGAATGTTTGCAAAGGACCTGATTTGGCATCCTGTCACAAAGAAAGGTCTTAATAATGTTGTATTTTTACCAAGAGAGGCAAATCCTCCAAACTGCCTGGAGCTAAGGCCAGTGGAGAGATATTGGACTCTTGTTAAAAGAGAATTAAAGAGCATAGAAAAGGTGTCCAAAAGTGTGGTAGATTTTAAACGGAGATGGACAACTTGTTCGAACAAAGTGACAGAAAGCACTATAAAAACCATAATGGAAGGGCTTCCGAAAAATTTTCAAAATTTCATCACTAGTGATTAGAACTATACAAATAATTCTTTTTTGTAAATTGTAATAATAATTTCAATCAAATAAAAAAAAAAATTTTGGATCAGTCTTCCAAAATAGTGGAATTTTTACTGAAACACGTGAAATCTCAAGTGATGAAGACGTTGGTGGTGATACAATTCTTCTACTGATAACGACATATTGAAATGAAAAACGTCGGGGTCAATGAAAAAATACAATTAAAAAATCTTTCTTCAAACTTTTGTGAGGATCGTTCTATAACTGATCCTACCCTCCATATGTCCCCTATATCAAACAAATATTTTATTGTCACATATTGATTGGGGGAATACAAGCCGAATATAACACTCCTACTTATGAATGTAGAAATGTATGGAAAATTTCCTAATTTCATTTTGATTTTAGCCGAAATCACTTCATTTGACATCAGGCTAAATAGGCTATATATTTATTTCCTTCATAAAGAAACAAGGGAAATCGATAGGCATAATAAACGGTTGGTAGATTTTTAAGCACAAGTAAAATATAGCCTTCCAAATAACAAACAGACTACTTCTTTACATTATTAAAATTATTTTTCCTTTACTATTTTTAAACTTTTGCTTATTTTCGGTTGTTTTCTCAGCTGTAAATTTATTGTGGTTTTTCTCATACTATATCAACCCAGTTGTAAACAGACTCATAAAATCTTAAAACTACTGTTTAAATTGACGTTCCGATTATTATACATACATATTTATAAAACTGTTGGTGAAAGTAAACGTAGTCGTAAACACCACTCTTCAATTTATAATTAGATTCTTCAATAAAGTGTTAATAATTTAATAATTAACCCGTTTGACGAAAATAACAGAATTAAAATCAAAACTATAATAGAATTCAATTTAAAATAAGCAATTAACCTGAAAAGAAATGTTTTGTTGCTTCTTTCTTACATCCATACTTTTTTGTTTCTTGTTCAGGCATCGTTCAGTTTTCGCTCCGTTCTGTTCAGCTGAGTTTGTTTGTTTGTTCGTTCGCTTTGTTCATTTGTTCATGCGTCCTTTCATACATAAAATCCGACAAGTCGTCATACTATCAAAATCATTTCAAATGGAAAATATGGTATTAACCAAAATCGTTTGAAGTCGATTCACACATACTAGCAGGTTTTTTTTGGGGGTTTTTTGGCTTCGAAACTGACGGCATAATTTTTCCTCCAAAAAAAAAACAACTATGGAATATGGAAGAGCAATGTGTGTGTGTGTGTATTTTAAGTCAAGCAAGGATACGGCCGGGAGAATGACGAAAATAAGACAAAAAAATTTAACAATATGGAAAAAGTTAAGTACGTAGAATGAACTAATGAATATTCTTTAAGAAGAAACAAGTGGAGTTTGGTTGTTCTAGTCTATTTCAGTTTTTTGTTTTTTTGTTTTTTGTGTTCCCAACTACTAATGCCACTGCTGGTTTTATGTTTGTATTCTAGCTCGCTGCTAACCTACTTGCCCCTCCCCATACACTCTTCCTTTCTAGCAGTATTTCCATCGTAATTTTTTAACGTACACATAGTTGTCATTATAATTTTAAGACGCATACTTAGATGGAAGTAAAAAAAAAATAAAATACGCAAGAAAGAAATAGGCAGGAAGATGTATTCTGAGAACAAAAAAAATATATTCGCTATATGTTCGAAGACAAGGAAAAACGTTTGGTAGCAAGCGAGGTCAGAAGTACGAGTAGTAAGAAAAAAAAAACAGCAATTTACCACATAAGTTCATAAGAAAAGAATACATCTACGAAAAAAAAAAGAAGACCAAAAAGCAAAAAAAAAAAAATACCGAGCCGTTACGTCTACAAATGGGTTTTTTATGTAAGTGTAATCCTTTTGCTTAGAAATAATGCAAAAAAGATGAAGAAAGTTTTATGAGTATTACGAATCTTTGCATGAAAACAGTGGAACACACACATTTAATGGTGAGATGAGTATGGATGTACAGTGGTGGTCACATAATTAAAACATTCATAGTATCAATAAATAACTCATTTTATTTTACAATTTAAACGAGATAACAAAACTATTTTTATATTTTATAAATCTAAGGCTTAGAAGAATAATTTACCTACAACTAAATGTCATAATAAAAGAAAGGACTGAGATCGTAAAATTCTTAACACACGTTTTTCATTAAAACTTTTTTTTATCAAGTTACCTTTGTAAAGCATGTCAGTTGTTCATCTGATTAAAATGAGTGACCAGAAAAAAGTGCACACTAAAATGATTAAATATTATCAACAAAACCCAACTTTGTTCTACAAAAAGTTGGCCAAACAACCAAAGGTCTGCTATCACACTTTTACCAATGTTATTAAAAAGTACCGGGAGAACTTGTCCGTTGATATAAAACCTGGTTCAGGTAGAAGGAATGGTCCACATGATGTTTCTAAAGCCAAAAAAAAAAGGATTTTCAAAAGAGCTCCCAACACCTCCGGTAGGAAAGCAGCCCGGTTAGGTCAGTTCTCGGACTATTTGGTACGAAAAGTTAAAGCCAATGAAGGTTTAAAAGCATACAAGGGTCAAAAAGTTCCTGACAGGAACTCAGCTAAAAATTTAGAGGCCAAAGACAGAGTACGGAAATTGAAATTAAATTTTATACAAAAAATATTCCTGCTGTATAATGGATGACGAAATGTACGTATGGAAAATTTTTCGCAGCTTCTGGGTCAATTTTTTTATGTTGCAGATGTTCGAGGGAATGTTGAAGAAAAGTTTAGGACCCAAAAGCAGACATAATTTCCCAAAAAGTTCTTGGTATTGCTAGCAATATGCAATTGCGGCAAAAAAGACAAACATTTGTTACAAAGGGCTCTATAAATACCGAAATTTATATCAAGGAATGTTTACAAAAAAGGATGTTTCCATTCATAAGACTTTTTAATGTGTCCACTTATTTTTGGTCTGGTTTGGCATCTGTCACGTAAGAAACGTCTTGAGTGGTACAAGAACAATAATGTGGTATTTGTACCAAGAGTGGCAATTCCTCCAAACTGCCTGGAGCTGAGTCCAGTGGATAGATATTGGGCTCTTGTTAAAAGAGAATTGAAGAGCACAAAAGGGGGTCCAAAAGTGTGGTAGATTTTAAACGGAGATTGACAACCTGTTCGAACAAAGTGACATAAAGCACTATAAAAACCATAATGGAAGGGCTTTCGAAAAAGGTTCAAAATTTCATCATTAGTGATTAGAACTATAAAAATATTTTTTTTCTAAATTGTAACAATAATTTCAATCAAATAAAAAAAGATTCAAAACTGTAAGTTTAGTGGTTTCAGTTTTATTAACATACTAGCGGATACCCGGCGTGTGCCACTACGCTAATAATTCTTTATTAATGGGAGGGTTTTATAATAAACATTTTTTTAACATATTAATGTACATAAAAAATAGTTTTGTAAAAAAAGTAACAAGTACGTTCAAATTTCAAAAAAGTTCCAGAGTCCATTTGAAATTTTTTAATAAGGACTACAATTCCATTTAAATTTAATTTCTGGGAAGTGTTCCATATATGGGAGCTATGATCTATTACGGATCGATCCGAAAACAATTACTTATGATTTTTTTTTTTATATAAATCATATTGGCGGAGCACTTTGTGGTGATATCACTATAAATCAGATTTTTATGAGAAAAAAGTTCTAATTCGGGAGGATATTTGTAAGGGGGCCAGGTGAAATAATAGTCCGATTCTAACCAGTTTCAATAGGCTTCCACATTAGGCCGAAAAACTAATCGAAATAAACTAAGTTATTTATTCTTACTATGAATGTCTTAATTTTATGACCACCACTGTATGTTTGGAAAGGGAGTTGTTGTATACTGTTCTAATGGCATAGGGAACAGGCTCAATGGAAAAAAAAAACATTATTATTAGAACTATAAATCAGCATGAAATGAGTGAACAAAAGAAAGTACCACTGACTACTAGAGCAGAGCCGAGCAGAGCATAGTAAGTATGTTTCTTGTTCTGAATGTATGTCTGTAGTTGTCGTTGTCGTTGTTGTTGTTGTTGTTCTGAATGTATTGTTTATAAACAGTAATGGACTATTAATGGCCCTTAGGTTAGTTAGTAGTTGTTGCACTTTGGACATGTTCAATTTTAAAAGGTTTATTAATAATTTTATAATTTATTTTAAAGTGTTTTACCAAAGTGACGACATACTGCTGTAAATCTTATGAGTACATGAATGATGCTTTGTTGTCGATGTTTGCTACAACCAAACATTAACCTTTTAAGTGCATACAAATTTCAGTTCTCAATTTTGAAAATTGTTAAAATAATTGCTAGGTTTTTTAAGAAAATACAAACAAATCATTCGACTTTATAAAAACTGCACTTTTTTCAGCTACATACTTTTAGGAGCCAGCAAATTATTACACTAGTTTACAAGGTTTTTGATCATGATGTAAAACATATATGGGTTTGCTACTTTAGGTCGTCTAGTTTCGGGAAATATATTGAAAACAATCCAGGAATATTGGGCGTATGACTTAAAAATGCACAAGATGCGCCATCTTTTAAACGCGGTTTTTCTTTTTGGTTTGAAGGCTAGATATTTGACATTATACTCACTTAGTTCTTGAACATTATAGTGTAAACAGCAAAGTTTTTTGTTTTGCTTCGAAAATGTTGAATTTTGTACCAATGAATGCGGGAAGTTTTCCTTTACTTCTTTAATTTGAAAAAAAGTTCCGCTAAAGCACACTGGTTGCTCAGCAAAGCTTATGGTGAATGTGTTCCATCGGTATCAACGTGCGAGAGATGATTTTGACACGGAAGACAAAGACCAAACAAGTTTAAAGACCCAGAATTGGAGGCATTACTCCATGAAGATTGTTGTAAAACTCAACAAGAGCTTGCAAAGTTATTGGGAGCAACCCAAGCAGCATTTCATCCAAAAACAAATTTCATCCAAAAGCAGAAAATTGAAGAAAATCAATTTTGCACCGAATTATTACTTGCAATGAAAAATGGATCCATTACGATAACCCGAAGCTTAAGAGATCATACGTGAAGTCCGTCCATCCACACCAAAGGCAAATAAACATGGCGCTAAGGTTAATGCTCTGTATTTGGTGGAACCAAAAGGGTCCTATCTATTATGAGCTGCTAAAACCAGACCAGACCATCACAGGGAATCTGTACCGAATACAACCGATTCGTTTGCATTGGCAGAAGAACGCCCGACATGAAACTGTAATATTCCATCATGACAATACTCGTCCACATGTTGCAATACCTGTTAAAAGCTATTAGAATGAAGTGGTTTGAAAGTTTTGCCTCACCCGCCTTTTAGTCAAGACCGTGCCCATCTGACTACTGTTTGTTTTGATCGATGCAGAACGCTCACTCTGGGATACGCTTCACTTTGGAACAGCTTACTCAAAATGGCTTGAATCGTTTTTGGCATTTGAATCCATATGTTGCCAGAAAGATGGGAAAAGGTCATAGCTAACAATGTCCAATACTTTGTATACATTTATATTGTACAAATCGGGAAAAAAATTAAAAGTGTCTCCCTCACTACACTATAACTGTAGTCTCCTAGCATATGCTGGTCCCTAAAACCTTGATAATTCCGTTCAAAACCGGCACAGTGGGATCGTTCCGATAAAATGTGGTAATAAATTTTAAAATTATATACAAACAAATCTTAAAGAAAATTAAAACTGTAACCACCTTGTTATAATGCAAGGTGCGATCCAGGGTGTCAAAGTTGACAACCTTCCGTTTGCAAAGCTTTGTAGAGCATGTTACTTGTACAAATACGGATAGATATTGAGGTCACGATAAATGTGTTGGCCGATCTGAGAATGAAAGTGCGAGACATTGTGATTATTTGTGTATGAGAAAGCTTTCCGTAAGCTGTGTGCCCCCTCATCCGCCCTATTTTCCGGATTTGGAACCTAATGACTACTTCTTGTTTCCAAATCTGAAGAATGGCTCGGCGATGAAACAATGAAATCATCTCACAAACAAATACCTATTTTAACGATCCGACAAATCCTATTTTTTTAAGGGATAAAAATTTATAGAAATGTTGGACAAAGTGTATAGATCTCAAAAGAGACAATTAATTGAGAAACTTACAATTTTATATGACCAAAATGAACCTGTGTACCCAGTTTCCACAAATTTGGAACGAGTAAGATCCGATGCCATGTGGAAAATTGTTGTTTCCTACCAATATCAAACAAATATATTCAAGACTTTTGACGAGGTATCCAGGTGCATCCTCTAATTTTTTGCATCGTGATCGTTTTTTGTGGTACATTTTTAAGTATGTTATTGTTTACCAATATTGGTGAATCATATATGATTTAAAAGGTTCTTTTCTCTAGATATGCACAATATACAAAAATATTTCAAAATTCTATCCATAAAAGTGGTAAAAAGCGTTTTAAAAGTGATCGAAGATTTCGACTACCAGGCGATTCTAGTACTAAGTATTTAAATTAAATAAAATTAATTACTTTCAGCTAAAGTACTATTCGTTTTAACTGAACAGGCAAAATTTTCATAAATGCCTTTAAAATTCATTGAAAAAAGCTAAGTCTGTACTTAACACACAAATTAACACATTTTAAGACTTTAAAAATTAAGAAATACAAATGAGGAAATAATTTAACATCTAAAAGGAACAAGTTTTAAATATTCCCATTAACCAACAGCCGATGAAGAAGATGTTGATGGCTATGATGATGATGATGAGATGACAAGCAACAAGAGCGAAAACCAAAGACGCTGACTTCTAATACACAATATTAGTTATTTTCTTCTATTTATTGCAAAAAAAAAAAAAAAAGAAAACAGGAAAAACAAAAAGACTCATCGAAACAGAAAGAAGCCTTCATAATGTAGTACATGTACGAGTATATTTGTATGTGCTATTGAACTTTGTTCACACATACATTTATACACGAATACGCGCACACACATACTGTCACAACTTTTAAAACAAAGTGTGAACACATGGTTTTGGAGTTCAAAGTAAAACACAAGAATTTATACGATACACTCGTCCTCCGCAGTGGGGCGCTTGAAAGCGAAATATCGAATGATTGCGTTGTCAACTCAGTGCTTTTAGCACTGTTTTTAATGCTTTTTAAAAATCTTGAGTTAGTGCTCGTTGCTAAATTAAAAATGTGTAAAACATTCACGAATTATTGCCAATTTGGGTATTATGGGCAATATAGGTATTTTACCTACATTATTCTCCAAATATAAAAAAAAAAACATTTTATCGCGACCAGTCTAAACCTTGGAGTATCTAAATGATATAAAGAATCCTCTTGAAAGATTCAGGGTGCATTATTGTTTGAAATTAAATTATGTAATTGTAATAACTATAAACGATAAATAAAATTGGAATTTCTGATGGATTTAAACGGATTTATTAATCTTTCTTTTTCCAAATATTTTGTAAGAGGATTTATCGTGGGCATTTATAAAACGATTACAACAAATGTTAAATGGATTCAATAATAGATAAGCCAGCTTTTAAAAAATGGAATGAAAGAAATACAAACTGGTTCCCGGAACTAGTTAAAGTACGACAATTTCGAAAAAAATACAATGCAGGAAGAACTAGTTGTAGAACCTTCTTAAGAAGGGGCGTTGGTTATTTGTTGGTTACATAGATGTAGTTCTAAGTGTGATCATTTCAAGTAAAAATCATTGATTAAAGAGCTGGTTCCTGATCCGTTCCAAGGAAAGAGTACTGGTTTCATAATGACTTCATATAGAACTGGCTATATACAAGCGTTCTGCAACTACTTGTGGAACTATAGTATTATAATACAGTTTTTCATGAAAATTTGTAGTTTTATTTAAAAAAAAAAAAATAAAAATAAACTTATTTGTTCTACCATGGGTCGGATATATTTATAAGCAGTTTGATTATTTTTCATCAAAATTGTAATTTGACATAAAATTTCCGTTTAAACAAAAATAAGCGTTTTTTTCTTGAGTTCAGTGCTTTTTGAAATTAAAATGTTTACAACGCTGTCGAATGAAGCAAATGGTAAAGAGGTAAAGAAATGAAAGCATGGATGTACAAAATAAAACAAAAAATAATACAGAAATAAAGAGACATTTGTCAGACTGTTGTGTTGGATTTTTCATTTTATACACACACACACACACGTACATGTATGTATTTATGTGTTTAGTGGTAGTATTTTCTTCTTTTGAAGTGATGAAATGTGTAAATTTTCAAATAGTTGTATTACTATCTCGACTTTACTCCTTTTAATGCCAACCAAACGACGACTTCAAATACAGCCAAACATCTTTCATGTACCAGGCACGACTATGGGTACAAGAAGTATGTGCGTGTGCATATTTTAGCTCGAAACTAATATATGTAAAATAGGCTGGCCCCGTTTGCATAAGCTATCCATGTTCCCAACTAAAATCAAAGTTTAGTTTGTGGAGACCACTTCTGTGTACAGTATTTGGTGAGCTGGGTCAATAATTTTCATAATTATTCGCAAAGGAAACGTGTGAAATATTGGCTTCATATGAAATGTTTTTGAACGGCGCTTTTATTGTCATATCTAAGTCCAAAAATATTCGAACTTTTGTAATTTTTGGCAAACATTTTAATTGTACATCGAATTATATTAGTTTAAATAAATAATATAAACCTTATATTTATTCAAGCGAAATTTCATAATCATTTTAGATATGTCATTGAAAGCGCCATTCAAAGACCTTTCACATGATGTCAATATTTCATATGTTTCCCTTGCAAAGAAATATGAAAATAATCGAAAAATCACCTCATTATTGAACACATAACAAAGATTTTGAGAAACAGTATCTTAGAATGAATTAAACTTTTATTTTAGTTGTTAACATTGACAACTTTTTTTGGGGCCACCTTAATGTATATGCGTGTGTGTGTATAAAGACGTTTTGGAGCCAAATGTAAAAAAACGTTTTCTGCATAAACAGACTCTCACACATTGATACATCATTTGAAGCAGAGCTCCTAAAGATTTAACACTTTAATGTTCTTTTTTAAAACTTCCAGCACTCCATACAAATTTTTTATCAAAAACCCGGTTAATTCACAAGCAAGCAAAAATAATAGATATGTAAGAGTAATATATTCGGCTGTGCCGAATCTTATATGAGGGAAATCAAAAAATTTTGGTGAATTGTTGAAACTGAATTCAGATGGCTTGTAATGTTTTTAGGTTTCGAAAAAAAAACAGAAAAAACCTGCTAGTAATTTTTCATATTCTAAAGTTATGGTCATTTAAAAATCGTTGTAATAAATAAAATTTGTATTATAAAAAAAATATCTAATTAATTTATGTCCAGTACAGCAACATTTATATCCAAACACATTTTGCTTTCAGATAACTGCCGCCATGTATGAATATCATCAAAATTATACCCACTATTATTATAGGATTTTTCTGCATTTTGATAAATTTAAATTATTTTTCAATGGTAAATTTCACCTGGTTATAATATGTATAGTGGTAAGTCCAATGAAAGTTTTTCATATATTTTGATCTAAAAATTTTTACCGGTTCCAACCTATTTTGTTAATTTTAGGGTACATAAATTATCTATTAGCAATAGTAATCAATATTTGTGCCATATTACAGATTTCTAAGTCTCCACGTTTAGGCATTATAGTTCTAAAATGTTTTTGTCTGTGACGATTTAGCCCATTTTGAATACCAAACATTCTGATTAACAGGTAATTTCTAAACTATTTGAGAGAATAATCCAAGGGAAAATTCTAACACTCTTAAATAGCCAAAACATTATCCCAGATCATCAATTCGGATTCCGTAAGCAACACGGAACAATTGAGCAAGTTAACCGCCCAACTGGAGAGATACGAAAATCTTTCGAACTAAAAAAGTACTGTTCGGCAACATTTCTAGAAGTTGCCTAGGCTTTTGACAAGGTTTAGCATAAAGGTCTAATACACAAGATTAAACGCCTATTGCCTTCTAGTACACACAAATTACTAGAGTCTTTCCTATCGGATCGCTTGTTTAGGATAAAATGCAGCGATTATGTGACAAGCGACTATGTAATCAATGCTGGTGTACCTCAGGGAAGTGTTTTAGGACCAACCCTGTACCTATTATACAACTCTGATTTACCCGAGTCCGAAGAATTAACCATTTCCACCTTTGCAGACGACACTGCAATTCTTAGTTCTCATGTGGACTTAAATGTGGCATTTAGAAACGTCTCTACGTCAGGCACGTAGAGACGTGGTTAAGAAATTGGAGAATACAAGTAAATGAAATCAAAAGCAAGCACATAACGTTTTCACTTAGGAGAGGATGTTGTCCACCAGTAACACTAAACAGTGTGAACATCCCATAGTCTGATCACGTTACATACCTTGGCATTCATTTAGATAGACGTCTTACTTGGCGTCGGCACATAGATGCCAAGCGGCTCCTCATGAAACTAAAAGCTTCTAACTTACACTGGCTAATCCACCATCAATCGAAATTAAGCCTTAACTGCAAAGTCATCTTGTATAAGACAGTCTTAAAACCAATTTGGACATACGGAATCCAACTATGGGGAACAGCAAGCAATACCAGTATAGATCTCATACAGAGGGCACAATTCAAAATTCTTAGAACCATGATGGGAGCTCACAGAACATCCACAGAGACTTAGATGAGCCATTGGTCAAGGACGAATTTAGAGAAACTCGTGAAGCTTATTTGTTAAAATTACAGCATCATCCGAACCCGCTCGCAAGGCTACTTACAGTTTCTCAACATAGATCAAGGCTGCGTAGAGCTGCTTTACCACTTATCTAATATACCAAATATGATTCTCCACTGAGAGAACAATAATTGTTTAGTAATAAGATTTAATTACTTATTGTAAGGCCTAGACATTAAAGGCAGACACAATATAATAATAAACGTATAAAAAAAATAATAACTTCATGCTCCTAGGTACTTCTCTACAAAAATATTATTGTTTGGTGGGGCTTTTGGGCAGGCGGAATCATTGTTTCGTACTTCCTAGGTGAGGCCATCACAGTCAACCGAATTTAACGATATGGACATGGACGACATATAATACAATAAATGTATGAACTATTTGAAGGTATAGTTATCTCTGGAGGCGGTGATGTGAATTGGCCACCAAGATTGTGCTATTTGACCAGGAGCGGATACATGTGATAAAAGGAAATTTCCCTCCCCAAAACTAATATTTTTATAACAAAATATAAAATTGTATATACAAAGCAGGAGAAATACTAATGAAATTATTCCATTTTCCCCTCCCAAACCATTGAGATAGATCCGCGAAAGTATTTGACACATCAAGACTTTTTCATTTGGAGATTTTTGAAGTCGGAGGTCTATGCTAATAAGCCAAAATCGGCCAATGAATTCAAAGTCAAAATAAATCAGGCCATCGTTCAAATGCAGAAGGATTAATGAGGTTGGTTCTTTAATGTTGCAGACTTAATGTAAAGAAGGCTAAATATGGAATATTTTTTTTTATACTTTAAAGGAATAAATTCTGGAAAATATTGTAAATGCTTTGCAGTAATGAAAAAAATAGTTTTAACATTTATATATTTTGGTTCTTAATTTTGTATGGTCCAATAGAATAAAGAAATTGTTCTTTTCTATGAAATTTCATATTTTTAATACATATTAGTGTAGAGATCTAACTTGGCTGTCTTGGACAATTTTAAATTTCAAATTTTATTTAAAATTACCAAATCGTATCCAATTGCAACTAAAAAAAATCTGAAATTAAATCTTAGAAAATAAGCTAGAAATGTATTTTTAAGAAATAATTTTAACAAATTTGTGATCAAAATCTAAATTCCTCGAATTCCGTTAATTTCTAATCGGTGCCACACTAAAATTTGTATTTGGAGTTGCCATTTTGTTTTTATTAGAATCGAAAATAAGTTTTTGAAATTTCGTTTAAACAATTTTTGAAATTCTTAAATTGGGAATTGAGATAGGCATTAAATTTTAAGATTTTTTTGGTATCAAGTTATAATGGGTTATCGATCTCAGAAAAATGTTATATTTAACATTTAAACGTTTAATTTTTTTTTTTTTTGGAAAATATGGTTACTTTGACCTATAACTCGATACTTCAAATAAAATGTGCAACCTCTAAACCATAGAATAAACGTATAGAACGGAAGGAGAGAGAAAAATTAATGGAAACAATTACTATCTCTTCACACATACGAGTGATACAATAACAAAATACATGCAATGCATTCTCATGAATTAGGTTTTTGGCTCTCAGTTACCTATCTAGGTGTCATCTATGCTCGTTATCCGATTAGCTAAAATTTTTAGCATTTGGCTTTTAGATGACAGAACAATTTTAGACCTTGGGGTCTAATAAGGCAATATAAGGGCCACCCTAATATACATACATTAACAAATAACATACATTGTACTTACTTATTATGTGAATACTTATATGTTATATATGTATGTACATATGTATGTTTCTGTGTTAGTGCAACGTAGTAAAATGCAGTAAAATGGTAATGAAAAATAGAGTTAGTTAAATAATAGAAAGCAGTAAAAAGACCAACCACACAGAGATTCATTCAATATAAATACACAATACCAGTGAGTATACCATACATGCATACATATACAAGTATAAATATGCCTGGTAAGAAACAAGAATTTTAATATGAATGTTTGGATTTTTATTACAAATAAACTGATGAATAGTCCATTAGTTACCAATAAAACTAACACTCTTTTGTTATATTCTCCATACATACAAATGTATAATACAAATTTCTATCTATCTATCTATATCTATAGCAATGTTTGGGCGTTTGACTGCAACTAAGTTCATACAACAATATGTTCTAAACATGGATGCATCCATACATACAAATGTCTAAAAGGATGTTTTTCTTCCTTTTTTAAGTTTCATTCTTGTTGCTGCTTAAAATTATTCAAAGAAAAAGTTAAGCAAGAGGTTTATTAAAATGCGATTTACATTTTAAAATGAGGTTAAATATAAAAAAAAGTAGTAACAACATTGAACATTGTATGTTTAAAAGATGATTTCTTCTTTAACCTATGTATGTATGAATGTGTGTATGTTTGACTGTCTGTCAGTGGATTTGAGAATTAAGAATTTAAGAATTTTAAATAATGCTCAATGAAATTATGTATTCCTAGAGTGTAATTAGAATGAAGTGTGTAAAGTTTTTCATATATTTTGATTTAAAACTGTTTACCGTCTCAACCTATTTTGTTAATTTTAGGGTATATAAAGTATCTATTAGCCACATTACAGATTTCTAGGTCTCCACGTTTAGTTCTGATTAACAGGTAATTTCATGCTCCTAGGTTCTTCTCTCCAAAAATATTATTGTTTGGCTTTTTGGCAGGCGGAATCATTGTTTCGTACTTCCTAGGTGAGGTTGAGGTTGACTGCGAAACGAATTAAACGATATGGACAACATATAATAAATGTATGAACTATTTGAAGGTATAGTTATCTCTGGAGGAGGTGATGTGGCTATTTGACACATCAAGAATTTAATTTTAAGGCGATAATAATTTAGTCCACCATAGTATGGATTAAATTATTAAAGTATACAGATCGACTTACACACACGCATACCTAAATTGGAGCGGAAGGCGTTTTTTACTTGTCAAAAATTCTCATGCCCATACAATTTGTATGCAGCATACCGAAATAACGCGAAGGCAACGCTTTGCAATTGGAAAATCCGATTTTGACAGCGCGTTTAATAGTGAAGTTAGTTGCAAAACACAATAAATGTAAACACATACATACAAAAGGAGAAACAAATATGCAAGAAACTCATTTTTTAAACTTTAATATTTAGTTTTTTTGATAAAATTGTAGTTTACAAATCACGAAACAAAAATCAGAAACACCAATACTGCATTGTACTTTATTGTTTAAATAATCAGGGTTGTTATATTTATTTTTTTGATAACCTTGTTTTTATTGTTTGAAGTAGCGTTGCCGCTTTTATTTAGGTATGACATTTCAGCGTTAAGGCTAAGCGGAAAAAAACGTTCCGCCTTACGCTTTTATTTAGGTAGGCCAGTTAGAATCACTGAGTCGATTAAACGATGCCCATCCATCCTGGCTGGCTGTCCTTGTAAACCTTGTGCGCAAAGTACATATAAGGAAGTAATGTCACGTAATTTTATGATGATCGGTACATAATTAGTCATAGCTCCCATATAAGGCCTACTTCCGAAAATCACTTTAACGAGCCTAAGGCCCATTATTACAACTTGCCAATAGTTAAAGGTATAATGTTATCGGACAGATAAGTAGCATTTGGTTTATATAAGTTTGCTTTAAGCTAAGTTACCTTTTACTATTACGCACATGAAAGGCAAATCGTAATAATGGCCCTAAATCTCTTAAAAATGGTGATGTCCACATAAAATTCAACAGAAATAAGTATCATATAGACATAATTCTCGGCGATCGGTACATAATTAGTCTTAGCTCCCATATAAGGCCAACTTAGATTATTATAAATTATTGAAATTGGTGAGAATATATTAGCAAACAATCTATGTGTAAACAAAACTCGTATGTGTGATTTTTTTCTAGATTCCGCTCTATGTGTATTTCACTATGATTTGAATCATAGAGAAATATACATAAAGAGGAAACTCTGCTGTCAAAGACCTAACTCAGTTGTCCAAAACCTAAGTGTTAAGAATGTATTGTAAAAAAAAACTATTTGTATGTGTGATTTTTTTTTTAGTAATTTTTTTGTTTGAGTTTTTTTTTTTTTTGTAGTTTCCGCTCTATGTGTATTTCTCTATGGTTTGAATTATAATTCAATCACAATTGAACTTTGATAGGAGAGTTTACGATTACGATTCCAATTCAAAATTTAATTAATTCATCGACATTATATCAATATTTTTTGTTTTTAAAAAGCTATCAACTATTATACATGTATTTATATTCAGAGTAATTCAATAAGTACATCCAATTCCAGCGCAAAGTCAAAAGTTGAGTTATTTTTAACATTGAAGTAAATAAATCACAAAAAAGTTAAGAAAGTAGTCAATGTATCCCTTATAGCCAGTAATTGACACTAATGTCTGACCACTTGGCTGATTCAGATTTATATATTTTGGGTCATTTGACACGTATGTGATTTTTGCAGTGCAGAGACAAATCAATTGGTTACTTTATACATCCGATGTAATCAGCGTGAAGACAATTTTCAATTGCATAATACTCATACAGTTTATTTTTTTTTTGCATAAGTATACTGACATCTCATGTATCCGAGCGTTGAGTGACTTGTCACTTTAGTGTCTCTAAGTAACTAGTTAGGTAGCTAGTATGTGAATCCAATGCTTTAAAAGCTATGAAACAGCTATCAGACAGTTTCATTGTAAATTTGGTTCTAACATGGACAAAAAATAAATAACATAACATTTTTAGAAAATATTAAAACTGATAAAATGACCACCTAAAAATGAGAGCAAAGAAAAAGTAACTATCTCCAATGGACATTTAGACCATTGATTTATATTGGTTAAAAGCGTATTTGGTATTGACATTGGCATTTATAAATTGTAACTTGATGACATTATTGGATCAGTTCTCAAATACAAAACGCAAACGATTTTCAAATGTTGACAAAAATTTCAGCACGGAAACTTTTAAAACCATTTGAAAATCTGGCCTTGAAAAAATATTTTTTCTGCATCAGGAACAGAAGATGCAAAGTGGAGCATAAAAAGTTTTCCACAACAAATTCAATGGCTGCCAATCAATCTGCTGTTAATTGCAAGATTGGATTTATTTGGAATTTATTGTAATTTATCAGTAAATTGAGATATGTGTACATGAAGTTAACATTTTCATGAAAAAAAAAGTCAAAGAATATATTTAAAAAATAAAGTTTTTTGTAATAAATACAATTGGTCAATTCACAAGGTCTCTTATCATGTCATAATGTCCTAATATTCACAATGGTTTTTATTGGGTTTCAAGTAAAAAATTTCCTAAAATAATACTACTTTCTATGCTATGTTTATTGTGTTATCGTAACGAACCAGCAGAGACCAATTCCGAATGCCTAAGAGTCGGTTAAGCCGAGCCGCAGAGTCGTGATATATTAGGACACTATGACAATATGACTGATAAGAGACCTGGTGAATTGACCAAATATGTATGTAATTTTAAATACGTGTTATGCAGTCCCTAGAGTACTTGTAGTTGCAATATATCATTGGTATACGTTAATGACAATTTTGGTATATAAAATCAGCTAAATTGATCCATAAATGGCTGAGCAATTATAATAAACCAATTTGGACTACCATGGTTGATTACTAAAAATATAAACACAAATATTTTCTTCTGTAGCCAGACGTATAATCGGGTATACAATGATCAGGGTTTTTACAGTTTTTTTGAATTAATAATAATTAAGTAGAACAATTTATATTAACTGATCTCTTAAGTATAAGCTTTCAAGTTATTGTAACTAATTTATTATTGAAACAAAAAAATGGATTAACAATAATATAATCGGGAACATATAGATATAAGGATGATTCATTTAATGTTTTTTTCTTTTTCACATATTATTTTATTTGTATTTGTTGTTTGATAATTTATCATGGAGAGACACACACCGTCTCCAAACTTTTTAACTGGGACCTGTAAAAAATACATTTCGTGCACTGTCAGCAACATATGACTTTATTAAACCATCAAAAAGCTGATTTTGTCATTCCGTTTGTAACACATCAAAATATTTGTTGCTGACCCTCATTAGTAGAAATATTCTGGGTACTCATAAGAATCTAATACTGTCTGCTGATAAGGTTTGTTTGGTATTGAAAATGGGCAATATCGGTCAATGATTTCACCTAGCCCCCATACAAATACTGTTTAAGCAGTAATAAATATGTTAATTATGTGGCAATCCTGATAACATTTTGCACAAATTATTTATAAGTACTCTGAAATTATACTGTGAACTATGACGAAAATAGAATAACATTTGTCCATAGTCCCCATAAGAGGCCGCCCTCAGAAAATTACTTGAACATTCATAATTGTCTTATAATAATTAATATCGTGATGAAATTGGACATGAACAAGTTTTATATGAACCTAAAACTTTCTACCAACGTTTGTGAGGATCGGTCAATAATTTAAAAATATTTTATTGTCACATATTGATAGCTGAAACAGCTGAATATAACACTCTTACTTGTTTTCTTTGGTGTGATTCAGACAGACATCGCTATTTACAAATATGTAGAATATATACACTTAACTGAGTCCTTAGAATTAAGCTGGTCCCATTTGCGGTGTTCCCAACAAACTAAAAGTTTCTTCAAAATAATAAAAAGGGTATTATTTTATATTCGTTTCAACATATAATCGAAAAATGCCAGATCAAGGATTATAAGTAAGTCATATCGGAAATGAAGTCCTAATATTTTTCGTTGTATAAAATATTGAAATTCGTTAATCTCACATTATAATTGGCAAATGGTTGTGGATAGTTTAAATGAAGGTTAATGGATTTGATCGAAAAGTACAATTTTCCGTATTTATATCATCTAGGTAATGACGATGATTTTTGCAAGATTTACTCCGAATTTAACTACCTCACTAAACCATCTCATACTTATCAAACATTTAATATGGTTTCCTGCCTTTCGGCCTAAAATAATTTCAAATTAATTTTCTATATGATGTTATTTATACCTTCTAGTATGTACAATAAATTATGTGTTGAAATCAATTCTTTACGGAAAAAACATTTGTTATTTAACTTTGAAAGTTTTATTTGAAAAATGGAGCCATGGGCAAATATTGAACATTGTTTTCTAAACGTACAAAACAGAGCAAACAGCAAACATATGATTAATAACAAAGTGTACGGAGTGATAATGTTGTTCTAAAGTGAAATAAATGAAATGCGGCATAAAAGAAACAATAATGTAAAAACCGGCAAAGTTGTAAACGATTTTTACAAAAGTTCAAAAAAAAAAAAAAGAGGAAAGCAAAACTGTAAGTATGTATGGATGAAAAGAAAAAAACCAACAACAATAACAACTAACTGTCAATATATGATGTTCTCATATAAAGAAAGAAGGGTCACTAATGACAGATGTTGTGATGTTAAATACATGGGTGGAGAGAGATGGCTGACTGGATGGAGTAGTGTAGAGCAGTGAGTATTTAGGGAACGGGGGCGGGAGTACCCAGTAATGACATGAAATTTGTAAGACGGAATGAACCGAAATTATTGAAAAAGTTGTGTGCAAGTGTTAAAATCTATAGCAGAAATATAACAGCATCGACTACAAAAACAACAATAGAAAAACTGAAATGAAATATTTTTACAACTAACGCAAAATACCTACAACAATAAAAAAAACACACTAAAATAAGGAAGAAAAAAAAACGTGACAAACGAACAAAAAGACGAACGACTCCTCCCGATTTTTTTTTGGTTTCTTCTGTTGTATGCTGCATTGAACTTCTACAAAGTTTATGATGCTACATATGTAGGTATTATTTATTACTTTTTATTTTTGCAAACTATTAAACAATTCTATTAAATTTAAAATCTTTACAACTGCCACTTACCTTCATTCACAGAACCGCTAACAAATTTGATGTTTGCTGCCCAAATATTCTATTAATTCAGTATTTCTAGATTTATGTATGTTTTCTTTTTATTAATGGCACATTTTCAATAGTTTTTCTCATATACTTTTGAATTTTATTCACGTTTTATTAAAATGAAAAAACTAAATTCTGTCACAGGCACATTTCAATACATTCAGCTTTAAAAAAACGTAAAAATTTCATTCACCGTTATTTGCGATTTTTTTTTGTTTCGATTTTATTTATTCATTTATTTTTTTGACACTTGTTCGTTTGGAATTTACTACTTTTGTTGTTGTTGTTGTTATTTGTGTTTAATATAAGAAGAAAAAAAAACAACTACAACCACTTTGTAACAGTTTTTATTATTGTAATAACAATAAGTTAACAGAATTATTTGACATAAAATTTATTAATTAAAACACAAAATACAATTTATTAAAGTTGTTTCCTTTTTTCCTCAAAAAAAAATTATAAAAGAATTTATTTTTTCCAAATATTGTGCTTTTTAGAGAAGGTTTAAGTGCTTGAGAAAATAAAACCTCACCTTTCGAATAAAATCAAGAGACTGTGCAGGATTTTGAGGAATTGAAAAAAGTAAATTTTCTTCTGGTTTTACACAAAAGGAGTGTTTGTTGGTTGTAACATCATGCATGTTGGCTGGTTGTGTTCGTTGCAATTTGAGTTGCCAATGTGTGAAAACTTGTGTAATTTTGAGGGCAGTTATTTTAGCTCACATTTATATAAACTCATATTAGTTAAGCACGATTATTTTAAAAACTTCATCAGTGTTTTATTACTCAAGAAGCTTAAAATATTTTGCGATAGAGAATTTGAGGAATGGAGACAAATATTTGTATGATTTTATTATCTAATAACTAGGTTAAGTTTTTTGGTAAAAAAATAAAGATAGTTTCAATTTGAATTGCTGTACATTTGTCCAAATTTTGTATTACAATAAAATTATTTTGAGGATTTTATTTTGATTTTCCTATGCTTTAAGCTTTATTGGAAATAACATAGCAAAATGCGGAGGCACTTATTTTTGGGACATAGAATACTCCGTTTTAAAAGATCTGATCGAAATCTAATAAATTGTATATGTCACTGAACTAACAAATTTCGAGCATAATATTGTATTGTCATTAGGAGTATGCATGAATACCAAATTTCATCCTACTCGAGCTACGAGTGGTTCAAAATTCAGTTAAAAATTTTGTCCTAAACTAACATACATGTATTGCATGTAAAATTTAAGCTTTTTAAAATTTAATTTAATTTTTATTGATTTTTAGACACAAAATAATGTAAATATCGACTAGAGTTCCTCATCGGTAAAATTTTCACGGGGATTCCCGGGAATATATTTTTTTGAATTTCCGTGAAATTTTCTTTTTATAGTTACAGTAATATATAAAACAGATAACAGATAATTTGTTGCAATTAGAAAAAGTATTACGATTTAAGTAACATAATTTTAATTATGCAGCCACAACATAAAAATTCGGTGATTGGACGATTGACTCAGAAGTCGATTTATCTATGTCCGTCCGTCTGGCTGACTGTCCATGTAAACCTTGTGTGCAAAGTACAGGTCGCAATATTAAAAATATTTCGATAAAATTTGGTACATATGTACATTTTTTTCAGCCCAGGCTGAAATCGGTCCATTATTTCACCCAGCTCCCACTCAAATGTACACAAATATCGATCCAAATAAGTTTTATACGTACAAAATTCATATCAGCTAATTTTATGATGATCGGTGGATAATTACTCATAGCTTTCGTAAGGCTTGCTTCCGAAAATCACTTTAACGAGCATAAATTTCTTAAAAATTTTGGTATCCACTTAAAATTCAACAGAAATAAGTTTTATGTTAACGTAAATCACACAACCTAATCTCATGGCAACCGGTCCATAATTAGTCACAGCTCTCATATAAGGCCAACTTCCGAAAAGCATTCACGAAAAAAAAATTATTGAAATTAAAAATAAATGTTTTTGCTCATTTACTCAGTGTAGGGTATTATCGCATCGTGGGCATGATTTTGAATTTTATTTTTAATTATACCAGTCTATGAATGAGAGAGGACAGGAGATTTTCCACTTTTTCTTTATCTCTCTTCTATAAACTCAAGACTTACTCAATTAAACTTGACGTGTGTGAACCAGCACTTATTCTGCCAAAGTTATTTTTATCTATTCTTATAATCGTTCCGTTTCCTGTTTAACATAGATGATTGGCAATTCTTTAACACATTATTTCTTGTTAATTTTCATTGTACGCTTCACAATCATGTTTTTTGTTCTTTTATTGCGAGAGATGCCACACGTGCAAAATGTCTCAACAGCTGATTAGTCTGCACAATTTTGACAGTTCGTTTGGGGGAAATAAATTTTTTGTTGCACTCGACGCAAAAGACCGCAAATTTATTTAAATTGTTTTTGATTTGCAAATAAACAAATTAAAATCGATTTAATAAGTGAATTATTTTTGATTTTAAACAGTTCAAACAATGACTGGTGACAGTGAAATGCGTAACAGTAGTACAAGCGAATTAAATGGCATCATCGATGTGGAACATTATCGAAAATTGGTGAAGCAATTCATTGATATGAGACGCTACCAGTCGGCACTCTTTTGGGCGGAGAAGGTTTGTTGTCTCAGTCAAAATGATCCCAAGGATGTGTACTGTCAGGCACAGTGTATGTTTTTGTTGAAGGAATATCATCGTGCTGCTCATACCATACGGTTGCACAAGTTGGAAAAGTCTCATATTCCCTGTTACAATTTGCTGCTGGAAGCTCTGTACGAGGCAAAGGAATTTAATGAGGCCATTGTTGTTATTAATACGGTTGATATAGAATATTTGGCTTCGTCACTAATAAATCAGCCTTTGGATGGTGGTGGCATGGAGGCACCTACCATGTTGTTCGGTGAAGACAGTGTAAAAAATGTAAGTTGTTTGAAGATGCAACATAACTGATTGTACATGATTATTTTTATTTTAGGAAATTTTAGCGTCTATAAGCTTTTTAAAAGGCAAAATATATGAAGCCATGGATAACCGTGGCTTAGCTATGGACTATTATGTGCAGGCTTTGCACAAGTCGGTTTATTGCTTTGAGGCCTTGGATGCTTTGGTGCAACACGAAATGTTAATGGGTTGGGAAGGTAAGTTTTTGTAAAATTAGCAACAAGTTGCATTAATATAAGATAAGGAAGGTTAAAAGCCAGAATTTGTTTGAAAACTAATTAGATTGAATAAATAATACTAACCCCCATTAACACGAATTCTGGTTATGAGTTAACTAATAGTTATACTGAGAGTTTTTATACAAAAATATTTGTTACCGACAGTGAAACTATTAGTTAACACATAACTAAACTTCGAGCTAACGGGGGTAATAACACTAAGTTAAATTCATACTTTTGAAATGACACAATACGACGTGGAACCCATACTTATTTAGGGTTTTAGAATCCAATGGTATACTCCGTTTTAAAATCTTATTATCTTAAGCCATTTTTATTATATTTTAGGGAAACGACTTCGAAAACTCTTTTCAATTGCCTGCACTTATAGTTTATTTGTCGAAACTTCACACCGCGGGAAAAAATAATTTTTTTTTTAAGAAAAAAATCTAAAAATATCAATGAACGTAATGTAAATATAATGCATTATTATTGTTTTGTCTTACAACCTAAAAACGATAAAGAAGTTTTACTTAAAGCTTTCTCAAAATGTACGTGATAATTTTTGTATTGTTTATACCATTGATTTCAGCGTATATTCGAACAAAACAATAAATTTGGATACCTTTATGTCCAAGTAATTAAAATTTATTAAGCTTTTTGAGAAATAGATCGTCTGGTTTAGTGGTGCATTTAAATTTTTTTTTAATTTTCGCTTAAGGTACAATCAAACAGCGATGGATTTTTAGACCATAGACTACGATAGTAGTAGATAATTCGATAACATTTGGTACATAATCTGTTTTAGGCTCAATGATAAAGTATATCGAAAATGATTAAAATCGGCCCATTTTATCTAGTCCCCAAATAAAATTACTTCCAAAATAGCTGATTAGTGACTTAAATACGCCGGTATTCACTTAAAGTTCAATGTAAATTAGTAAAAATTACACCAAATTTTATGAAAATCTGTCCATAATTGACTAGCGCACCCATATAAGGCCCGCATCCGAAAATCATTATAATGTGAATAATTCTCTTATAAAGGTCAATATTGTGTTAAAATTTGCCCTAAATAACTTTTATAAACACCTAAATCATACTACCAAGTTTTATGACAATCGATCCATAATTGGTGATAGCTCCTATATAAAGCCCCTAAACAAAATTCATTAGCCCTCTAATGGTTAAGCATGCCTCATATTTGTTTGGTTGTTAATGCACTTAGCTAGTAAATAGAGCATTAAATAAGAAATAAGATAGCTTTTAAGAACTTTCAAAGCTTTTTAGAATATTTAACTACGTTTTTAGCAAATGTTACAAGAGTTTTTGAAACGAAAAATTTAGTTATATTTGCATTTATTGGCAGTATTGCAATGAATGCCTTGAGGCATGCTTAAGCATTAGAGGGTTAAAATTGAAAAAAATTATGACATCTTAAAAAGTAGATACGGGTGTCAAAATCAGAAAGAGCACAGTTAAAATATGTATATGTAATAAATTTATTCTTTATTTTTATATAAAATGTAGTTTTATATACATATTTTAATATAACCTTTGTTTCATTTTTAAAGAAAAAGAATTGATGCAGCACTTACCTCTCGAACAACAATCATCCGAGTCCGATGCCAAGTTAATAACCAAATTATATGAAACACAATTAAAGAAATATTATGAATCAATAGGACCAGTAAGTTAATAGCTTTGTTCCAGTGCTTGACAAATCTGCAGGTTTTTGATATCCTGATTCAATCTAACTAAAATCTAAAAATCTGACTAGTACTGGAATAAAACAAATATTTAACATAAATTAATATTTTCTATCGTCATTTAATTTTTAAGCACACCAATGCCGAAGAAACCCCAATAGGAAATGTTGGGACGTTTAAGTCGATCAAAGAGTTAACTGAAAAGATACAAAGTACTCGTGCCTCGGATGCCAGTATTCATAAAAAGGGCTTACCTAAAATTATAACGCCCAAACAAAGTCAAATTATGTCACCAGCCAATAAGGTTTTGGAAGATTTAAAAATACCACCCTTCTCCTTGCAAGTGAGTTTAACACGGGCCTCCTCCCTAATCAATGATTCTCAACGTTCTCATATGGAGACACCGGGTAAAAATCGTAGTAAAGATGCCGTTGATACTTCGAATGCTTTGGCTTTATCATCTTGTATGACTCGCATAGAGAAGAGTACTGATGTGATGGCTGCCGAAGCGGAAAAACTCTTCTATGATTGTGAATACAAAAAGTGTTTTAAAATTTTAAATGAGTAGGAAACTTAACAAATCATAATTTGGTTTTAAAAATTAAAATACAATTCATTTCTGTGCAGGTTGCTTAAAATAGATCCATATCATAATGCCGCTCTAACGTTACAAATCGGTTGTTTGGTGGAATTTGCGGATTCCAATAGTATGTTATTGAAGTCATTTGCATAGTTAAATTACTTATCATCATCTTTTTATATTTTTTGAAGGACTTTTCTATGTGGCTCATAAACTAGTAGATCGTTATCCTGATAAGGCCATTTCCTGGTATGCGGTGGGCTGTTATTACGATCTTATAGGTAAAAGTGATCCGGCGAGACGTTATTTGTCCAAGGCAACATCTTTAGATCGTTTATATGGTCCTGCCTGGTTGGCGTATGGTCATTCTTTTGCAAAAGAAAATGAACACGATCAGGTGAAAAAGTTTTATTTTTTTTACATCATGAAAATAGTTTTAAATATTAAAATAATTTAATGGTAGGCCATGGCAGCTTACTTTAAAGCCACCCAACTAATGCGTGGCTGTCATTTACCTCTGCTGTATATTGGTGTTGAATGTGGTTTAACTAAAAACTTGGAACTGGCGGAGAAATTCTTCTATCAAGCCATGTCCATAGCACCTTTAGATGTATTTGTATTACATGAGTTGGGTGTTATAAAATATGAATATGAGTAGTAAGTTTTCTCTTAATAATAACACTAAATACTTAAGTTGATAAGTAAACTTTTTCATTTTATATTTAAAAAGTTATGAAAGTGCCGAAGAAGTTTTTCGCACGACAGCTGATATTGTTAAAACTCGAGCTCAAAAAAATAGAGAAGAAGTGTCATCTAGATGGGAACCTTTATTTAATAATTTGGGCCACTGTTGTCGTAAAAATAAGAAATATAAAGAAGCCTTGGAATTTCATCAATATGTAAGATTATCGCCATCATAATCTCTCTAAATAGTCTTATACATTAAATTTGATTTCTCCCTAGGCTTTACTACTAAAACCACAAACTCCACAAACCTATACCGCTATTGGTTTCGTTTATGCCCTTATGGACAATTTGGAAGATGCCATTACATATTTCCACAAAAGTTTGGCTTTAAATCGTGACTGTATTGTGACCTCCACCATTCTAAAAACCTGCATAGAAGATTTCATGGACGAGGAGTCTGTACTTGATGACATATATGGCAAATCATCGTGGAATAGTAGTAGCAGTTCATCGTATCCTACCACAAAATATCCCAATCTATTCCCACCCATTGAAGAGGAAGAATCAGCCACAATGAAATACACTGGTATGAAGTTGAAATTCGACGATGAAGATATTTCAGCGAATTCAGATGATATTGATCCGAATCTTATTATGGCCATGAACATGGATATTTAGAAAGGCGCTAGTGATGTTAATGAGTAGGAGGTAAAGGTACGATTTTTTAAATTATTTTATTTTATATGTGAGAGTATTTATGGTATTTAATAAAATGTTTAGAATAATTAAATTTGAACAGAAACAAAAATAATAGTTTTCAGTTTACTATATGAACATTTTTCATAATTTTGCAATAATCTTTCTTACCAGTTTAATTGTAAACAAGTAAGATTATTAAATTCGGTTGTGTTGCATCTTATGTACCCACCATCAATACAATATGATATTTGTGTTTTTTGTATAAAAATATTTGTCTGGATGGGTTATTATGTAACTTGTTTCGAAAGGAAACTCGTTTGAATATGTATGCTTTATACATTGTATTTCGAAAATGATTTCTTTAAAGTCGAATTAGACAATAACCCACCTGATTCATACGATTTCTAATACTAGTTTTTCATATATTTTGAAACACAATTTTACTGGTACAACCTAATTTGTTAAGTAATAACTCAGCTGTTAGCAGTAACTATTTGTGCAAAATTTTTCTAGGTCTCCTCGTTTAGGTCGTATCGTGTTTTTTTTGTTTTTAAACAACGTACGGACATTTTCTATACCAAGAAGTTTTGATCAACAGAGACTATTTGGGGAAAATTTCCTGTCCCCAAGTTTTTTCCCCTACAACAGACTGACACAGCTAGATCATCATCCAATTTTATAAGGACCCAGAATATATATTCTTTTTAGACTCTACGATCAATATTTCGAGAAAATGAAAGTCTAGCTATCGTATCGAAATATAATTTCGATTTCGATAAAATGAAAATTACGATAAATTTTACTCGATATCGATATCGGCCCAGTTTCCATTTTTTTCTATATGAAAGAAAACAGAAATTTTAGACATGGCATCCGACATTACACGTTCCATACTTGTTAAAACTTGGTAGACTTGCTTTGGTTTACCTTTTATCCAGTTTCAAAATTGAAATTTTGTGTAAGAATGGTGTAAAATCACTCAATTTCAATTGTCCTTGAGCAAAGAACAACTCTAAAAATATTTCTTCCAATTTCTAAAGATTTCCCTTAATTATAAGTTAGTTAACATTACTATGATGTAAAGATGAATATGATGAAAAGCTATTTATGGAGACAAAATATGGAGGCTGTATTTATCTTTAAACTATTCATATTTAACTTTTTAAATTTATAGTTCTAACCAAAAAAGCCTTAAATTTGATTTTAAACCCATAAGTCGGCTATTAAGGGTTTTCATTTAAAAAAATGGAAAATTACACTCTGATTTTTTTACACATGATTACAACAATTACAAGAAAAAATTCCAACAAAAGTTGTATTTTTAACAAACAACAACCAAGTGTAAAAAAATCAGAGTGTAATTTTCCATTTTTTAAATCGTCCCGAAGCCGGGAAGTTGCATCTAGTTGCAAAAAACGAGCAACATTTCGGAGGCCATTGCCGTTGTTCTTTAAAATTGTGGATACAACCGCTCTTGCCCCATTTATAATATATAAGGAGAAGGGTGGGGGAAATCTTTGAGGCAATCGCAGGGAAAACACTTTGCTGAGAGGCTTGTCGGACACCTATGTCATCCGTTAATATTGACCAGGTCAAAAATACCTCAAATAACTGGAAGATTTTCCATTAGGTCAGCTATGGAGGTCCTCTTAGGTAAAAACTTTAAAAAACGAAGAGAAAATATGCTAAAGATTATGTAACTTGCTTCGCATATTTTCTTGAACCACTTACCACTACGGATCAGGATGCTGATTTCGAGGCCGATGAAACTCCAGCGTATTAAAATAAAAGGCAAATGTCATATTGGTTACTTACATAAACAAAAGAGAAACACAAGTTTGCGTTAAATGCAAGAAGTTACCATTATTTTTACAAGATTTTAATGTTTTCTATTAATAACATTTCGATGAGATTTCTATAGTTAACAATTAATCTTTACGATTTTTTTATACCAAAATTCAATTGTTCAAAAGCCGATTTATAGTGAAATTGAATTAAATGTCCTTCTGAAAAAAGTGTTTAGCGTTTATACATAAATGTTTTTAATATATATATGTACATATAGTTATTCATTGAAAATTCAACAAAAATTAAATTTTTTTTATAAATAAATATCATATTCACAAACCTTGTGAGGTTTAATCTATAATTGACCAAAGTTTCCACAATCCCCACTGCATAAACCATATCCTTTAAACGATCATAAATTGTGGTAATAAGTTCCTCAGGAAATTCTGTAAGTATCGATCAATAATTGATTATTGC
Organism: Calliphora vomitoria; assembly: GCA_942486065.2. NCBI lineage: Eukaryota > Metazoa > Arthropoda > Insecta > Diptera > Calliphoridae > Calliphora > Calliphora vomitoria. The sequence goes on from OW818029.2 coordinate 31,980,243, forward strand.
TCCTGTATAAGACCTAAGTTTCGATTCAATTCTGTTTCATAATATACCTTGCTGGGTCACCTATTGAACATTCAGAATAATCCTTTTCTTCAGAAATGAGTGGACTTAATGATTGCGGTTATATATCTGTTCCTCTCATGGCGCTCAAGGTGTGGACAACAGTTTAGTTAGCAGTTTTGTTAGTGGCATTTTTTTTTCTAGTTTATGTTGAGGCGTCGATCCTTCGTCTTAAGTCTCACGTATGAATTTAGGCTACATAATAGAAGTTCGGGAATCTGGTATTTCCTTAAGAAAAAAATAATAATGTTCTAGCAGCAGTGAGTTGCTAATTAGAATACACAGAAGTGGTAATATCTCTCCTTATGGATTTCATTCGGTACCATAGGCTGTTTTAAAGGTATTTAAGTTTTAACAAACAATGTTTAGAAGTTTGAACTTAATTAGAAACCAATTATTTTCTAAAATTAATTAAGAATTTAGAGATTTAACTTACCATTACTGAGAAATAGAATATGGGAAACCAAATTCATATGTATTTCTTTACATGTTTTTTAATTGTCTAAATTATTTAGCACTGGTAATCTTGGAATTATTATAGAGTAATTATAATAAAATATACTTGAGCCAAATTAAATTTACTTTCAAATCAATTTAAAATAATTTGTCAGAATAAGCTAACAAATGATTACCAAAATATTCGCGTTCACTACTACAAGTCGGCATATGCGTAAAAATAAAAAGAATCTTGTATAATTTAACTATTTAAACAATTGTTAGAACTGTGATAATGAAATATTTTATTTAAACATAAAACAAAAGGGATAAAAATATTTAAATGAAGGTCAGTAAATAGTTGTTTTTAAAATAACAAAAAAAAAAAAATAATTAAAGCAAAAATAAAAAATAAATAATTAATGAACGATAAGAAAGTTCAACAGAAATTTACCGTTTATTTACCAAGTGTGGGAAAATAATAAAGACATTTCAGCAAAAAGGTGGATTTTTTTTTTTGCCAAAAATAACATTAACATAATAATGTTAAATATACGAAAAGTGGACTAGACAACCCGCTGTGAGCATATAAATAGCAATATGATTTTGAGGGAAAATACAGAATTCAACCAAAGCTGAAAACTAGCTTAAGGAAAAACAACTTTGTTAAAAAAATACCAAACAAAATGTTTAAACTCTCAGCAATTTTATTAGTTTTGGTAGTAGGAGAAGTTTGGAGTGTTCCTTTAATACCCCAAATCGGCGATGAAGAAGAAATTGTGGAGGTTAACAGCAATACTCTAACAAATGTAGCTCAACATTACAAAGATATAATTGATTTGAGTTTCTATGGCGCTGCCATGTTTGGAGAACCAGATGATCAGCATACGGCCCTTATGGTGGCCAATTATACACCTGAAGCATTTGCAGTTAACCCCGAAGAATTGGGTACCTATTTGGAGGGCGATATCTTAATACCCAAAAAAAAGATCTCTATGAAAAATGGTCTCACCACGCAAAGTTCTCGTTGGCCTATGGGTATTGTGCCCTACGAAATTCGTGGTAATTTTAATGCTCGTGATATGTCCATTATTGAACATGCCATTCGTGAATATCATCGTCGTACTTGCATACGTTTTGTGCCACGCACCAACGAACAGGACTATGTCTCAATTGTAAGTGGCAATTCTGGTTGTTGGTCGTCGGTAGGACGCGTTGGTGGTAAACAAGAAGTGAATTTACAATCGCCTGGTTGCTTAACTAAACCTGGTACGGCCATACATGAACTTATGCATGCTTTGGGTTTCTTGCATGAACAAAATCGTGAGGAACGTGACACCTTTGTATCCATTCAATACCAAAACATCCAACCCAGTGCCATGTCTAACTTTGATAGAGCTGCTAAGACCTTGGCGTTCGGAGTTCCCTACGATTATGGCAGTGTTATGCATTATTCAGCCAGTGCTTTCTCCACCAATGGTCGTCCTACTATTGTTCCTATGGTAAGTAATGGTTGTTTGCGTTTTAATTTACTTGTTTAATTTTAACATTCGTTTAATTTGCAGCATAATATGGGTAATACTAAAATGGGCCAGCGTGATGGTTTCTCAGCTTTTGATGTGGAAAAACTCAATAAAATGTATGATTGCGGTTATGGTGGCGCTCCAGCTCCTGTTCCAACCCCTGCACCTGCACCAGTTCCTGTCCCTGCTCCATCCCCTTTACCCATTACAGGCGCTCAAGGTGTAGACAATAGTTTAGTTGCCAGTTTTGTTAGTGGCCTTTTGTCTGGTTTAGGTTTAGGGGATGATCCTTCGGCTTAAGTTTTAAAGAGATATTTGTAAAAAGTTTTGTAATTGTATCCATGGCACGGCATATACATATAATCATAAATTAAGTATTGTTTACCAAAGTATTATATTTTAATTGTTAATAAATAAAATTTTATATTTAATTATTTAGAAAGCAATATAACTGAGCGTTTTACAACTATTGTTTTTGTTGTAACAGGTTCTGTATTGAACTCCTGGCCATGAAATTGTGCTACTTCAACAGGGATGGTCCACAAAATCATTGGACTAACTGAAGTAGGATTGGCTAGATAGTTGAATATGTGGGCGGTAACCTGACCACATGCTGGACATACATTTTGGGACAGTCTATGTGGGACCAGTAGGTTGCTTCATCTCGATCTCAGTTGTGACAGAACTACTCTTTTCTTTTGGCGGTGGGTGACCTCCAGATTCCTGTAACCGCGGTATTAATGGCATCTCTATGAATGTCGGTTAAAGCTGCTTTTACGAATTGCGATCCAATGGATCCTGCACATACCTTCGTATACACACAGTCTTTTCTAAAGCGCCTCAGGGGAGGCTCCAGCTGTGTGATGTTGAAACTAGGATGACATTCCAGGGCAAAGGAATCTTCGTTTTCTCCTGTAAATATGTTTCGAGGTAATTTGAATGCAGCTTGTGGCAGTCCTTAAGGCAGCATTTTGGCAGCTTTAAATATTTCTCCACTGGATATCACACAACGAAGGTGACCAAACTGGAGCAGTATAGTTAATCATTGACCGATTATAACCATTCACAACATCACATATGTTATCAATGTTATGACCTGTCGCCAGAATGCTGCAGTCGTCCGCATATTATATGACGTCCGCTTCTTGTAGTGATGGTGCGGGGAATTTAGAGATATGCCGGACCCCACCTTGAGGAACTGTCAGATAATTTACGACCCATCTTTTTATTGTTGGCATTGAATATTGCAGGATATCCTGGAAAATAATAACGTAGCTTCGACAGGTTTTGTGAGGATCGTCCTTTCACAATGTCTCTGGTGCATTATGGATTATAAAAACTATGGTGGTGCTATGCTTTTTGTGGAATCCATGCTGGTGATGGTAGGTAGCGGAACATTTTGACAAGAGGGAAATCGGCCTCCACGATAGACCCTCAGTAGCGTCCTTCCCAGGTTTGGGAATTGAAATCACTACCCTTTTTCCAGGCACTGGTTATAATAAGGCTCCTCTCTGACTGATTAAAAACCATTGTCCGGTACTCGACTCCCCGCTCACCAAAGCGTTTCCCCATTAGTATGAAAATTCCGTCTGAACCAATCGCCTAGGATGGTTTGGCTGCATTGATGGACTCTGTCACTATAGTTTACGTAAAAACTGTGGTTGGTCCGAGACTGGAAGGTTGCATAGCTTCCGAACAAACCTTCATTTCGCCTGACCTGTCTCTGGGTGTTCAATAAAATCCCAGAAAGCACGCGACCACCACCCAGGGTCGGATATGGTAGTATCCGCAAACTTTATCGTGATAAACTGAAATGTAGACCACAACTTACTAACTCCTGAACTTAAATTGCTGTTCTTTAGATGATCTAACAATTTGTTCGGCTTATTCTCATTTACCAACCAACTGTTATCACTACTCAGCTGTGCGATCTTTGGGTCGTCAGGGTTGGTACTTCTGACCTCATCATGCTCATCTGCGAGTCCCTCTGCTTTTGCTGGAAAGTACTGCCGCACAACGGCTAATCGACCAGCTGGAATAAAGACTGCTGCTGTAACGGTTTCGCGAAACTTGGTCTACGTACGTTGAAATGTGTTGGAAGATCATTGAATACGAGAAGGGTGAAATCTCTGAAGCCGTGTCAGTCTGCTTTTATCTATAGCTATTGTTATTGAATACTACTGTTCTATAATGTATATTGCTGTCCATATAGGCAATCAACAATTATAGAGTAGAATTGTAATAAAATTCAGCACATATAAGTTTTTTTCAAACCTTATTTTATTAAGTAAATACCAAATCCCGACCCAGTGACTTAATTTCAAAATTTACTTCACCTTCAATTGCTATTTTTTTCAACATGCTCGTGTAAACTTGTTAAGGGTCGTAAGGTATTTGACACGTGAAAATTTCCAGCATATTTTTTCTCACAAGTGTTTATTCTTAAAATGCAAACACCTTGTAATTGAACTTGAACCATAGTAATGATAAACCTCCATTAAAACCTGTAATGTCTGTATTATCAAACAATAACCGAAAAGATACTATTTTTTTAAAAAGTATGGGAGTTTCCAAATTCATTACAACTGTTTGTCATCTGTATTTAGTTTATGACATTAAATATTACTCGCCAAATAAAACTTTATCTAAAATGTTTATTGAAAAACTATGTGTTATTACTTAAGCACTTGTAAAACATGTTTTAATTAGAAAACAATACAATAGAAACCAAAGGTGCAGGAGTCATTAACCTTATCAGCCAAGTTAACAAGAGTCAAGTTTATATGAGTTTGCGAATGTTGAAACAATAATAATAAACTAAACTGATTTTGGAGAAATTATGCATTGAAACCACAACAAAGTTTGAGTAATAATTATAATTATACAAGAACAACAAAATAAATAGAACAAATATTTATTTAAATTAAATGCTTTTTAAACGGCTGTTTAAACAAATAAAACATAACCACGATACTTGTCAGTATAACTACATATATGAAGGTTGTTGTAGGTGTTTTTACACTCTTTGGGCCAATGCTCCTCCATAGTACAATGAGTACGACGAGTTGTAGTGCTAAGACAGAAGAAAGACATGTAGACCGTAAGACAGATAGACAGACATAAGTGCCTGCTGATCACAGCAGTTGTATTATTATCAGACATTAATTGTGTGAGGTGGGATTGATTGTTGACTTTAAATTGTGACGTCGTCAAGAATCAAGAAATCAGAGGGTATATAAATTAAAACAAGCAGTCGTAATAACACTTAGTTGTGGCTAGTGATTTAAAAAAGAACATTAATAAAACTAAAAGAATAATACCCCCCTTAACAGTCGACAATAAAATGGATTATAAATTAATATTGTTAGTAGCCGTTCTCAGCGTGTTTCGGTGTAATGTTATGGGCATACCTCTTACTTACGGTATATTTAAAGGAATTTTTAATGATCCTACTACCGATGATGACTCAGAAATAGTTGAAGTGGTTTCTAATGAACTTGAAGAAAAATCCGATCCAAATTTAATTGATCTAAGTGTATATGGACGATCTTTATATGGTCAACCGGATTTTAATAAAACGGGTAATTTAGTGGCTGAATTTAAACCGAATAAAACCTCGGTAAATCCCGAGGAATTGGGTTCTTATTTGGAAGGTGATATTTTAATGCCAGAAAGTTCGTTTATACTAAAGAATGGTTTGTCTTCAAAAACTTCTCGTTGGCCTGATGGTGAAGTACCCTTCGAAATTGCTGGAGCCTTTACCAAAGACGAGTTAGCTATAATAGCTTTTGCTATAGATGAATATCATGCTAAAACCTGTATACGTTTTATACCCCGCACTTGGGAGTCTGATTATATTTCCATAGTTAGGGGCAATTCGGGCTGTTGGTCTTCAATTGGCCGTGTGGGTGGTAAGCAAGAAGTAAACCTACAAACTCCTGGCTGTCTAACAAAACCTGGTACCGCTATCCATGAACTAATGCATGTTTTGGGTTTCTTGCATGAACAAAATCGTAAAGAACGCGATTCATATGTGGACATCCAGTTGCAAAATGTACAAAGGATGGCTGTGGCTAATTTTCAAAGGATGCCAAATACGATTGCCTTTGGTGTGGGCTACGATTATGGCAGTGTAATGCACTATTCTCCTAATGCTTTTTCAAGCAATGGTCAACCTACGATTGTGGCCAAGGTAAGTTTTTGTAAGGTTGTGTATAAATTATGCAAAAATCTGGTTTATATGTTAGTTCCCAATATTCAACAATTAGGTAGAATAGGGTACATCAATCGTAAATATAATGGAATGTTAGGTTTAACCTAACTTAAACAAGTCGCTCAGAATTAGTTTGAGAAATATCAAGGGCCTATTGGTATGATGAGGTGGACAGATGATAGACTATATCGTGGTTGTCAGCTCCGAAAACTGTGTTATCACATAAGACTACTACATCTGAGGCAAGTCGCTCAGATTGTGTTTGCTTAATATCCAGTATCAATATGAAGGACTGGACATTCACTTAGAAGTTTATCGAGTTCTTCGCCAGAGTGCTGAAGTTCCGAAATTATGACGGGCACCTTACTCAAGTTAGAGTAATTATAAGGTCACATACTTTTCGTTCTGTTTATCCAAAAATACAAATAGTATTGATCAGTATAATTGGGTAAAATACTAGTTGATCAAACGTTTTTCAGAAAAGAGTCAATTCCTCCCATTTGATTACTATTTGTTTTATTTCTAAACCAAAATATCAATAATGTGCATTGGCACTTTCTGTAAATAAGATTAGACATAGAATTTATAAAATCTTCTAGTGTTCTTAGCCCTCCAATCATTCAAAATTGTTATTTTACAATTATACTGATGGTTTTTAGAACAAACCTGACACACACGCAGTTCCACATGTTCTCCATAGCATTAAGATCTGGTGAATGTGTCGGTGATTTCATAACACACAATCAATGTTGCAAAAATCAGGTCTGAATTGATCTAAAAACATGGATTGTACGTTTGTCTTGCTCTACAAACTTTCTTTCCAAAAATTCTCTATGAATTATACATGGGTTCATTTTAAACCATCTGGACCGTTTAATATTTAATATTGTTTCGTCTGATAAAACAATTTTCAAAACAAAAAATTGTAGTTTCTTTTTTTAAAAAATTGGAACCTTTTGCCATCTTTCTGGGAACATATGGATTCCGAGCCAAATGTTGCTATATTTTGAGGCCAAGAACGAATCAAAACTTCCCAACCACTTCATTCTAAATACTTTTAAACCGGTATTGCTACATGTGCTACATGTTTGAAGCGACTAATGCTCGCGTCAAACGAATCAGTAGCGTTCAGTACAGGTTGCCTGTGATGGTATGGTCCAACCAAATACATAGAATTACCTTAGCGCCATGGATATTTGGCTTTGGTGTCGATTCGGCTGGTTGACCGGGCTTCACATAAGATATTTTACGCTTCGTGTTGTTTACACTATAATGTTCAATAATTAAGTGAAAATAGATGACAGATGTACCCTTCATAATGACAAACAAGTTATTCAAAAGAGATTCTGCATTAACAATTATTTAAGGATGTTAACTGATATTAATCAGTATTAGTTCAATTATTAATCAATATTAGTTTATTTAAAATGCAGAATATATGTAATCCCTTAAGCCTTCTCTCAAAAGATTTGTTCAAATTCACTTAACCCCCTATATTCCTATTTAGAAACCCGAAGGAAGATATGTCATGGGACAACGTGATGGATTTTCACCTATGGATGTTGAAAAAGTCAATCGTATGTACAGATGTAAAGCAAATCCCAAACCAGAAGAGCCCCCTATAGAACTACCCGAACGAGTACAATCGCGTTTTCCTTTCGCTCAAGGTTTTGCTAATAATCGCTTGGGAGCGTTTATTGGCAATATTTTTACGGGTTTCAATAGATTAGGCTAATGCAGTGGATTAAGTAAATTAGTGAAGTAGTTTTAAATCAAGCATTCATTCATTACATTCATTTGTCAAACTGAGAATTGTAAATATTTTTACACATTTCATATTCATTTAGTTTAATTTTATTTTAAGTAATTCTAATATTTGTTAAATAAAATTAAGATATGTATTAAATAATTAACAACTAATTGATATTTTACTTAAATTGGTCGTCATAATCAATTTACGGACCTTATATTACGAACCGATTCTCACAGAATTTCTTGAGTGGATAGATGCATGTATAAAATCTACTTGATTTACTCAAATGTTTCGTCCAAATATTACTGATCAAGTCGAATTTATTTACAGGTAGTCTCAATTCTACAACAAATACAACTCTTTAAAAAACAACATGTATTTTGTTTTTGTAAAAATATTTCCTAGCTGTCAAGCAGCTGTAATGAATTCGCCTTGTTGCGGATATATTTTATTCGAAATTAAAATAGTGAAAGCCTTACAGATTCATAAAATATCTGTTGAATTTTATGTTGATACTCATATTGGATAATGATTTCATTTATTTTGAGAACTTTTGTCAATTATAAAAATATTCTCAAAGATTTTAGTTTAGTGATCTTCTGGATCGTTATAGATACAGAGTCGATATAGCCATGCCCGTCTGTCTATTGAAATCATAATGATACATTATTATATCCGCTTTGGTCCTGGTTCGGTTGCTATTTAATTCGGGAAAATCGGCTACAAATGGCTGAGATATAAGCAAAAAACCTATTTTTATTTTAATTATATCTGGATTACTAAGTCATTAACATATCTAATAGACATTTCAAAAACCTTTCCAACGACTTATATAATGCCATAGAAATTCGCACCGACAATGCATCAAATAAAACCGACAATGGGAAAAAATATTTTTAATCTGAGCTACATGAAATCTTGAGCCGATTTAAACTTTTTTCAGTAGAATTTGATTAACTTAATCAATAGTGGTTAAGGTGATTAAGGATTATTATGAACGACTTGGTTTATTAGTTTTGGAAAGTAATTTCTAGACAAAGCGACGATATGTACAAGCAGTATGCAGAAACTTTTGGGACAAATTTGTTTACAGATATTCATTTCACCGATTGATTAAATTCGAATACAAACATTTATAAATAAAATTTGTCAGAAAATCTAAAAAAGCTTTTCAAATTGTACAACAATTTTAAATTGTACAATAATTTTAACAATAATTTAACGAAATTAAAGAAAAGTATTTAAATCCACTGAAATAGCAAGTCTAATAATCGTTATCAACATGGATAATTTAGCAAAGAAGAACTTTCTGGAAGTTTATCTGTCAAAGCAAAAGGAGTTGGGCAAACGTCAACGGGAGTACAAGAAAATCCTATCGACGAAATTGAAAACCCGCAAAGAGACCATAATTGAAGCAAGTTATCAAAATGCCATCGAACAACTCAGAATGGAAAAGGATGATTTGCGGGCTCAGATATGGGTGGCCAATGGCGTGACACACACACGAGACAATAAACGTTCGCTCAAGAATATCAAGTGTCATGTACAGTGTCAGGAGGCATTGGCAGATGATACGCGAAAACTCAAGGTTGCCATAGCTAATTTAGAGCGTGAGATTAGTCGAGTAAATAAACAGGTGTACGATCTTAATCGCAAAACAGTGCCCGAAACCCAACATCAGGCTTATGTGGCTAAAGCCCGCAAGAAAATGATGATTTTGGAAAATCAATTGGAGGTGGGAGTGAGACGTGAATGCGGCTTTGCTGCTGCAAATGCTCAGTTGAGGGAAGAACTCATACAAATACTCAATCATCGAACATTCTTTAATGATTCCTATACCAAATTGGTGCAGAAACTCAACAGTGATAAGAAATATTTAATCGATTTGATCGAATATGCTTTGGGTACTTTCGATAATTGTATCGATATTTATGAAAAAATCGATAACATTATGAAGAGAGAAACCAAGGAGCGCGATGTGCGTAAAGTGGAAATGCAGGGCATTATGCGTAAAATAGCAGCAGATGCTGATACCACAGAGTTCATGGACACCAAAGGAAAAGCCAGAGTACTAGCGGATTTGCAGCCCAAAGAGTACGCTCGCCGAGATAAATTCCGACGTGAGCATGCAAAGAAAATTAATTTATATAATAAAATACTGGAGAAGATACAAGCCTATACACAAACCCAAAATGTTGAAAAGGTCATTGAGAAATTTCAACAACAAGAGAGTCTTTACTACTCCTACTTTAACTATGCCAATGAACTAAGTTATCACATGACCCTGCTCACCAATTCGGTTAATCGTTTGTACAGCGATATAGATTCTTTAAGGAAATCTAATTTGCAGTCCTTACAAGATCAAAGCGACACCATAGAACGTTTGGAACAAACACTGGCGGAAAAACAAAAGAAAAACGAGGAATTGCAAAAGGTGCGGGAAGCCAATGATCAACGCTTGGAGAACCTGTTACAAGGCATCGAAACCTTGTTTCAAATGTGTAACAGTGATGCTTCGCCTCTTATGGTACTACTCGGCAATCATGCCCATGTTGATCTGGTCAATGTTCGTCGTTTCCTAAAGATCCTCGAACGTCGTGTGTTCGATATAACCGCCAGTGTTTATGTTTTGGAGCGTAAAGATGATAGTAAAGCTTTTGGTGATTATATTGTTAAACAAATCGATAAAATCTGTGATTGGCCCACCGACATTAACGAGATCGTTTTGACCCAACAATGCCCCGAGTGTGCTGAAGGTGAGGCCTTCAATATGGATGATGCTGGTGATGGTGGTGTTGTTGTTCATACAGTGGAAGAGGCTAAAAAGAAATTACATGAGAAGGTGAATCAACCAGAAATGCAATATCGTTTGCACAGCATTAGCCAGTGTCGTTTGCCACGTTCCAGAGTGTTGGCAGCCAAAAAATTTGCTTAAGGGGAAAAGGGGGTATTTGGTAATGTGCAAAAAATGTTTTTGATTTTTAACTATATTTTGTATTGGAGTGTTGTGGATAAAAAAAAAAGATTTAAACAAATTAAACTAGTTTTTATTAGTATATGTATATGGGGCATTTCATGTCAAATGAACCAACTTTGGTAAAAATTTGACATTTTGGCCAAGCAGGTGTTTTTTCTCATCCATGTAACTTATTACCTATTGTTCTCTTAGTGGGATGCGAGTGGGATATATATCAAAATAAAGGAAAGAAAAAGGACACATGACTAGTTCCGTTGGTTCCTCGGGGATAGGGACCTGTTCCAGTTTTAACACTTTAAATGAAAGTAATCTAGTTATTATTATATGTTTAAAGAAAATTGAATACAAAAAAACATGTTTAAAATTCTTTAAAAAAAATCAACACATCCTCCAACTTCTCATTGCTGGGAAATCCCCGAACTTTCCAAAGCACGAAATATTTTCTGAATGGAATAAATGTAGGCTGCGGTTCTTAAATCATTGCACAAAGCAAATTCATTGGCAGTCTCCTTAATACCACGACCCGACGTTTCCATAACAGTTTGTAGGCCATAGTCAACAATATGAGCTTCGGAAGTGCAATCGCGTATATTTTGCAAAGCTTCATTTGGGTTTATTTTCATCTAAAAAAAATTAGAATTGAACAAGTATAATTTTAAAACCCTACTTGTAACTCACCTTTCCATCACCCATTGACTCATTTATGGAATTAAATATTTCATGTATCATTGAGTTATCACGTTTTATTGTCAGTTTTCCATATGAAACGTGATTGATATTTTTAAGGAATTCAAAATACGATACGGTGACGCCGCCAGCATTGCAATACATATCGGGTATCATAAGTATGTTCTTTTTTTTAAGAATTTCATCAGCGGCCGGAGTTACGGGACCGTTGGCTCCTTCTAAAATGATTTTAGCTTGCACCTTATCGGCATTCTCGGCTGTTAAAACTTTTTGTGTGGCACAAGGCATTAGAATGTCGCATTTTTCATGCAAAAGGCCACCCTGTTTCTCCTCAGCCTTTGGATAACCCTTAAGAGTTTTCTTATCGGCTTTGTATTCAATAAGGTCCTAATAGCAGGAAATACGTTAAATATTATTTATAGCAAAGTATGTATTTCTTTTGTGGTTTTTGTAAACTTACATTTGGATCTATGCCTTCCGAATTAAACAATGAAACATCATATTCATGCACACCAATCAGTTTAGCTCCAGCTTCCACCACAAATTTCGAAGCCCAAGAACCAACATTACCAAATCCTTGAACAATCACAGTCTTATCCTTCCAGCCTGTCTTAAGTTTAACCAAATCCATCCAATCTTGATCGTTAATAAAAACATCGCCAGCTTTCCAAACCCCACGACCAGTAGCCGATGTACGACCATTAATGCCACCAATATGAACCGGTTTACCGGTAACAATAGCCAAGGCATTAATATCATTATGACCTTTAACATATAAACAGCATTATGAATATTTAACATAAAAAAATATTTTACAAACCATAAGTTTTCAGATATTGGTCACTTATCCAACTCATTTCACGTTCACTTGTATTGACATCGGGAGCCGGTACATCTATACCCGGTCCAATCATATTCTTTTTCAACAATTCCATGCAGTACCGTCTGGTAATAGTTTGTAACTCACTTAAGTTATATTTTTTCGGATCTATGCGTACTCCGCCTTTGGATCCACCAAATGGTACATTAACACAGGCACATTTAAATGTCATTAAATAGGCTAAACCTTTGACTTCATCTTCATCCACATCCATGGCAAAACGTATACCTTAAACAAACAATTAAAATATAGAATTAGTACCCATTACAGTTGTAAGAACTTACCTCCTTTAACTGGCAAACGATGTTTCATGTGATGAGCTCTGTAACCCGTTATAATCTCATACGTTCCATCTCCTTTTATAATGGGAAATGACACTTCCAAACATGCCGTCACTATACCCATTAATTTTAAAATGGCTGCTACTCGTGCCTTGCGGCGATTTTCATCCATTTTTGGATATTTCACTTCCAATTCATTGATTAAAGATGGTTCCATTTTCTGGGCTGCTGCATGATAGTAATATTGCACCATATGGGCCAAATTAGGATTCGTTTCTTGTGCTACATTTTTCAAATGTTGAGGTATTTGATGTTCTTTACGTTTTGATATTAAGTGATAGATATTGTTCGTATTTCTTTTAAATAGTTTTCTACTAATGATACAGAAAGTTTTAGCGGAGGTTGTAATCATTATTGTTGGATTATAAATTAGTTGGATTTCGCTGATATTTTTGTTGTTAAAGTTTTTACAATTTATTGAAAAAAGAAATTCAATTATGTTTTCAAATAGACGACATAGATTTATGTTAGACAATTGTTAAATTTTTACAGGGTAGACAAATACAATGAAAATAACACAGTTTCTCTATAAATATTTTAATTTCGAGTTTATAACAACAGGACATAATATATAATCGTTTTGCAAAACAACTTTTCATTTGTTTTTGCAGTGTTGAAGTATCCAGAAACAAAACTTGAAAACATCCTAATTTCGAAAAAATTTGTCAATAATGAAGCTCTTAAAAATATCGTCCAAAACTGTTTTTAAATATGATCTGGGAATATAAATATTTCAATTCAATTTAAAATTGTATGAGATTGAAGTGTTTTTTGATTTAATTTACTAATAAATATGAAATTAAATACATTTCTGTATAATTTCGTTACTAAAATTTATTGTGTATTTGACTTTTTTAGAAAATATTTAAAAATACACAATCCATATAACTAAATGTGTTTCACCAATGGAACAGCCTAATCGATTCATCGAATCAATATTGGTTCTATTCAAATGAAGAGCGGTATATTTAAATACTCGTATATACATATGACACGCCAACGTAAAAATCATGCACGTTTCACCTAAATCCAATAATTCATAATCAGCATGAACTACTTCTTTATTACATAAATTTGTATACACAATTATTTGGTGGCGTTCGTATTGAAATTGACATAACGTCCATAGATACTGTGACACTATAAAATTTATTGAAAAATGGACATCGATCGGATTGAATTGCTCTTAACTCAGATCTGGATTCCATTTCGGTTTTGCATCAACAATTTTCAATATAGCTGGCCTTAGTCCTGATGTATGGGTTTTAAACGCTGGTGTATTTTGAATACCGTCTTTGCATAATTAAAATGTTTCTAGATTTTACCACTAATTAAGCTTAAGGACTATCTATATATGTATTAGGGATGCCAAACGGGACTGGGTTTTACAAATCCCGGGATTCGGGATTTTAGAAATGTAAATCCCGGGATCCCGGGATTTTTCGGGATTTTAGTTAAACGGCAAAAAACATAAAATTCAACAATAAAAACAATTTTTTTCGTTAATTTATTTAAGTAAAAATATAACAAAGGGAAACATATTTCGTATTTATACCCGTATTCTGGACTTGGAACAGTGAGAAATCCATAACAAAACTGAAAATTTTATAACTTTTGTATTGATACATATGCAGAAGTAAAATAATTTTTAGGATTGGTAAGGCAGTTTAAAAGTAATAAAAGTATTGCTTTATTTTATAACAAAAAATGTCCGTCTGTCTATCTGTTTAAAACACGATAAGATACAAACGAAAGGAGCTAGCTGGCTAAAGTTGTCCACAAATACTCTCTGTTGATAAGGTTTGTTTAGAATTGAAAATGGTCAATGATTGCCCCTAGTACCATACAATTGTCCCCCGTAATACTGTTTGAGCAGTCATAATTATGTTGATTATGCGACAATCCTCTTGATAAAATGTTGCACAAATTCATTCATTCATAAATGCTGATTTAAGTTCCCATAGAAGGCCAAAACTACATATTGATGGTTTATATTCATATTATTTAATGTATGGAGCTGACGAAAAACATCGTAATAGTCAACGCGAATTGATTAATAAACTTGTTTATAAGTCTGTCAATTTAAGGAAGAACTGCTGCTCCCTGATAAAAAACAGGCTCCGTTTGAATATGGTGAAATTTAGATATCTAGGTATTTTGGGAGCACAAAATATATATCAAATAAAATATCAAAAATCTCGTAATTTTCCGGGATTTATTAATCCCGAAAAATCCCGGGATTTTTTTTCACTAATCCCGGGATTCGGGAAATCCCGATCCCGAAAAATCCCGGAATTTTCGGGATTGGCATCCCTAATATGTATATATGAAAATGGTGTAAACAATATATAGTAATTCCTAAAATGAGAACGGCTGGGCCGATTTCTGTAAAATTTTGTGTCAGTTGTTCGTATTTTCGAGGAGAAGTTTCTTTGGAAAATACCTCCGGAAAAGTCGGAAAATTGGGAAAATCGAAAATCGAGTTTTACTCTAAAGTTTGTCTGAAGGCTGGGTCGAGGCGAGGCGAAGTTCGCCCGGTTCTGCTAGTTTTTTATAAAACTTTATTATTTTTATTTTTAATATTTCGCTACTCTGATATCGAATTTACTCAAAGTACTTTTTAGTACATGTTATTATGATTAGTGAAAGTAGCATCACAAATTGATTTCAAAGCAATGACATTTATATATTAAGGTCGAAAAGTATAGAATCAAATCTTTCTCCCATTTTATACTGAGTTATTCTTTATCGTTATATTAATTTATAAGTTAAACCTGGCCTGCAGTAGCTCACACATTGATTTACTACCAAAGCTGAATTTATCGATTACGAACAACTGTTTCACTTTTATTCATTTTCTTATGTTTGTTGGGTATAAATAGTTATACTCAGGTAGAATGTATGCAACAGATTTTGTTTTTAATTTCTTTAGAAATATAAAAGCATACTTCTAGGATCAACATTAAAAGATATGCATTGGAGCTTACAAACTGAAAAGAAATATAAAATTGTTGATCGGTATCAAAACAATTGTTCAACTAACATCTTACACACAATTTTCTATAGAAAATACAGCATTTCTACAGAAAATACCTACATACACAAGATTTTCTATACAATTTTACCATTTTCTTTGCCCAAAATTCAAATTTTTGCAAAATGCATGTTTTTTCTTTAATATAACAAGCAAAGAGCGGACTAGTGCAGTTAATTACATGTCAACTTATTATTTTTTTTTGAAATTAAAAATGGAAATTATGTAGAATTTGCGAAGGTACTTTTTTTAATACAATGTAAAATCATAGAGTAGTGGAAACTAGAAAAAAAAACTCAACTGTTTTTTTCACATAAGTTTTTTTTTACTAATACATTCTCACCACTTAGGTTTTTAACAACTGAGTTAAGTGTATGACAGCAGAGTATGCGATCTTTGTGTATTTATCTATGAGTAAAATGTTTGTGAATTCGTCTATGATGAACTAATGAAATTTTTAATTGATATTTTGTTTAGACATACATATGTATAGCATTTGCTAAACATAATACCATAACAGCTTTCTAGACTAATCTATCTAACTTGTAAAATTAATTTTTTTCGGCCTATGTTGCAGTTTTCTAAAAAAAACTATTTTTCTATAGGGCTAAAACCATAATAATTCACTATAAAACGAAAGAACAATTGCCTAAAAACAACTAATTTTTTTTTTGAGAGTAAATGTAAAATCCAAAAACTATATTATATCGGTTCAGCCGTAATACACTGAATACTGAAATATTGCAAAATCGTCACTAGTCCTCATACAATATCGTAATGAAATTGGACATACACTGATTTTATATGAACCTAAATCATTCTACCAACTTTAACATTAACAGAAATTGATGGTGGGTATACAAGATTCGACACAGCCGAACTTTAGCGGTGTGTAGATATTTTTGATTCATATTTATAGAAAACAACCGATCGAATTTATCAGGTTACTCAATTTCGAAAGAAAGAAGGAAAACACTAAATTTTTTTTTTTTTCATTATTTTTAACAAATATTTTTATTTTATTTAATTAGTTTATGCAAATGTTTGAGCATTTTTTTTTATATGTATGTAGATTTTTGTTGGATTGACTTAAATATTAAATATTTTTAAATTTTAATTCAAAAATTGTTTAAATTAAATTTTATGGTAAATTATTTTTGTTTGTTTATCAATAGTTAATTTATATAATTTTTACACCTACTTAGAATATATTTCTATATTTATTATTAGTTTTTTATTTTTTTGTTTTGTTTAAATTCTACAACTAATTAAAACAATAAGGTTGATTGATAATTTAAGAGCATATTTAATATAATAATAAAACTTTACATACTTTACTAAATTGTGTATTTTTTTTTATTTTTAATAAAAGTATTAATAAAATTATTTTATAATTTGTGGGGATTTTTTTAATAAAACTCTTGAGTCTCACGGAAGCACTCATATGCACTGAGAAAAATTATGTTGTTTATAAAAATTAAAATAAAAAAATAAAATAAAATGTGATAAACATTTAAAAAAAAAATTAACTTGAAGTCTAAGACACTTAAAAGAAATTATAAATTATATTAAAAAGTATTTACAAGACAATTTGTTTGTTAAAGATTTCAACAATTAAATTTTGTTGTTTTTTTTTTTTTAATATCACTTAACTTTGGATGCTCAATTATTTTATTTTAGTTCTGTTTTGTTTTTGTGTATGGCATTTCAAATAAATTTTTTAGCAATTTTTTGTTTGTTTTCAAAATGCACAACTTGATTGATTTACTGTTCAAACGTTCCATAAAAATGTTGAGCTTTAGATTTCAATATTTGTTTTTTTTATTTAATTAATTTATGTTTTTTAATAATAATAAAACTTAATAAATTAACGAGAACATTGCGTTTTTTTGTATTGTTTTCTGTGTTATAACTAAAGAAAAACTAGCTAAATATTAAATACATAAAATGTATTAATTTAAAAAAAAAATTAATTTCAAATTAATTATTTATTAAATAAAATTTAAAATTATTTATGTATATATAGTATGTATAATTTAATTTTCTAACAAGCCACTATTGTTTCATTTATTTTATAATAATAATAAAAAAAGAATTGTTTGATATTTTTATAAAAAAGAATAAACTTATAAAATTACATCACGTTTTTTTATGCATGTATTTGTTGTAAGAAATTATATTTTTATTGTTTTTATAGCAAAATAAAAGAACAATAATATGTGAGTAATTAATTAAAAGAAAATAGTTTCTTTATATGTATGTATTGTAAGTGTTTGTTTGCATGTATGTATATGTTGTGTGTGCTGGGTTTCAGTTT
Organism: Calliphora vomitoria; assembly: GCA_942486065.2. Lineage (NCBI taxonomy): Eukaryota > Metazoa > Arthropoda > Insecta > Diptera > Calliphoridae > Calliphora > Calliphora vomitoria. Next base: position 31,998,460 of record OW818029.2, read on the forward strand.
TTCAGTTGAGTGGAGAGTGGTAGAGTTGGAAATTTACTTTTAAGCACATTTGGAAGAATCCACCATTTTGTTTTTTTTTGTTTCTTTTGTTGTTGTTGAAGTCTGAAAAATTTAATCATCTTCTTTCTTTTCAGTTTTGAGGTCGTATTTAGCACACAATTCTTCGGGAGAATAACTAAAATTATAAAGAAGGAGAACAAATTATTAGATTTAAGTTGAAATAAACATAGTTTCAGAAATACATAATAAACAAATGAATATAAAAACATGTAAGAGAATTTTATTCGGCTGTGCGAAATCTTTCATACTCTTCACCAAAGTATACTTTAAGATAAAGATTAAAAAAAATTTTTTAATAAAAAAAAATTCGGGTTAAATAATATTTTTTCCGATTTTGACCCATTATCGATTCGAATTTCTATGGCGTTATATACATCGTTGAAAAGGTCATTAGATATCCACATTGTCTATGTTAATGACTTAGTAATCCAGATATATGTAGCTCAAAAATAGCTCATAAATCGAGTCGTGGTTATTTGCTTATATCTAAGCCATTTGTACGCCGATTTTCCCAAATTTAAATTTAAATATGGCTATATCGACTCTGCTAGCTATAACATTTCATAATATATATATTTTATGGGTTCTCTGGTGAAGGTTAAAATTCACCAATATTTTTCCAACAATGTTTGACATGACTTGTTTGCAATTATCCACAGATAATTTGTGTTTGTTTTATATTTAAAATCCCATAATTCCAAAAATACTTTTTATTTACACTTTTTTTGTATATTAAAAGTTTACTTCAAAATAAAAAGAAATCTGAAACTTACCCAATTAGATTTTGTAGATCACAAACAAAACGGTAGACATAACGTTTACCAGCGGTTTTATGTATAATATTCTTATCATAATAATAACGTAAGCCTCTGCTCAGCTTTTCATAATTCATTTTTGGTTTATTCTTGCGTATACCCCAACGACGAGCCACCTAAAATTAAACAAATTGAAAGAAAAAGGAACCATTAGTTATCGCATAAATTTTCTTTTGACGCAAAAGTTCTAACTCACCTCATCGGGATCTGTCAGTTTAAATTCCCAGCCATCACCGGTCCACGATATGAAACCCTGACAATTTTTATCCATTAATAGCTCTAACAAAAATTGCCATAGTTGTATGGGTCCGGAACCTTGGAAACAGGGTACTCCGCCCTGGGAGGGATAGGTACCCAACAAAGCCTTATCCAGACTCATGGTGGACAGATAGGCGGCATGATGTTGATTACCATGATGGACGCCCCATTGATCGGCAGCGGCCATCGAGGGAAACTGTGATGTTTCGTAGGAGCTGAACTCTGACGGGTAGGCATTGTGAAACCTTGAACGACCATAGTCTGTGTATTTCTGTTCCACACCATTGAGACCATAGAAATCGGGAGAACTGCCATCCAAATAGCTAGATTGACCCTGATGATCTTGCGATGACATTGTATTGTGATAATCACTGTCATCATAGCTGGTGGCTGATGTTTTGGTCATATTAGCGGCCAGACCGAAGCTAGATAAATCAGTGGGATCTGTTTGATTGTTATTGGCACTGGCGCCTAGATTACCGTATGTGGATTGGGTGCCGGGCTCCTCTTTCATTTGATGTTGTGAGTAGAAGGCAGCGGCTGGGTTTCTCATGGTCATTTGCAGGAAATTGAGATTGGCACCATTGTTGTTGTTATTATTACTATTAGCACTGTTGGGCGAAAGAGCTGAAGCTGTATTATTGTTGCTGTTGTTATTGTTATTATTGGCATTAGAGGATGTAGAGTTTTGTGTTTGAGCGGGTGGCAACATCGCTGTATTGGCGGCCGATTGGGACTGCTGCTGTTGTTGCTGAGGTGGCGGGCTATTGTTGCGATCATGAGGAGTTGAATAACCTGAAGAGAGAAAAAAGAAAAGAGAAATGTTTTAATATAAAATTTAAAGGAAAGTATGTTAATATTTTACATTGTGAATACTCCTATGGGAAATATAGAAAATAATTTTAAACAAATTGAGGATATTTAAGAAACAATACTGTGCAATGGGACTGTGAATTAGAAACACAAACGAATAAAAATATTCAAATGTTTGTATGAATAACACTCAAAAATTATTTAAAAACAGAGTGATTTTCATACAAAAATTTTAAAATAGTTTTCCTTTCGTGTTTCTGAATCAGATCCTTAAATGTTAAAATCAACAATCTAAAAACACTTTTAATATTATAATTACTTAAAATATTTATTTTATATAAATAAATATACCTACATAGATATATCCCCTTATTCGGTAAAACACTTCATCACACTTTGCAAAAATTTTCATAAAAATTTTTGAAAAATAGAAACAATTTATTTGGATTTTTTTTTTTTAAATTTTTTTTTAACATCTTAAATTTAGGAGCCACAACTGTAAAATTCGAAAGTCTCAACAACTTTCATGAAACGTAATTTTCGTTAACGGAATTTTATTGTGATTTTAAATCGGAGGTTTACGAAAACCGACAAAATTTTATAATAACTTAATAGTTTATGGGATCGCAAATGAAAAATGTAGAAATTACAAACGTAATGACAAACTTATATGTATTGCCCTTACAAATCATGGTGAAGGGTATAAAAAACGAATTTTTGTGAATTATTAAAACCAAATTTGTAGAAAAGTTTTGAATATTCTTCATAAAAATGTCTTGTTCTTCAAAACCTTTCGTTTTATATAATAAAACCTTTAAAATCCATTGATTAAATAAATATTTATTTAGTTTTTCAAGTGTTTTAATAAAATAAAGTTAAAATAATTCAAATTTGGCAAACTTTTTAGTTTTCCCAAGTTTAATTTACATTTCTCAAACTTAAATTTATTATTTAATATCTCCATGCTGAAGAAAAATCTCCATTTTTCTTGATTTTTCATCTAATAATCAACATCACTGGTACCCTATAAAAGGCGTGACAGATAAATAATAAACATACATACATATGTATGTAATGATAATAACAACAAACAAATAAAAGACAACAAAATCCCACCAGACAATTAACCCCTTCATTAAATACAAAAGCAACAAAAACGATACCATCATCATCATCATGCGCATAAATCGTTGATGATTTGATAACATTCGAAAACCAATCAAAATCCAATGAGTTACAAATACCAAGAAAACTTACATACATACAATACAATACAAACAACAACAAAATGAAAACTAAATAACAGAAGAAGAACAAAAAAAAAAAAAACAGCAAAGCCAAAACAAACACACAAACAAACACACTCTTAAACACCCCAATAAAAGCAATATAAAGCTTATAGATAGAAACAGTAAGAAATCAGAGACCGGTCGGTGGGTTTCTTCTATCTCTCCTCTGCTCAATTCAACTAAAATCTATAACAATTTCTGTTGTTGTTCATTTCTTTCGGTCTAAGGGAGAGACAAATATTGTTAGATACCACCACTACCATTGCAGCCTTATAAAATATTAGAAAAAACAAAAGAAAAAAAAAAATGAAAAGAAAATCAAGAAAAACCTGTTGCTATTAAACCAACAACAAACAACAAAAGTTCATTGCAAGAGCTTTTTCCCACTTATTGTTCATTTTTTTATATGTGTTTGAGAGTAATGGAATATCTATGTACAAAAAGTGCGCTTAAATGTGTGTTTTTTTGTTGGGTCTGATTTTTTTCGTGGGGCTTTATTTTTTTTGTTGTTTACTATAGTCATTGAAGTATGGCAATGTTTTATTATTGTTATTGCGCAGATTTTGAGATGCTTTCAAATTTATTATTTAGAGAGATGAATGACAAGATTTGAGAGTTTGCTTGCTCAGATTTTGTTTGTTTTTATTTGTATATACATACATACGTATTCCTATATTCATATATTGGCCATATATTTACTCCTCCCATTTTTTTTTACTTTATTAAAGTTGTATTTTGTATTTGCAAGATGTCGGGGTATTAGAAATGTTTGTTGATTTTCCACTTTTTCTTTTGTAATGATTGAGTGAATGTAAAGGATGTAATTCGTTGTGCATTGTACATTTTTCTTTATTACTTATTAAATAAAAAGTATGAAAATTCAAAGTTAAAGGATATGTTTTCAGATTTGAAGGTAAATAAATTGATTTTGTTTAAACATTTGGAAGGAATTAGAAATGTTATTAATTGAAGTTTTTGTACAATTTTACTTAAAAACCCATAAAAATATAGGTATGGATTAAGGTTGTCACATAAGACAACTTATTCCATAGCTGAAATGTTGCCGAATACCGAATACATTTTTTTAAATAGCTGAATTTAATATAAATAATTTGATTTTGAAAAGTTTATTTTGTTAGGTATAACCATTTTAAATGCCTTTTTAAATAAATTTAAATTAAGAATATTCTTAAATTTTTGTTAAAAATCAATAATAGTTCTTGTATATGTTGTCAAAATTAATCGAGATTTAACGAAAAAAAGTTAATAATCGAGTAACTGATGTTTTGAAATTGTTTTGTTGTAGAATATCCGAAAACTGAATAATTGTTTATAAAGAAAAATACAAATTAATAAAATATTAGTAATACTAATAAAGAGTAAGATTTCTTGTGATCTTGAGGTCTTAAACCAAAATTGATTGGAAAAAAAATCTTATAATTATGTTTCTAATACAAGTTTCTGTAATGAGAGTCTCTAAAAACCCTTCACTGAGGAATTTTTCTTAATTTTGTTATATTTAATTAAAACTGAGATATTTTATTCTTTCAAAAAAAATATTTTTTTATCGATTATATTTCGAACTATGTCTGTTTGAATCGCAATCCTAGTGTGGATATACTTAAAGCCATTAAAATCACACAAATATTCGGATTTAACCTAAAAATTTGGCTTCGGAAGTTTTATATCGAAAAAAACCATAGATTAACCGATTATTCGAATAGATTAACCGATTATTCGAATATTTTTTAATCGAATGACAAAACTGAAAAAATTTATTCATTTGAAGAAAATGAGCCCAATTATGAATAAAAATTCCCCGGGAGTTTTTTCCCTTTTCCCATTTTTCCTATTCAAATTCAATGGGGAACAAACTCCCAGGGAATTTTTTATTCATAATTGGGCTGAATATATGTTTTTCATCGATAATTTGAATAACAAACCCAAAATTCTAGATTTATGAAAACTATTCGAAAGAATTTTAAAACAGAAGATTTTTCATATAACTTAGATTGAATAACTTTTCTATCGGCATTGAGGAACTACCAGCTAATATGAATTATTTGATTCATCGGCCTGTCAATATTTGGTCGAATACCGAAAATTTTATAATTATTCTTAAAAACTGAAAAATTTTATTCAATCGAAAAAAATATATATTTTTAATCGATTATTCGAATAATTTTTATTCGAATGACAATCCCAAAATTTATGTATTTACTGCCAGGTACTGGATGCCGAAAGAAAAGTGTGTTGAAAACATTTATATGAAAACCATTCGAAAAAATTTTTAAATTGAATATTTTTCATAAAAATTAGTTTGAATCAAGGAAGTGACATTTAATGCATCTCAAAATAACTTTTTAATCATACAAATAACCAGATTTAGGATTAAGCCAAAAATCTGGTTTCGGTCTTGCTAAAATTTGGTCGAATATCGAAACTTTTATAATTTTTCATTAAAAACTGGAAAAATTGTATTCAATCGAAGAAAATATATATTTCTAATCGATTATTCGAACATTTTTTTTTATCGAATGAAAATCCCAAAATGAATGAACTTACTACCAGATCCTGGATGTCGAAAGAAAATTCAGTTTCCTATCAATATAGAGGAATTGGCGGCAATTAGTCTTTTGTGATATTTGATAAGTCTTAAATAACTTTTTAATCATACAAATAATCGGATTTAGGATTAAGCCAAGAATCTGGCTTTGGCCTTACAAACTTTTAAGTTCAAGTAGAACCTGAACAAAATGTCCCAATGCTTGAATTTTTAGCTTTTTAATGGTTATTGAGGCTAAGTGTAGAATATCGTTAATCAAACCCGAGGACTTGCAAGTTATAGTAAAATATCTACAATGTCTACAAATGCCTATATATTATGTACGAGTATATATAAAAACCATCCAGAAAAACCTGCAATTTAAAATGGGCGTGGCATATAATGGTAATATAAGAATTAATATTTAACTCTAGTAAAATTATTTTGAATGTAAAACCCACTCATTTAAAATTCTAAATAAATCATTTCTACTTGTTACATTCATCAAACAACTTGTTGAATTTAATAAAATATTGCCTGTCGGATATTTACCATGACAGCAACAGTAAACAATAAAAATTTGCCGGTACTTTTTATTGCTGTAAACATTGACACTATTTACATTTTGTTGCCAACAAAACAAGAAAGGGGTGTTTAAATTTTCCCTTAAAAGGATTAAAAATGAAAAAAATTTACAATTTAATTAAAATGTATTTAAGAACAAAATCTCAATTTCACACCCTCATTGAGGGTTTGTGGTTTGAAATAAATATTTGACTTTGGTTGTAATTTAAAAATCATGCATTCAACCGCAAATAGAAAGAAGCACAACTTTTGGTTTAAGTTAAATATCTTAAACAATTTAATTTATGTATATATGTATGTACTATGTATGTACGAATGTATATTTCTGTTTCAAATTCTGTTTGTTTTGTTTTTCATTTGAACTTTAATATTTGAAAATGTTTGAGGGTGTTGATGTGATAATTAGTTGTTGCTTGTTATTGTGTTAAACAAGTACGTACATATTGTGTGAATGTAATTGAAATATTTTAATTGTTTTCGTTGTTATTTTTTTGTTTGTTTTTTGTTTCATTTTAATACAGATTATTTGCATTGGGTCTTTTGGTCTTGATTTTAATTATTTTATTCATTTTTTACTTGGTTTTCTTAAAATCTTTTGTTTTGGTTTATTTTTGTTCTCGATATTTAATTTTTAGCTTAAATATTTAATCAGCTAAAAATTTAACATTTAAATACATGTTTAAACATTTTTATAAAATGAGTGTGCAAAACTTATATTTATAAATTTAGTTATCGTTGATTTTTGTTTCTAAGTAAATTTATATATTTTTAAAAATATTTTAATTAAAACCCAAACCATAGGGTAACATAGAGATGAGACGTAATTGTCAAAAACCTAAGTCTGTTGTCAAAAACCTAACTCTTGCTATAACAAAATACTTGCTAGTCAATATATTTTGTTTTTGTATCAAACATATTTTTGTTTGACAAATCGGAGTGTCTCGCCTCTATGTATAATTCTCTATGACCCAAACAATGTTTTTTGCACATTTTAAGTACATATTTTTATAAATGTATGTATGTATGTATGAATTTATAGAGCAATTTTTTCCCCAAAACCGAAAAGTTTCATATAAAAAAGAAAAAATGTAGAACAAATTTTGATTTCCCCACCCAAATGTTTGACCTGGATCCGCGCCTAATCTAGCTATGCCAGTTGAAAACACAATAGGGTCCAAACGAAAGGAGCTAGCTGGCTGAATTAGTTCTAATTAGTTTGAAATTATACTGTAATGACTTGGACATTCATAATTGTCTTATAATAATTAATATCTTGATGAAATTGTGCATAAATATGTTTTATATGCACCAACATCTTTCTACCAACGTTTGTGAGGATCGCCCCATGATCCTCATAAGGGTCCCCCTATATAACTCCTATATCTCTTACTTGTTACACAAAAATCACAAACATTTCTTGATATAATATTCTTTTTTTATATGAGATCGCAACATTTAGGCAAACTTATTAGTGAATTTAGTTACAAATTAAATAAAGAGTTTAACATAATTTGTAAACAATTTCAGTCATCTGTTATATGATCTCTAATAGTTGAGGATCCTATTACCTCGTATTTATCATCTTGAACAAAAATCATGTCTTATAAAAGCTCAATGACACTGAGCAACAAGGAATGTTAGCCTCAATCATTACAACACCAAATTAAAGTAAATCAGTTGACAGATCAATCTCTAAATGGAGGCCTCAAAATTGATATGAGTTTAAATTTTACGGGTTCCTAAAGCTGAGCACTTTTTATTGTCCAATTTATCACATGATCACACTAAAGCTATTTTCCAAAATGAATCAATTTTGGATCATGATTTGAATTTAAGTATAATTAAGTAATAATTTTACTTAAACGCACAATAAAACTAAATTTGTAATCATAATTTAAGCAATTCTTATCTTCAGTACTCTTCTATTACAAAATTCAAGATAACTTTTAAAAAAAAAAAACATTTCAAATTCAAGATCACTTGAAATTTATATTAAAAATACATTTTAAATTTGAAAACTGATTGCCACTTTATATATAAACTAGGTTTAAATGATACAATATATTTCTTCCTTTTGATGTATGCCACATATTTTCAATCTAACTTGATATATTTAAAATGATTGACACAAAACTTCAAATTTCATACAAACTAAATGTTATTGATCATATAATCGAGAGATCTTTTTTTAAGAATCTTTTATGTCAGAGATTTACAATCAGACTAAGAGCCTGATTCACAAATACGAACAGAAAATTTATTTAAAAAATGTTAAAATTGTTTTCCGTTCGCACTTTATGAGTATGATTTTGTTATCTATATTTCATTTCAGAAATACAAGTACAAATAACTTAAAAATGGTAACAAGAGAAAAAAGAAATTTCTTCATTTGACACAAAACACAAATAAGAAATCAAATTCGTTTGCACGATCCAGAGATCGTTTTATCATTTAACAATAAGTAATTTATGACAAAAGTATGCAGTTGTAGTTTACCTTGACTAAAGAAATTCGCATCGATATCGGTGTATAAATGGCCCGTCGCGGTCGAATAATCTCCCACATATGGTACGGAATCATTGAAATAATTAATGCCCAACGAGGCGGCTGACAAAAACGGACCAGCCGTTGACGATGCCGATGAGGGTGAGCTCGAGGATGTTAGAGAATTTACAACTGAGGGAGCAGTGGACGTCGAGGCGGATGATGGTGATGCTGATACAGCAGGTGTGGTGGAGGAAACATTTGAGTTGGCAGACGAAACTGAAGCTAGAGAGGAATTATTAGAAGCTATGGATGAACCAACACTACTGCTACTGCCGCCGGATAAACGTTGTTGCGTGTGCTGCGGCTGCTGCTGCTGTTGTTGTTGATGTGCCAGATGTTGGTGTAGTGTGTGATGATGGTGAAGATGTTGCTGGGACTGTTGTTGCTGCTGTTGATGATGCTGGTGTTGCTGTTGCAGTTGTTGGTGATGGTGGGGGTGATTGTTGTTGTTACTGCTGAGGTTGTGTGTTGCTGGCAGATTGGTAAGATGCTGTTGGGGGGGCTGATGATGAGGCGGGCTGTTATAGAGATTTTGATATTGTGGCAGATTATGTTGTTGTTGATGCTGAAGATGTTGTTGCTGCTGCTGCTGTTGGGCATTTTGTTGATGGTGAGTATTTAGAGCGGCGGGTGAGGTTGTTGTTGCAGTAGTAGTATTATTATATAGGGGAGGCGAGTGTTGTGCCAACACTGCGGCGGCGGCCGTTTGACCATGATGCTGCTGGGGCAAATGATATTGCTCGTAACTGTTGTACGATTGCAAGACCATGTTCGTTGATTTGTCACTCAACTCACTTGTATTTAAATAATTAAAATTTTGCAACGAGTGGCAATTGTTATTCAAATTAAATTCCGTTTTTATATGTGGACTAAGAAGAGTCTGGCGTGTGGGGGTATGTGATTGTGGTGGTTGTGTTGGTGATAACAATTGCAAGGCTGTCTTGTTGGGTGAGATCTCACAAGCGGGTGTTGTTATAATGGTAGAACCAACTAAAAACGCAGAGGGCGGCATGTCTTCTGGTTAACTTGCTTGTTGGCAGCGTTGACAAAAATTTCAATTTCCTTTGATTTGAAAATCAACGTCATTGACTTTTGAAAGAAACGCACACAGTTTTGTATTTTAATTTAACTCAAACTCAAACACTGGCACAGACACAGACAGAAACACACTCAATCGCATACACTCTGAAGTGGTTTGGAATAGAATTCTTTGCAAACGCACGATCTACTTTAAAATATGGGGGATGCTTGTATCTGTTGTTAATCCCCGGGTATTTTAATTAATATTACTTATTTTTGTTTTTTTTTCGTTTGTATTTAGTCACTTGTCATTTGATTTGACATCATTTTATTAATTTATATTTCACAGTAAAAGTATGCTGGTAGTACTTGCAATATTATTAAAATAAAAATTGCTGGACCATAAATAAATTTCAATTTTAATTGAATTGAATTGATTTTACTTTCCAAAAGAGGGTTTTAATAGATTGTAATTTATTTCATTTTTAATCAAAATTTATTTTTTTTTTTTGAAAAGATTTTTCGCAAACACTTGAACTTTATTAATGATTTCTTTTTGTATTCTTTAAATGCGGGTTATTACAATAGTTGTTTTTTGTTTTATTATTTTTATTTTTAAATTATTTTAAAAATTAATAATTATTTGTTTTTCAAACATAATAATCCTTTGGCTTAGTATTTTTGTCTTAGAATCCACTTGTTGTGTTTTTTTAAATCTCATTAAATAAACATTATAAAGTTTGAAATCTTTAAGAATTTGTTTTTTTTTTTTTCCTTAAATATTCTTTAATTATTTAGAGGTTTTTTTCTAATCTGTTTGTTAATACGTTTTTAATATTTATAGTGTTTAGTTGTTGTTTTTCAATATCTTTGTTTTTTTTTGGTTTTAATCATACGCGTATATCCGTCCGTACCTCTTGCACCTTTGACATCCGTTTATGAACTAAACTCACAACTAACCAATATTTGAAGTTGTTTTTCTTTAGTTTTTTGTTTTACATGTTGTTGTGTATTTTATTTTATTTTGTTTTTGTTTTTGCCACACAATTTACTCACCAACTAACTAACTAACACACACATTCACACACTAACACGCACTCATACACTCACTTCAAAACTCAATTCTGTTTTTTTTTGTTTTTTTTTTTTTTGAAATTCATTCATTAGTGCTGGTGGTGGTGGTTAGTATCTGTGTGGATCAATGTATTTATTAAATGTAAGAGTATTTGTTGTGTGTAAAAACTCGCTTAGATAATTTTTGTTGTTGCTATTGTTGTATTGTATAGTATATATAAACGAGCAGTGTTTAATAAGTAGTATTGGTGAGTATTGGCATTTATTTGTGAGCAGTATTTGAATCAAATCTATGTATAGTTATTTTCTATTTAGTATCTCGTTTGAAATTGTATTTCATTCTACGTTTTGTCGTCGTCTTGATGTATGTTGTACAAGTTTTATTTTTTTTTCATGTACTTGAAACGAAATTTATTAAAAAAAAAAATAAATAAATTTATACTACATGAGCATGAATGACTGACTAACTACTAAAAGCTCTTTTCCAAAATCAGCAGCAAATTTAAATCCAAAAATTAATTAAAAATGTGTTTGATGTCTGACTAGTGGTATAGATCACTTATATTTACTAGATACTTTTTGTTACAATTATGCAAAATTGTATTTAAAATAATTAAAAATATCTAATTTTTGTTTCTGTTAAATAATAAATTTTATTTATATGGTGTAGTTTGTGTCATAGATAGAACTTGTTTAAATTTGAAACTTATTTTTTATAAACTAATATTTAAAAAAAAGAGTTTGAGCATGTTTTTGCAAATTACTTAATATTGGTTAAAGTGAATTGTGTTTTAAAGAAACTAGAGGCTGGAGTTTTGTTTGTTTCATAAGATTTGAGGCATTTTAAAATAAAAATTTATTAAAATTTTCAACGTCGAAGGTGTGAAATTAATTAATAAATGTTTAAAAAAAAAAAATAATTATAATAATAATTATTAACCCCCTTATTCATAATGACAATTTTATTTTACCAAAAATGTTTAAAATTAAATTTTCTATGGAAATTATGTTTTAGAAACCTTTAATAAAATAAAAATTTCATTATAAACAATTTTTAAATTTAAACAACGTTTTAAAATCAATTTTGTATGGAAATTTTGCTTTAAAACATTGTTTAAATTTAAAACTTTTCTTGAATATGGGGGTAAATATTTCACAAAACTTTTTTTAGCAAGTTTTCAAACGAGAAACGCAAACATTTTTTAATAAATAAAATTATTTATCAACATTCAGTCCAGCAATTAAATAAAAAATATTTAAATTTTCAGCTTTGAAGATAAAACATAATTTTTAAAACATATTTATGCTACATATTTTTATTTTAAGTACTACAACAAAAATTCAAGACTACATAACATTTTAATGAAATAATTTCAAATCCTCAAAAGTACTTGAAATTGTTATTAAAACAGGCATGGATCCAGGTCAACCATTAACAGAGTAAAATTTATTATATTAAAACTTAATATTGATTTTATTATTATTATTATTATTCAGCCCAATTATGAATAATTTTTCCTATTCAAATTCAATGGGAAAAAACTCCTGGGGAACAAACTCCCGTGGAATTTTTTATTCATAATTGGGCTGAATAATAATAAAATTTTGGAAAATTTTTTCCACTTTATGTTTAGATTTGGTTTAAAGACATGAAATACTTTATGTGATTAGTATATGTCAGAAATTTCCAATCAAACCCAAATATATTAAATATTTTTTAGAATCATTAAAATTTTTTCCATATATGACACTAAAATTTTATTTCCAGGCAGATTAAATGTCTTTGATATCACAATCGAGATCAATTATCATTTATGTAATAAATTTCCAATTAAACTAAAGCTTCTTCTAATTTAATATTATTTTTAAAGACTTTTTCAAAATCAGTAAAAATTCTCATCTACATGATCCCTCGAGGCAGAAAAAATGAATTGCAAAGAAACTCGTTACTGGTGTTTCTTATTTTACAAAGTTCTGATGCCTTTTCTTAAGTACATAATTGTACAGAGTCCGCATTTTGTTGGCAATATGAACAATCGATTTCTCCAGTTTGTTGCTAAATCCAAACAAAGGATAATGAAATTTAACCTATATTTATATGTCCCTAAGAAGCCATTTACAATTTTCTTACCATATAAAAGGTCAATCATTTCGAAAGTAAATCAAATTTCCGTGCCAAACAAAAAACAAATAATAATAAAAAGATTTATCCCAAAATTTTTATTTTCTGTTAAAAATAAATAGGTAAAATTTTTTTTTTTCAAAATTGTTTTAATTTTTTTTTTTTTAATTTTTTACCAAATTTTTTTTTTAAATTTTTTTAAAAAAATTATTAGTAAAAAAAAAATTATAAAAAAATATTCGGGTTAAAAAATAATGTTCCCGATTTTCACCCATTGTAGGTCCAAATTACTATAACCTTTATAGATCGTTGCAATGGACTTTGAAATATGTTGTCTAGGTTTTTTCCGTGCCGGAAGAATTCCCAATATATTTATGTATCAAATATGTTTGTAAGCTATTTGGGGGCTACGGAAAGTTGATTTCAACATACAGACGGACAGACGGACATGGCTATATCGACTTCGCTATATACAACGATCCAGAATATAAATACTTTGTGGGGTCGCAAATGAAAAATGTAGAAATTATAAACGGAATGACAAACTTATATATACCCCTGCTACTCATGGTGAAGGGTATTAAAATGAAGCTGTGCATGTTTACTATAACCATTTCAAAATGTTTACAAGTTTTTTTTAACAATATTACAGTCACAGTAACTATTAATATGATTGTAGTAACTAGAATATGGTTACAGTAAACAAGTATATGTTTGTGACAACCATTTATTAGATGAAGGACTTACCATATCTAATCTGAGAACAACATATTAGATAAAATTATTCATCATAAAAATGGTTGTCACAAACATATGTATACTTGTTTACTGTAGCCATATATTTATGTATCCATCAATTGTATGGGAAGTAAAATAAAATATTTTTTATGTTAATTTTTAAAGGCTTTTATGATTTAAAATTATTCCAGAAAATATTAAACAATTTATTATTTTTTAAATTCTAATGGGTTTTCACTGTTATAAGTATGTCATAAATTGCCCAAAACTGTATTCAACATATTTTTGGAACCATGTCCTTTTTCAAAATTTTACCTCTAGCTAAAAATGCGGCAGGACGGGCAGCTGGAAATTTTTGCTATAGGTAAAGGAACTTATTTTGAAAATATGGCAAATATAGAAATTTATAGTTTTTCTTTTTATTTTCGATCAAAGTTGAGAAATATTGTAAAAATGGATAGTTGGTAAATATCGATTAACCTGGACAAACACAAAGCAAACAGTACAATTTTTTTTATTATTTTCTTAAAAAATAGATCTATCAATACAATCAAAAAGGATGACAATCCGTTACCTAGTTTCCGGACCAAATTACCTAAAAATGGTCTGTTTTTTTTGAACACTGAAAATCAGTCAACTTTGAAGGGCTATATCTTCTGAACTAAAAATCAGATTGTAATATGAGTAGCATATTTGAAATTGTTGGACAATTTTCTGTAAAATAGGTTTATTTAATATTTGTTAGGGGCACATGCAATTTTTGATTTTTTCAACCTCACTTGTTCTACAGGCGCTACTAAGCGTTGCTGCAAAAGCTTTTGAAATACCTTTCATTTGATATATCTATAGCCATAGCTTTATATCTGAGATAAAGGCAATAAAATGTTGTTGTGGATCTTTGCTTATATCTAAGCCATTTACGGACTAATTTTTTGATTTCATAGCAAATAGCAAAACTCTTATGTATATATTCGCTCTTAAACATAAGACTTTTGGTTGAATAATTTAAAACAAATCTGAACAATTGGAGTATAAACCTTTACTTTAGTTCCCAAACATTAAATTTTATTCAATTGCTCAAATAGAAGTATTTTGCCATTTGAAAATTATAATTATTTAATTTAAATACAGCTAAAGCGAACTTCGATTATAAAATGTTCATGTACTTAACGTATTTAAGCAACAGTTTACGGAAAATTTTACAAAACTCAGACTTAAAGTTTTAGTAAATTAAAATTGACATAACTTTTTTTTAAATATATTTAGCGAAACACAATATATATCATTAATATACAAGATTTTAAATAGGTTTACACAATTAACAAGTTATTAAGTGTGTGTTGATTATATTTAAACTAGATTGTAATTAACAAATTAAATCGTTTTACATGGCTAATTTTTATTGCCTTATTAAATGAAATTTGCAATTATTAAAAAAGGCATGTGAATAAACACTGAATAAATAGACATTGTCCTTAATCTATAAAAAAAAAATCGATCGCTTGATAGTTTTGATATGCTGCTGTTGGCCACTATGAAAATCTATAGTAAAAACAATTGTAAAACTAAGGCATGAATTTATTTTAATAAATTTGACATTTTATTAAATTTGATTATTTAAACAGAATTTAAAAGCAATTCAAAATGCGCAAATTAAATATGTAAAACAGTTTATGTAAAAACTAAACAAACAAATATCTGCACGCCTTTATCACACAATAAAAATACCTAGAACTATATATACTTACTTATTCTTAGAAATTGTTATTTTTTGTTAACAAAATGAAAGGTATTTACTCCATACAATCATATCTAGAATTTTAAATACAAATTAACGTCATAATTATTTCATAGCCAAAAATAAAAAATCAAGCTTGAACCATATTAAGACTACATTACTTTACAGCCTACCTACATGTTTAAAAAATAATAATTAATAAACACACTCAGAACATTATATAAAGCCCAAATAAAGCTAGCAAATTTTTATTTAAATAATCATTAATGAAAAAAATTCACAAATCAAAATTAATAAAAAAAAAACAAAATCTAACAAAATGGCCAACATGGCCATAAACGTTATAAAAAAAATCACACCATAAAAACACAACACTTGTGTATATATAAATTTCATTCATTATTAAAGATATTAAAAAAAAAAAAAATATATGAAAAAAAAAATGTATTTTAAGTTTAGGTCAGTTTCTTTATAATGAATGGGAATTGCAAAAAATACACGAAATTTAAATGAAATATACAATACAAACCACACCACTTTATCTTTCGTATGTGGGTTGTCGGTTTGCTGTCCAACCAACAGCAAATATATATTTTTTTAACACAGAAACAAAAAAAAAAAAAAAAACTCATCAACAACATTTTTTTAAACATTATCAGCAACATATCAACATAAACATCGTCGTCATCATCTTTTAAATTGTTTAACATTTGCCCAACAATGTGAAATGGTTGTGGTACAGCCACCAACGTTTTTTGTATACCCTTCACCATGAGTGGTAAAGGTATATATACCCTAACATACCGTTTGTAATTTCTACATTTTTCATTTGCGATAGCCATAAAGTATATATATTCTGGATCGTTATAGATACACGCAGAAAAAAAAATATAGTTGTGCATGTTTACTGTAACTATTTCAACATTTGTGCATGTTTACTGTAACCATTTCAACATTTTTAACAATGTCATAGTCACAGTAACTATTTATATGATTGTGGTAACAATAATATGGTTAATTTACGATTCACATGCTTGTATCAACCATATATATGGTTACAGTAAACATGTATATGTTTGTGACAACCATTTATATGATGAAGGTTTTACCATATTATGTTGCCCTCGGCTTATGGATATCATAATCTGAGAACAACATATTATGATAAAATTATTCATCATAAAAATGGTTGTCACAAACATATACTTGTTTACTGTAACCATATATATGGTTGATACAAACAAGTAAATCGTAAATTAACCATATTATTGTTACCACAATCATATGTCATATTGTAATATTGTTAAAAATGTTGAAATGGTTACAGTAAACATGATAACTATATTTTTTTTTTCTGTGTGCATGATTGATACATCAATATATCCACTATAGTTCCGCTTAGCTGATGAAAATCGTCCTACAAATGGCTGAGATATAAGCAATAAACCACGACTACCTACATTTTTGATCTATATCTGGATTACTTAGTCATTAACATAGACAATATGGATCTGTAATGATAGACATTTCAAAGATATTTTCAACAACTTATATAAAGCCATAGAAATTTGTTACACCAAATATTTTTTTTTCACCAAACATTTTTTTATTTTCCACAACAATTGTTTTCAAACTTGGTGAATGGTATACAAGGTTCGGCACAACATGATTTATTTCTTCTCGTTTTGTACAGATTTTCAATGATATTTGTTATTGAAACAAGCCATTTTTTCTTTATCTTTTAATGTTGAAGCAGAGCTTTAAAGGAATTCAAAGTTTAAAACTAGAATATATACTAGACCAACACTTTATTTCTATAGTTTTCTAATGATTCTTTGGTATATAAGAAATCCATATAAATATATAAATGTCTTTGTAAGTTTGTTTGTTTGTTTGAGCATCACGCCTAAACGGCTAAATCGATTTTATTGAAATTTGGAACGTATATAGATCCTTACTTGGAAGCGTCAATATGCTATAACTTTTTTCAATACTTTTACCAGAAAGGGATAAACAGGGGGAAAAACTGGTAAAATTGGTATCTTTAGTTCTTAAACAATAATTACTAAACGGCTGATTCGATTTTTACTACGACAGGGGTAGCGAAGCGCACCGGGTCAAGCTAGTTAATAATACATCCATAGGGACTTAGAGGTATTATTGGTTTGCAAGACCACTACTAGCTTTTTTATTCAAAGGCAGTTGAATATAATTACATAATTCTTGAATGTATTAATTCATAATTGAATTAAGCTTAAAACTTTTTGTATGAAAATCACTCAAAAATTCTTTGAAAACTGGGGGATTTAAATGAAAATATTAAAATTGTTTTCCGATCATGTTTCTGAATCACATCCTAATTCTAAAACTTCTTCATTCAAAGACAGTTGTATGGAATTAATTCTTAAATGAATTAGTTCAAAATAGAACTAAATTTAAGCTAACGATATACGGAACTCTTTGTAGTTAAAATTTTATAAGCAAAATATTGGCTCTAACGTATGTATATCAGAACATTTTATACGCGGTCCCATTTAGGAACGTTTGGTAAGTTCTCAAAATTTTTTAGATTTTTGGATTTGTCTCCTTATGGAACTATCTTTTTGTACGTTTTAAACATATTGCGTTTACCGACCAGAAATCTTTGGTTAGTTCTCTAAATTTCTTTTAAGATTTTTGAACTTGAGTTCTTCCTCCAGCCCATTTGTTTTCCCTGTTCCAGATATTCTCTCCTTATGGAACTTTCTGACCAATTCGAATAATTTGAACAGTTCGATCTTTTTTATGCAACCAACCGATAGCTAAATTCTATAAATTGTTAACTGAATCTGTCAAACAAAGAGCATTTTAGTTCAATGTGACACAACTCTAATTGTGAATGTTTTTATATGAGTATATAATAAAGCAGATAAAATAGAAAATTTATATCGAAAAATTCTCTAAAAATTCTCTCCATTTCGGAAAGATCGTATATGAAATTTATTTGTATTAATTTTCATTGATTTCTTTTCTAACTAACAAGATGACAGCCTTTTAAAGTCTGTCATGGAGAGTAAAAATTTAGTTTTTAACATGTTTATGAGATATAGTGCTGTGTATGGTTAATGATGTGGTGTGTTCACATATGAGCATGCGGCATGGCATATTCGTTAGTATATTTGTATTGGATATAATTGTCGATTGGGATTGGTTAATATGTAGTTGATATTTGAAATTTAAATCTTTGTTAACAACAGTAAAGACAACAACGAAAAAAAAAGCTTTTCGTGTCTTTAAGTTTATAAGAAATGACCATTTCAAACACTACACTCATGTTGTATCTGTGAATACATGTGTGTATGTGTTAAATGGGTTGGTTGATTTGTCAGCTTTTTTTTTTGTTTGTTGTTTATATACATTTTATTTATACTTGTTTAAGTATTTATTTATTTGTATGCATATTAGTATTTGATTGTCTTTAACTGTTTAATGATTTCTTTTTTTTTTAATGAAGTTTTAATCTCTTAAAAGCGTAGGGGGGTTTGTCTTTCACAGCGTTTTCAATGTGTTGTTTGTTACAAAATGGCGTTTGTCTTTTGAAGTTGTTTTTTGTAGCCAACTTTTTTTTATTTTTTGTAAATTTAAATAAAAACCTGTCTTAGATTAGTCATTTGCAACATTTTATTAATGATTTTTGAGATTTTTTTGTGATTTGTATTTATCAAATTAATTTAATGTTTTAAGTGCTTAGTAGTATTGATGAATTCTTTTTTTGCGTTGGTTAGGATTGCCTTGAGAATCTATATCTATAATTTCCTAAGATATTAAATGTATGTTAGTGGTTTTACAAAGCTTTAGATAGTTGCAATTCGATATTCTTTTAATACTTATCGTGATATCAATTCTAAAGGATATTTATTTTAAAATTTCCATGAAAGATAGGAGAGTATTGGTCTCCTTGGCTCGAACAATTTCTTTATTACTGAAAGAAACCACTTAACGAATGCAGCATTTTGTGTTTTTTTGTTTTTTAAAGTTACATCTAGAAAGGCATACAATAAGTCTCCAAAGATGTCCAACTATATTAATATTTTTCTGATTTTTTCACAAAAATGATTGATTTTTAAATTTGTTAAACAATGCATATCGCAATTTTTGGATAAAGTTCAAACTGATCGTGAGCAAATGTGCTAGTTCACTTTATATCAAAAATGAGATTTGAATACAAAACATAAGAATAACTAGAAAATAAATTGTTTGCTTAAAAAACTTTTGTAATCATTTTTTCTTGTGGTAATCATTTTTTTCTTGTGGTAAGCCAAAGTTCTTAGTCCATTTTTTTTTCTGAAAAATTTTTTTCTCTGTCAAATGGAATTGAGTATAGCTTTGTTTATTTAGCATTATAAATCATACCAATTAGATAAACTGCATTAATATATTTAAACAATTTTTAAAATAAAGGCCTTTGTAACGTTTTTTGTGTCCCCTGTAAGATTTGTGAAAAGTGACTTAGCACGTTTGTACACTAAGCTAACGATACTTCGAAAAATGCTTTACGGTATAATCGTATATAGTAATTTAGCAAATATCATCAAATAAATCTGTATAGCATCCAAAATCATTGTGTACCTTTCAAAGATCATTGATAAAACAGTTAAATTGTTAACTCTTGCTTTGCAAATAATATGAGAAAAATTTAGAAAAGGACCTTTTTGTTCTTTAACCCAGTTCACAAATGAACATAATCTATAATGGAAATAACTCTATAAGGGTAAGTTTATAATTCCGTTTGTAATTTCTACATTTTTCATTATGCTAGTCCGTTGTAGAGAGCGAAATCCGAAGCCCCTAAATAATAACATATATGCTTGATACATCAATTTACCCGCTGTAGTCCTGGTTTGGTAGATTTTAAAAATTCGCGAAAATCGGCCATGAAATGGCTCACACATAAGCAAAAAACCACGAATACCTCGATTTTTTTTTACCTATTTCTGATACATAAGGACTGCGATCGTAAAATTCTTAACACACGTTTTTCATTAAAACTTTTAAACCAAGTATTATTTGATTTTTTTTGATCAAGTTACTTTTGTAAAGCATGTCAGTTACTATGTTTAATGTCAATTATGTTCATTTGTTGTTAATCTGATTAAAATGAGTGACCAGAAAAAAGTGCGTACTAAAATTATTAAATATTTTCAACAAAACCCAACTTGGTCCTACAAAAAGTTGGCCAAGCATTTAAAGGTCTGCCGTCAAACTATTTCCTATGTCATTAAACAGTACTGGGAGAACTTGTCCGCTGATATAAAACCTGGTTCATGTAAATGGAATGGTCCACATGATGTTTCTAAAGCAAAACAAATAGAAAGCATTTTCAAAAGAGCTTCCAACACATCCGGTAGGAATGCAGCCCGGTTAGCTCAGTGCTCGGACTATTTGGTACGAAAAGTTAAAGCCAATGCAGGTTCAAAAACATACAAGGCTCAAAAAGTTTCTGACAGGAACGCTGCTAAAAATTTAGAAATAAAATTTTATAAAAAAATATTCCTGCTGCATAATGGATGACGAAACGTATGTTCTGGCAGATTTTTCGCAGCTTCCGGATGAATATTTTTATATTGCTGATGCTCGAGGGAATGTTGTAGAAAAGTTGGACCCAAAAGCAGACAAAATTTTCGCAAAAAGTTCTTGGTATGGCAAGCAATATGCAGTTGCGCTAAAAAAAGCCATACATTTGTTACAAAGGGCTCTATAAATACCGAAATTTACATCAGGGAATGTTTACAAAAAAGGATGCTTCCATTCATAAGACTTCACAATGTGTTCACTTATTTTGGGCCTGATTTGGCACCCTGTAACTATGATAAGAAAGGTCTTGAGTGGTAAAAGAACAATAATGTGGTATTTGTACCAAGAGAGGCAAATTCTCCAAACTGCCTGGAGCTAAGGCCAGTGCAGAGATATTGGGCTCTTGTTAAAAGAGAATTGAAGAACACAAAAAGGTGTCCAAAAGTGTGGTAGATTTTAAACGGAGATGGACAACCTGTTCGAACAAAGTGACATAAAGCACTATAAAAACCATAATGGAAGGGTTTTCGAAAAAGGTTCAAAGTTTCATCACTAGTGATTCGAATTATAATAATAATTTCAATCAAATAAAAAAAATGTTTATTAACATATATGTATGTTAAGAATTTTTTGATCTCAGTCCTTACCTGGATATATAAGTCATTAACATAGACAATATAAATATCTAATAATAAAAATTTCAAAGACCTTTACAACGAAAAATACAACGACGAATACAACACAATCTCTTATCAGTTATATTGTCATAATGTGCTAATATATCATGACTCGGCAGCTCGGCTTAACCGACTCTTAGGCATTCGGCGTTGGTTTCTGCTGGTTCGTTACGGCATAGAAAGTAGTATTATTTTAGGATATTTTCCGCTTGAAATGCAATAAAAACCATTGTGAAATATTAGGACATTACGACAATATGATATGATAAGAGAATTGACCAAATATTTTTTAACCCGAATTAATTTTTCACCAAAACAATTTTTTTTTTTTTACCAAAAAAAGGGTTTTTTCACCACCAACTTGTTAGAAAATAACAATAATCACATCGGAATTCATTTAATGGTAAAAGTAACAAGTAAACCAAATTTAAAGGTCCTTAGAGAATAAATAAAAATGTATTTTGACATGTTGAGTCATAATTTATATACCACACCGATAATTTTTTATTAATGCCACATCCTTCATATCAATAAATCATATGATTATGAATACAAAAATATGTTAAATATTACAAACCAATTAATATTTTTATAGACAAATTTCAAATCAAAAACTTACATTTACCGTTTTCTCATCAAAACTAACAAAAATCCTTGGCAAAGACTTATTAAAAACCATTTTTATTATCCTTAACAAAATTTCCAAAATAAAAAAAATCCAAATTTCTTGACCATGATAAATTGCACTTTTTATCACCACATCCTGCTTATAATTCATCACAATTGCTGGCAAGTTGTTTGTTAACTGTTGATGGAGGACTGTCATAAATGACTAAATTGTTAGAAGAACATAAATTACAAAAAAACTAAAAAAAACTCTGCATTGATCACTTAATTTCAACAGGCTTGTAAGTAATAAAATAAAATATATGCAAGAGGCATATACATATATTTTTGGCTAAACAAATTCAACGTTTAATGAACTCTTATCAGCCATAAACTAAATATGGTAAATCCTTAAAATTTAACAACATAATCATATGCACAAGAAAACAAAACTAACGAATATGAAAGGTATGAATGAATTGAAATATCAGAGAGGAAAAAAATTAAAATTCTTTAACCATCAAATTTTTAGGTATTAAATCATAAATTTTGTTTAAACTTTATTATTTTGTTTGTATTATATTTATTTATTTGTGTTTGTTTATATATGTATAATGTACTTGTATTGTATTGTCTCACTCTAGAGCTGTTGGCAGTTTGTATGACTATCTGCTTGTATTTGTTTTCGGCCAAGAAATGTCATCATATTTCAAAAACGGAAATCAAACAAAAAAAATTTAGAAATACACACTTACTTACTCTCTACCAAAAATACTTGTACAATATAATCAAAGACCCAAAGTATGGAAGAGCGTTGAAGAAAAACAAAAAACCAAACAAAAAAAACAAACAGCAGAAGATACCTTTTGAACATTTGGTAATACAATTTTTTTTTTTTGATTTTTTGACAAACAACAACTAACTACCTTTACAAAACGAAAAAACAAAATTTTATAAAAAACAGTAAAATATAGGCATATATGGCGTTTCCGGTTAAAGCACGTGCGCCTGCGCGTTTTAACAGATTCTGCTACGTTTTTTTTTTTTTTCTTTATATGCTTGAATTATTAGGGATTTTCTATACAGATAAAAATAAAACAACAACAGTAAATACAAATCATAACACCAATTAAAAATTGAGCCTATAAACACTCACTCACTGCTGCTTTTACATTTATTTCCAAATGGTTTGCATGTGTTGAGGTGTTTTTTTTTTGGTAGTAGTTATTCACAGAGCACTGATGGTGGTTGAAAATTACAAAAAAAAAAATAATATTAAACTCATCAAACCATTGAAAAAAGGTTTTAACATTTTGTTAAAATTTATTAAATTTGTAAATTGTGTAGCAGATTTGTTGGTTACAACGTTTGTAACATTAGGAATATCATTTTGAAATCTTTAAATCTTCTTAAATCATAAAGCAAAATATCCTCAATCTCCTATATATAATCTCGTTTATATATGTTTGGTTCCACCCAGAGCTTTTTGAAATTTCCCGAAAATCTAGAAAGTTGAAATTCGGCATACTTAAACATAGAAAACAGATTCGTGATAGCAACCGAATTTGTTGCCAATCGAATGATTCTACCTTAGTGACCGAATTTTACAGTTGTGGTTACAAAATTTTGGAAGGAGTAACAAAAGTTTGTTTGCTTCAACCGAAATTCTTCTTTGTTGACTGACTTTCTGTTGATAGAACCGAAAAATTCTATGTGTGCTTGTCATGGTGAGTATGTTTCATTACATCGGAATTATGTCCTTTAAAGTCGAGCAAGGAATCTAACAGCCGAAAAAGTCGATTTTTTTTTGTTAAGACATTTTATGTAATTTTTGTTTTTTTTTAATCTTTTGAAATTTCTTTGTGTGTGTATGTGAAAAAATTGAAAAAAGTTCTGAAAGCTTTTTTTAAAATACTGTTTATGGTACTGAAAAAACAAAAGTTATATTTTAAAATAAAGTCGACTTCAACAAAAAATAACTATTGAATTTATTTTATTTTTAGGCTGTAAGCATAGAGAAATATACATAGAGTGGAAACTCTCCTGTCCAAGACCTAACTCAGTTGTCAAAAACCTAAGTACTGAGAACGTAATAGTAAAAAAACTTTATGAAAACAAAAAGCAACACTCGTATGTGTGATTATTTTGAGTAAAATTTTTCGTTTGCTATTTATGTTCAGAGAATTGTTTTTAGTTCCACCGTAGCCGAAGTTTTTGATCATTTTTTTTTTTTTTTTTTAGTGTCATATGAAATTTCATTGAAAGCTGCATAATATAATATAAATAATATAAAAAAATTTCCGAGCAAGTAAAACCATACCTGAATTTTTCAGATTTTGAAAAAAAAAAAATACTTGTATTAGAATGGTACGTTTTCACAATTTTTTAATTTTTATAAATATTTTCCAAAGAAGCAGCATATCATTTTAATGTCATATTAATGTTAATTGAATAACTTTTAAGAAATTTCTGAGCAATTCCAATAATTCTCGATTTTTTATGATTTTTTACAAAAAAATAAAATCATAAAGGACAATTTTCCGGATTTTTATAAATTAGTTCCAAGGAACGAATATACAATTTTAGTATCGTATGAAAGTTCATTTAAAGGTAAATTGATTGAAATTATTATTACAATTTACAAAAAAATATATTTTTATATTTTTAATCACTAGTGATGAAATTTTGAACATTTTTCGGAAACAATTCCATTAACGTTTTTATAGTGATTTCTGTCACTTTGTTCGAACAGGTTGTCCATCTCCGTTTAAAATCTACCACACTTTTGGACACCTTTTTTGTGTTCTTCAATTCTCTTTTAACAAGAGCCCAATATCTCTCCACTGGCCTTAGCTCTGGGCAGTTTGGAGGATTTGCCTCTATTGGTACAAATACCACATTATTGTTCTTGTACCACTCAAGAGCTTCTTTACCATAGTAACAGGATGCGAAATCAGGCCAAAAATAAGTGGACACATTCTAAAGTCTTATGAATGGAAGCAGCCTTTTATGTAAACATTCCTTGATGTAAATTTCGGTATTTATAGAGCCCTTTGTAACAAATGTTTGGCTTTTTTGCCGCAACTGCATATTGCTTGCCATACCAAGAACTTTTTGGGAATTTTTTTCTGCTTTTGGGTCCAACTTTTCTACAACATTCCATCGAGCAATATAAAAATATTGACCCGGAAGCTGCAAAAAATTTGCCAGAACATACGTTTCGTCATCCATTATGCAGCAGGTATATATTTTTTTCTAAAACTTGACTTAAATTTTCGTGCTTTGTCTTTGGCCTCTAAATTTTTAACTTAGTCCCTGTCAAGAACTTTTTGAGCCTTGTATGTTTTTAAACTTGCATTAGCTTTAACTCTTCGTACCAAATAGTCCGAGCACTGAGCTAACCGGGCTGCATTCCTACCGGATGTGTTGGGAGCTCTTTTGAAAATGCTTTCTATTTTTTGGGCTTTAGAAACATCATATGGACCATTCCTTCTACCGGAACCAGGTTTTCTATCAACGGACAAGTTCTCCAGATAATGTTTAATAACACTGGAAACAGTTTAACGGCAGACCTTTGAATGCTTGTCCAACTTTCCCAGCAAGTCCAACCATATCCGATACTTTTAGATATTTTACAAAACTTAAACACTAAAAACAACATGGTACATTCTGAGGATTTTTTGATTTTTCTCATATTTCTGCCAAAGGATTAATATAAATTTCTAAAATCTAATCTATCTATTGATAGATACATCTGAAAATATATTTCCGACTTGAAAGGTCCTTACAGATCTATATAATAAAACATTGATCAACTACAAAATTGTACAAAGAAGTATATTTTACATTCGTTCTAACTAATAACATTTCATTACTTTAAATTTAAAATAATTGCCAAAAAGGATCACGTTTTATTCAATATAATTGTTTTTTTTTTATATTTTTTTTTTTGAACACAAACGTAAATGTGAAAATTATTAACATATCATAATTATCCACTAAATCAAAATATGAATTGTTGATTTAAACTGGTAAAATCGTAATGGAGAGAAAGAGGAGAGGTAAAACACAAGCAAAAAGGGGTAAATGATAAATGTCTATCTTTAAGGCACATAAAGCATGATGAGAGTGGTAAATAAGTATGTACAACTATTCATTTGTATGATGGCTGGTGGTGGTGGGCATGGTTGGTGTGTGCCACATTGCATTTGTTATTTAACACTGGAATGAATGAATACAAAGTAGTTTATTTGGCAATTGTCATTTGACAACAAGAAGAAATATCTCCCCCTTTTAAATCTTATTTCTTTTATTATTCTTATTTTATTATATTTATTATTTCCTTATAAAAAGGATTACACGTAGGTACAATTATTTGTGTGTTGTTAATAATGCTACAACACTTTAAAAGAAAAACCACTTTTCCTTTATATTCCAACAAATACAAAAAAGAAGCAAATTACAGAAACACGAGACAAAAAGTAGGAGGTCCTTTTCAGTTATTTTTTTTGGTACTTCTGGTTTTTTATGCTTTATTTGTAGAACAAGATGAAGAATGAAATGAAATAAAGTTCAATGTTCAGAGTACGAGTACGAGTATTTGGAAGACAAACAGGAAGCGCCTATAGGCTAAAAAATACAAGTCTTTAATAAATTTATAAGAAAAGGATTGAACAGCTGTTGCTTGTACTCGTTGTGGCAGACAACTGGTTGTCGGGGTTGTTTCATATTTATCATTTGATTCAATTGCTAACTAACCCTCTATTGCGCAAGAACTTCAATTAAAATTGTGATGTAATTACAATCAAAATCTTAAATATTTGCAAGATAAATCTGTCTTTAATTCGTTGCAAGTGTTTTGTGAAAAAATTATTGTAATATTCCATGTACTAACAAACGTATGTTGGGCAAAATGAAAAGTATCTCTGGTATAAACTTAATGTCTCCTATTTAATCTTTAAATAGGAGACATATTAAGATTTTGTTTTTTTTAATTATTATTTTCTAAGCTTTTCATCATTATCAAGTTGTGCAAGTTTACAGTAACCATTTCCACATTTTTAAAAGTTTTTTAACAATATTATAGCCACAGTAACTATTTACATGATTGTGGTAACCATAATATGGTTAATTTACGATTAACATGATTGTACCAATCATATATATGATTAGAGTGAAGAAGTATATGTTTGTGACAACCATTGTTATGATGAATCTTTATATCATAAAATGTTGTTCTCAGATTATGATAGCAAATAAATAATTCATCATTTAAATGGTTGTCACAAACATATACTTGTGAATCGTAAGTTAACCATATTATGGTTGCCACAATCATGTAAATAGTTACTGCGACTATAATATTGTTAAAAAACTTTTAAAAATGTGGAAATGGTTACTGTAAACATGCACAACAATATTTTTTTTTATGCGTGTATCAAACATTAGATTTTGTTTTTATTTGTTGTTACGTTGTTTTGCATTTTAGATGATGATATGTACATTGATATGAAGTTTTTGCGTTTCTCTAATAAAATTAAAGTTTCGTTTGTTTTAAAATACTATTTCCAATACTAAAACGATGAAAACATACTTTTATCAGGAGTTTCTCATTCTTGCTTTACAGGAATGTTGTGAAATTATAATACCAAGTTTAAGTCGAACAAATAAAATAAATTTCCAAATACGTATATCCAAGATTGCTCGAATTTAAGAACAAATTCTATATTTTTGATAAATACCAAAATACGTTTAAACGTTTATATTAAATTTTTAAGTTTCTATGTATAAATGGAACCAAATTCGATTGCAATAATGTATTATTTAACTAAGAAGTTTAATTTTCAAAAGATTTAAGTGAAAAATCATTCGTGAAGTAGTTTGCTCTTACATAAGTTATGTAAGAACGAATAAACATTTGCTGATCTTGTAAACAAATTTAAACATACTAGGGGAGCTACAAATAGTGAAATATAATCTGTGGACTGCCTTTAAAACCCACCCAGAGGAGGTTTAATTTAAGCTTACTTATAAATTCAAATAAACATACTTGGGGAAGTTTTATAAAAGGAACTTAAATAACACGTGTCTTTTTTCCTTTTGTTAACGAACAAAAAGGAAAAATTTTACTTAAAATCCATTTAAAGAAAATCCAATCAATAGATATAAATACTAAAAATTAAACAAAAGAAATTTCAAGATCAATACTACACAACAGAAAATATAGGTACAATAGATTTTTGAATTGAATTTTCCAAAACAAAAGAATTATTAAAATTTAAAATGTAAAAAGGGCGCTTGCGTAAAGATTTTTTTTAGTTTATTGGAAATTGAAAAACACCAGCAACAACAAACAAATATCAAGCAAATATCTATAAAATATAAACTTCCGGTTAATCATTTATGAAACACGTACCTCTCTCTTGCACACTCTATGCTCTTCACAAATAACACACAACGACAACAACTTTTAATAACAAACACACTTGTAAATCTATGTATTTGACACTAACAACAACAACAAGAAAAAAAAAACAATAGCAACAACAATTTGAAGCGTAAACATACTAAATAAACAATAGTTTACGAGAGCAATTTGAAAAGTTGTTTCAAAGTTCTAGAATAAAATTAAAATTTTGGCAAAAACATAGGATGAAGTTTGGAGTATTTATTCTCAACTGTTGGGAAGCACTTTAATGTCCGATGTATGTCACTTTTATCATGTGACAATTTAAGGAGAACCTTAAGCTATGTTAAATCGCAATCTATATCAGTTTTTGAAACATGCTTAAAGAACAGTTGAAAAATTATTGAATGTGTGCAACACTGGATAAGAACAATCAAGATTTCCAAATACAGATTGAGTGTATGTTACTGGAAATGGACATATGTATAAGGAACAGTTGAACAATTAGCGGGGCTGTCTGATGTGGCGATTTTCGCGATTTTTAAACGTTGTATATTTGGATTTGGTTTAAAATATCCTTAAATCTTTACACATTTATATCAACATATACTTATAAACAAAACTGATTATATTTTTTGGTATAATCGCCAAATGTTTATTTTAAAAAGTATTTAAATCTTATTTTGAAATCGTTCTCAATAATTTTTTTGGGATTTATTTGAAAAGGGAATATTTGCTTTAAATTATCATTCTCTATAGAAATTTCTGCCAAATTAACTTTGTATCCTTATCCTTATTGAAATATCAGTAATACATTTTAACGGTGTTAAAATATTTTAAAGTAGTTTTAAGCCATTACCTAAAAAATGGAATAACATGATTCATAAGAGTGTTTTTTGTAGAGGATTAGTATGTTCCAATTGAACATTCAAAGATAAATTTAAAGCTCAGAAGTCTGCCAAGTCTCCATATTTATATATCAGTAGAAGACAAAATTTATTTTAGAGAATTTTTAAGAACAAACATTTTAATAAATTAAAAATTGGCAAGTTCGGATATACAATATGGCGATGAAGGTGAAACTAACAAACCTGATCACAAGCACAATCATGGGAGAACTTCTAACCAGGGTTCCTAAACGCAGAGAAAAAAAATAGTTGTGCATGTTTACAGTAACCATATCCACATTTTTAAGAGCTTTTTAACAATATTATAGTCACAGTAACCATGTGGTAACCATAATATGATTAACTTTCGATTCACATGATTGTATCAATCATATATATGGTTACAGTAAACAAGTATATGTTTGTGACAACCATTTATATGATGAATCTTTAATACGGTAAAACTTTAATCATAAAAATGGTTGTCACAAACATATACTTGTTTACTGTAACCATATATATGATTGATACAATCATGTGAATCGAAAGTTAATCATATTATGGTTACCATAATCATGTAAATAGTTACTGTGACTATAATATTGTTAAAAAACGTTAAAAATGTGGAAATGATTACTGTAAACATGCACAACTATATTTTTTCTCTGCGTGTAATCGGGAAAAATTTTCCGCGAATTCTTGGGAATATTTTTTAAGAAATTTTAGGAATTTTTTTTACAAGTTTCTTCTTAAAGTTACAGATTTATTTATGCTCATATAAAACTGTGATTTGTTTCCAAACGAATTATTCAATTATATCTATAGATCTTGTCAATACTAACAACAGAAAATCAGTTGACACAGAAGAATTACGACTAAAAGTTAACCCAACTAAAAGTACTCAGCCACAACAGAAATTGCCAATTTAGACTTGATAAGCAATAAATTCGGTTATCACAACCAAAATTATCTTCTCCTTGTGACAGACAGAAAAATGTTTATTTAACACAGGAATATTTACTTTTCTAGCAGGTCGATATAATACAAAATTGCAATTTTAAGTTCTTACAGTAATTTTTAACATGCTTGACATTAAAACTGCTAAGGATATTCATATGTAGAGAAAATAGTAACAATAATAATGGTATAAATTAGTTTATATACAATCTGATTTGAAAAAGTTCTCTTTCGAATCGAATTACGAATTTGTTCCACAATTAATTTAAGAACTCCTAAATCTTTTAATTGCTTATTTGAAAAATGTTACTTGTTTCCGGCTTAAATTAGTATTAAAGAATTGTCGGGAATGAATAGATTTTTTTAATATTTTCCGGGAATGGAAATAGCCTGCGAAATTAGAAACACCTATTCCAAATTCCAAATGTGTTGCCACAAAACAAATTATCTTTCCACCCATTGTCGATCCAAATTATTAAGTCGTGGTATATGTCACTGGAAAGACCTTTATATAAACTGAACTTAGAAATATAGGTTAGATATATACAAAATAGGGTTAGTTCTGGTTTTTTGGTTTATTGTTTATACAAAATAAAAATTTTGGAATTGGATTCATATTTCAAGCAACACACGGATAGACGGTTAGATGGACATCGTTATATTTTCAGCCATATATATAAGGATAAAGGAATGAACCACTTACACATCGTGAAGGGTATAATGGGGATTGAGAAATATATAATTCAAAAAAGAATATGTTAAAGAAAAACCTAAAATATAGCGCTGCCTATAATTTTATAAAGTCTTTTCCTACAGCACCTGCATAATCACAGGGAAAAGAAAAAATGCAGCCAGTAGTGCAAAGTATCTGTCTATTATATATTATATGTCTGTCTGTTCGGCCGCCAGTCCGTCTGTCTGTCGGTGTGTTATGTGTTAATGTAAATCGGATGTCAACTGTTTATAGTAAACAAAAAAAAAAAAAACAAAAAAAAGAACAACAACAATATCACGACATACATACACACATACATACATAGATAGATGTATGTTTATAGAGAGATCTGACTAGAACTAACTAAATAAGCTTAATACGAGTAAAATAGTAGTGGATAAATGACTAGAAAGAGGGATGGCTGAATGGATGATTGCATGAATGGATGAGTAGCTGGTTGACTGTCTAATGCATCTACACACAAATACACATACGCTTGGACACTTGTGTTCCACTCTGCGTGTTGTGCACCACGTTTGTTCATTCATTCAATCGTTCAGTTTACGCACATTGCATACAAATGATTTTTTTTTTTTTTAAAGTCAACTTTAAATCCATGCAACAACTAAAAAAAAAAAAAAATAAATAAAAAAGGAAGATCAATACTTGTAGAACCAGTCAGTCAGTCAGTACGTACTCACAAAGAACCTGTTACTTTATTAATTTAAAGAAATATTATTTATTAATTGTTCTTATGGCTAATTTGTATTTAGTTGTCTTTCATATATATTTTTCACGTAAGAGGAAAAGCTACAGTTACACGTATAAACTTTTTGTCCAAAAACGGAAGGAAATCATAAAATAACCTGCTGTGGCCAGCAAGTGCATGTGCATGTGTGTGATTTCTGTTCGCACGAAGTTTGCTTCATGTTGTTGTAGTTTGCATTGAAAACTTAATAATTGTTATTAAATTATACGTCTCGAAAAAAGGAGGAAATTACTATTATAAGTAGGTAACATAGATTTACCAGAAAACAGTTAACTTTTTTTTATATCTAACCGTACGTTACGAGTACCAATATTGTGTTCTTTTGGAATTATTCTAATTCGATAAACCAGACAAACCTGTTGAGAATTATTATAAGTAAGTATTTTGATTCATGGAAATCTTATGGTGGGGGGTTACAGTGCGACAGGTGTTGTGTTATTAACATACTAAAAAAGTTCTTGTTGTCTATTGGAGCTCAAATATAAAATATGGTGTAATCATTGATTTAGAAATTTAACACAAGTCCTAGAAACGCAATCGATTAATGTTTATATTTTATGAGTTTTTTTTAATGGAAGAATTTATATTTTTCTTATAAATAACTTTTTGGTGTATTTCATAATTTTAAGGAGAATTCTATACTAGTTAATAGAAAAAATTACAATTTAAGGTTGATTTTGTTTTACTAAGAGATTTAACTTACTGTATGGAAATTAATATATTCAGTACTTTTCACAATTTTCTAGAAATTTTATATTTTTACAATTTTTTTTATAGTTAAAACACAGATAAAATCTTTATTTGTTTTCCAAATTTATTTTCAACCGAATGATTCCAAATTAATTATCGAATTTTTAACTTGTGACTGCATACGATTTTAGTTGATACGAAAACATTTTGTTGGAGTCGTAATTCATCTTTATCAACTTACATTTTGTTGATAGTATCAAAATCCATGCTTGGATTAACAACAAATTTGGTTGCCGTAACGAATCAGTATTCTTTTTATATCCTTCACCTTCGTGAGAAGGATATATATAAGTTTGTCATTCCGTTTGTAATTTCCACAATATAATTATCCGACCTTATAAGGTACATATACATTCTGGATCCTTATAGACAGCGGAGTCAATTTAGCCATGTCCGTCCGTCTGTCTGTTGAAAACAATTGTCTGAAGACCCCAAATAACTTACAAACTTGATTCATACATCAATGTATCGGGAATTCTTCCGGCTCGGTTGCTATTTAAAATCGAGAAAATCGGCACCCAAATGGCTGAGATATAAGGAAAATACCGGGTCAACCTCGGCCTATTTTTGATCTATATCTGGATTACTAAGTCATTAATATATACGTATGGATATCGAATAATAGATATTTCAAAGTCCATTGCAACGATCTATAATATAAGGCTATAGTAATTTGGACCTACAATGGGCCAAAATCGGGAAAAAAAATTTTTAACCCGAATTTTTTTATTTTACCAAAAAAAATTTTTTTCACTAGTTAATTTAATAAAAAATTAAAAAAAAATTTTTTAACAAAATTAAAAAAACTATTTCGAAAAAAAAAATTTTTTTTGAAAAAAAATATTATTTTTTAAATTAAAAAAAAAAATAATTTTGTTTACCTAAAAATATTTAAAATTTTTATTTTAGT
Source organism: Calliphora vomitoria (assembly GCA_942486065.2). Classification (NCBI taxonomy): domain Eukaryota; kingdom Metazoa; phylum Arthropoda; class Insecta; order Diptera; family Calliphoridae; genus Calliphora; species Calliphora vomitoria. The sequence continues at coordinate 32,032,294 of OW818029.2, forward strand.
ATATTTTGGTGAAGGGTATATAAGATTCAGCAGAGCCGAATATAGCACACTTACTTGTTATAGCTTAAATTCTCTTACAGAATAATCCATACGTGCATATAGAAAACAGATTAGTAGTAGCAACCGAATTTGTTGCCAATCGAATGATTCGGATGCACACATAGAATTTTTCGGTTCTATCAACTAAAAGTCAGTTGATAAAGAAGAATTTCGGTTGAAGCTACCAAAATTTTGGTATCACTTCTAAAATTTTGTAGCCACAACTGCAAAATTCTTTTAGTTGGAAACATGAATCGCTTTTTTGGTATCACCCACATAAGCAGATTATGTAAAATGTAGTTTATTTCTATTAGTTTAACTAAATTGTTTTATACATACTTATTAACTAAATTTCCTAAGGACTAATACAAACTAATATTATGACAACAATTATACTACACCCAGAGAAAAAATTTGGTTGTACATGTTAACTGTAACCATCTCAATATATTCACAAGTTTTTTAACAATATTATTATATATGATTGTGGTAACCATAATATGGTAAAGTTGTAGTAAATAAATATATTTTTATGGCAATCATGTTCATGATGAATCGTTATATACAAATATCTTGTTCTCAGATTATGATATCCATAAATCATTCATCATAAAAATGGTTGTCACAAACATATACTTATTTACTGTAATCATATACATATATGATTTATACAATCATGTGAATCATAACTTTACGATATTATGGTTACAGCAATTATATAAATAATTACAGTGACCATAATATTGTTCGAAAATAATTACAGTAAACATGAACTACTATATTTTTTTTCTGCGTTTTCTCCCCCCACTCCAATATATCAAATACTTTTATCTACCAATTAATTGATTTTAAAACTTTTATTCGATTGTTAGTTTTAAATTGACACCTGAAGAAAATATCAAATAATTTTTAATAAAACATCCTTAGAAATGCTCGAACAAGCAAACGCTTCATTAAACAACCATCTTTACTCCCCATTAAATGAGTGTACCAAACAAAAGCGATCACTTAATATGATCATCAACATTATTATTGCTTTATTATTAATGTATAGTATATGTATAAGTATATAAGTATGTGTTATTGTTTGTACTAAAGGATATCTGGTTTCATTTCCGGTCTGATTAAATACATACTAGCATGTGTAAATAAGAAGGAGATCAATAAAAACAACGAAATTGTGAATTAATACAATATATGACAAGGTTTTTGTTTTTATAGCAAAACAATAAGAAGACGATCATTTTATACTCTGTAGATTTATTCAAGTGTCTGAGTATATGTGGTGGTGGCATTTGCTCTTCCTAATTCCCCTTGTATGTCTTGAAGTTGTAGTTTTTTTTTTTTTTTTTTTTTTTTTTTTATATTTTATTCCTGAAATGAAATCTGCAAGATTAAGTCAAGCAGAAGTTGTATGTTGTTTGGTTATTTTGCAATATTAACAAATAAAACTACACATCACTCAGTGTATAGGTATTTTTTAATGTATTGTTTTATTAAAAACTACATAGATACTAACATACTCGTACATTCACACATTGTTTTTATGTTTATTGTTTAATATTAGAATACAACAATAATATTTATTTGTTTTATTTATTTTTATATTGTTTTATTTAGTGGTTATACAAACACAACAACTGAAATACATACTCGTATTTATATCAATGAAAAATACAATTTTTCTTTCTTATTGAATACCCAGATATTGTAAGTATCTCAGTAAATGTGTTTGTATATGTAGTGTTTTTACTTCAGCAAAGGAATTTTTATTTTATTTATTTACAAAAAAACACACTTAAAGAACCAAAGCAAAACTACAAAATGTCTTAAAAAGAATTTAAACTAAAACAAAGCAACTTTTTTTAAGACTTATAAGTAAGCATTATCTACACAAAGAAGTAATGATTAGATTATTGGGGAATTTTACACTGCAACATTTATGCAGTAATTATATGTAGGTACATAGTATAACTATAAGTAGTCCAGTTTTTCAATACACATGTTATTAGTTAAATAACTAACAAAAAAACACACATGTAATTAAATACATCTGTATAATAGGGATATTATAATATTTATATTAATAACAAATGACATTTAAATAGGGAATTTTAGAAAATTATAATGCTATTTACATATTTATTTAAATAATATTAAAAAAATGCAAAATATAATCTCTTACAAATTTAAAATAGATTAAACTTGGTTTATCTTTGTTTAGTTAAACTAAACTGGGTAAAAATAAGAAAATCCAGAACACAAATTATCAAAGTAGACAATATTGTCATAAAGATCAGTTAGGGTAATAAAAACGTAAAAAAACGTTTTATTACCTTTTTAAATAACTAAACATCAATCATAATATCATTATTCCAGATATATATACACAGACATTATTGTTAGACATAGATTCAAAGATATTTAAAAGTCTGTATACCAAGATTTATAATTATTTGAATTTAAATTATATTTCCGATTACATTTTAATGGGTCTTCCAATAGGGACATTCGAACTTTGACAGTTATCCGCGGCAATATTGTTGAAGCTACATCTGTCGTATTGGCTGTCATGTATTCAGTTTGCTTTGCAAAATCACCATAGACTGATATATTTAACGTTCAACAACATGTGCAAATGATAAAATTGTTTTATCAAAATGGCGGTTCTGTTCGGGCAACGTTCCGCGAGCTTCGCCCATTGTACGGTGAAGACCATTTCTGGATTTGGGATGATATCAATCGACATGAGATGCAACAGCATCCAATGTTTCACGGAAATGTCAATTTGGCTTGGATTATGGTCTGACGGTGAACGACTTTGGCCAGACCATCACCGAAAATGGCGAGAGCTATGGGTCGATGATTACCGACTTCTCTTAATCTGATTTGAATAATATGGACACCAGTGACACGTGGTTTCAACAGAACTTCGCTACGTGCCACACAGCTCATGCCACATAGAACATTTTGCAAGAGCAATTTGGGGGCATGAACATCTCACGTTAGCACCGAGATCGTGTAATGTGACCCCGTTAGACCTTTGCTTATGGGATTTTCTTAAGTCGCACACGCAGAAAAAAATATAGTTGTGCATGTTTAATGTAACCATTTCAACATTAGTGCATGTTTACTGTAACCATTTTATAGTCACAGTAACTATTTATATGATTGTGGTAATTATAATATGGTTAATTTACGATTCACGTGATTGTGTCAACCATGTATGGTTGCAGTAAACAAGTATATGTTTGTGACAGCCATTGTTATGATAAATAATTTTATCATAATATGTTGTTCTCAGATTATGATATCCATAAGCCGAGAGCAACATAATATGGTAAGTTCTTCATCATATAAATGGTTGTCAATCATATAAATAGTTACTGTGACTATAATATTGTTAAAAAAAATCTATAAATATTTTGAAATGGTTACAGTAAACATGCACAACTATATTTTTTTTCTGCTTGCAGGTATAATAAGCCACAAACCATAGCGGCCCTCAAAGACATTGCCCATGAAATAGGTTTAATTCAGTCTGATTATGCGCCAGAGTAATGGTAAATTGGAAATTTTAAATATGCGCCTCCCAGCGACGGATATTTGCACGATGTTATATTCCTCACATAATGGCATTGATACACCTTTCAAACGAATAAAAAATATCGATGATATCTCACACACACTTTGTTTTATTAAAATATAAAGATTGGAAGCGCTTAATAAAGACCCTTTACAATTTTACAATTTTATTTATAGAGCAATTACTGAACAACTTACTTTTTAATGATACTGCGTACCATCTGCATTACTTAGAAGTAGTTTGGTAATGGCTGACATACAATCTGATATAAATGTACATACTTGTTTACGAAATTCAGACTTAATTCATAATAAAATAAATTCAATCTATGAATGATCACTCGAAATGTCTTCAAAAATGTTTAATGTAGTATTAAAATTTTATATTGTTTTTAAGAAAAAATCAGGATCAAAAAAAACAAAATTAAAAAAAAAAAATTAGTAACAGTTGCAATAATCTTTCCAGGGGAAAAAAATACTCTTGTCGTTTAGGAGTACAATACAAATTATTATAGGAATGACATTAAAAGTTTTAAGAAATTGTAACTCAAGACAAATTCATAATTTTAAATGGAAACATTGATAAATTTTTTTTTGTATTTACTACAAATAGGACCAAATTAATGTAGATAATATTTTTTTCACATCAGAATATGAGTGTTTCTGAAAAATTGTTTAATTTAAAAATATATAAAGACTTGGTCTAATTTGCTTAATTTTTTGTTTTTTAGAAAAAAGTTTCTTAAAACTTGGCTCTATTCCTATTGATATTACAAGCTTTTATTCAGATAGGGCTATTAGTTAAGAAGCTCTAAATTTATTACTTATAATAGTTATTTTGCAACTGATCCCAACTGCAGGCAATGTATTTGGATTTCAAGTAGAATAAAATTTGATAAAACTAATTTAATTTTGCAGGAATTACCTCCCTCCATCCACTTTTGTATTTTATATACAGCAACCTTTATATTTAACTACAACCAGTTCAACTCATTTAAAATATTATTGGCCACTTGTTTTGAAAAAATCCACGAAGGTGGTACCTTTTAAATCCAATTAGTTCGGCACCGTTCGGAGAATAAGCTTGACTCGGTAGTGATACTATAGTACACTAATATTTTAATAGCACTTTATAGACTGCCTCAAAGCAAATAATTTTTTGGTTTAGAAATTGTTTTCTTTTACATTTTCCTTAACTTTCTCAACATTTTACACTTTATATATAAACTCCCGCTATATTTTGAAAATTTTTACATTATGCCGTCAAAATCGTTAAATATTTTGATTGCGAAAACTTACATATTTTTTTAAGCACCTCCACTTTTTTATTCTTATACAAAATAAATGTATGTATAAATAAAAAAGTACTTACAAGCTTTACCTTGCTAAAAATTGTCACTGCTTACGGGTTTTTTTTTTTTTTAATAAATATTTTATTTCCATTTAAATCATAAACTTTATATAAATCAATAAGTTTTATCATTCTGAGAAAAAATAATAAACTTTTTCATTTATCAGCAATTGAAATGGAACACATGTCTACAAGGCTTTTGCAAAATCAATGGAATGAAATCATGTTGAAGTTATTTAATATTTAGGTAGTTAGTAAGTATTAAATATAATTACTTACTGACAATATTTAACAATAAAAGTTGTAATTTTTAAGTGGTACATTGGGGATATAAAGCTGCTTGCTACAATGTACACACATTTTATAAACAAGAATATGCATATCATTCGTATAATAATTCTAAAGAAAAAAATGAGAATATTTGCTCAAATACTTGTTATATTTGGTCAATTCAAAAGGTCTCCTATCAGTCGTATTGTCATGATGTCCTAATATATCACGACTCGGCGGCTCGGCTTAACCGACTCTTAGGCATTCGGCGTTGGTCTCTGCTGGTTCGTTACCATAACACAATAAACATAGCATAGAAAGTAGTATTATTTTAGGAAATTTTTTGCTTGTAAAGCAATAAAAACCATTGTGAAATATTAGGACATTATGACAATATGACATGATAAGACACCTTGTGAATTGACCAATTAAGTATGTTGACATCTTAATACAGTGCACTAGCGGAAACGTGAACACCGTCTAACGTGAACACAGCCTAACGTGAACAAGCTTTTGTTTACATTGACTGCTCTGTAACGTGAACAAACTCAGAAAGCTCTATAACGTGAACAATTTTTTTCACTGCATTTGTTTTCTAAGCATGTAGACAACACTGAAATACATTTATTAAATTCGATTTTTAAAGTTTAGGAAATCCCCTTATATTAAAAATGTGCTTGTATCTATAAATTAATATTTATACCCTACACCTCCATTAGTCTAAGACCCACCTTAAAGTATACCGATCGACTCAGAATCACTTTCTAAATCGATTAAACGATGTCCGTCCGTCTGGCTGGCTGGCTGGCTGGTTTTTGTATGGCAACGATGAGTAATTTTATTTCAAAGTATATTTTCTCGTGATCTCGTTTTGTTTTGAAATGCATTTTAATCAATAATTTTTGTTCTATATTTTAATAATGAAAATAATAATAAAATAATTTCACGTGCAAGTGTGTAAAACACAGGTTTATATTATAAAATTATATATTTTTTCCATGAAATTCGACAATCGCTAACGTGAACAGTTTCACTAAAATGAACTCCCTTGGTTTCAATTAGTTCACGTTATCGCGAGTGCGCTGTATGTATCAATTGTTGAACGTATGGGGGCCTTAGACAGTTTTTGGACAAATATTATTTAAATATTGAAAATGAGATGAATTGGGGTTTTAAACCAGCTCAATTTCAATATTTAAAATTTTTTAATTTTTTTTATTTTTGAAAAATTCTTTAAAAATGTCTTAATTTTCAATATTCAAATTAGCATGTATGTCATGATGTGAATCCGTAAATTATCTGACAGCTTCGTAAAACCTATTTCAACCAACAATCAATTTGCAAACGGAATGATGAGTTTTTTTTAAAGCGTAGCTTCTTACAAACTATAAGTTTTGTACACAACGGAATAGCTCTTTATTTATTATTTTGTATAGTTTCTAGGGTATTCAATTAATCGGGTTTCTGATTTAATCGGTTAATCAAGCAAATAATTAATCGGGGTTTAGATTTAATCGGTTATTAATCGGTTAATTTTGAATTATTCGATTAACCGAGTAATTTCTATTTTAATTTTAAATTGAGAATAAAACAACGAATTTTGTGTACCTATTTAAGAATTTTATTAATAAAAAGAACAAAAGCATAGAAAACAAATAAAACATAACAATTCAACAAACCAAATAAGTAATAGCAAAACAAAAATATGGTATCTGAGACCTTTTTTATGCACACGTGAGTTTTTTTAGGATTTAAGGGAGATCTTCTGAAATAAGCTTTTTAAAAAAGAATATAATTGAAATGTTTTCCTTTTAAACGATTTTTTTTCATTAGTTTTAATAAAACTTGACTTGGAACGAACTCTCTCACTGATTAGTTGTTGGAGAAAACAAAAGTAAGGCATGATAAAGAATATCCAATTTCTCATATAATATCCTCATATATATATTTGGAGTCCTTTTTGTATTTTTTTAGATTATGAATACTTTTAATAGTTTTTGATAAAAGACTTATTTCAGTTATGTCTTTAGATTCATCTATTATCAAGTCGTTAGGACAAAGATAATCATAGTACATTCTAGAAAAAAGTTCATTTTCAAATTCCTTAGTTTCAATTTTTGTGCTATACTTCTAAAAAACTATTGCAATAAGTTAATGTTCATGAGTTTATACATAAAATTAGTGTGCTTAAAACTATATTTCTATATAGAGTGCAAAAAAAAAAGATATTTCGGTTAATCGGTTAATCGACACAAATTAATCGGTTTATTTGTTATTTGAAAATCGCCAATTTTAAATTATTCGAACAGTTAACCGACCAAAATTAATCGGTTAATCGATTGGCGGTTAATCGATTGAATACCCTAATAGTTTCTGATCTATTACAAAAAAATATTCATGTTATCACAACCCAGTGTAAAATTAATTCACAACTTTCGAACAGAAAACCTTAACTACTTTTCGATTCTTGGGAAGTATTTTTTTGACGGTTTTTCTTTTAAAAATAAATTTTGAACTCATAACACCATGTTCAGTCAATTTTACAACTATATATCTCTGCTGCAACTATTTTTTATATTTTAATTTAAAAATAACAAATTATCCTTCTTCATAGATCATTAATTTCATCCAACAATTGTTAAACATTTGTGTAATTTCTGTTTCAAAAATCGATTATTATATTATGACTTTAAGTTAAACGAATTTGTAGTTTTCTTCCGGCTCTAAAACTAATATTTAAACACCCTGCTGCAGTTATGAATTTCTCAATTTTATCACAATATTCCCACGCAAAATATTATCTTTTCTAATTAACAAGGACTTTTAAATGAACTACCTCATATATACTTAAATACTAAGTATCTGTTTGGTTGCTATACAGTTTATGGTTCATTGCGTTTAAATGTAAGTACTATATGCAGTGTCCTTTAAAAGTGGTTGCTCATTTCAAGTACCCCTTCGTGATTGCTTAGGGACGTGGGAGAGATACTAGTAGTTAATTTGTTTTATTCTAAAATGAAATTATTTTAAAGTCATAAAAAGGGTTTGCTTTGTTTTGTGATTATTTCCCATAAAATTTATCTAAAATAATTATTTACAACAATTATGATCATTGTTGTTTGTGAAAGTCAAGCATGCATTTCGTTGAAAAGGTTAAAGTTGACAGGATATTAAGGAAAATTTTATATTTTATACATAATACTACAAATGTACATATGTATAATAGGAATTTGTTGAGAGTACATTATGAAATGTAAAACATTTGTTAATATTTTTAATTTTATCTTAGATTTATTGGAAAAACAATTGAAGGACTTTTTGAAAAATTAGGACAAACTGTTGAAAATTTCAACTATTACAGCTCTTTTCTCCACAAGGTTACATTTAGGATTCGAATTTATAATAAACTGGGGCTTGTTAAGATATATGGGTAATTCCATATCATCGTACGTGACATTTGTACGCCAATAGAGTGGAATAGATTTTGCAAAAATAAGAGTATCTAAAAAATAATTTGGCCTTTATGTTCCATTCAGAGAGTACTATATTTTAAAAAAATAATAAGTTCTTTCGAAACATTGCTGTCCAAGATATCGATCGAAATAAGGGTATATCACACGTGACATAAATCGGAAGTAATTTTGAGGTACATGTAGAAATATGTGAAAATTTGCGAATCATGAGAGACGTTATGTTTTCTTTTAATTTCTTACAGTAAATCAAATATTGTTCCTTATAACGTTGTAATATGATTTAAATACTTTCACATTTAAGTGGTTTGTCCTATTCAAGTCATCTAGAAAAAAAGATTTAAAAGTTTTTGTTTTTTCAGTCGTGGTTGTCATTCTCGTGGAATTGCCCATATGTCACAAAAAACGTTTGGCTTAAATTAAAGCAATTCTATTGAATAAACCTTTTTTTAATATTTTTTTGCTATTGATTTCAAGGAAATTTGTCAGGTATATCTTATAATAAACGTTCAAAGTTCTATATGATACATGAATTAGGTCCCTTTTATATATGGCTCATATTCCACAGTTCTCTAAACGAGAATCCATAAAATTATTTAAGAAAAAGTAGGTATTGTTCGAAAACTTCTAACTTAGAAAAGCATCATCTGATTTTAACAATCAAAGTCTCATCTGAAAGGTCATATGTTTTGCCACAAAACTGATAATTAAATTTAAAATTGTTAGGTTTATAAGGAATTTGTGGTAGATTTACAATACAAAAAATAGTCTTTATATATGACATCTTATTATGTCAAAAAGTGTATTTGTAGTTTATGACAAATTTATGTCAGGGATTACATTAGAATAACACTTTACCAGGATTATATTAATTGAAACTGAAAACAAACATTTCCGTTTATGCTTGAGACAGACTAAAAGACAGAGTTGACCTTAAGATGAACTAACATGTAGGTCTTTACTACCAACGAATAACATCATCAGTCATACTTAAAATGAAATATATATAAATGTATGTATTTCATTCATAAAACTAAAAATTCATTCATAAAAATTTGTCAAAAACATATTGTCTATTGTCCAAAAAAGGACCATGAAAAACAAAAACCAAGAAAAAAGTAAGAAATTACACAAAGGACTTGTACACAATACAAAACATTAAACATACAAAGAACAAGAACAACAAAAACAAAACTATAAAAATCAAAAGAACAACTACTATATAAGAAAATCACATCCGGTAATTTACTTCCTTAAAATGTCAATGTATGAGTATAAATAACACACATACAGGCAAAATCACTCTAACACACCTAAACTAGCGCACCTTGTCTTATTTAAGAAGGTTTTCATATTGCTGTTGATGTTTTTTTTTAAAACAAACATGATATACAAGATAAATTGATCTTAAGATCTTTTTCTTAATTTTTTCTCAAAGAAATTTAACGCCCGCACAAGCAAATTAGGCAAACTCAGTTTCAATGCATACATGAGAAGCTGGAAAAAGGTCTAATGGTTTTTGTTCAAATCTAGCAGGTATATAATGCTCATTATATCTCTCTCGCACTCTCTCTTTAACTATCTAGATTCTAGAAGAAGAAGAATAACGCAAGGCCACATCTTGTAGAACAAAGAAAATATCTAGATAAAATTGAAACTAGAAAAAGTGCATCATCTTCTTCAGCTTGAGTATTTAGTGCAAATACCTTATGTCATGCTCACAGAATACATGCACCTTACAAAATGTTTTACTTGACAACAAAGTACATAAAATATTCTCACAGGATATTTGAGTACGGAACCAAAAGTTATGTTGTTGTTGTTGTTTTTGTTATTTAAGGAAATATCTACGTACTATAATCAAACATCCTTATAATGTGAAGAAAACAAAAAAAAAATACAAATGCACAATCTTTGAAAAAAGATATTTATAAAACAAATTCGAAATTTATAAAGGGCTGTGAAGGAATGCAAACATTTTGGAATGTTAAAATATTTTAAGAATTTTTTTAAGTTAGAGTCTAGCTTAAAGATTTACATCTACACTAGACATAAGACTCTATAGGCCTAAAGACCTAATTCTAAATAATGTTAGAACTTTTGTATTCAGTTAACTGATTATGTTTCGATCTATATTTCCCATAATATAACCCAACTAGTTCTCTATATACTCACGGACTATCTTCGAAAATTCGGATGCGTTTTCTTGTGTCAAGTGTAAATTCAGTTCCAAGAATCGACTTTATATTGAACGAATTTTTATTCCCTCATCAAAAACTCGAATTTAAATCCCCAGCTGCAATTAGGTTATCTCAGTATTCCCACGCAAAATATCATATTTTCTAATTAACAATGACCTCATTTATAAGCATCCGTTTGGTATAGATTTTATGGTACATTGTGTTTTAAACTACTATTTTCAGTGTCCTTTAAAAGTATGTTTTGCTATGAAGTCCATGATTGTTTTCTCCCTAGTATAGTCTAACTAGTGTTCGCAACCTATCCATGAAAATTCGGCATTGCTATCTTGAGACAAGTGTGTAATTCAACAAATTAGCTCAATGGAATTGCCTTGTTTTGAGAGCTAAACTATTTTTTGGCTGAAATTTGATATATACCGAAGTTATAGATGTTAAAATTCGATGAGAAAGATGCAATCTATTTAAATGCTTTGATTTTTATTTCACTTTTAATCTAGGTAATTCGGGAGTTATATACTTATTTGTTTCATCCTTTTAATGGTATGGGTCCCATCACAGAATATACTTCAATACGCCTAGGAACAACAAAAGGAATTAACTCCTTCTCCCTTATGAGAAATATGTAATCGTTATAAATGCATTATTTTGAATCTAAATATTTCGAGTTTAAAGATTTTTAAAAATCTTATTCATCAAAGGTTTATAAAACAAATTTTGTATGGAAATTTTGTTTTATAAACCTTTGATAAATTTAACAAGAGAGCTATATTCGACTGTGCCGAATCTTATATACCATTCACCAAATTATATTTTAAAATAAAATTAAAAAAATTTTTTTTTTATATTTTTTAATTTTTTTTGCGCGAAATTGTTTTTTAAAAGTTTTTTCCAATTTTTTTAATTTAAAAATTTATTTTTTAATTTAATGACAAAAAAAAATATTTTTCCTGATTTTGACCCATTGTAGGTCCAACTTACTATAGCCTTTATACATCGCTGCAATGGACTTTGCATTAGATATCCATATTGTCTAGATTTATGACAAAAATAGGCCAAAAATAGAGGTTGTGTCGGATTTTTGCTCATATCTCCGTTATTTATGGACGGATTTTGCAGATTTTGAACAGGAAACTTCTAAAAAGCATGTCTGACAGAATTATTGAAGATTTGGATCCCGAAGATATCTGGGGTCTTCAGAAAATTGATTTCAACAGACAGACAGACGGACATGGCTAAATCGACTCCGCTATCTATAAGGATCCAGAATATATATACTTTATAGGGTAGGAAAATTATATTGTGGAAATTACAAACGGAATGACAAACTTATATATACCCTTCTCACGAAGGTGAAGGGTATAAAAATGGTTATGAATAAGGGGGAAAGTATGTAAATTTAGAGTAGGTGCCATAAAATCGGAATGTTCTCCGATACGTGCAGAATTTAATTTATTATACTGCTTAATTCCCGGGGAATACTTTGATGGAATTAGAGGAGTTATATTTGAGGCAAGAACGAGATATAATACTTTTCACTTACTCTGTCCATTCTCTGAACTACCACGGAATCGGTTTATATACATAAATATCTATTTCATTGAAGATGTTGAAATACATAATGTGAACTAAACTTGTAAATACCTATTATTTAAGTTAGAATCCAAAGGCTTTGAGAGATATGAATCCACTTCACCAAAGAAATATAGCATTAGGGCCCTTTGGAATACATTAATTTAACTGTGTGATTCTGTACCAACCTACTACTAATCAATATCATTTTCGGAATATCGATGCTACAGTTTATGATCACCACCCAGATTCTTTTACATCACTCCAAGTGACATGTTTTTTATTGAATTGAGAGTTTTAACTGATCTCCCTTTAAGTTGAAAGAAAATAATCCTTTTAATACAATTTAAGATAAACCAACTATCGATAATATAATTTTAATAAATAATTATATGATTTCAAGAGGCCGACTGAATATTATGTTTCTGATTAGATCAAAAATCTTGTGTCGAAGAGTTTTCGGGAAAGAACAAAAAAAAAAAAAAAAAAAGATTATGGAACTTTTAAGGAGAAACTAGTTTTGAATACAATAACTGAAATCAGATGATGTATAAATTTATTGTAAAATGCTCAAGAAAACTATTAGATATTTAAAAATCATCTTGAAAAACTGTTAATTCGGCTTCTGTTAGGTTCAGACTGTAACGTTTTAAACGATTTTAGTTCAAAATTTATAGCATTCCCAACTTTTAATCAATTGATCAATTCACAAGGTCTCTTATCATGTCATATTGTCATAATGTCCTAATATTTCACAATGGTTTTCATTGCTTTTCTATGCAATGTTTATTATGTTATCATAACCAACCAGCAGAGACCAACGCCGAATGCCTTAGAGTCGGTTAAGGCGAGCCGCCGAGTTATGATATATTAGGACATTATGACAATATGACTGATAAGAGTCCTTGTGAATTGACCAAATATGAATACGAGTAGTATTTAAAAAAATGAGGAGAATTTGTGTACAGTTTTTGTTTCTAGGAAGCAGTTTGGCTTTCTTTGCTATTTTATGAAAGCACTGAAAGAGCTCTTATTGCAAATCCAAATGATTTTCCTAAATCACAGTAGGTATAAAAAGTAAATTAATATCAACATTTTCACAAGTTACTAAGTATGAATAGATTTCATAAAACAGCATTACTCAAAATAAAATAGAAATTTCGTATTTTTAAACTTTGTACATTCAAAGCAAAGGATCACATCCTTTTTAGGCTCTGCGATCACATGAGAACATTTATCATTAACACAGATAGAGCCAAGTGGTGTTTGTTACTTGTCTGTATGGATACGAGTAAGAGTATTTATAGTGTTGTTATTGTTGTTTTATTGTTTTTGTACTTTTCGTTGTTGTTTTTTGAAACTAATATCAAGGGAAATCTTATACCATTAACCGCCACCTTCAAAAAAAAAAAAAAAAAACAGAAACAACAACAAAATCAACATTTAAAAAAGTGAACAACTGTTGTCAGTGAATTTTCAGTTTTATGAAAAAAAGGCAACCAACTCACATGTGTTCAATTCAGTCATTCACTCATTCATTCATTTATTTTCTTAAGCTCTGTTAGTCGGCTGGCTGGCTGGCTGAATGACTGCTTTGATGGTTGGTTGTTGTTTGGCTGACACAGTGCCTTGAGTAGAGTTTGTTGTAGTCATGGTGATCGTTGGACAGGTGCACCGCTTTTTTTTTTTGTTGTATGCACCACCACCACTAGCTGCAGCAACAGCAGCAGCAGCACCATCAACACAGTCATCGTTACTCATTTACAAAATGTTTCGTTTTTAGTTAATTTTCTTGTTGCTTTTTTGTTTTTTTTTTTGCTCATTCCTTTATTTGTGCACTATGTGCATATGTGTGTGGATAGCATTTAACATAGGTACAATTCCTGCTGCCTTTTGCACCATGGGTAACCCCCTCATTTAATTTGTATTTAGTTTAATTTAGTGTTTTTACTGTAGGCTCCCTTCGGTGTTATTGTATGTAGTATGTTTATTAAGATCTCATTTACTTACGTTGCTATTCATTCAAAAGTGATTGAAGTTCTGTGGCAGAGTTCTTTCTTATTTTTTTTTTATTATTTATTTATTTATTCTTCATAATTTTGTTGTGATTTTTGCTTGTTAGTGTTGTTTTTTTGAACATACATATTTTTATTGCAATGTTTTTATTTTATTTTTAGTTTTAATTAGATTAACCATGAATTTCACAGTTTCTTTTTATTTTAAAATTGTTTCCTCATCTCCTTAATATTGTTTTATTGACTCGTGTGTTTTATGTTTACGAACAAAGGCTTCTTGAAAATTCTCTAAAAGCAGAAATCGTTAAATAAAAATTCACAAAGACTTGGTGGGAATCGTGTAGAGAGTGTTTTGAATGTGTTTGTAGTGAAGCAGACCGACATTTGGCTTGAAATATGGTTAGAACATCTGTTTTTGGAGTCAAGTTTAAAACAAACATATTTCGTAAGTAATTATGTATTAGCAAATGTTGCTTGCTCTAAGTACAATGCATATTAACAACAATAAAAAAAAGTAATTAAACATCTAGTTTCTTTTGTTATAGATAACATTTTTGGAACTAGTAATATGTACTCGAAATTTAGGTAAAAGTATTTACGGACGTATTAATACTTTTCAAATTTAAAACATTATGAAATTCATTTGGTTTGTCAAGAAATCATTTTGAAAAATACACTTCTTGTATATGTATTTGTAAAAATTGTTAAGTTCCTAAACTATTAGATTGCCCAGCATAAAAAATTTGCACAAATATAGAAGGGGTTTAGCCAACAACATAGGTATGTATATCTTTCTTATAAATTAAAAACATTTGGTTTTTGAGATATAGTCTTTTGAATTGTATAACACAAGACTTGAACTTTGAACTTTTGATATGTGTAATGTAATGTGATTTATTCATAGAATTTTAAAGGATGGATCATCACATTTGTATTATTTGAAAGTCTAATACAATTTTTCTTATACGATGAAATTGTATTACGATACCAAAGTTTTCCACAAATATTAATACTCAGTATTGTCGTCAGAAAATACCTTAAGAGGCAATAGAAATTTGGATTGTATGTCTTAAGGTTTTTATGTTCAGGATTTTCCAAAAAGAGGTGTTATTTTGGTATTCAAAGAAAAATTAAATTTTTTGAGATAAATGATCGGATGTTTATTTCATAGTAAAGAGGAAGGTATGCCGTTAATAATGAAAAACAACATCAGCCAAATGGCCACCACGACCATGCTTACAGGACCATATCCTTTTCATGAAATTTTCCATAACCAAATCGCAAAGTGGTAGCCCTATGTCCTCGATAGCCTCACGAATTCTATCTTTGAGGTCTTGAATCGACGCTGGGTTGTTGGCGTAGGCCCTATCTTTCACATAGCCACAAAGAAAGAATTCGCAAGGTGTTAAATCACAAGATCTCGTTGGCCAATTGTGATCACCTCTTCGGGAGATAACACGGTCCGGAAACTTTTCCCGTAAAAGAGAAATGTTTTCGTTGCTTGTGTGGCACGTAGCGCCGTCTTGTTGAAAGTAAACGTTGTCCAGATCAATATCATCCAACTCCGAACATAAGATACGGTGTATGACGTTTGTGGAATGTCCAATTCCAAAGAACGACAAAGAATGGACAAACGTGGGTTTCTTCAACACTTTGGGCTACAGCAGCAATATTCTCAATTGTTCTTGAGCGACGTGCACGGGTTTTATTCTTCACATCACTAACTTGTCCCAACAGCTCGAATTTTTCCACTAATTTCTGTATTGCGGTCCAACAAGACGCTTCACGACAACCCAAAAATGCTTTAGTTTTGCGAAGATTTTCACCATTTTTGTAGTGAATTTTAGTAATTTCAATGCGTTGTTAAAGCGTGAATCGTTCCATTTTTAGTAATGACGTAATTTCTACTTGTCAAATGTCAAAGAATAAAAGCTTCAAAAGTGACAGCTACCGAAATACCGGGTGATTAAAAATAACATCTTTTGTTGGAAAACCTTTATATATGTAAAATTTAGAGGTAAAACATATTTCCTTATACAGAACATTAAATCGGGACATATCAGACCTGGCTGGTGACAACTAAAACGTTAGTCAAGTATTTCAATTTATCGGAAAATTTTCCCGGGAATTCCCGGAAAATGTTTGTCGTAATATTTCAGGAATTTCTTTATAAGTTTTTTTCTTAAAGTTAGAGTATTATTCTGCACAGATAAAAAAGATTCGTTATGATTTCTTGACGGTTTGCGTTGTTTCGAAGTTGCGTGTTTTTAAATTTCTGTGATTTCGAAGTTGCGTCGTTTTTGTATCAATTTGCGTCGCTTGTTTTCGAAGTTGCAACTATCTATTTTTTCAGCTAAAATTATAAATCTCGAAACCAATTAAATAAAAATCAATACAAATGTATGGAAAATCGTGCTTCGATTTGCGTCGCAAACCGGGTAGTGTAGTAGCAACGGACAATCAGTTAACATTACGATTTAAATAAACGAGTTTTTGTTACTGCAACTAAAATCTTTCACCCACAACAGACAACCTTGTTGGCGGACAAATATCATTAACCAAAATGTAGGCACGTATGTATTACGATTTGATACCAATATCGCGACACCTTAAGGATATTTCAAGTCTTTAAAGAGCAAAGACATTTATAAACACATTTTTGGTTAAACATCTTCAAACATGTTAAAGCTGCATTTTATATGTTATAGGGTGAATGCACCAGTAGTCGGCAGTTTAACTTTTTTTCAGTTTTTAAGGTGGTACCATTATGAGTGCAAACATGGTATTGGGATGTTAATGGGTTATTGTTGTTTAGTATTTTGTATATTTTTAGACTCAATTAGCACTTTTCAAGCAGATTTTATTAAATTTGAGCAATTTACGTCTTCTTGAAAAAACACGATTTGTGCCCGAAGTCGGCACCCTTAATCCTAATGTCGGCAATTTGTGTCCCAATTGTCGGCATTGCATTTTTTATTAAGAATAATAAAGTCTTAAAAGAATTCAAGCGGTCGTATATATGGAAAGACAACCATTGGTACCACGGTCTTGTCATTTGCTGAAAAGACCAATAGCACTGTAATTGTTTCTTTTTCATTCCCCTTTTGTATTAAATATACATTCCGATATCCTTTTGGAGCCAAAACTTTGCCAGTTTTAGGGTACATACTAAAACTTGTTTCATCACCATTAAATATTCGGGATGGATGAGCTAAAATATCCAAAGCGCTCTGATCATTGAGACATTTCTTTAATCCATCAAACCATTTTCTTATGGCTTCCTCTGTTACTACCGCTCGACCCTAACTAATTCCTTCTGCTTCTCTAATTGATAGACAGGGATGACGTATCAAAAACCCTTGATACCATTTCCTTCCTGATCGGCCATTTAAAAACGGTGTGGTGGTTCGCTGTTCTTCCTTCACGATTGTTTGAACCGTGTTTAGCAAATCCTCACTTTTTAATAGAAATCCACATTTGGCTAGATCTTGGCACCATTTTACTAAACGCTTTTCTTCAGATGGTTTGTGGCCCCATTTTCCTAGCACCTTCAGTAAGACGTCCGTATAATCTGTCCATATTTTTTACTGGCACCTAATACCGAAATCTTCCTTTCTCTTATTTCACAAAGAGCATTTTTTAAGGCTTCTTCAGGATATTGGTGCATCCTGGTGTGTCCATATTTGTAATTCTAAAATGTTAGGAAAATAATCCCTTCTAAATCTCAAAATAATACTCGGTTTTGCGATCTCCAGACAAATAAAAGCTGCTGCCGACTTCAGGATTCTTTAAAAATACCCATTTGCCTGAAGTCGGCATCACTATGCCGACTATTGAAAATCATTGAAATTTTTGTTCCTGATGTCGGCATTGATTAAAATAACCAAACAAATTATTTTTTGTAAAATATTTTACATTGGAGGTAATATTTAAACATACTTTTATCTGTTAAAACCGCTTTAATAACAAAATCACTTAAATTAATATGGTTCCTTACTTGTTTTAGTTGGCCCTGAAACTAAAAAATTTCTTAAAAGACAGGCACTACCGCACCTGTTGCAAGATTGTCACTGAATTAGGTCAAAAATAGATCAAAATACTCATCTCATCCAAATTTAAACATTACATAAAGAGAAATGAGTGTATGTTAAATTAAAGTTAAATATTACTTTTGTATAAAATTATCGTTATTCCTATTTATTAAGCTTTTAACTCAAAAATGCCGACTACTGGGTCATGCCGACTATAGGAGCACTTACCCTATATGCCTTTCAATTCGATACAGATAGCAAAGAGATCGCAAAAAAAAAACTATTAAATTATTTGTATTTTTTTTTGGTAAAACCCCCAATTACATCAATCCACATTATACTTTAAATAACTTGTTAAATCATATTTCAAACAATTCTTTTTTAAGTGGACCTTAAGAATGTGTTACCAAAACCATATTGAAATACTTAACAAGACTTTGTTAATAAATATCAAATACAACAATGAAAAAGTAACAACTCTGGTCAGCAAACAATTAACAAATGTCAATAGTGGAGAGAAAAAACATAAAAAAAAACCCACAATCCCAAACAATACTATATGTAGTACGACAGATTGGATGAACGGTGTGGACTCACTCGTGAGTACAATAAGATTTTGGAAAGTGTAAAAAATCATAAACACATGAGTACCGCAATCAAATGAACAACAAACACATACAATTTACATAAAAATTAACAATATTGACGAAAAATATAAAAACAAAAACGCTCGCATGCTCATTCGTTTGATCGGTCTGGTCTGCCGTGCGTTCGTTCGATCGGTTGGCCGGCCGGCCGGTCTCTTTTAACATCAACATCACACGCAACAAACAAAAGGACCGATTTCAGTTTAGTGTTTTTAATATTTTTGTTGTATGGCTTTTTATTATTGTTGTTGTAGTTGGTGGAAGTGAAATACAAGGAGAGAAATATAAATAAGACAACATGGCGGTAAATATTAAAGAGTTTTTTTTTGTTTTTTCTGAACAAATTATGGAAATTTTGTTTTAAATTTATTAAAAAAAAAAAAAATAAAACAACATATTTGTCACTAATATTAGAGAAGAAACAAATTTCCATAATTTTGATTTGTTAAAAGGCTACTGTTTTGTAATTTACACGCGATATTAGGTATAATCATGTGACAGTTAGTTTATGCGTAAAATTATCAAATTAATTATTAATAAACAAAAAGTGTTATTCAAAATAAAATTGATAAATAAATTGGTCAAATGTTTAATTTTTGAAGCAGTGTAAATAAAGATTCCTGCTATATAATACACTTTGCATTTACTTTATCAATACCCTGCACTATCACGGAATCGGTTTATATGGTTTGATTCTTAAGATTTGTTACAAATATACAAAAGAAACTAAGTGTCCAGCTTAAAAAATTGTACAAATATATAAAAGACTTTGGTTACTACTTATTATATAAGTTTATGAATATTGTTACGTTTTAACCTTTTTAAAACGTTGGTTTATTTCCTTTAAATAACCCGGATACTTTTGATTGCAAATAAAAGCAGTTTTAGTAGTTCTAAATTGTAACAACTCTTTATTTATTTCAAATGTACAACAACAGTTCAAATAGTCATTTACACGTTTATTAATTCGCAGAAATGCACACACACTTTATGATGTACAAGACAGTATATGTTAACTCTAACAGCGCCTATGTTAAACTCAACTCACAACTGCAACCTCTGCTACTATTTATACACACGCCATCTTTCGGGAATCTTCTACAATGCTCTTAACGGACAAACTAGTGTGTTCGAATTCTAGAGCATTCGATGTCAATGTAGCAGCTTAAACATTTTGTGTTGCCATACTTATAAACAATGCTAATAACCGCATGCTATCAACATTGTTGAGAAGCTTCTACTGATGGACGTGTTTATAAACAGTCGTTACAGGCCGTTAAATTCAAATCGCTATTGCAAAATCGTAACAATATTTTTAAATTAGTAGTTTTTGAGATATGTGGCCATATAAAGTTAAAAGTCTTAAATCTTAAAAACTACGACTTTTAAAATGTTCATAAAATTATATGCTAATAACTCAAGTTATTTAAATATTTATACAAATTTTTAAGCTGGACTTTAGAAGTTACGAGCCAAAATGGTTTATTTTGGTGCATAACTTCTAAACTAAAAGTGTTTCCACTTTATAAATTTGTACAAATGTAGTAGAAGTAGTTATAGTCAACAATCATTGAGGTATAGGCCCTTGAATTTTATATTTCAATAATTGAACTTTGAACTTTTGGACGAAAAATGATTAATTTATAAAATTTTAAAGGACATATTTTTATTTTTCAAATAAAAGTTAAAAATACTTATATAAAAGTTTCAATAGGTCATATTTTGGACCGGAAAGGGTGTCGAGTCAAAAAGTCTATGATTTGATGAAAACTTGGTAAATTTCGTTAAAATTGCTGATGACAAATACGACTGCTGTACGCTTTACGATGGATTATTCCAAATGTTAAAAAGTTGAAGAGTATGAAATCTTTTACACTATATGATATCTCATATGAATTGAATGTTAAAAATACAGTTTTTCTGAGAATCCAAAAAGTATATGTGTCATTAGATTTCCCTTTAGATAGTGTAAAGGCAGCTTATGTAATGTGATCAGAAATACATTATTGTTCAATTTAAAGTAATGTGGAGGAAAATTTGAAATAAAATTTGGAATCAAAGTTTAGCTAGTTAATACATTTACTAAATTCAGGGCTACCTGATAAATCGTAATAGCACAAAGTATACAGAGGCGACACGGCAAAAAAATATATTTGTCTCTTTCGCTCGAAACCATTCCAACTGGTTTTGTGCTTATTTTTATGTAGTACAGTAGTATTTTATAGTGTTGTTTGTTTTAACGCACTGTCTGTATTAAACCGCAAATTTGTTGTCTCTTTCTAACGAAACCATTTCAAAAAAATCTGATTTTAGTGTTTTTGAACTGTCAAATTTGTCGCCTCTGTATACTTTATGGTAATAGTAAGATACATAAAAAACATAAGATAAGGGCAGACAGAGTCCTTATTATTCGAACAAATTTTATATTTCCGAAATAGTGCTGACAGATAAATCATTAACAACAGGTCTTAAGTTGTTTTCTAAAGTCCTAGAATTGTTTTTCAGACTGAATTCAAGGTTTGTCTTAAACTTAAGTATACAAGACGTGTCGCACTGCCTGCAAAACAACCTATGTGTATCTATTTAAAATATTGTTATCCTAACATTTGACAGCCTTATTCATTGTATATTTAATTGTCAATACATTTGGATATATCTCTAACAATCATGTGCAAATTTGTATGGCTTTCAATTTGTAAAAGAAAACTCCTAGGCCTTTTTTACAGGCAATCTGAAGAAGTATTTTAGTCAAATTTTCATTTCCCAACTGTTTGTTTTCAACCAGTATTTTGTCAGCTTTTAATAAACACTAATGAGTCTGCGCAACTACTTTTAATGTTGATCATATTGGGCGTCAATTTGAGAAAATAGCTCCCAGCTAATTTCTTGTCTTAAAATTTTCATCAACTGTAATAAATTTCAAATTAAAATTTGAAAACAACTTGTCACTTACACAAAACAAAAAATACCAAAGAAACAATTTTCCCACGTTCATGAAAAAAAATACGAAAATAACAACAAAAAAAAATGCTGGCAAATTGCTAGACAACTCTGGTAACAGAAAACAACATTAACTCAGGTGCCAACCAGCCTTAAATTACAAGTATTTTAATAAATTGTCATTATGTTATACTATTTAAAGTTGCTGTTGTTGTTTTGTTATTGTTGTCATTTTCAACGTAAGTACAATAATTTCCAAGTCTATGTAGATGGTGGTGGCGATAAAAAGAAATAAATAAATTTTGTAACAAGATAATAGTGGTTGGTACAAATAGTTGGCAAAGAGTAAACTGGTCAGAGTCTGGGTATTATTTAGAATGACCGTTACTCTATGTAGGCGTTTTATTGTTATGCACGAAAGGACACTTACTCTTACTCTCAGGCTCATACTTACACACACACATACAGGTTTTGTTAAGCACTTGTGTTTGACAACAATGAAAAAAGGACTTGAAAATGTTTGACAAATTCAAAACACATTGAAACACTTGTTGGTTTTTAACCAACTAAAATGAAATAAATTAAATTATTATGCAGTCTGTGCTAAGGGTGATATAAATAAAATAAGGGCTATAAATGGCACCCTATTTTGTAGGACTTTTTTAGAATTTAAACATTAGTTTTTTTTAAAGGGAATTGATTTAAAATAATTCTCACGTTTTTTTGCTCTAGTTGGTTTTTTAATATAATTTCAAAGAAACTGTACTTTATTAACGATTTAGTTAAATGAATTTTAAAATTATTTACTTAAAATAAATTTAAGAAGCAGCAAATTTAAACATTTCTCTGAATTTTTAACATCCTGGGAAACACCCTTTTAAATGTTAAAATCTTTTTTAGCAAAAAAAACTAAATAAATATTTACCGTAAACCCCAAATTAACTTAACAAACCTTTTTGCCCACATATTCTATTATTTTTTCACGGTTAACCCCAAATCAAATTAAATTTCTCTACATAAAAAGTAAAACTTCAATTAAGTTTACAAAATAACTTTGAACACCCCTCCCCCCAAAATCAAAAAAATCATATAAAAATAAAAAAGCAAAGTGATAAACAAATCGGAAATATAGACGGAAATTAAAAATACTTACTAACAAGACTCTCACAAAAACCAGGATATTTTTTCTTTCCATAGCACAAAGATGGTGTAAAAACAAAACGTTACATTACTTGTTAGGTTTGAAATATATTTTAACATAATTTAATAATAAAGACAATTTTATTACAAGTCAATAGTTGACTATGATGATGATGTCATAAAGATGAAATAAAGCAAAAAAAATTGACATTACGACAAGTAATTTTATTTCATTACCTTTAAATCCAAAGTACGGCTGCATGTGGTGTAATAAACAGAAAGAAATACAATGTTAGAGAAACGTTTAAAATTTAAGTTTAATAAATCTTTATTAAAAAAAGTAAATTTACATAATACATATGGCATTTAATAATTTAATTAGTTTTATTTAGAACAATTTAATTATAAATTCAAGTTATTAAAAATATTAATAAATCGTGGCATTTAGATTACAGAATTCATAAAATTTCTTTGCAATGTTTAAAACTAAACTAGAACAAAGTTAAAGAAACCAGGAAGATAAACTGTTAATTGACAAATAATTAATCAATGTAGGGTTGGTAACACAAGTATCATTAAATTTCTTTGCCCGTTTACTTAAACTTCGTTTAATAATAATACTAAACTAGAACAAGGTTTAAACTCACAATTAAATATGTAATAAATCAATGCAGATTTAGTATCACAGGAATTAATAAAATTCATTGAACGTTTGCCTAAACATCGGTTAATGTTAAAATTGAACCATAGCAAGTTTTAAAAAAGTTAAAAAAAACCTGGGAGATATACTGGCAACTAAACAAATAATAAATCAATGAAGGTTTAGTAAAACCTTCAACAAAAGCATCATTAAATGTTTCTGTTCGAATTGCTTATATATCGAACTTGGAATATAACTAGAACAATGATTAAACTGACAATGATTAAACAAGTAATAAATCAATTCAAGTTTAGTAACATAAGCATCAATATATTTCATTGTACGTTTGCTTAAACCTCGGTTAATGTTGCAATTAAACTAGAAAAGGTTTAAGTAAACTTTAAGAAATCATGATTTAGTAAAGACTACAAAATCAATTCAGGTTTGTTTAACTAATTTGCATTTTCAAGTCTGTTAAAACGCTACATCTATAATTTCAAAATTGCAGTTCTGTAATACATCACAATCTTACTGCAATTCTGCAAAAAGACAAATAATTTCATACCAATATTGAAGCCGTAACTTCCCAAATCTATGAGCGAGAGAGAGAGAGAAGAATAATGTGCACCTAGATTAAACTATAAGGTGAAATCCATAACATATGGCTTAACTGTTAACAGATTATTATAATGTTAAACTTTCATTGGACCATAAATAGAGATGATCATGCTGTAAGAGTGCTTTAATCGGCTGTGTCGAATTTAGGAAACAATGTAAGTAGATGTAGTAGTGCCTTCTTCCTTTATGGAGCCATGAAAGCCTTTTTTTGTTTCACGCTTCTTGGTACCGATACAAAAACCCTTGATCGTGACGAAATCGTTTTGTAATTCATTATACGGATTGAAACTGATCATTGCAATCATGGACTTGGCTTATCGGATTCGACGGAAACATACTTTGTTATTACCTTGCCATCCATGGTGTGGTCGATTTTTATTTCGATAGCAAGTGGACTAGCAAGTGTCCAATACAGACAACCTTATGGAAATCCTTGTTCGTCTTGTGTGGCTAATTTTTAGTTTACCAGGAGGAAATAGCAGTTTAGAATCCTCGAGTCTGGGTAAAATCAATGCAATCGACGTTTCAAAGATTTTTAATAACCTACATGACATTGTCTTTAATGGAACCACCTACCACCAGTCAAATGGAATTGATAGAATGATCATTGGTCATGATCATTCAGACATATGTTGAGCTCGGACATTAACCAAGGCACCAAAACATGAGGAAGTTCCTTACTAATAGCACCAACCAAAATTATGGGTTGGGTTTCAAAAAACTGCCAATCTGCCGTATCAGGACATTGTAGGACAAGAACAATGTTAAAAAGACGG
This sequence comes from Calliphora vomitoria, assembly GCA_942486065.2. Taxonomy (NCBI): domain Eukaryota; kingdom Metazoa; phylum Arthropoda; class Insecta; order Diptera; family Calliphoridae; genus Calliphora; species Calliphora vomitoria. The sequence continues at coordinate 32,057,586 of OW818029.2, forward strand.
GTGGCGGACTGAATGATTCAGGTATTAAATGACCATGGAATCATTTCGAGGGGTTCAGAATCACTCTTGTCAGACGACAAAGATCAAAACTATATCTTCAATAGCTAAGTATACACTACTCATGAACAATTTTAATATTTATAAAAGGTTATGAAACAAAATTCGATAAATTTTTTTTGGAAAGCCAATGGCTAACTGAACACATCTTGAACTGAAAGACAATGGAATTTTTCTCAAGAGTATAAAGTTTTCGACGATATAGTTCTCAGATTCTTATCAGACAACCAAGACAAAAAAAAAGATGATAATCAAGTAAGAGAACTATATTAGGCTGTGCCGAATCTTATATACCCTTCACCAAATTATACTTTAAAATATAAAATTTTAAATATTTTTAAGGAAACTAAATTATTATTTTTTTTTTTAAATTTAAAAAAAAAATTCTTTTTCGAAATTGTTTTTTTTTAATTTCTTTTCCATTTTTTTTTTAATTTTTTTCCAATTTTTTTTTTTTGAATTTTTTAAATTTTATTTTTTTTAATTTATTAGTGAAAAAAAAATTAAGAAAAAAAGTTTTTTTGGTAAAAAAATATTCGAGTTAAAAAATATTTTTCCTGATTTTGACCCATTGTAGGTCTAAAGTACTATAGCCTTATATACATCGTTACAATGGACTTTGAAATATCTATCATTAGATATCCATATAATGATAATGACTTAGTAATCCAAAAATCGAGGTTGTCGCGGTTTTTTCCTTATATCTTAGCCATTTGTGGACCGATTTTCTCGATTTTAAATAGCGACCGTTTGTAAGTTATTTGTGGGCTACGGAAAGTTGATTTCAACATACAGACGGACATGGCTATATCGACTTCGCTATCTATAACGATCCAGAATATATATACTTTGTGGGGTCGCAAATGAAATATGTGGAAATTGCAAACGGAGTGACAAACTTATATATACCCTTGCCACTCATGGTGGGTATAAAAAGGACAGCTAAGTTTTTATTTCAGTCATTTACGAATCTATTTCGTAAATTTTTAATATTCAAATTCTCAAAAGAATGTTTGACAGATCTACAACATACATTAACATATTTTAACCAGCTGACACATACAGGTACATGTACACTCTATCAGGCATTGTTATTAAGGAGCCTTATCAAGGAGAGTATATCCTGTTCTGTAAATCGAGTCAATTTCAATTGGGAAATTGATATTATGCAATCGCATGATTGTAAATCATATGGATTTGATTTCCACAGAATTTATATGAGGATTATTTTTCAATACCAAACATTTACCCGGATTTGGTTTACAGGACAGATACGATATTGTAGAAATTATAAACGGAATGATATAACACAAATCCTATTCAAATAATTATTGGTCTAAATTTGTACAACTTTAAATCTTGGCTAATTTGTATATTATTTCCATACCAAAACTTTTATGATTTTAATTTAATTTATTATAAATTTTACACTCTCCCAGGTTTTATATCACAAAAAAAAAGAACAACTCTTTTTAATGATGGTTAATAATATTTTTGTGTTCTTTGTTTTTTTTTATAGCAACTTTATAACTAATAATAAATTATTTTACAACTGCTAATTTGCTGAGATCATTAAAGATTAAAAAAAAGTTAAAATAAAAGTACAAGAGAATAAAATGAAATGAAGAACAAAATGTTAATTGTTTCACATTTAATAAGTGCGTTTACTTTCTTGCCGTAGACTATAAAAAACAGTTTATTATATTTCAGCCAACCCATACTATCCATGTACCTACATTTATATGGAAAGAAGTTTTCACTTGAGTTAGAAACAAAAACTAAAAATGAAAATTCAAATTCAAATCTACATACAACTAGAAAACGTATTATTATGGCATTTAGCGGTTTTAAATGATGATGATGGTGGTTTTTTTCTTTCTTCTTAACAACAACTACCACTCTTGTTTTTATGTATATTTCGTATTCTTTAGTTTGTGTATCTTTAAAATTAATCATTCACACTACGCCTTCACACAATTATAAGAAAAACTTTAAGCGTTTTTTTTTTAAGGGTATTCGAGTAATAAAATGTTGTAGAACAAAAACTTTGTTAAAGAAAATTAAGCTCTTTCAGCTTAGAGTTTTTATTTTTTGTTTCTTGTATTTACATTTGGTATCAAACTAATTAACATACAAATTTTGCAGCGGTCTGTTGGTCAAAAAATGCAGAACTGAAACTGAAAATACCACAGATACAATACAACGATGACTTATAGGTCATAAACCCTTTTCATTTGTTTTTGTGTTTGTAAAAAAAAAAAAAAAAAACAAAATAAATGTAAAGGTATGTTAATAAAATGTTGACGGCTTGGAAAATGGTTTCTATTTTAGCGAGCAGGGGAATAGAGCGGGTAAAGCTAGAGTTAAGTTTTTATTTTGTTTTTCAAATCTAAATTCATTTATTAGAAAGCTGGTCTTTGGGTTTTCAAAACATTAAACAAAAATTCACTTTAATTTATGACCATAATATGATTTTATTCTCATTTTTTATCACAGTTTTTTTTTTCTTTGTTTTTGTTTTGTTTCATTCTTTGTATGTGAATGACTACTGGTGAATACGAAAAAAATAACCTTTTATTTGACGCTGATTTCACATCATGTGCATTTTATTTATTTTTTCACTTCAACTCATTTTGTGTATATATTTAAATGAGTATTAAACACCCTCATATACCTAGTATTTGTTAAAGTTGGGGGTAAATATTTAGTACAAAAGCTTTAATATTTTTTTAATTTGAGTTTTGTTTTCTTTAGTAAATATTTGAAGACATCCAGTTCAAACATATAGTTATAGGCAGAGCTTAGAATTAATTAATTCAATTTGAACTTAATTCACTAAAATCTTAATTCCTTTACGTATGGGAAAGTGCAAATGGCCGCCGCGGCTTCGCTGGGTCCGAAATGTCCGATTTTGTATGACTATGGGTCATAAATTAGGCTTTATTTGACAGATACCATGTGGGCGCTGAGGGCCGCTGTGGTTTGTGGCTTATTCGCATGGACCTGCGACTTAAGAAAATCTTACAAGAAAAAGTCTAATGGGGTCAAGTTCACATCACATCCATCTGAGATGACTATGCCCTCAAATCGCTCGTGCAGAGCTGTGCGGCATGTAGCGCCGTCCTGTTTAAGCCACATGTCGTTGCTTTCAATATAATTCCGTTCAGGCCTTAAAAAGTAGGTACAGCTGTCGCCATTGACGACGATGGTCTGGCCAACGTCGTTCTCAAAGAACGATGACGCAGCCAGCTCAAAATCTACACCAAACAGTGACTTTTTCACAATGGGAGCCAATTCGACAGATGTACAATATGGCCGCTATTAACTGTTAAAGTTCGGATGTCCCTATTGGAAGACCCTTTAGGTAATAAATGAAAATGTTTGAAATAATGTTCGAAACTTTATTCCGAACATAATTCCGAAGATTTTAAAACTATATAAATTGTATTTAAAGCTTTTTTTCAAAATAGTTTAATTCGAAATTTAAATTAAACAATATAAGGCTATGTTCGAAAGTTCGAATTTAATTTCGAAAATTTTAAAAATTATATAAAAATAAAGCTTTTTGGCTAAATTATATTTGTAATTTTTTATTAAATAAGCTAAATTTAATAATATTATATTATGTTCGGAAGTTCGAATTCAATTTCGAAAAAAACGATTTGTTTTTTTTTTTTTTTTCATAAAATTCAAAATTGTAATTTTTAGCAACTAACTTAAGTTTTGTCATTTTAGATGATGTTCGAAAATTCGAACATAATTTCGAAAAAAATTTAAATATGTTGGTTTGAAATGTTTTTTGCTAAATTTTGGAAATCATAATTTTTAAGTAACGAAGATAAATTTGACAATTTAAGACGATGTTCGAAAATTTTAAAATTGTATAGTTACAGTATTTAGAGTTTTTAAGCAAGTAATCTAAATTTAATATATTTACATGGTGCTCGAAACTTTGTATTTCATTTTGAAACTTTAAAACAATGTAAAAGTTGTATATAAATCTTTTATTTTTTTAATTAATTGAATTTATTCAATTAAAAAAATATCAAAAAAACATTTAAGTTAAAAAATTATATATATTATATATTTTTGCTCTATTTTAGTATTCGAACTTAAATTTTTGGTTAGTTAATAATTCTTTTCTGTTTTCAGTAGCCCAATCTAAACATTATCAATTGAAAGAAATGTTTTTCGAAAAATTCGAACTTAATTTCGAAATATTTTATAGTTTATTATTGTTATTGTTTTAGTTCAAAAATACATATTTTACAGTTTTTAAAAGTACTAATGTGCTACATTTCCCCCCTTAACTGTAAATATAGCACAACACTAACACTCATAGCAAAATCAACACTCAACGCTTTTAGCGATTTCATTCTGTACAATTTTTTTTTTTTTTTTTTTCAGAATTTGTCTCGCGTCTAGTTTTAATTTAAAACTATATACGAAAAAAAATAACAACAACAATAACACACTATTCGAAAAAAGGTTTCATTGCTGTACAATAATGTATGAAAGTATGTAAATATGTATGTATGTATATAGTTTGTATTTATGTATGTTTTTGTAATTTAAAAGTTGCGATAACATTTTGATATAAAACAAAACGAAAATAAAAAATAACATTAACAATCAACCATGTAGTATTTTTAGTAGATTTAAATTTTTTTTATTTTTTTTTTTTTAAATATATTTTCAGTTTTCAAGCCCAGCTTGTACAACAACACTGAGTAAATATACATACAGAAATGTTGTATCTGTAGTTGGATTTAGTATACAATATATTTTATTTTCAGAAAACAAAAAAATAAAAAAAAATTAATATTACGCCATAGAAAAAACGTTACGGTCGAGTTAATTTTGAAAACAAAAGAATTTTTATACACACATTTTTAACTGAAAGAACAAACACAAAATATACATAGTTAACAAACAAAATGAAACGATTTATATTGTATTTTTATGTATATACAATTCATTTCGAACAAAAATATAATATAATCTTTATTTTGTATATAAACAATATACATACTACATACTTTATTTAGTTAAGCACATAAACATATAAATATTAATTTTGTATATACAAGTTTTTTTTTCCAAAAAAAAAAAAAGTTATAAGAACAAATGGTTTTTGAAATACTAAAAATAATTTATTGCTTAATTTAGAATTTAAATGTTGTTGTAATTTTTCATAAAAGTTTCTAATTATTTTCAGTGAGTTTGCAAACATTTTTGTATTAATAAAATATTTTGCCCTTTCATATTAAAAAAAAAATGTTTTTCAATTTTAAAATTTCTGAATATTCTCAAACCCTATTTCTGGCTTTAAAATACTTTTATTAAAAATTTTAACTAAAGTTTAAGTAGTATATTTTAAATTGTATGATTTTGTTTCATGTTAGAAAATTTCGATTTTGTTTTCGAAAATTCGAAAATTTTATAAAAATATCATTTATAAGAAATTCACAAAATTTTAAATATTTTTCTTACATTTCTGGTGATGTTTACAATTTGAAGTAAATATAAATATTTAACACTTTTTATGACAAATTTCAGAAATACACAAAACTTTTTAATAATCGAAAAAGCTATTTTTGATTTTACAATAATTACAATATTCTGGATCCTTATAGATAGCGGAGTCGATTAAGCCAAGTCTGTCTGTCTGTTGAAATCAATTTTCTGAAGACCCCAAATAACTTACAAACATTCATACATCAATATATTGGGAATTTTTCCGGCACGGTTGCTATTTGAAATCGAGAAAATCGGCCAACAAATGGCTGAGATATAAGGAAAAAACCGGACCAACCTCGATTTTTGGCCTATTTTTGATCTATATCTGAATTACTAAGTCATTAATATAGACAATATGGATATCTGATGATAGATATTTCAAAGTCCATTACAACGATCTATATAAGGCTATAGTAATTTGGACCTACAATGGGTCAAAATCGGGAAACATATTTTTTAACCCGATTTTTTTTTTTACCAAAAAAGTTTTTTTGACATACATTTTTTTTCACTAATAAATTAAAAAATTAAAAAAAACTATTTCGAAAAAATTTTTTTTTTTTTTGAAAACAATTTTGAAAAAAAAAATTATTATTTTTTAAATTTTAAAAAACAATTTTGAAAATTTTTTTTTTTTAAATTTAGAGAAACCATTTTGGAAAAAAAAAATTTATTTTAGTGTCATATCTATTAGGAGATGCTGAAATCTGGCCACAGGGCAACTGTATCGAACACAACTAATTCATTTGAAGCGTGCATTGGACGAACAACAATCAGAATATGCGGCCAGACCAGAATATGTCATACTACATCATGAAAACGCTAGACCACATGTTGCAATACCTGCTAAACTCGCTTTATAGCCCAGAACTTGCCCCATCCGACTACTATTTGTTTTCATCGATGAAAAATGCTCTCTCTGGGATACGCTTCACTTTAGAACAGTGTATCCAAAATTGGCTTCATTCGTTCTTGGACTCAAAAGATGAGCAGTTCTTTTGACTCTGAATCCATATGTTGCCAAAAAGATGAGAAAAGGTCATACATAGCTAACAATGGTTAAGAGAATTATATTGTACAAATGTTTCAAAATAAAAGCTAAAAATTTGAAAAAATACGCATTTTTAAGTCAGACAATATAATGTTCGAAATCGCTATTTTTGACTTAAACTTATTCAAAGTTTTAACTAAAATTGAAGTATCACTTTTGTGTCTTGTTCGAAAATTTCGGACTTATGTTCGAAAATTCGAAATCTTTATTAAATATTTTAACATTTAATCAAATATTTAACATTTATTTTAAGATTTTTCTAAAATTTCAGATGATATTTAAAATTCGTAGATACAAACTTTAAAAATGTGTAATTAATAATTTTTTTAAAATTCGTTTTTTTTTTAATTTTCGAAATTCATTTTGCATCTTTTTTTTGGATTTGCCATTTTTTTAGGATTTAGTTTATTTTGTACGTTTTTATTTTTTTATTAGTTTTAGAATTTTCATTAAGACAATATAATAAAATGCATGATGCGTAAAATGTTTGTCCATGCTTGACGGATTGTAATATTGTTGGGTCATATTTACATATACATACCTATACACACTGAAAATAAGATACTTATGTACTTTTATAGTCAAACTATTGAAAGGAGTTCATTCTTACAAAATTTTTAATTAATATTAAGAAATATATATATAATTTTAGTAAAGATCTCGATGTGCTTAGCTAATTTTTTTTGGGTATATATGATATATAAGCGGACCATTTATCGAAATAAACGAAAATCTGGACGTACAAAAAAAAAACACGAGTTAGGTCCTTTCTATATTAAGGTAACGATATGTATATTATTCGACGTTGTTTCGATTCCAGTGAAAACATCGATGATTTTTACAGGATGCTTAATTTAAATTTAACTACCAAAATGTAGTTTATGTGTGTGATCGGAAAAAGAGGTTGGTTCTGCTGGGTTTCTTTTCGCTTCCACATTTCATAATTTGGTGACCAACATTTTATATACATTGTCAGCTCTGCTTGGTTTAATCCAATACTGTTTTTCAAGTGAGTAATAAATTCACAGAAAAATTCATTCATTCATTCATAGATTTGAGTACATTACTCGTACAAGTATTTCTAGTCTACTATTTAAGTACGTGTATTAATTGGTCAATTCACAATTTTGTCATAATGTCCTAATATTTCACAATGGTTTTTATTGCTTTTCAAGCAAAAAATGTTCTTAAATAATACAACTTTCTATGCTATGTTTATTGGGTTATCGTAACCAACCAGCAGGTACCAACGCCGAAGGCCTAAGAGTCGGTTAAGCAGAGCCACCGAGTCGTGATATATTAAGACATTATAACAATATGACTGATAAGAGACCTTGTGAATTGACCAAATATGTATTAAATAAAATTGTTGTCTAAAATGTATGTATATTAATGTTTAGAATATAAGTAGTATTAAATTGTCTATAGAAGAAAGGTGCTATTTATTTTATTTTCTCTCTAAAATGCATTATTCATATTTAGACTCATTCTTATGTCTGCTACAAATTGCGTGCAACATTATTATTTGTTGGAATTTAGTTTTTATTCTCTATTTACTTTTGTGCTGTAACAAGAGAAAAAAAAACTGAAAAGCAGTAATAAAGTTATGTCATGTATCTGTCTTTAAGTTTGTTATTTTTTTTCTTTGGCTGTTACAGATTGTTGATTTTGAAAATGACAACAAAACAGTAGAAAAACATAATTACAGTTCTTAAACATACATTATGATTTCATTTTCAATACATTAAGGTCACTTGCACTTTTATTGGGTAAATAAATGTACATATTTAGTAGATTAAATGAGTGTTTAAAATGAAAATCTTTTTACATCAGTGGTCGGCACGAATTTCATAAAAATTATCAAATAAGAAATAAAAATCTCAGTAAATCACTGGTCAGATTACAACACAGAATGAAAAATACACAACAAGTTACTATAATCAATGTTATCTTTATGCCGGCCACTGTTTTAGATTATTGCTTAAATGCGTTCATAGGCAAAAAGAGAAATTTAATTTGTGTGCATGTATGGGTAAAAAAATAAAATATCCGCAACACACTTGCTTCGTTGAATGATTTCAAACAACTGAATGAAACATTTATATTTTTTACACTCTTGTTGTGTGTTTTATTTACAATCGTATTGTGTACGTGTAAATTTACGAACATTTTCATAACCTGAACAATATGAACGCGCATCACTGCTTTAATGCCACTAAAATTTACGAAAGGCGCTAAATGTTAATAAGTTCGTTAAATCTTGTTTTTGAGTACATACATACTTAAAAATATTTATAAAAAAATTTAAGACAACCTCAACGGAAATATTTTTCACAGTTGCCATTGTATTTTTTAAATTTTAGAAGCACTAACTTACTTTAGAATGCTTATAATATGAGGGCAGCTCAATAAGTCTCTACCTTTCTGAATTTCCCGTCTCTAAACTTAAAGGGCAACGCTATTCCTGTCAAGTCAATTCCTGTCAAAAATTTTAACAAGCTGCGTCATTTAGTTAGTGTTCGACAGCCAGACTACCGCGTAACTTGAGGAGAAAATGGAAAAAAGTTAATTTCGTATGCTCATTAAGCAATATTTTTTGCCGATATAAACCATCACTCAAACCAAGGCTAAGGTTGATAAATACTATGGGAACTCTGCCGAACGTTCTGGAAGCCCAGTTAAGGTCTCTACACACGAAACAATTGAACAAATTCCCGATATGGTGTTGGCCGATTGGAGATTGAAAGTGCGAGAGAATGTGGAAGCCATCGGCATCTCACATGGCTCAGTGAACGATCACTTGGGTATTAGAAAGCTTTCCGAAGATGAGTGTCACTACCTCAAACGCAATCATTTGAGAACTATCTAGGGAGTGTTTGGCGTTATTCAACTGCAATATGGACGAGTTTTTGCGCTGTTTCGCAACCGTGGACGAAACATGGATCCATCAGAGTCCAAACAACAGTTAAAATAGTGGATTTCTTGGGGTAAATCGCCGCCAAGTCATGGCGACCGTTTTTTTGAGATGCCTGCGGTGTTATACACATTGACTACATTCAAAAGGGTAAAACAATCAATGCCGAATATTATGCCAACTTATTGGGTCGATTTAATGATGATTTGAAAAAAAACGACCGCATTTGGCCAAGAAAATATGCAAGGGTGCACACATGTGCAGTTTCCATGTCAAAAATCCATGAATTAGGCTACAAATTGCTCGTATGATGTATAATCTAAGCATATTACCCTTAAAAATCTTGCGTTTTTTTTAAATAAAATCTAAATTCAAAATAAATTTACTCCCAAAGATTTAAATATAGATTTAACCTATACTTGTATACAATTCTACCAACATTTCCCATTATCACAGCAATGTGAAAACTTAAATAAAATCATTAGTTTTGTTTTACTGTTAAAAAGTAACGCATGAATTAATAATGAATTTATAAATTTTATTACAATTTAAGCACTTTTAAAAAGCGAGAAAATAAGACCCTTTTTCATAAAATCCTAATGAACACCTGGATATCATTTAAAACTTACGCACATATGTACATTGTACATATAAAGTGTAAAATTAAATTGCAAATGCGATATTAAGTTTATGTTTTATAACGTGGGGTTCGCGCCTTGAAAATTGAAAACACCAACAGAGAGAAAAGGGCAGACAATTCAAATCACATTTCACTGTTAAACCCTGATAAACTCACTGAAATTCCCACCAAAACTTTTGTTTTCCCCACAAATACTACTACTTTCTGTATATTTTATTTTGTTTTGTGTTTCTGTAGTTTTTTTTTCTCATTTATATTAATGATGTAAAATAAACAAGGTTCGTTCGCTCGTTTTTATTCCAAAACAACTGATATGCAAATGTACGTAAGTTTAACATCAATAATATGGAAATTTTATTTAGAAATATTTATTATTACTTATTAACATGTTGCATTAGTAGTAGTAAGTAGTAGTAGTAATCACCAGCAGCAGTTGTAGTATTGAAAGTAGTTGTATGTTCTCTTCAACTATTCCTAGAGGGAAAACTAGGGCTAGGGCTTCACTTTGTAGGCCTTCTAAAAGACCTGCTTACACTTTCTATAAGATCCGATACTCTTTTCACTCTGTCTTAGATGTTCTATAAGGATTTTCCTTCTCCTTTTAGAAAACTTCAAACACATTCAAAACTGCATTGCAAAATAAGGTCTAACAAGCCTTTATATAAAATTCAAACATGATTGGTTTTGATTGGTTTCAGCAGACCTTCCATTAGGCTATAATTTTCAGGCCTTTAGAAGTTCCTATGTAGTACTCTAAAAGAAGCGAATATGCAAAGCCTTGGCTCCCAATGAAACGCCATGTAAAATTTAAACGATTTTGCAATGCGGCTGAGTGTTCGTTTGGCTGCAATATAAGGCCTCAAGGAAGGCCTATTTACTGCATCTTTATTCCGCTGGGTTCCAAACACAAAGCAAGTATGTATGACAATTAATGAAACTGTTGAATTAACAGTGGTAGTCAATTAAAATGAATAAATAAATAATGTCATTAAATGGTCAGTCATTGTTTAGCACACACACACACACACGCACACACACTCTGACTGTAGCCACTAACTAGGGGCCCTTACTAACGCACTCTGTGGTACATTTTACGTTTGAAAGTCTGTCATGTTTAGATTTTGACATTAAACCGATCGTGCACAAATGTAGCCACTCAGACAGACATATACATATACTTATATAGGGGCTGTCACATGTAGACAATTATCATTTTCGATTATCTCAAACTCACACATCTAAGTGTACCTACTGATACATATATTTATACAAGTCTACTCTTGTTTGTTGTTGTGTTTTTTTTTTTATATGGCAAATCCCAAACCAAAATCAGTTATAGATCTTTATCATTTTGAATATGTATAAAAAAAACAAAAAATGATGATGGTTAGATTGTGAGACTGTGTTAAATGTAGAACACCACTAACCACAGAAACGTGCATAAATTATTAAATGAAATTTGTGTATTATTTAATGCATACACAGAAAAAAAATTATTATAATAATGTTATTTAAGTTTTATGGGGCATTAACTCTGAAGCTGAGTTGAATTTTGAAATCTCTGCTCTCTAGAACCACTTGTGGTATGTAATTTTGTAGAAATTTTATTTGAATCTTAATCCCACAAAACTCTAACAACATAACCTTCCTTGCTTGTGGAGTAGAATCTGGTGTCTTCTGTGATGAACTAGAATTAAAGTTCACAATATCTTTCAGATAAAACTGGCGTCTTTAAAGCTTAGTTATTGGCGATTAGAAGTTTTAATGTTAAGTATATAGTATATAATTCCTTAAAAGTAAATTACTTAGTTTTGCTTGGGATAACCAAATGATTCAGTCTAAATTACTGAATTATCCTGTTAGTTGGAGCAATGTTAGTTGGAGCAACAAACATTCAGTTGTTTAATTTGACTTTAAGAAGAAAACTTATAAAGAAATTCTCGTTATTTCCCGGAAATTTCTAAAAAAAAACTATTCTTGAGAATACCAGGAAAAATTTGGCCGATTAGGAACCCTAATTAGCACGTAAGCAGACTTGGACTTCCTTTTAACAGTTATGCGGTAAGACTAAGTTCTTCTCGTTCACTATGATTGTCCGGATCATCATTTGATCTATTTGAGGTACTTTTATTGGATACCTGAATGCGAAAGGTTGGATCCATTAGCTAGTATCAGTAATTTCACCAGACGCTAGTCTTGATCTTGTTCATTGATCTCATAGAGTAGTGTGATCTTGTCGATTATACTAGATTGCTTGAGGACATGGAGCTTCTTGGTAGCAAACAACCACACCTTACCATATTTAGTAATGTGTGCCATGAAACTTATTTGTGTTCAATTCTCTATTGTATATTATGAGGGAGTTACGGGCATAAAAGTAAATCTACGACAGGTTGAATCTAGTAATAATTCCTGTAGCATTTAGGCTTGATCTAGATAATCAATCTATTTTATATTACGAGGGAGTTACGGGTATATAAGTAAATCTGCGACAGATTGAATCTAGTTATAACTTCTGTAACATCTAGTCTTGATCTAGATGAGCGATCTCATTCAGTGGTGTGGTCTTGTCAAAATGGAGTCATATCCATTTAACTTAAATTGTTGCGGGCATCGAGCTACCTCGTGCAACAATTTAGCAATATTATTAACTCAATACTTTTTTATATTTATAAGAGAATTGTGGGCATAAAAGTAAATTTTCAGTGATGTCTCGCATGGCATTTGATAGCTACAGATAATTATCACCGATCATGGTTATATGAAATTTTTTTACAAGGTTTGTAAAAGATCCTTTGGATCTTATTTTATATGGATGTTTGCAAGGAAGTTAGAAGCAAAAAGCGATTCAGAGTCGTGTCGAGTATAGTATGGCATATTGTTTCGAATTTGCAATAGCGATTTGAATTTAACAGTCTGTAACGACTGCATCATGTTTATAAACACGTCCATCAGTAGAAGCTTCTACTTATCAACAATGTTGATAGCATGCGCTTATTAGGATTGTTTATAAGTATGGCAACACTAAATGTTTAAGCTGCTAATATTGACATCGAAAGCTCTAGAATTCCAACATACTAGTTTGTCCGTTAAGAGCATTGTAGAAGATTCCCGAAAAATGGCGTGTGTATAAATAGTGGCAGAGGTTGCAGTCGTGAGTTGAGTTCATCATTGGCGCTGTTAGAGTTAACATCAATTGTCTTGTACATTATAAAGTGTGTGTGGATTTCTGCAAATTGATAAACGTGTAAATAGGCACTGAGTGACTATTTGAACTGTTGTTGTTGTACATTTTAAATAAATAAAGAGTTGTTACAATTTAAGCAACTAAAACTGCTTTCTATTTGCAATCCAACGTTTTAAAAAGGTTAAAAAGTAACAATATTATACTTGTTTCTTACAAACATGTTACTGCAGGGTATATTTAAAAATGTCTGGCATTTACAGTCAAAATAACGCTTACTTAAACAATTAAGCGTGCTTTGAGCTGCTACAAAGAGGGGAGAATTTCACACTTAACATGTTATATTTGGTCAAAATATAAAAAACTTTTTTCGTTTTATTATTCATCAGATTGATGAAATTAAAACTTCTTTGTTTTAAAACCCCAAAAAAAAAAACTTTTATATAAGATTTTTTCGTTTAATTTCAGTCAAAAGTCAACCAACCATGAAAAGTCGAAAATAGTATTTCATAATGTTTTTGTATGTTGTTGTTGTGGCTGTAGTATTTTTCTTAAGTTTGTTTTAATTTAAAAAATTAAACTAAATAAAGCTTTTTATTAAAGTGGAGAATAATTTCTTGGTCAAAAGAAGAAAAAAAACAGCATTTCACAGACGTTTAATTGCATAATTTGTGAAGAATTAACAAGAAAAAAACAGTCATCATATGTACAAGATAGAGTGTAATTAAATGTGTAATAGTGTGAACAGAAAAAGTTTTTTATAAAAAAAACTAGATTTCAAAAGATAATTTCTAATTCAAAATAGAAAATTAATCGGTCCCCCGATTTTGAAGTAGTACAAATCAAAATAACAAAACAAATCATTTGAAATGTAATTAAAATATCTTCTAAACAACTTGAAGTAAATAATTTTATACAATTTACTAATGTTGTTAAACATTTCAAAAGTTCTTCTAAAACAAATAAAATAGAAACGCACTAAATCAAATGGATACACAATTTTTATTTCAACTTCAAAACCACATTTAGTTCTTTTTTTTTTCATTATACCTTTTAGAGAGAGATTTTTTTGTATTTTATAATGAATATTTTTGTGTTACTCATCACCTTTTGTGCCCTCAATGTAGCGCATCAATACCAGCGCCATGGCACACTATATGAGTGTGCAAAAATATATAAATCATTCGCTTGGTTATTTGTAAAACACTAAATATTGTATATGTTTGCAAGTATGTTTATGTATTTAAACACAATACAACAGTAATAAAAAACAAATACAAAATTTATAAAAAAAAAAAATATAAAAAAATTATCAAGCCAGGGTCTTTGGCTGTTTTGGTTGAGAGCGTATCTAGGCTAGTATATCTAAGATATTTGCACGCAAAACAATACTAATCAGTTTAAAAAAAGATATTGAAAATATTAAAAAAATCAAATTATAAACTGAAACTTGTTAATTCTCTTTAATTCTGATAAAAAATTTGTAAAAATGTCTCACAATTTGTCAAACATTTCAAAAACTTTGGGAAGTTCCCAATTGAACAATTTTTAGTTATGTGTTTTAAACGTATTAGTTAGTCAACCAACATTTGAAAAGAGGACATAGCACGAACTCTTATTAATGATTTACTAAAGTGTTGTAAATGTCATGTCACTTTAATCTCATTTTGTGATCGCTCTTCCCTAACGAATTCATGTTAGTTTAGGAACCTGTCACAGAGAGTCTAAAATGTTACACTTTTCCCCTTTCTCTCTTCTATAAACTCAATACTTACTCAAGTAAACTTGACGTATGTTACCAGCAACAATAGTCGACTTTGTGGATTTAAAATCGATTTTAAATACCAAACTCCGGATTACAAAAGGACAATTAGGCACAATTGACATCCTATAATATATGAAAAAATAACTAGTTGCTGCAGTGCAATACAAACAAAGTTTAAAGTGACTATAACCTAAATTATTTAGAGACATTAAAATGTCGATTGACTTCACGTTATATTACCTGGAATGTATAAAGTAACCAATATTTTTGCATTACAAAGAGTACATAAAAATTAATCAAAAATGTATAAATTGTAGTCAATTTTCACTAGTCACATATCTAGTTCTGCAACTGTATGATGTGTAAAACCACTAGTTACCCAGAACTGTTGGGAAACAACAATGATAAACAAGTAAGAGTGGTATATTTGTTTTTTTTTTTTTAACAAACACAAACTGAGAAGCGTTTTGCTTGTCTGCAGATACACTTAGAGTCTATGGCGGGAATCGAACCTGCAACCCTTTTATTAATAGTCCAGCACCCTAACGTCTAGTCTATCGATTCACCAACGTATACTTTAAGATAAAGATTGAAAACAAATTTTGGTGAACTAAAATTTTGGTAGAATAAATTTTTTTGGTGAAAAACAATTTCCCGATTTCGATCCATTGTCGGTTCAAATTCCTATGACGTTATATATACACAGCTTCAAAAGTGTGTAAACTCCAGTGAATTATTTGATATTTTGAAGATAAGATCGATTCAAGTTTAAAAGTTTCGGTTTGTTGCAGATTAGGCTGAATAATAGGTTCGCACAGTGGGGGAACTGAAAAAAAAAAATGTTCGCCATTTTTTTTTTTTTCGAAAAAAATACTTGCATTTATTTTAAATTATATAGAAAATAAGAAAAAGATAAATTATGTATTTAAATTTATCTGAAAGATAACATTTCTGGAAATATTATAGAAGCAAAATAATATCAAAATTCGTATTATTACGTGGTCCAGGGCCTTCCGAAGTAGACCTATTTTTTATGCATAGCTGCTTTCATAAAATTAAGACCTGTTTTGTATGTCCCTATATGTTCTTCGGTATTGAACAAAGGGGTTTCATAGCCCCGAGCTTGGTGCCTTCAATAGATCCAAAAATCTAAAAAATCCCAATTTTGGGATTTTGGAAAAGTTTTTTGGGAATTGTGGGATTGTCAATAATAGTTTCTATATAGGTGTAAAATTTCATTAAAAACGATTCATAAACAAAACAAGTATTGCATTTTAAAAATTAAAATTTTCCAAAAAAAATCAGCAACCATTTTTGAATTCTTAAAAATTTTGTACATTTTTAATTTCCTACACGTTGATATATAATATATATATCTTTAATTTTCCTATTTTCGTTTACAAGTTACAGATTTATTTACACTTTTTTTCAATTACCCCACTAGCTGGACAAAAAAAAAAAAAAAATAATAATAATGTCTGGCAAAATTCCTTCTGATCATTTAATCAGCTTCTCAATACAATAGGTAACTGTAATTCATGTTTTGTTTTTTATATCCTTCACCTTCGTGAGAAGGGTATATATAAATTTGTCATTCCGTTTGTAATTTCCACAATATAATTTTCCGACCCTATAAAGTATATATATTCTGAATCCTTATAGATAGAGGAATCGATTTAGTCATGTCCGTCTGTCTGTGACAACCTCTATTTTTGGCCTGTTTTTTTATCTATATCTCGATTACTAAGTCATAAATATAGACAATATGGATATCCAATGATAGATATTTCAAAGTCCATTGCAACGATGTATATAAGGCCATACAAAGTTGGACCTACAATGGGTCAAAATCGGGAAAATATTTTTTAACCCGAAATTTTTTTTTCACAAAAAACATTCTTTTGTCATAATTTTTTTTACTAATAAATTAAAAAAAAATTTTTAAAATTGGAAAAAACTTTTAAAAAACAACTTTGAAAAAAATTAAAAAAACAAATTTTAAAAAATTTAAAAAAAAAAAATTTTTTAAGTATAATTTGGTGAAGGGTATATAAGATTCGGCACAGCCGAATATAGCTCTTACTTGTTTTGTTTTTAGCTCTGGTTAAGAAAAAGTAAGCTTTAAAGTCAGTTGATGTCAACACGTGCATTCAGATTTCAAATAGAAGCATATTTGTTGTGTGACTTTGGTTTATTATTATAAAGGCTACGGTGATTATTTATTGTCATAATTTTTTTTATATTGTTAAGGAAATATGTCACAATTTTCATTTAATTATTTCCACTGTAAGTATTAAAAAAATCAATTTTTTATGAGAAGTTCAGAAAGTGCGAAAAATAAAATATTTCCTTTTTTCCAGTATGACCTTCACTCTTTACCGAAAGAAAATTTTTGAAAAAACCCCAAAAATACATCGTAAACATAAAAATTAGTTTCTATAATTCTGTGCTGTGGTTCGGTTCTGAAAAAAGGTTTGGTTCAGAATCTAATGATTTTTCATTATTTAAAATAAAAAAAAAATAATTTACTGGAGTTTATTCACTTTCGAAGTAATTGGTCTTTGAAATTAATTTTTGTTTTGATATCCACATTGTTTATGTGCATGACTTAATCGAGAAGTAGGACGAAAAGGGTAAAAATAGAGGTAGTCGCAGTTTTTTGCATATATACAAGCCATTTATGGGCCGATTTTCTCGATTTTAAATAGCCACCGAACTAGGACTATAGCGGATATATTGATGTATTAATCAAGTAAGTTGTTTGGGGGATTCGGAAAGTTGATTTCAATAGACAGACGAACGTTCATGGTAACGAGTATAATAAAAATTTAACTCATCATTAAACACTTGTTTCAGTGCAAATAAAGCAAAACTTCTCGACGTAAACTCGTCGTCTGAATGATAATGCGAAAATGGGAGATTGTGTTCGTAGGTGTGAGAACGCATAAAAGGTTCTGTGTTCAAATTTTTTGAATGATTGCTCTAGGGACTATTTCACCAGATTTTTGAGAATGTCAAGAGGTGATATTGAAAAAAAAGTATTTGAAAGCAATAAAATAATAACTGATAATCTTAAAAATTATTATTTATTCAATTAAAATCTGGCAACACTTTTGAAACCTTTAAATTTTTTTTCAATATTAAGGGCCTTTAGAAACATGAAAGTTGTTTTCCCTTCGTGTCTCTGAATCAGTCCCTAATTTATTCAAACCTTTCTCATTCAAATATTTAAAAAAAAAAAACTTCAAAATTTTGCATAATTAAACAATATTTTTAAAAAGTTATCAACAGCCAATCAAAATAAACCATTAAGAAATTACAACCAAAACGCATAAATTTCAATCATAAAACCAAAAATAAAAACTTACTAAATTAATTCAATTAAACGAGGATAAACCAGAAATCCAGCAACTGAAACTATTAAATAAATTTCACTAGTTATCAATGTAAATGAAAAATAGGTTTTAATATAAATGGTGTTTTTTCTTCAACATCATAATAATGTGTCAAAAACTATAAATTCAATTAATTTACAAGAAACGACAAAAACTGTTTTAACACACACACAGCTTGAGAGGAGGATGATGGCATAAATAATAAACAGAAAAAAACTTAATTAATTATCCCAACAACAGAAAAAGAAAACATGAATGTGTTGAAGTTACCAATTTTTGAATAAACATTCAGTTATTTTATCTCAAAGTGACAGAAAATCAGGGGGAGCAATAATAAATGCTGCCACTAATATTAAAAAAATGGTGATGATGTTAATGTTACTGCTGCCATTATTAATTTACAACGACTTATTTTTTTTTTTTTTAAATTCATTCATTTTAAAATGGACCGACTGTGATGTCAGATGACCACCTTAATTAAGTCAAAACTACTTACATACTTATGTATGTTTTTTATACACTTTAAAATAATGAAAATATGATATAAACCGAAATTAATATACAGCATGTTGAACATGACATAGGAATTGTTTTTTCTTTTCTTTTTTGGAATTGTGTTGAGTTTTTTGAATATTAATAATGTTATAAAGGCCATAAGCGCAACTAATTTTAAATTAATTTAGATTAGTTTTAACCATACAACAAATTAAGTGTAGCTAGCTAGCTAGCATTCATAATAATAAATGGTTTTCTATAGGGAATTTGTTTTTTTTTTTTTTGTTTTCTATAAGGAATTGTAAACATTTTTGTTTTAAAACCTACGCTGGCGCCATTAATGTGTTGTAGTGGTTCTTTTTCTTGTTTTTCTAAATATGTGTATGATTTTACCCCTTTATTTAAAATAGAGCTTCTTTAAAATTAATATTGTTACGGCTGATTATTATAAATCTTAAAATTTTGAACACACCACACACGCTTGCTAGTCTATAGGTTGTTTAAGTTGGTGTGTGTGTGTGTGAGTGTTTCTTTTTTAATACGAAACTAATTTCCGTTTCAATTTCAATAACATAAATAAAATAAAATTCAAATCAAATTAATTTAATTGTTTATCCAAACAAAGTCATTTTCAGCTTGTTGTTGCTGTTGTACATAGAAATTTTTATGAAACCTGCTAACTGACAAAAAAAAAAAAAATAATAATTTTAAGTACCCTACTAACACAGGTCGTAGGTTGGGGTTATAGAGAACTTAACTTGCATTAATCCCCAAAAAACATTGACGAACTTCTTTTTTGCAATCATAATTGCATTATTTTAGTAACATTTCAGTTATTTCAACGGTTTTACCTAAAATTTTTCAAATTAGTTAATAAACAAACATGACAAATGAAATTTTGAAATGAAAGACAGTGAAGTATAAATTGATATAGACCTATTATGTTCTAAACACAAATAAATAAACATACATACATCGGAAACTCTCCTGTCAAAGACCTAACTCAGTTGTCAAAAACCTAAGTGGTGAAAATGTATTGCAAAAAACTATGTGAAGAAAAAACAACACTCGTATGTATGAATTTTTGAATAATTTTTTAAAATATTGTGTTGTAGCCTGACATCTGATCGTATAATCAAACAATGTTATTAATCGAATGTAGAAAATAAAATATTTGTGTTGTGACTTAAGAATTCCGGGATTTACTCGATGGCGTATCTATTATTCTCACTTAAGCTACGTATACACGATTGTCAGAAAAATTTTCAGAAAATGGTTAACAACCATGTGAACTTATGTGTTGAAACATATGGTTGTTAACCATAGACTGAACATTTTTCTGACAACGTTGTTAGATCTGGCAACCGTGTATACGTAGCTTTAGTTATTGAACATTTTAGTGTAAACAACAACTTTTTTTTGCTTCGAAAATGTGGAACTTTGTGCCAACAAAGCGTCATAAGCGGATAGTTTTGCTTATTTCTTTAATTTTAAAAAAGTGCCGCTGTAGCACACCGATTACTCACTAAAGCTTATGGTGAATCTGTTCGGTCGGTTTCAAAGTGCGATACAGGGATGCCAGGTACTTTTAATCGCTGACCCCAACCAAAATTAAAAATATCCCCAAATATTGTTTTTCTTGAAATTTTCACGAAAACTAAACTACATTTTTAAAAAATCAGCCAATAACTGTTCGAATTAATTATTATAACATTCATAAGGTTCCTCGAAACCAAAATCCTTACGAATTTGTCAAAGTATCTTTTCAAAATATTCATACCAATTGGTTGAACATTTTTTTTACACTGCATCTCGTAACACATCGTTTCAAATCATATATAAAATTAGGAGTGGTATTTTTTTTATAACCAAACATTTAGCATAAACACATTTGAGAATAACCAATTGTAAATTCAATTCGAAGTCATCAAAATTTGTATTGATTTGAACATAAAATCCGACAATTAGAAACATTTTTAAAAATACTGCTTTGGATTTTAAAGATTATATCATATTATATATTATGATACGTACAAGGTGGGACACAAGTAATCAGCCAATGTTCTTTTGCTGTAATTTTTTTATGAACTTTTTTCACAAGCAGAACAAAGTTTTTCATTACAAAAAATACAGCAAAAAAACATTGGGTGATTACTTTTGTCCCACCTTGTACATTCAGTAGCATTAAGCATCTCTATTTTCTATTCACACAACATGAAAAAAGCTCACTTATTGGTAACTTATTGCTATTATCGATAATAAAACAACCTTAATCTAATTACTTTATCCTCATAAAATCCCCGAAATATTTTCAAATATCCCCAATAAAATCCCCAGTCCCCAAACGAAATTTTCTGTCCCCAAAAATCTTACAAAATCCCCATCTTTGGGGACAAATCCCCAAGACGGGCAAGCCTGGTGCGAGAGATGGTTTGTGTGGTTCAGAAGTGATTTTTACAAAGAATACAAAGATTGCCCAGGTCAGCCAAAAAAAAGTTTGAAGACCCAGAATTGGAGGCATTACTCTATGAAGATTGTTGTCAAACTCAACAAGAGCTTTTAAAATCATTGGGAGCCACTCAATCAGCAATTTCAAAATGTTTGCAAGCAGCTGGATTCATCCATAAGCAGGGATTGAAGCTGATTTTGTATACATAAGAGATCGTATGTGAAGCCCGGCCAACCAGCCGAATCGACACCAAAGCCAAATATAAGTGGCGCTAAGGCCACCTCGGTGGCACGAAAAGGGTCCTATCTATTATGAGCTGCTGAAATCTGACCAGACCTGATTCGCAACTGATTCGTTTGAAGCTAGCATTGACCGAAAAACGCCCAGAATATGCGGCCAGACATAAAACCGTAATATTCCACATATTGTAATAACTGTTAAAAAGTATTTATAATGTAGTGGTTGGTAGGTTTTGCCTCACCCGCTTTATAGTCCACACCTTGCCCCGTCCGATTAATTGTTTGTTTCGATAGATCCAGAACGCTCTATCTGGTACACGCTTCACTTTGGAACAGAGTATCCGATATTGGCTTGATTCGTTCTTGGCCTCAACAGATGAGCCGCTCTTTTTTGGCTCGGAATCCATATGTTGCCAGAAAGACGGGAAAAGGTCATAGCTAATAATGACCAATACTTTGAATGAATTTATATTGTACAAATGTTTTGAAATAAAAGCTAAAAATATTTAAAAAAATCCCACATTTTTAAGTTATACACTTAGTAGAAAATCAAATAATTCCTGGCTTGATTGGCACAAGTAATTGAATAATCGTGGGAATTTCTCGAAATATTTCATCTGAATTTGCTGATCTATTGTTGGCATTGTATCCAACCATACAGTGACTTATATTTCTTAAGAAAATTTTAATATTAAACTGTACAAAATCAAATAAGTTGAAGAGTGAACATTTGCTAAAAAAATGAGTGACAAACATTTTTGAAAATAAATAGTAATTAGATCAATCGGAAGTGTAAACTAAGTAATTTACAGTTTGGTGTGATATTTACAGCGGATATTTATGTGATTAGTAAAATTTTCTTTCTGCTATTGTAAATGGCCAGCTATATGGAACCATGTTAAGCAAGTTTCTTCTGTAAGTGGTATGATGATTCAACTAGACGGCCCTAAAACATAATATCAAACAGGAAATAGAAAATACTTATATTCCCAAGAATATAAAAAAGTGAACAAAAATTATCGATATTACCTTTAACTTTAGTGAAAAGCGAAAGGCTCCGAAACACACTAAATTGGGAACGCAGTTACTAACTCAGGTCTTTTATTCGCAATTGAGGGACTGTCAGATGATTTTGAAAGTCGTGCACAAACTTGCGAGGGGGGGTTGGGGGTTCTGCCAACCTGCAGAAGTTATATCGATAAAAAAAAAGTTATACGTGTCCCAGAATCGTGATATATCGATTTGAAGTTTGTAAGAATCTTATAGGGAAAATTGTTAATTATATTATATTAATTATATTATAGTCAATATAGAAAAGTGGTATTTTTGGTATTTTGGAAATCTGTTTTTCATAACTTTTTTCGTAAGTAATCTTACAAAACTCAATTTTAAAATTGAATTAAATTTTCCCTATACGATACTTTCTAACTTCAAATCGATATATCTCAATTCTCAAAAGACCTGACCCAGCGAAACTCTGGGACACGTATAACTTTTTTATCGATATAACTTTTCTAGGTGGGCAGAACCTCCGACGATTTGTGCTGTGTAATAAATGTTGAATTTTTTTAAATCATTTTTATATGTATCAATATTTAATTTGTGTTTGAAAATTTGGACATATATATAAACCCACTTAGTCGAAATTTCAATACCCCTGTAGCGCATCTCAAAAGTCGTTCAATACTTAAAAATTTCACTTGATTACTTTATCAATTAATAAATGAATTTTTTTGTTAATTGTTGATAAACAAATTAACACAAAATACCCACTATTGGTAAAGAAAAATTTATATTTGAATATAAACGAACCAAAATAAAAAAAAAGAAACATTTAAAAACATTTTGACACACGCCGGATATGGCCAAAATCGTATAAACTAAATATGTAAATAATAAAAATAAAAAAATAAAAAAAATAACAAAATAAACCGTTGCAAGATTTAATGCAATATTAATTTATGAATAAGTTTTTCTTTATACAAAAAATTTAAATGCATTAAATGCGTTTAGTTAAAACTATAAAAAGACCCACCAAAAATTAACTCGTACTGTTTCTTGTTTTATTTCCCATATTTTCAATTTCCGGTTAAATTTTAAATTTAAACGTATAAAAAAATAAGTACAAATAACACAAATAATAATAATTTCTTGCACTTACCACTGTGATGTTGCTGTACTCCTGGTGTTGTTGCCGCTGACGCTGAAGCAATTGTCGACGATGTTGTTGTTGATGTTGTTTGAAATGTTGTTGCTGTTTTATCACTTGTTGCTGATGTTGTTATTGTTGTTGTGCCAGCCGCTGAGGTTGATGGTGACGCTACCGATGTAGATGTTGCTGATGGTGAAAAATCTTGTGGTGTCAAACGGCTATTTGTATTGCTGTTGTTGTTGTTGTTGTTAGTGGAGTTTGTTGAATTTGTATTATTGTTGTTGTTGTTGGTTGCATTGGCATTATTGCTATTGTTATTACTAAATCCTACTTGATGGTCCGATCCACAGACTGATGATCCAGTTGTTGTTCCTGTCTCATATGAATTATTTGTATTATCATCGGAGGGTTTTTCACAATCTGGAAAAAAAAATATTTTAAGAAAATATATGTACGAATTAGATTTATAATTTCAAAATATTGTGTTTCAAAAATTTGGATTAAACTTGATGATATCCTCGACTTTCTAATACATTTGACCTAATTTCAATATATTTCCTTTCAATAAACCTGATACGTTTGATTGCAAATAAAAGCCGTTTTAGTAGTTTAAAATTTGTAACAACTCTTTATTTGTTACTCAGTGTCTTTATACACGCTTATTAATTCGCAGAAATGCATACACACTTTATAATGTACAAAATCAAATGTACACGACAGTTGATGTTAACTTTAACAGCTCCAATGATGAACTCACTCTCAACTGCTACCTCTACCATTATTTATATACGCGTCATCTTTCGTGAATCTTCTACAATACTCTTAACTGACAAACTAGTATGTTCGAATTCTAGAGCTTTCGATGTCAATGTTAGCAGCTCAAACATTTAGTGTTGCCATACTTATAAACAATGCTAATAACCGCATGCTATCAACATTGTTGATAAGTAGAAGCTTCTACTGATGGACGTGTTTATAAACATAATGAATGCTGCAGGCAGTCTTTACAGACCGCCAAATTCAAATCGCTATTGCAAATATGTAACAATATTATAAGCCCAGCAAACTATTGTCTAGTCTATCAGGGCACATTGACACTTATTTTCCTACAAAATTTAAGTCCTTTGCTTTTGCAGCAATTTTTTAATATCAAATAAATATTTATGTAAAAATTCTTTTGTATCAAACTAAGTTTATTTAATTTTGCAAGCTTAAACTAATTTCTGTTTCAAACAAATTCACTTATATTTATTGAGTTTTATTTTTTATTTGCAAATTATTTCCCTTTTATCAGCAAACTGTATTTTGAACATTATTATTTGCCACTTGAAGGACAAAACCCTTTACTAACAAAGTCTTTTAATACAAATGTTTAATAAAATTTACGAACATAAACAACATTTTTATGCAAAAGCTTCTTACATATATGTATGTACTCGTAACCCAACTAGTAAATGAAATTTAACTAAACGAAAAAACCTTGATTGTAAATATTGTAAACTTCCTGCTAAACTCTTACACTCAATTCAGACCAGACGGACAATCAGCAATCATCTATAAGCAATATTAAATCATATTAAAAAAAGGTGTTCAATGTAGAGAAATCTAAACAAACAAAAAAACTACAAAAGAAAATATGAAACAGTATAAACAAATAGTATGTAATTTGAAAGTAGAACCAAAGTCACTCGCAGCATTACCATTGTGGGACTGAAATAGAAATTTGCATCTTTTTCAACCCCACTTTTTTTGACATTTTGGAACTAAAAAAAACTATTTCAATAGTATTTAGTACAAAAATTCATATTTAGTTAATAATTATTTTGTTTTTTTTTTTCCACTTTTCTACCTAAATAGCATATTTTTCGTTACACTTTTTGCCGAAATAGACACTGTTAAATATTGTTTATGGCAATACTGTTCACTAGTCTCCCCCGAGAGGTAACAAGATTTGACTTCTGGTGTTTCACCAGAAGAATCAACCTAAATAGATTTATACACACTCCAACATTGGCCAGCTCACTCACTCACTCGCTTGCTTGTTCATTTATTTAATACCCTAAATGAGCAAGAACGGGTTTAACTGCTGTATATGCGAGCAGAGAAAACGGTCGTTCAGTTTTTATGCACTTATAAATCAATTTTCTCAAACAGAGGTTCCTAAACCTTTAATAGGGAGGTAATACAATACAATAGGTTCAAAAGTACTGTTTTAATATTGGGTGTATGACTTAAAAATTCTGGATTTTTAAAAATTTTTAGTTTTTATTTCAAAACATTTATACAATATAAATTTATTCAAAATATTGGTCATTATCAGCTATGACATTTTCCCATCTTTCTGGCAGCATATGGATTCCAAGCCAATAGAACTGCTCATCTTTTGAGGCCAAGAACGAATCAAGCCAATATAGGATATTCTCTTCTAAAGTGAAGCGTATCGATCGAAACAAATAGTAGTCGAACGGGGCATGGTCTGAACTATAAAGCGGCAAAACTTTCCAACCACTTCATTCTAAAAACCTTTTAACAGGTATTGCAACATGTGGCCGAGCGTTGTCATAATGGAATATTACAGTTTCATATCTGGGTGTTTTTCGGCCAATGCTCGCCTCACACGAATCAGTTGCGTTCGGTACAGTTTCCCTGTGATGGTCTGCTCAGATTTCAGCAGCTCATAATAAATAGGGTCCTTTTATTCCCACCAAATACAAATAATTACCTTAGCGCTATGGATATTTGGCTTTAGTGTCGATTCGGCTGTTTGGCCGGGCTTCACACACGGGTAATAGAATTATCGCAAGTAATGAATCTGTGCAAAAATGATTTTCTTTTATAGCGTTCAAGCATCATTTCGAACATGAAAAATCGACTTTCAAGGTCTCTCGGCTTCAATTCGTATGGTACCCATTTTCCCAGCTTTTGGATGCATCCTGCTGCTCGCAAACCTTTTGAAATTGCTGCTTGAGTAGCACCCAATGATTTAGCAAGCTCTTGTTGAGTTTTACAATAATATTCGTAGAGTAATGCATCCAAGTCTTGGTCTTAAAACTTGAAACTATTTGCTGGTATGACCAACAATTTTTTGATTTTGTTAACGTTAGTTTTAAATCTGCTAAGTATTACAAATGTTTAACAAACTATAGAAGTTTTCGAACATCTCTTTAGGATTTATTGAAGATATCTAAGAGAATTAAATTATTAACAAAATACTGTGCGAATCCACTTTTGGACTTACGATAGAGTAGAAATGCGTCGTGAAGGATTTAATAAACATGATAGAATTTGGTGAGTTTTCTTTAACTTTTTGGGCAATTTTTCTACCATTTTCTTTTTATCCCGATTTTCATTTCATGTTGATAAGATTTTGATGCACTGCCTGATCATTCCAGAAATGTCTCAGCTAATACATGCTGGACATCGTCAGAAGATGCCGCGGGTGTATATAAATTGTAACAGCGAGTTTCTGAACCATTCAGTTTATCGTAAGCAGTGATTGAGTTAACATCAAATCGTATTACCACTGTGTTTTAAACATAGTGACTATTTAAATTGTTGTTGTGTAAATAAGTATGAATAAATAAAAAGTTCTGACAATGTTTAAATAACTTTGAGCTTTTATTTTCAATTTAAATCAATATTTCTGCATCTGGAGTCACTCAGGAATCATTCTACGACAGTCGCATCATGCAAGCAATAAATAGCGATGAGACCATTCGTTTCTGGTTTCAGAATTAATATATTTTTTCTCCTTTGTATACTTTCTATGTTATTATGATAGTTTATATATCAAAAGGTATACAGATCTAATTAGAAAACTAATCATTTCCAGTCCTTGTATCCCGGCCAGTTTTCTTTTAATATAAAATTAAAAAAAAAACCTGAAGTTTTATTCAAGAATATGCTTGGGAACCACTGCTTTTTAGCATCCGCAGCATGAAAAGTATGAAAAACTCCATGGATGTGTATAAAAAAGTATATGTAAATGTATGTATCTACAAAAAAACACCGTTAAAATATCTTTAAACAAGACAGGGGTTTTTCTTCTTTTTTTATTTTAGTGTTTAGAGCAATAAGGCGCGTGATTGGTAAAAAAAAAGGTACGGTCAGTTTAGGTTGCAAACACAGTAACGCACACACACCAACAGCAAATAAAGTACAAAAATAGACATGTGAAGCATGCTGCGAATTAATGCAATAGAACGACATTAACAGCAGCAGTAGTGGAAGTAGAAGTTGAGGCAGCTACGATGACGACGGCAAATAGCACCAGTAACAGAAGTAGATATTTTAGTTGATGGTGATTTTGTTACCTCGAAGACATCCGCTTTTAAGCTGATTTTCCGTTCTATTTATCAGTTTTTCGCAAGAGTTTATTATTTTATTTTTTTTCCATATTTATATTGTATGTAAGTATGTATTTTTTCAATGGTCAATACAAGAACTAAATTTAAGTTAATAATGTTGTTTATTAAAGAAATGTTTGTGTGATGTTAAAGGGGAAGAAACCTTTTGACATAAGGGGGCCATCATTAATACAATAAATGTTTGTTTTTAAATGAAGATTTTAATAGCATCAAAAATTGCAATTAAACTTTATTGACATAATCAGTAATGTCTAATTTACCAAAATTATTAACTACGATTTCAGATTTTGTTTGTTTATGTTGTCAAAGGCCAATATTTTAAACAACTTTCCTTAAGATATAATATCCTAAGTAAAATTAGCTTAAAAGGAATTAATTAATTTGACAATTAAGGTATTCTTATACCAAACTAACATCTAAAGTCACTACAATTAATAAAAATCAAATTACCAAATTGCTGCTAAGGAGTTATTGCGTAAATTTACTTTATGAGTTTTCGACATTCTAACGTTTTCATTAAAAATCTTGGTCTCAAACAGTAAGTCTTAAGATTTAATTAAAGCTGCAATTCAATAATGCCAATAACCCTGTTCAGACTTCAAAATTCGCCTATATATTTATTCTAACAAATAAATACTTTTTACTTTCAAGTTCTTAATCAAATTTTTAGTATGAGTAATTAAACTAATAACTTGAATTTTAAAAACTTATATTAGACACTTGAAATTAAAAGTGTCTACAATTTAGAAATCATAAACAATTAAACAGGAAATGAGATTTCAGCGATTTGATCTTTAGATAATTTAATTAATAAATATTTAAACAAAGCAGCAATTGATTATAAATGTTTGAAATCAAAAATACCAGTTTCATATCAATTTTGATTTAAAGCAAAAAATAAAGAAAAAGTTATTTATTTATTTTTGATTTCTTATTATAGGTATTTTATACACTCCCCCTGATGATAACCACAGACTTTTCTATAAGTATAATTTACTGCTGGAATAGCTACATTAGTTCTGTAGTAAAACATTGACAAACTGCTGACATTGGCTATAGACACTGTTGCGGATGGACTTTTAAAAGGAATAATAGGAAAACTAATAAGTAAAAGTTCTTTTAAACATTTGGAATGAGAATGAGATAAATTGTTGTATGAATATATCCCAATTTGGATATATTGCTTATATTTGGAAGTTTACAATCGACTATAGGAAACATTTGAATTGTATAAATCTTCCACAAATTCCAGGGAAAAATAAGGTTGGTCTATTCTTTTTAAATATAAAAACAAGTAAGAGAGCTATATTCGGCTGTGCCGAATCTTATATACCCTTCACCAAATTATACTTTAACATAAAAATTTTTAATATTTTTAGGTGAACAAAATTAATTTTTTTTCAAAATTGTTTTCAAATTTAAATTTTTTTTTCCAAATTTTTTTCAAATTTAAACATTTTTTTTTCAAAATTGTTTTTCAACTTTTTTTTTTAATTTTTTCAAAATTTTTTTTTTAATTTTTTGGTAAAAAAAAAAATTGGGGTTAAAAAATATTTTTCCCGATTTTGACAATTGTAGATCCGTTGCAATGGTCTTTGAAATATCTATCATTAGATATCCATATTGTACATATATTAATGACTTAGATATAGATCAAAAGTAGGCCAAAAGTCTAGGTTGGCCCGATTTCAAATAGCAACCGAGCCGGAAGAATTCCCGATATATTGATGTATAAATCAAGTTTGTAAGTTATTTGGGGTCTTCAGAAAATTGATTTCAACAGACGGACAGACAGACGGACATGGCTTAATCGACTCTGCTATCTATAAGGATCCTGAATATATATACTTTATAGGGTAGCAAAATTAAATTGTGGAAATTACAAATGGAATGACAAACTTATATATACCCTTCTCACGAAGGTGAAGGGTATAATAAAAGAATAGAACAGGTCTGTAATTTCATTAACCAAATTCTAAATAAGATATAGGGACAGAGAATTAGCCCAGCAGTTCTAGGAGACTGTCCCGAACTAGTGATTTTACCTATCATTTAGGGTGACAACTAGTTACATAACTATCTACGGGACTAGTTATTTTAACACGTACATGTCCTAAGCAGGGGGTCAATTGTCAGTTAGAAAGACATCTCATAGACAGTTCAATAACGGATTGATTTTAAACAAATTTTCCTACGACAACTCTCAAATAGATTACTTTTGGTGGCTAAAATAACTATTTTCTAAAGTGCAGCAGAAAATTAACGTTTAAAGTTACTATACTATAGGTTATTTAGAGACACTAAAGTCGCAATTGACTTCACGCTAGGTTACATGAGATCCCAGTATACTTAAGGTAAAAATAAATAAACTATATGAGAATTATATCAACACAAATTGTATAAAACGTTTAAAGTAACTACACTCTAGATTACTTAGATACACTTAAGCAACAATTGTTTTCATGAAAGATTACCTGGGATGTATAAAGTAAGCATTTGTCAACTCTCTGCACTACAAAGAGCACATACGAGTCAAATGACCTAAAATATATAAATTGGAGTCAACCAAGTGATAATACTGTTACGAATTTGCAATAGCGATTTGAATTTAACGGTCTGTAACAACTGCCTGCAGCATTCATCATGTTTATAAACACGCTTCAACTTACATATCAACAATGTTGATAGCATGCGGTTATAAGCATTGTTTATAAGTATTGCAGCACTAAATGTTTAAGCTGCTTACATTGACATCGAAAGCTCTAGAATTCGAACATGTCCGTTAAGAGCATTATAGAAGATTCCCGAAAGATGGCGTGTGTATAAATAGTGGCAGAGGTTGCAGTAGTGAGTTGAGTTAATCATACTTAGGCGCTGTTGAAGATGACAACAACTTCCTTGTACATTTAAGTTTGTACATTATAAAGAGTGTGTGCATTTCTGCGAATTGTATAAAAACACTAAGTGACTATTTGAACTGTTGTTTTTGTACATTTTAAGTAAATAAAGAGTTGTTACAAATTTTTAACTACTAAACTGCTTTTATTTGCAATCAAAAGTATCCGGTTTATGTAAAGGAAATGAACCAACATTTTAAAAAGGTTAAAACATAACAATACATTAGTGACAATTACTGTCTATAAGGGATATATATAATTTGCATATGTATTTGTGTAACTGCATTGAAAGAAAATATTGGTATCCACATTGAATTCAACAGAAATAAGTTCATAATTACTCATAGCTCCCATATAAAAAACACTTCCGAAAATCACTCGCAAAAATAAATTGTTGAAAAAACTTGTTATATTCTCTAGTATTTTAGAGATCTATAGAATCTTGCCTATATACTTGATAATTCCTTATTTACCAAAATTTTTTACGAAAAGCAAAATACTGAACATTTTACATCTATTTTCAAAAAGGTTAGACAGCTCAGGTCATAACATACATACGAGTACAACAAAATTAAAAGGAAAAATAAGAAAAACTCATTTTATATAACTAAATATAATAAACAACAAGGGACAATCTTATACTTATTTTATAAAAAAAGGAAAGGATTTTAATAATATTTTTCAAAATAAATTCAATCAATTTATTTAGCATAATACAAGCAAGTATTTTTGTTAAAATTCCAAACGCTATGTCTAAAAATCATGTAATGAATTCTTTTGATAATTTCCTTAGAATTCGAACAAACAATAGAAAAAGTCCTGGTAATTTAAAGTCATAAAAACGAGACGTCATGTTCTCCAAGACATAAAATAGTTGTAATTGGGAAACAGGCATGTAAGTAGTTCTTGTTGTTATTGGCCATTAACACTTGTTTTCCTATTTCTGAATTAATTTATTAAATAAGTTTTGTTCTGTATATGTTTTTGTATTTTACTTATATAGTTTTTTTTTGGTGATAATAATAATAAGAATTATCAAATTTGTCAGGTGCAAGCGTTATTAGCTGACTGAGTGAGTGAGTGAGCGAGTGTTTGACTAACTGACTGACTGATGGCGCCAACAGCTTGTTAATATGCCTTAAACGTTTAAACACTTACATGTTTTACACTATTTGTAATTATTAAATACATCACAACATATTACGAATACATATGTGTGTATGAAAGTACTTGTACATAAAACAGTAACATATTTACACTTACAGTATTATTTGAACGTATGTATGTTTGCTACATAACCTAACACAATATTAATTAGTAATCGAAGAAAATCGAAAAAAAAAATGTTCATAATTTCTATTAATGTCAATGTTGTTAAGAATAATAAGTAAATTAAATTAAATAAATTTAAGTGTAGTACAATATAATAATTAACATAAGAATCTCTTACCTTTTTGTAATATATCTAAATGTTCCCATAGTATGTCGCCGGTAAATGCTGGTGTTATGGCTAAAAATTTATCTTTTCCTAATTCAATTATATCACGTCCTTTCATTTTTAAAAACGGTTCATGATTCATAGTAACCAATGAAAATTCTTTTATTGCCCAATTAATCCAATATATAACATGTTCTTCAGTCCATTGGCGGGGATCTACAAAAGTTAAAAAAAAAACAAAATAAAAATTAACAATTGCTTAGTATTAAAAAAAAAACATAAGTAAAACTTTTTGTTGTGGCTGTTTTATTATTGACATTTAAGTAATTTAATGTTATTTTCATGTTTTGTCATTGGAATTACTTATTAATATGTCTATAATTGTATTTTAACCAGAGGGGTGGATATTGTTTAACAGACTTTTTATATTTGAGTAATATACCCCTGCATAAATATTCACATTTTGTATTGTGGGAAATATACTTATGTGTGTTTTGTATTTCCTTATAAAATATGTATTTTTAATTATGTATCTTTAATTACTTTAATGTACTACAAGAATTTATGTATTTTAATAGTCCATTAAATAAGAATTTAATAAAAAAAATAATATATAAATAACAACTTGTTGATTATTTCATTTAAATTGTTAAAATGTCTTAAAAATACTACATAGAAACCAATTAGTATGTATAATGAAATTTTATAAACTCCGCCTAAGGCTAAGGAAAATAATAATTACGTAAAGTCATTTATATAACTAATTAAACAAATATTTAATACGACCAATGAAATTAATTATGCTTCAAGGTTTAAAGGTCCTTCGAACTGCACCTTGAAGTAGGCAAAGTATGTTCCAGAGCTTCGAATAAATTGATTCAATTGAAGCTTAATTCACCAAAATCTCAATTCAGAATTGAAAAATGTCTACTATTCATTCCGGCTATGGTGGGTATAAAAAAAAGCAAAATATTTTGTAATTGATTTGAATTAAAGAAAACTTGAAAGAATGAATCAATAATGAATTAACTCTATAAACAATGAATTCTCAAAATATTGAATTTTATATGATTGAAGTACTAAGGAGTGAGATTGAAAAAATCATAACACACGTTTTTCCTTAAAACTTTTAATCCAAGTCAACTTAGTCCTACAAAATGTTGCACAAACCATCAAATGTCTGCCGTCAAACTGATTCTAATGTTATTAAACATTATCGGGAGAACTTGAAGTACAATTTTATAAAAAACAAGTAAGAGAGCTATATTCTTATATACCCTTCACCAAATTATACTTTAAAATAAAAATTTTAAATATTTTTAGGTAAACAAAATTAATTTTTTTTTAAATTAAAATTTTTTTTTTTTCAAAATTGTTTTCAATTTTTTTTTCGAAATTGTTTTTTTTTAATTTTTTTCTAAAATTTTAACAAAAAAATTTTTTGTGGTTAAAAAAAAATATTCGGGTTAAAAAATAATTTTCACGATTTTGACCCATTGTAGGTCCAAATTACTATAGCCTTATATAAATCGTTGCAATGGACTTTGAAATATCTATCATTAGATATCCATATTGTCTATATTAATGATTTAGTAATCCAGATATAGATCAAAAGTAGGCCAAAAATCGAGGTTGTCCCGGTTTTTTCCTTATATCTCAGCCATTCTTGTGCCGATCTTCTCGAGCCGGAAGAATTCCCGATATATTGATGTGTCAATTATGTTTGTAAGTTATTTGGGGGCTACGGAAAGTTGATTTCAACATACAGACGGACATTGCTATATCGACTTCGATATATATAACGATCCAGAATATATATACTTTGTGGGGTTCATGGTGAAGGGTATAAAAATATACCTACTGCATAATGGTTGACAAAACTTTTCGCAACTTTCAGGTCAATATTTTTATGTTGCTGATGCTCGAGGGAATGTTGTAGAAAAGTTTAGTACGCAAAAGCAGAAAATTGTGCCAAAAAGTTCTTGGTATGGCTAGCAATTGCGGCAAAAGAAGCCAAACATTTGTTAAGAATGGCTCAATAAATACCGAAATTTACATCAGGATGTTCACAAAAGAGGATGATTCCATTCATAAGACTTCTTAATGTGTTCACTTATATTTGGCCTGATCACTATTGGTAAGCAAGGTCTTGAGTGGTACAAGAACAATTATGTGGCATTTGTATCAAGAGAGGCAAATGGACTATCTGTTCGAACAAAGTTTTAGAAAGCACTATAAAAACCTTAATGAAAGGTTTCCGAAAAATGTCCATAAATTCATCACTATTGATTAGAACTATAAAAATAAAATTTTTTTGTAAGTTGTAATAATAATTTCAATCAAATAAAAAATATCCAAACTGCAGGTTTAGTGGCTTATTTTTTATTAACAATTATGTATGTTAAGATTTTTTCGATTTCACTCCTTAGAAATTATGAAATTAGAATTTTCGAAATCAAATTAAGAAACAATTCTTCGCAACCTGTGTGTGGTATGTTCTATAAAAAATGCAATTATACTAGAATTCTCTAATTTTGAAAATATACAGGCCTGTCACAGAATTCCATTCCGATCTAATTTTTTTTGGAAAAAAATCAAAATGAATTTTGAACTAATTTATGGGGTTTTGCTTATATTTGATAAGTATCCCGACAAATCAGTGTCTCTAAAATATAAAATGTTTTATTGGCTCGATTGGACTGATTTTTCCGATAGGAACATTCTCATGTTCATAATTTATTTGACATCCGACGAATCGATCTCCAGTGTTCACTATATTCGCTCAAAATCGCCTTGTAACGAGTTAAAGGAACATTAAGACTTTTTAAATTTTATATGAAGAAATCCGAATTTATACTCTTAACTTTATGTCTAAAACTATTTTACTAAATTATTAAGAAGATATGAGTTGTTGATATTATATTACCTTTGGTTATATTGCAGTTCTGTACCTCTTTTTCCCAAGAAGCAAAAGAGGCTTTTAGCACCTCGGTAACCTTTCGATTTGTACCAGGCGTTAAAGGAGGTATTTGTGTGGGTACATCTAGAAAGAGTAAACAAAATATAAAGTTAATTTTTATTACAAATTAATTTTGCAGAAAATATATGGAATTTTCAATTAATTTCAAATAAATCATTGTCCTAGCCCTAGAAATTTAGTGTAAAATTTCGTTATATAAAAAATTTAAAGAATATGAGGTAAAATTCAAAATTTGCAAATGATTTGAAATTAAATCCAAGTTGAGGTAATCTTTTGATATAAAAACTTGAGAATAATTATATTCTCAACAAAAATTTCTCATTATTCTCAACTGTATTTCAAATCTAGATTGTAAGTTGCAAATAAAATATGTAAAATTATAAATACAGTTTTTACCTCGAATGTTTTGTTATTCACACTTTGATTCATACTACCAAATGCCATGTTTTTAGATAATAAATCAAACATAAAACACTAACTTTAAAGGAAAAGTGTGATATTTTACAAAGTCGAATAATTCTATATTCGCTATTCTATTTGATTTAAAAAAATAAGGAGAAGATAAAATAACTATAACTATTGTCCGGACAACTCGATAATTCGACAGAGCCTAAAACTATATGTGTACAGATTATCGAAGTTGCACTGTATAAGTGGGGTCACACATGGAAAATATTTACCTAAAAAAGGCGTAAACACTTTTTTTAGCACAAATTGTTCAGGCACTGTTTACTCCTACAAGTGTTTTGTAAGATCAAACAGCATCAAATAGACGACTGAATCTAAATATTTGTTATGAATTGCTCTAAGTATCATATGTATTTTATTTAGTGGTTACGTCTTTTTCGTCAAATACTTGCCATGTGAGACCCCTTAAGTTTGATAATAAATTGAGAATAATATTTAATTTCAAATTGAGAAAAAAGCTATTTTAATTTAAGGTTTGAATGTGATATGAGAAATATGCATTTCTTAAAAAAACATTTACAAATCAACCTTTAATTGAAAACATTAGCTGTATTCACAATATTGTGCATTTGTATAGTAAATTTATGCAATTGTGCATTTTTGTATACTTTGTAGTGTAAAGTAAAAATGCAATCCATATACAATGATGCAAGACCATTTGCACAAGATTGTGAACTCCGCTTTGAAATATTTTAAAATACCTATAACGTTTGAAATGAAAATTACACAAATTGTTGGTTT
Organism: Calliphora vomitoria; assembly: GCA_942486065.2. Taxonomy (NCBI): domain Eukaryota; kingdom Metazoa; phylum Arthropoda; class Insecta; order Diptera; family Calliphoridae; genus Calliphora; species Calliphora vomitoria. The sequence goes on from OW818029.2 coordinate 32,094,338, forward strand.
TTGTTAAAGAAAAAATGCAAAATTTTAAAAGTGAAAGAAAATATTGTGGTGAAAAAATGTCCGAACAATTTTTATTTTTATATATAAGTTATCAAAATAAAGGTATACAATAAATGGACTACCTCAATAAATATAGAAAACCATTATAATATTGTACAATTTATTAAACAGAAGAGTTTATATACTATTTTACAGATCTTTTAAATATCCTTAATTTTGGTAACAAATTTCCCTTTGGTATCAAAAATACGTCTTTGTAAAAATGGCTCAAAAAAGACAAAGATTTTCTAAGAAACCACATTAAATTATTAAGCAAATTGTAGTTCAAGTTTTTTTTTTGTTTAATATAAACTTTTTAAACAGTCAACTAAGTATTTATTTCAACTCATTACTGTAACTCTTCACTTCTCTTCCCCATTTTGTTGTAAACATTTCATTTAATTTATTCATAAACAATACGGCTTTTTGATAAATAACTAAGTATGTATGTACAGGTGGGCATGTATGCACAATATTAATAAATTAATTATTAAAAGTGTTTAAATTAATTACCTTTTAATTTGCCATTTGTTGTGTATAATTGTTGTATTTTATGTGTTTTTAAATTAAATTTATTTGTGGTAAAGCATGAAAAATAGTTATTGTTGCTAGTGCCATTATTGCTGCTGCTGTTGCTGTTGTTATTATTATTATTGTTGTTGGCAACATAATACGCTTGCGGATAAGGATAACCAGTCACACGCAGTGGTACACGTAAACGGGCATCCGACCAATCGATCCATTCATTTGTCATAATTTGGTGGAATTAAATCCAAAGCCAGCAACAAGAGAGAGAGATAAACCTTCACTTGTCTTTTGCTTTTGTTAATATTATTTTTTCAATTTTTGTTAATTGTTTTTAAGCCGTATTTGTATAACACTAAACACAGGTTTTTTTTTAATCAAATAAATATTTAAATGTTTTTGTTTTGTTGTATTTACTATATAAAGTACATATTTTTGATTAGACACACGCTTTATTTATATTATTTTCATTATTTTTGTCTTTTATAACTATGTATTAGTTTTATGTTTAATATTAAAACAAGTGTTTTTTTCTATTCAAATGAAAACAGATTTGTTTACTTTAATTTGGGAAAAATAATTTGTATAAATATATGAATTGTGGTTATTTTTAAAAATTTCCTACACTTTAAGTTATAAGCAGCAGAGAAATTTCTATTTAATTTTAGTCCTTAGTTATAATTATATCCTTTTCACTCAAGCTATTATGTATTATATAAATCACCTTAAAGTATGCTTTATATTTTTAAGATATTTTCTAAAACCGGCTTTTGACAGTTCTATAAAGGTTTATGTCCTTGCTAGCAGGAATATGATCATCTTATATCATTATTTAAGAAAGGATTCTCTATCTAGTAAAAGAGAAATATCGTAGAAAATTTCTGTCAGTATATCGTCAGGATAAAAAAATAACCAGATATTGAGAAAATGGGTCTTAATGTGTTAAATTGTTAACACTATAATTGTTGCATTTTTAAAATTTACTAATAAATTGTGTTATCAATTCACATTTTACGATACTAATACGTTTAAAATATACAATTGGGCAATTCACAAGGTATCTTATCAATCATATTGTCATAATGTCGACTTGGCGGCTCGGCTTAACCGACTCTTAGGCGTTCGGCGTTGGTCTCTGCTGGTTCGTTACGATAACACAATAAACATATAGAAAGTAGTATTATTTCAGGACAGTTTTTGCTTGAAAAGCAATAAAAACCATTGTGAATTGATCAAATATGTAATTAAATTCTAAATATCATTTAAAAAAATGTTTAAGTACCTTAAAATATTCTTGTAATTAATCACCCCTATCGTGAAAACCATGTGAAATTTATGTTCCCATGAAATATCCATTTCCCAACTTTTCATTCACAATAGTTAATTTTGTTCGTAACAACTGTTTATTGCTTACAAAATTCCATCTAAAAATTTCATAACATGGTGATTTTTTTTCACGTCAACAAAATTCCTGAACGAAAAATGGGAAAAGAGAACACATTTCATGTGAAATATTGACTCGCGATAGGGGTAAATATTCAAAACAGAACAAGTTCACTTAGCTCGCTGAGGATCGAATTTAAGCTTAATTCACTAAAATCTTAATTCAGATTTAAAACTTCTCAGCAATTCATTCCATAAAACCATTCTCAACTAAAATTCCTTAGTTTCATTTAAAGTCTTTTATTTAAAACGAATTCATTCATTGATTAATTAAATTATAAATGAAATCACTCCACATTTCAAAGGTTCTGTTTTGGATTAATTCAAATCTAAAATAAATTTATAGAAATTTTGTTCCCTTCATTCAATTTGTAATGGATATACTGGTAAATTTAAGAAAAATTTAATTCTATAAGGAATAAATTCAATATGTTAAAAGTACATAGGAATTAAGCCTATGCTTTTATTCGTAACGAATTATTTAATGGAATGCTTAGCAGATTAAATTTTATTTGATTTTGAAAAAGTAATTAAATCAATATAATTGAAGTACATAGGAATTAAGCCTATGAATTAATTCGGAACGATTTCATTAAACTCAAAGTCAAAATGGTGAGGACTCAATTAAACAAAGCCCTTCTGTACGGCTGCGAAACTTGGAACGCTAACACTCGTGATATACGAACAAGTAAGAGAGCTATATTCACCAAATTATACTTTAAAATAAAAATTTTTAATATTTTTAGGTAAACAAAATAAATTTTTTTTTCAAAATTTAAAAAATAATATTTTTTTTTTAAATAGTTTTCAAAATTTTTTTTTAATTTTTTTTAAAAATTATTTTTTTAAAATTTACTAGTAAAAAAATGTAAAAAAATTTTTTTGTTAAAAAAAAATCGGGTTAAAAAATATTTTTCCCGATTTTGACCTATTGTAGGTCCAAATTACTATAGCCTTATAAAGATCGTTGCAATGGACTTTGAAATATCTATCATTAGATATCCATATTGTCTATATTAACAACTTAGTAATCCAGATATAGATCAAAAATAGCCCAAAAATCGAGGTTGGCCCGGTTTTTTTCCTTATATCTCAGCCATTTGTGGGTCGATTTTAAATAGCAACCGGAAGGATTCCCGATATATTGACGGGGTCTTCAGAAAATTGATTTCAACAGACAGACGGACATGGCTTCATCGACTCCGCTATCTATAAGGATCCTGAATATATATACTTTATAGGGTCGGATAATTATATTGTGGAAATTACAAACGGAATGACAAACTTATACATACCTTTCTCACGAAGGTGAAGGGTATAAAAATTCAAGTACTTGCATGTTGCTGTTTTCGCAAGATCCTAAGTGTATTCTTGCCGAGAACCATATCTAATCATACACTGTGGGAAGGAACAAGCCAACAAATGCTATCGCTTGAAATATGGAGACGAATATGGCGTTGGATCGAACACGCCCTCAGAAATCAGACTAACGGCATCACTAGAATTGCCATAGATTGTAACCCGCAAGGGAACAGAAGACAGATTGAGGCCGAACTAGATATCAGTGGCAAAAGTTGGGGAGAAGTGAAGGATCTTCAGGGAATGACGAAACTTTTCAGACATTGTTCAGTTGTTGTCCTGGGTTGATTTTTGTATCTATATATATAAAAATTAAATGGTCCATGTATTCGAAAATTTAAATTTTTAATATATTGCCTCCTTTTCAATTCTCATTTTTCTAAATAAATTAAACTTTGAAGAACTAACATTAGTAAATAGCTACTGAGCAAAGCGTTGGCGGTCAACTAGTAGTGTATAAAAAAGGAAATATTCTGGAACAATTTCAAATTAAAATAGATCAAAATATTGCAAAATATTTTTGCTATGTAAGTTCTTTTGCAGTATGAAATGGGTTCAATACCTTGTTGGATTTTATAAACTCAAAATTTAGAACGCTATAGATGCCTTAAAATGAAATGGCTACATTCCAAAGACAGAACCTTGAATCAGCCCTTTACATATATCATGATAATGCAATTGGAGCGGATCTCTCGATCAGGGTACAACTTAAACATTTGAACCTATAAAACAATCTCACAGAAATTTATCACGACATTGTACAACCTTTACATATCTATACATCTGATCTAACCAGCTACCATAGAACCCCCTCTAATTTGTAATTATTTTAATAAACACTCCCCCTCTATCGAATTAGTTAACAGGGCAGGGTTAACGAAAAACAAATTGACAACACACTACATACATATATATGTAAGTATGTTTACAAACACACAAAAAGACAAATAAATAAATGAAAACTTTATCGTACGATAAATATAATTTAATTGAGCCATATACAATAATATTTTTGTATCACAATCAGATGTCTGCTGATGATGTTGATGTTCTGGTGTAACAAATCAATTCAATTCATTGTTTAAACTTATTGACCTTCTCAATTGATTGTGAAATGTAAGACAAACATTATTAAACTGCGTTGAATGGGTGAATGGTGAAAGAGGGTTATGACCCTTTCTACAAATTAATAATAAATAGTGTTTTCATTTGATAAACATATGTAAGTATAACAGCAGCAGTCTACAAACATGGATGCATTGTGTTGTATTTATTATTTTAATAATCTGAATTATTGTTATTATTACTATGTATGTATAACAATAATAAACAACAGCGTAAACTATAAAAAAAATATATCATCATACATAGACAGAGGCAGTTTAGATACTCTAGATTTGTATGAATAGTATTTGTAGCCATAAGAATAACAAGTGTTAATTTATAGCACGCGTTTTTTCAGTTTTTCTTTCTTTCTTTCTTTCTTTAATTTTTTTTATCCATAAACATGAGTATGTGAGCAGTAGGCTGGGAAAGAAAGCAAGCAGTCAGGGAAAATAATGTGCCAGCACTTGAAAGGGTGGATGAAATTGTTGGAAATATGTATGTATGTATGTATTAAGAAGAAAGTTGTACTACACACAAGAAAATGTCATACAGAAAAAAATAAAAAAAAGAATCACAGTGTGGGTGCAGTTCTTGATTTGGTTTTATTATTAATACTGCTTATTAAAACTGTAAACAATTGTGACAGTCGCCCAGATGAACGGACGGACAGACAGGCAGACATAAAGAGTTCGGTTAGGTTCAAGCATTTAATTCAATTGAATTGAATTGATTTGAATGCATTTCTTAATGTTTCTTCGAGATTACACTGAACAAAAGATTTTTAACAAACTGGGAACTTCTTTTCAACAAACGTAATCACAAAAAAAAAAAAACAATTCTTTACAAAAATAATAATAATAATAAAAATATGATGATGATAACAAGTGTATAATTTATGTATTTCTTTTGAATTTTACAAAATATTATACAAATTATTTTATTTAGGTATTTTCATCTATGCATTTGTTATTGTGAATTATTATTTATAAATATTACATCTATATATAGATGGTAAAACACATGTTGTATATTATTTGCATTTTTTGTTGTTTTGTTTTAAATTCTAATCACAGGTGTTTAGCTAAAACACAATAACAAAAATTATCTTTAAGATATAAATACAATAATTTTTCCATTTTCTTGTTTTGTTTTCAAAATTAATACACACACTAACGCATAAGAAACACACACACACACATAGTCTGCATAGAACCTTAAAATCACATTTGCATTTTGTCCAACACTTGCATTTAATTATATTTATTTATATTTTTTTTCCTTTCATTCTTTCTATTATTCTTCTTAATTCTATTCTTTACTTTTGTTTTATTTTGTTAATTTACAATAATTTTAATTTTATTTTTTTTTGTATTTCCGTTAATTTCTTCTACGTTTTGGTTATTTTTTCCACAAAACCATGCAACAAATCTCAAAATTTTAATAATATTTTTGTTGTTTAACAAATAATTTGTGTATATTGTTGTGTATCTATTGGATTCGTAAAATATGAACTGAATAGTGAGTAAAATAATGTTCGTAACGATCATCATAATATCCTAAAATACCAAAACACAAACACATCGTCACCGCTACAGATGCATTTTACTCTCTCGCTCACTTGCTCACACACACACTGACCAGCACCTTCTACATACAACACAACACCAAACCAATAATAACAACAAAGTAACACAAAAGTATCTTTTCCATACACATAGATACTTTTCGAGAGCTGGTTTTTTTCCCTCATAAATTCTCTTTTTTTTTAAACAAGATTTGAAATTTTTTACTCTTTGTAAACACTTGAAATCAAAATTCATTCACAAAAACCTTACATTTCCAACTCACTTTAAGAAGAGAGCCAATTTTCTACGAAAAAAAAACAAAATCAGTTTTTTGCCAAAGAGGTTTTTTTTATAGTTTGTGTTTTTTATGGAAATTTATTTAAGAGAGTCTGTTGAGTTTGGTTGTCTGACTGGCTAATCGGGGAAGACGTATAAAAAACGCAAAAAACGACCAACTAAAACGGAAACGGCCATCATCATTGTCGACATACTACAATATGTTGTTTATTTTATTTTTTATTTTATTAAAAAAAACCAAAGAAATACAAAATCTAAAAAAAATCATAATTCTTAAAGAAAGCCAGCAAAAATTGCACATAACAAACTGTTAAAAGATATTTTGATTATGGAAAAAAAAAGTGCAAGACAATAATGAATACATGTGTGTAAAAAATGTACTTCTTTTGTATTTCATATTACACATATAATATGATCGGGTATTTGAAGGATTTACAGTGTGATCTCGCATTGTTGACTTGGTGTTGAAAGAATTAAAACTTGCTTATGACCTGTCCTCAATTATTAACATACATACATACTTTTCAATGACTATTGCATACCAAATGTATTACTAAGAAGTCGTTAAGTAATGTCTGAAAATGCAGATATATTAGTACATACTTATTAATAACCATCTGTATGAGTACTTAAATGCAACGTTTCAGGCAACTTATCGTCATGCGATTTTTATACCCTCCACCATGAGTGGTAAGGGTTTATATAAAAATTATTCGATTAATCAAGAAAAAAAAAAAAAACTTATTCGAATGAAAAAAATTTCTTAATTTAGAATAAATTTCAAGCAAAACATTATTGGTCAATTCACAAGGTCTCTTATCATGTCATATTGTCATAATGTCCTAATATTTCACAATGGTTTTTATTATTTTTCAAGCAGAAACTTTCTTAAAATAATACCACTTTCTATCCTATGTTTATTGTGTTATCGTAACGAACCAACAGAAACCAATGCCGAATGCCCAAGAATCGGTTAAGCCGAGCCGCCAAGTCGTGATATATTAGGACATTATGACAATATGACTGATAAGAGACCTTGTGAATTGACCATATATATACAGTTAAATAAATAAAATTATTGAAGAATAAAATCTCAAATAAACAAAAACAATACTTTGTAATGTAAAACAGAGATGCTCATTATTGGAAATTTCTACATTTGTTAAGACCTCATGATAACAATATTGATACGTTTTTACCTTTTAAAAACGGAGTTTATTTCCTTTAAATAAACCGAATACTTTTGATTGCAAATAAAAAGCAGTTTTACTAAATAAATAAAGAGTAACAACTCTTTATTTATTTAAATGTACACCAACAACAGTTCAAATATTCACTCAGTGTCTTTATTCAATTCGCAGAAATGCACACAAATTTTACAATGTACAAACTCACATGCACACGACAGTTGATGTTAACTGTAATATCGACAATCATCAACTCTGTAGGGTTCTATAAGTCGATTGTTCGATTGTTCGAACAATCGACTTTTTGCTGAAAAAAGTCGAAAAGTCTAAGTCGACTTTTTGGTCACAAAAAAGTCGAACATTCGATTAGTTATCACAAAAGTCGATAAAAGTCGAGTAGTCGATAAAAGTCGAAAAAAGTCGATAAAAGTCGAAAAAAGTCGAATAGTCGAAAAAAGTCGACTTTTAAGATTGTTAAAAAAATTTTTAATTGCAACATTATACTAAAACAAAATATGCACAGAATAACATAATAATTTTATGTTATTGCAATTTGGTACACTTACATTTTTTCTAGTGTATGCAAAAATAAATAATAAGTAAATGTTCATAAAAAAATGCTCTTTCTACATATTATATATTATCGCCTTAATACATTTAATTTTTATTGCTAAACATTACACAAGGCGCATCAATAAATGCAGAAACCATGTATTTTTTACAAAAAAATGGTAAAAAGTGGAAAAAGGTCGAAAATAGTCGGAAAGTCGAAAAAAGTCGAAAAGTCGAAAAAAGTCGATTTAACTAAAAAGTCGAAAGTTCGAAAAGTCGACTTTTCATAAATTACCAAAAGTCGAAAGTTCGAAAAGTCGACTTTTTAAAAATCGAAAAAAGTCGAAAGTTCGAAAAGTCGACTTTTTGTTTCAACTATAGAACCCTACAACTCTGCTCACGATTTCAGCCTCTGCCACTACAATGCTCTTAACGGACAAACTAGAATGTTCGAATTCCAGAGCTTTCGATGTCATTGTTAGCAGCTTAAACATTTAGTGTTGCCATACTTACAAACAATGCCAATAAACGCATACTACTGATGGACGTGCCTTCAAACATGATGAATGCTGCAGGCAGTCGTTACAGACCGTTAAATTCAAATCGTCATTGCACATTCGTAACAATATTATAAAGCTTAACAAAAACACAAATAATTTGATATTTCCTTGTTAACCTAAGGGCGAATTTCATGATTTCACCTAGCCGCTTAGTTACGACCTATAGGGTCCTATATTGTTAAATAAGGTTGAAATTGGTCCATAAATAAGTACTACTCCCAAAATAAATATCGAGATTTAATTCAACATGTACAAATTCCATACAAATTTAGCTTAGATTCCAGATATTTATATGTATATGAAAATTAAATTCAAAGTAAATAAGTAACACATTAGCTGATGTAGGGCATAGTAGGGCATATCTGACTGTATTTTCATACTTTTTTATTTATAGTTTTAATAGTAAACACTATGCAAAAATTAAGACTTTTGGAAAAACACACGATCATGACAGTATGGGTTCGACTCTATACTCAGTTTGTCCATTTTTGTTACTATTTTTTTTTAATGGTCAGTGGGCCCTAAAAAAAATGGTTTCATCAGTTTTTGGCCAACAGCTAATTCAGACTTGGTGATATCGCTTAAATTTATATGGCAATAACATAGCTAATAGTCCGCCAAATAAATTTTGTTAACATATTTTTCCAAAATAATAGCTTATTCGTGCACTTTTTTTGAAAAAATATGGGAAGAAACATTTTTTTTCACTATTTCTATAATAACTTCCAGTGACTCCTAATTTTTCTGTAACAATATTTAGCAAAGTTGTAGCTATGGTAAAGCTGAACAACTCTTGTAAACATATCAATGCAATCTGAACATATCTAGGCACTCTAAATAGCTCACAAATATCACTTCGTACCTTAAAATTGTTCGTTTTTTACTATTTTTTGACGCTAAAACAAAGATTTTTTGTTAAAATAGTAAGTATACTCGAAATTAGTTTAGTGGACTCTTTGCTATATTATTGCCATATAAAGTAAAGCGGTATCACCAAGTCTGAATTAGCTGTTGGCCAAAAACTGATAACACCATTTTTTGAGGGCCCACAGATTTTCAAGATCTTTGGGGGCCCATAAAAAAATTTACCACCAAAATGGACAAACCATACATGTCATGATTGTTTTTTGCACTGTTGCACTGTGTAAATTAGTCGAATAATATTTTGTATTGATTATTCATTAAAATAGTCGATGAAATACTAGGGATGTGCAATTATTCCAATAATCCAACATTCTGATTTATCAATATACTGATTAATCAATTAATCAAAATTTATGATTAACCAAAACTATGATTAATCAATTAATTTGAATTTTGATTTTTCAAATTTGAATATTTTTCATCAGAAAAATTTACAAGTTACACAAAAATTCAAACAATTTATTTGAAATCATTAAAAATTTCTAACAAAATACTTGAAATTTTAGATTTTCCGACGTGGTTAGTCTACGTTAATACATTTCCACTTAATATTTTATGATTTTTTAGAACATTTTGCAGCTCATTTTTATTTCTAAAACACGACCATTTTGCACAAATGAAAAAATATTTTATTTATTAATTTTAAACACAAAATTTTATTAGTGGTAGAATTTTAATTATTGAATAGAGTTCCAATTTTTAGTATTAAATTAAAATTTAAAACAATTTTAAAAAAACTTTGTAGGTCTGGTGAAAATTAAAAAGGCACCAACACATACACATTTTTGTTACTAACACGTATTAAGAGCTAGGTACTATTTCAGCATCACATGTTTAGAGATAGGTAGTGTTTTCAAAGAGTCGGACAACTTGTATATACTTTGTTTCTAACTAATCTATTATTCTTCGCTTTGTACAATCAAAATCAATAATATTCAATTAATTATCAATATAAGTAATCAAAATGTTTGATTAATTGAATAATTGATAAATCAGGATGTTAGATTAATCGATTAATCGCATATCCCTAATGCTGTAGCAGAAAAAAACCTTCCTTCCAACTTTTAATTGTAAACAACACAAATACGGTGTTCAAACCACAAAATTTGAACATGTCAACTGGTAGCTAAACACACTTTGAATTGCAAAAACAATTTAAATTTAAATGACTTCATCCTATCAAAATACTATTTATAATTTATTTTTTTACTGTTAGGCGATATTCATTAAATTATTCCATTCATATTTTTGCACAAAATTCCAACATTTATCTTATCTGCAAATGTACTTTATTGACCTAGTCCGTTTTGAAATCATTATAAACTGAAAGCTTCTAGTATCGGACAAAAATGGAATATCGCCCGGAATCGCTGTCTATCAATATAATAAGTGTGTCATATCAAATTCACAAATAGATTGCATCTACAAAATTTCTATACAGGTATAATTTAAAAAAAAAAAACTATATGTACATTAAAATAATTCCATGATAACTTATCTACACAAAATTGAGTGGTATATTTATAAAGTTACGTTGCGATAGATTAACCTAGACCTAGAGCAAAATTTTAATAATTAGACTGTTTCTAAGTACCAGAAAATTCCAGAAAGTTTTCATTGTTATATTGGAAATTATAAATAACTGATTGATATTTGTAGCACACGGGATAGACTGGGGAAGATATTTAGAAAATGCATATGTTTTCTACATTAAATTGAAAACTAAGTAATGAACCCGATTACTATTTAGAACAGGCGGGAAGGAAAATTTAATTCGTCTAGAAATTATACTCAGAGAAAAAACATGGTTGGGCATGGTTACGACAGCTACGCTGTGTTCTTTGTAACAATATACAAGGTGGCGCAAAAGTAAACTTCCGATGTTTTTTGGCTGTAATTAAAAAAAAAAAAAATGAAAAACTTTGATTCTTCTAGTGGATTATTTTTATTTGGTCTTTTAATTTTTTTTACATCAAGTCGAGAATATGATGTCATGTAAATGGCCGCCGCCACAGTTGATTGTCATTTGAGCCCTTTTTATGGCATTTTCCATCACTTTGGCCAAAACTTCCGGCGATAGGTCCTCACATTCTTGACGGATATTGTCTTTAAGAGCTACAAGAGTCTGAGGCTTTTTGACATAAACCCGCGACTTCAAAAAGCCCCACAAAAAGAAGTCTGGAGCGGTCAAATCAGGCGATCTTGCTGGCCAGTGCAAATCGCCAAAACGGGAGATTAGGCGCCCGGGAAATGCATCCTTCAGCATATCGGTTGTGGCACGTGCAGTGTGTGCCGTTGCACCGTCCTGTTGGAACCACATGTTTTCCAATCCCAATTCATCAAGTTGCGGCAAAAAGAACTCGTTGATCATTGCTCTGTAGCGCTCACCATTCACAGTAACCGTTTGGCCCGCGACGTCTTCGAAGAAAAAAGGTCCGATGACTCCTCCAGCGAAAACAGCACACCATACAGTGACTTTGAGCGGGTGTAATGGCTCTTCGTGGGTTACACGCGGATTTTTAGTGCCCCAGAAGCGTAAATTTTGCTTATTTACGTACCTGCTAAGATGGAAATGGGCCTCATCACTCATGATTATTTTTGATGAAAAATCATCTTCCTCTTGGTGGTGATTAAGGATGGCTTGAGCATATGTTAGACGCTATTGGCGGTCAGCAGCTGCTGATGCAGAAAAAACTAATTGATATTTAGGATTTCATCACGATAATTTTAAACAGAATCAAACGTGTTAATAATAATTCGTATTATTAAGTACCTCAAACATATTTAATCAAAATTCAGAAAGCAAAAACAAAAATGTTCAAGCCAGACTAATGAATACTAATGGATTTATACGGACAATTAAAAATAATTCAAGCCTTTTTAAGATGGATTTTAGTATGACTTAAAAATGTCTAGGCGCCAATATAAAAAATATAACAATTATTATTATAATTAACACCAAACAAAATAGAAACCCAAAAAAAAATCTTCAATGAATTAAATACTACTTGTATAACAAAAGAACCGAAAAAATACATTTCAAAAACATGAATGAATGGATTAAATGAAGTTAAGAAAAAAAAACGTAAAGAAATATTATTATTACTGACAACATAATTATCTTAATATTTGTATCTTTTAGTTCAGTTCAATTCTTTTTTTCCATTCTTAACACTTTGTATTGTTACTTGTTGCCTCTTAAATACTTTTTATACATGATGGAGTCAATTGATTTTAAACTACCAAGACTGGGGAGAAGAGTAAAGTGTAGCGTACAGATAGATACCTGTAGCTGTTTGTAGGTAGGTTTAGTTCAGTTTTAAAGAAAAATATGAAATTGTATGTGAGTTTAATATTAATATATTTAACAGAGAAACATTTATTCATTCATTCATTCACTATAACCACACAATACATTTATTTTGACTTCTTCACGCTTATAATGCATTTTACTCACGCATCATCGTTTTGTTTGCTTATTACAATAACAAATTTGCTGCTGCTGTTGCTGTTTTAACTGATTCAGAAACATATATAATCTTTATTATGTTAAGGAGTTTTTTTTTTTTTTTAAAAAAAGATCTTTCACAATTTTACACTTATGAAAACAAGATAACAAAATAATAATAACTATGGATCACTATGGGTTAGATAAGAAAAGTCTTGTTAGTTTAAAAATATAAGGAGGGTACGGCAAAACTTCCCAACCACTTCATTCTAAATACATTTTAACAGGTATTGCAACATGTGGCCGAGCTTTGTTTCAGGTCTGGCGGCATATTCTGAGCGTTTTTCTGTCAATGCTCGCTTCAAACGAATCAGTTGCATTTGATACAGGTTCCCTATGATGGTCTGGTCAGATTTCAGCAGCTCATAATAGATAGGGCCCTTTTGGTAAAACAAAAAAACAACTTTGTTGTTCACACTATAATGTTCAATAACTAAGTGAGAATGAATGACAGATGTGTATCCTTAAGTTATAAAAGACAAAACCGCGTTCTAATGATACGCCATCTGTTATGAATTCCGCATTTTTAAGATATACACCCAATAATTACACTACATTTTTAATAACTTTTAGAACTTTTTAAAAATAAAACTTTCAAAAACTATTTACAAAAAATAAGACATAATTTCTTACCTAAAACTTCCATAAACTGTTGAAGTTAATTTTTTTATGGAAACAAGCAAGAAGAAACCCCAAATGTCTTATATTTTGTATAAAACGTCAGTAAGACAAAAAACTAGAAAATTCAATTCAAACACTTGAGTTTTTGCTGCCATAGAAATAATTTCTGTTGCAACGAATCCGAGTGGTATTTCAAACATATGGAATTGTTATTATTTAAATTAAAAATTTATTTTCTAATGTCTTGTTTTTAGGAAAATAGGATTCAAGAAGAAGGTTAGAAGGGCTTGTGGACATTAAACAAGGATGGACATTAAACTTGAATGGAAAGTTGTTGTAAGCAAAAACAAACGACATAATACAACTTAAAAAAAACCAAACGGAGTTTATTTTATGATTAGCCCAACCATATTATGAGTCCAGCTCAATAATAATATAATCCATATAAATATATAAACGTCTTTGTAAGTTTGTTTATTTGTTGGTTTGTTTGAGCATCACGCCTAAAACGGCTAAATCGATTTTATTGAAATTTGGAACGTATATAGATCCTTACTTGGAAGCGTCAATAGGCTATAACTTTTTTCAATACTTTTACCAGAAAGTGATAAACAGGGGGAAAAACTGGTAAAATTGGTACCTCTAATTCTTAAACAATTTTTGCTACGACAGGGCTAGCGAAGCGCACCGGGTCAAGCTAGTTATATATAAACCTCTTATATGACATGACCAATTTATGATTGTAGTCACATGACCATATTATGGAGTATTTGTGATCATGTCATGATTATAAATACCGGGTTTTCCAACAAGAGGTATTATTTTGGTATTCAAAGAAAAATTGAATTTTTTGAGATAAATTATCGGATGTTTTTTTCATAATAAAGAGGAAGGTATGCCGTTAATAATGAAAAATAACAATAGCCAAATGGCCACCACGACCACGCTTACAATACCATATCCATTTCATGAAATTTTCCAAAACCAAATCGCAAAGTGGCTGCCCTATGTCCTCGATAGCCTCACGAATTCTATCTTTGAGGTCTTGAATCAACGCTGAGCTATTGGCGTAGACCTTGTCTTTCACTTGGCCCCAAAGGAAGAAGTCACAAGGTGTTAAATCACAAGATCTAGATGGCCAATTGTGATCACCTCTTCGAGAGATAAGAGCAATGGTTTTGTTGCTTGTGTGGCACGTAGCGCCGTCTTGTTGAATGTAAACGTTGTCTAGATCAATATCATCCAACTTCGACCAAAATACGGTGCACATTGGTTGAGGTTCATAGCGGCTAAAAATAGAGCGGCTAAAAATAGAATAAGTTGTCGAAGGACAATGAAATTTGGCACATAGGCATTTTTTATTTGAATTAAGAAAAAAATTTAAAAATCAAAATGATTCGCCCACCTCCCATAAATTTTGACCTACGGCATTGTTTTTTGGCACATAGCATTTTTAAATACTCAGAATCATTTGTGTGAAATCCGCCCACTGTGAATCCGCCCACTTTTACGACCACTTCTGATACAACTTGTATTGAAAAAGTGGCATAACTCCCTTGATTTTTAATGCATCAACCCAATTTTCACAAAAAATAAATATTATAATTGTAGAATGGGCTCCTGAAAATATATACCTGATCCGCCCACTTTTACGCCCATCTCCCATAGGAAAAACAAATAGAAAAAACATGAATAAGTAATTTAAGCATAGTCTTTTAATAATTTTTTAACATCATTATCCTACTCCAATTTTTTGATTTGCAGCTTTGAGTCAAATCTATTTACAAATGGGTCTGAAGACAATAAAAGATTATGCATTACGTCTTCATTAGTGGTTACACGTCCAATTCTTCGCGAATGATGTAATCTATATGCTCTATAGTCTTTATTCTTCGCTTCCTGAGCTTCCTCGGACAGAAAATAAAAATGAAATCATTGAATAAGGGCCTTTAGATAGAGACATACTATTGGCAGAATAGCTTCTTGACTAGTATGTATATTACATTATGTAATAATTTTAAGCAGTAAAGATGGCAATAAGACTATGCATGAACGAAAATGCATGTTTTGTTACTTTATTACTTCATAGTTTTTACTTTTTTTTTGGAAAGGAGCAGGTAGGAGCAGCTGAATTTTTTTAACTTTTAGCTACTTCAAGCTGTAATTTGACATCTTTCATTAAACAGCGCTCCACAGCGCTAAAAAGATGCAGTTTACTGAAGTTGATGAACATTGAAATTTGTATGTTGTTTATATTTTGTTCTACTAAATTTTTTATATGGCACTTTTCCCAACTTTTTTTAATGCAAATCTCTTCTAAGACAATTGTCATTTACGAAAATATACAACAAAGTCAAATGAAAGGTTTACTGTGATTGTACCAAACGAATGAATATACAGTAAATTTGCATGCCATCTTAAACAAGCAAACATATATGAACTTCGAGCGTGTCTGTCCAAACAAATAATAAATATATCAGCCTAATATTAGGAATCATACTATTTAGATATCTGACTACAAAATACCAAAAAATTATCCAAATCGCCGAACATAAAAAAAAATAATTTCGGCCACTTCTCAACCAATGTGCGGCGTAATGACGTTTGTAGAATGCCCAATTCCAAAGAACGACGAGGAATGGACAAACCTGGGATTTCTTCAACACTTTGGGTAACAGCAGCAATATTCTCAGTTGTTCTTGAGCGACGTGCACGGGTTTTATTCTTCACATCACTAACTTGTGCCAACAGCTCGAATTTTTCTGAATTTTTTTTTTCTGAATTGCGGTCCGACTAGGTGTTTCACGACTACCCAAAAATACTTTACTTTTGCGAACTGTGACTGCAAGATTTTCACCATTTCTGTAGTGAATTTTAATAACTTTAATGCGTTGTTGAAGCGTTTATCATTCCTTTTTTAGTAATGGCGTAGTTTCTACTTATCAAATGTCAAAGAATAAAAGCTTCAGAAGTGACAGCTACCAAAATACCGGGTGATTTAAAATAACACCTCTTGTTGGAAAACCCTTTATAAATCTAAGAGTAACATATTATGATAAGATTTATGATTGTATTCCAAATATATTACAATCATTCTTAGCAAAATAAAATATAATATTATGATCAAATATATTCCAGACTAAAGGAAATGTTAATATACAAATTGTCTATAACAACTGAGAACTAATTTTCTGTAACCACCCACTGTGCATTAAAAATATACACCATTTTTTCATTTTAAGACAGTTTAACTACTGCACTTCTGTGGTTTTTATTTAAAAAAACTAAATAACAAATAACCAAGATTGAGTTTAGTTTAGTAAGAGAATGAAAAAATCTGTAAGTTGCATGTTGTTCAATTATATTAGAGTTTAATGATAATGATGTTGTATGTGCCACGGTATATTTTTTTTTATTAACTTTTCTTGATGTTACAACTTTTGGTAGTGATGTATAGAACTAGTATTGTGGTCATTTCCTAATGGGACCAGGAAAAAAAATACAAAAGGAATGAATGAAAATCTTAAGATACAAGAAAAACACTCACACGTAACATTAATTCATTGATTCATACATTCATTCATTTATTAAAGACATTTGTAGTGTTTTTCTCTATCTATGTATCTTTCTGAACAAATACGAGTTCATTCATAAAAAGCTATGTATGTTTTCTGGGATATCTATTAATACCAGTACAAGATACCTGTACAAATTATTTTTTTTTTAGTTTTAACTCTTTCTTAGATATTTCTTAACTACCTACAGACGAGTAGTTAGTTACTATGAAAAGGTTTAAGCGTGTGTATGTTAGGTTAGAGCCAAGATTGACCGTTTTACATTTGACTATAAAGTATCTGAGGTTGTTATCATCATCGTCATCAACATCATTGTGTCTATAAAGGAATGTTTTTGAAGAACCAGCTTAAAACAAAAGAAGATACAATGAAATTCCCTCACAAATTAGGTATTTTTTTCTACATTTAATTTTCTTAGACACAAAAAAAAAAAAAGAACGAGTATAAACGGAAGCAACGGAAGCAGAAGCAAAAGCAGCAACTACCACATCATGGTTACATATAGCACAAAGCACTCAGCTACAGATACAGATACACGGTATATTGAGCATCAAGTATCTTATGGATATGAGGATGGATATCATCGTCATCATCATCAACATCATCGACAACATACGTTCGGTATCATAAGTGCCTGTTGTTGTATATGTATAAAGACTTGTTTTTTATAGTGAAGTTTTTTTTTATTTTATAAATTTTTACTACTACTACTACTTAGTACTGCCGCTCTTGCGTGTTTGTGTATATAACGAAATATCGTGTAAAGGCAACATGAGAAATTCATTCATAAAATTTTTTCGTACCGCTTTTTTTCTGTTCAGTTGTTTGCCATTCAACACGATCACTTTATTTTATACGTTGTTTTTTTTATATTTTTTTTTTTTTTATTTTCAGATACATAAAAAAGAACTTTGCAGATACTTTTTTCTCTTAGCTTTTGCTATAGCTGTAGTTCAACAACAATAACAATTTGTATCTAGACGTGTGTTATAAGGAATATCTGGTGGAGAGGAGGTGGTGCTGGTGGTGTTTTGTAGAATGTTGTGGAGTGTCAATTCATTGTACATGTAGTAGTTGGAACGTAGTATACAGTTGCTCAGTTGCTGTGCTGGGTTCCTACGTACTCTTAGGTAATCTGAGTATAGCGTGTGTTTTACAAGTTGTTTCCATGTTCAAGTAGATGAGATTTCATATGTAGGGATACAATTTATTCCTATCAAGGTACAAATTAGTCATCGTATTTCAATGTGTTGCTTATTTTCTTATTTTTTTTTTTTTTTTTTTTTTTGTTTCGTTTTGAATTAACGTTAGACTAACAGCCGACAGCAACTGATAATATGACATTTCTTGATTTTTTTTTAATGAAATGCATAAAAGTATTGAATAAAAGCCCTAATATGTATAAAAAAACTTATGCTTATTATATTTTGAAAAACTCAGCTTTATAAATATAAAAATAAATAGAATTTAATGAAAATGTTCAACCTTCAAGCAAAAAAAGAAAAAAAACAAGTTTGTGGTGATCAAAATCGGACAGTTATCTAGAGCATATTTTATAATTACTGTACTACAAACATAATATGATCATAGCAGCTGGAATTTTTTTTACATGACCATATTATGGTTGAGGTTGAATTATAATATGGTTGTACATAATCGTATTTTAATATGTTCGTTGAATCATAATAGGATTAACCCTCTAACCCACAAGAGTGCCTCAAGGCATGCATTAAAAAACACTAATTATCTCAAAAGAAATTATAATTTTTTTATTTTAAATTTAACGGTGACTTTAGTTATAGATTTATTAACATTTCCCTCCAAAGTCGAAATGCATTCTGGCTTTTAGTTTTTGTTGTGTCAGCTGTTTTTTGAGTGATGTCATAATTTTAGCACGTGAAATTTTGTGTGTGATTTTTTTATTTAACCAAAGTTTTATTAACTTTGAGTCGGCGATCTATTCGAAATATTTTTTTGAATTTGTCTATGTATTTGTAAATGTAAAAAAATTAACAAAAAGTGTGTTGAGGACGCAAAATCTAAGGGGTGCCTCAGGGCACTATTGCTGGTTACGGCTAAATTTATCGCCGTGTTAAGTTCTGTTATATTATTTGCTATATTTTTTGTTATCTAAATGATAGAAATGGCAGATAGAGATCGCAGACTGGTTACATTATTCTTGACTTGACTCATGATCAGTTGGTACTCCACAAGAAGATCCACAGCAAAGTCAAAAGTTGCGTTTCACTGTTCTATTGGTACTACAATGGAATGTGTTCTGATGAAATTGGGAAACTTGTTCCTGATACCCGCAGATTTTTACGTAATACACGTTTTTCGTCAAGAACACATCGCTTCGTGGTCGATTGGCCAGTGGACTGCACAACACATTACAGGGAAAATTCGTTCTTTAGCCGTACTGTACGTATGTGGAACAAACTTCCCGCTGAAGTGTTTCCTGCCATTTCCAATGTGGGAAAGTTTAAATTGAATGTCCTCTGACATTACTCCCTCTTTCCTCCCTCCCATAACCGATTTTTCTAGTTCCAACACAATGCTTTGCATGAATAGGGATAATCCCCTGAGTGCTGGTCCAAGAAGAGAAAAACAAAAAGTTGGCGAAAAAGTAAAACAACCAGTTAATGACTTCCGTTAGGACAATATCGACCACTTTCCAATCTAGTTAGGGAAAAGAAATGGTGCAAACTATGTAAATAGTTGGAAACACAGTGTGTTTGCTCAAAAAATGCGATCTTCATTTATGTTTCTCAAATGCCAAAAATGGTTTAAAAAACTCCCGAAGATTTCTTGTTCATAATTAAATTTGGAACAGTTCATGAAGGTCTGCTAAAGGTAACGAAAATTTTAAGTCCTATATCTGTTGTTGTGCATGCTACAAGTTGTTTAGATATTATAACATTTTTAGAGAATAAAATTTTCTATATTTTTGTTACAGATTAATTTTGTTACAGGATTTTTAAGTTATAGTGTATTTATTTTTAGATCTATCGTGTATTTTTATTCCTATTTGACTGGACTATAGTATACAAATTTTGGAGATTTTTATTAGAATACAGGATATGACGAATGTGGAACGGAAGCTGTGTGGTATCCAACTTTATTGAGTCAATGTAGCATAATCGTAATAGGAGTTGTGTTTCGCTCTTTTTTTTTCGTTACTACAGATGATATTATGGTACTTTCTTCTGGAAATCGCATATTTTTTCCTATAAAATTTGTAATTAGTTCTATATATTATCATTATAATGCAAAAATAACTTTAGCTTTTTCTAAATTCGATCAAATGTTTATTTTTTTTTCTAATAAATCAAATGATTTTGCTATACTCGTAACAAAGATAATTTTAATTTTCTATTAATATTTAACAAACACACACAATGATGACTTAATGTTGCCAATAATTAATAAACCCATTATCAACATTTTATATGTAGAATCTTATTCTAACCACAACTACTCTATGACTATGACTCTATGACTTTAAATCACTGGCAGACGTCTGTCTATAATGACCAATAATGATACACAACATATAATTTTTATTATTTTTTATTTTTTTTTTATTTTTATTTTTCATTCAAATTTACAAACTTCCAACCAACTACACACATGAGAGTTTGTTTACAAGTAATCATACATAGAAAAAAAAAGTTAATTTATTGATGAGGCAAATATTAATGGCCGGAAGTTATCTTTTTTTTCATTTTGTAAAACTTTTCTATTTTTTTTTTTCATTATTTTTTGTTATCTATATAAACTTCTTCATTATTATTGAAAAACTAACAAATGAAATAAAAACAGTTAACTTATTTTGTTACCAACTATTTACACGTAAGTACTAGTGCTTTCATATGTAAAAGTAAGTTTTTTTTAAATTGATTTCTAAAATTTTAAGTACTTTTATTATTTAATTATTTGCACATAAATATAATAACAATTGCTAAAATGAGTTTAGACTTTCAGGCAGGCAGGCAATGTTTACAATTACTCTTCAGTTTTTTTTTTTTAAATATTTTTTGCAAATTAATCATTAAAAACTAAAACAGAAAAATTATGAATGAAAATTATCAGTGATATTGTCTGTAAGTACTTACTAGAGCCGGTGTAATTGTAAACTTGTGATATGATGCCATAAATTTAATTTTGTTTTAAACACTTGTACATGTAATTATACAAGTTTAAATTGAATTACAGTGCAACTTGGTGGGAACGAATATAGAACAAAAGATATTATTTTAATAATAACCAAAGTTGGTTTTACAAAATACTGCAGTTATAGCAATTCATCATCATATTTGCAAAATGGTTTATGTGTTTTTAACAACCAAAAAACACTTCATTTTTTATATAACTTCAGAATCAGTAGATATATTTGGGAATATACATTAAAAAAACAAGTAAGAGAGCTATATTCACCTGTGCCGAATCTTATATACCCTTCACCAAATTATACTTTAAAATAAAAATTTTAAATATTTTTAGGTAAACAAAAATTAATTTTTTTTTCAAAATTAAAAAAAAAAAATTTCAAAATTGTTTTTCAAAAATTTAAAAAATATTTTTTTTTCAAAATTGTATTTTTTAATTTTTCAATTTTTTTTTTTTTTTTGTGAAAAAAATTTGTTGGTAAAAAAAATTCGGGTTAAAAAATATTTTTCCCGATTTTGATCCATTGTAGGTCCAAATTATTATAGCCTTATATAGATCGTTGCAATGTACTTTGAAATATCTATCATTAGATATCCATATTGTTTATATTAATAACTTAATAATCCAGATATAGATCAAAAATAGGCCATCGAGGTTGGCCCGGTTTTTTCCTTATATCTCAGATATTTGTGGGCCGATTTTCTCGATTTTTAATAGCAACTGAACCGGAAGAATTCCCGATATATTGATATATGAATCAAGTTTGTAAGTTATTTGGGGTCATCAGATAATTGATTTCAACAGACAGACCGACGGACATTGCTTAATCGACTCCGCTATCTATAAGGATCCAGAATATATATACTTTATAGGGAAATTACTGGAAATTTGTGGAAATTACAAAAGGAATGACAAAGGTGAAGGGTATAATAAGTTAAACAGAATTCTTATAATTACACATAGAACTTTTTTCAGATGATACTTATATCATTAAAAGAAGTATTCTTTGACAATTCTGTCTTAAATGAATACTAGAGTGTAGCTGGCATATTTTTAAATCGTTTATACCTAACGTTCCACCAAGTTCGTTATACTCAAACTCTTCTGATTTCATTTTTATCTTATCTCATTGCTTTCTTTCATATACAAACTCGTAGAGGGTGTGTATAATTTACAATTTTGAAAAGAAAATATTATAAATTTGTTGTATTTTTTTTTTCAAACGTTAATAATTGCGCATTTATTTGTTAATTTTTTTACAAACATTTTAAATACAAGAAAAAAAAAATAACCCAATTCTTAGAATTTCTTTTTTGCAAACAAAAAAATATATAAAATATAAATTGTTGATACAAGTTAATTGTGGTAAATTTACTGAACTGAAACGTGTATCGAAAATAACAACAAAATATTTTGTCTGTATTTATTGTAAAGCAATGTAAAATGCTTAAACATTTTTCTAGAAATTTTAGATTTCAAAACAACCATACGATTTCTTGGTAGCACCCTACACAAGGGGTGGAAGGAACAATTAAGGCAATATTTGAATTTTTCTTAATATTATTGTGGTAGTGAGACATTTAACAGAGTTTAATTAGTAGATAAAATTAGTTAACTTAGCAATTTATATTTTTAGCTAACTATTTAATGTTGGTGAACTGTCAATTAGAACTAGTTCATATTCACAAGTATTCGGCCACGTATCTAGTTCTGCGTCAATTTTCTCCAATAGAATTCATTTAATATTTCAAGATGGCTGATGCTGAGACACTTAATGACTTTATACCTAATGTTCTGTATCAGTTCCATTGGCCTTTAAAGTCGATGTCATAGAAATAATAAGGAGACTGATTTATTTATTGTAAATAGGTGTCTTGACACTGAAAATAAAATTATTCGAATATTCGATTAATCGACAATTATTGATCGAATAATTTTTTATTCTAGATTGAAAAATTTTATTAATTTCAACAAAAAAAATATATTTTTTTCCACTATTATTCGAATAAATTTTATTCGAATAACAAATCTACTATATAACCATAATAATTTGTATAATTTGTAAACAACCATAAATTATTTATAAAAAAAAAACAAAGAAAATTATTTTACACCCCTCTTTACATTTAAATAGCTAATCAATATTTTACAAAATAAAAACATTATTGACACCTAATCAGACACGATGGCACTTTCAAGTTAAATTTTATAGAATATTCCAAGAAAATACAAAAAAAAAAAATGTGTTGTACTTGAAACGTTTACACTCAAAGAAAAATAAATAAAATTAACACTTTAGCAATAATAAAAAAAAACTACAAAATAAGCTTTTAAATACTAAAAATTGAAAAAAAGAAGAAAAAAATAATTCTACGAATTGCAAGAAAAAGATATATTTTATTTTCCACTGAAAAACATACAACAACCTGTATAAAACTATAAAAAGATACAAATACATGAGTGTAGCTCCATACTCAACTACATCCATATAACATCAATAAAATAAAAAACTAAATAAATCATTATGAATGGAATAAAACATAAAATATTATCAATAAACGGTGTGTAAAAAATGAAATCTACACAAAAATGACAAGCGGGAGAATAAGCAGAACACGCTGAAGTTGTTGAAGATGTTGATGTGGAAGATACACAGTCACATTTATTGGGTATGACATTTCAATGTGAATTAAATTTTATGCAAAGCAACAGAATTAAATAAAACATCATAAATATGTACATAGACAAAATATGAAGCACCAACAGCAGGTTGCAACAGGGCCAAATTAAAATCAAAGCGAAGGGGAGTTTTTTTTTGTGGATTGTTTTTGGTTTTAGAGTGGTTAAAATGTAAATGAACACAGATACAAAATATATATAAAACAAGAAGAGTACTATATTCGGCTGTGCTGAATCTTATATACCCTTCACCAAGGGAATATAGTTTTTAGCGGAAAAAATAGTAGGTAAAAAAATTTGAAAAAAATTTAGCTAAAAACAAAATTGGAAAAATATGACAGCTGTTGTTATACCCTTCACTATGAGTTGCAAGAGTATATATAAGTTTGTGTGTCCGTTTGTAATATCTACATTTTTAATTTGTGACCCCACAAAGTATATATATTCTGAATCGTTATAGATAGCGAAGTCATATAGCCATGTCCTTCTGTCCGTCTGTATGTTGAAATCAACTTTCCGTAGCCCCCAAATAACTTACAAACATAATTGATACATCTATACATCGGGAATTCTTCCGGCTCGGTCGCTATTTAAGATCGAGAAAATCGGCCCACAAATAGCTGAGATATAAGGAAAAAACCGGGTCAACCTCAATTTTTGGCAATATGGCAATATGGATATCTAATATTTGAAAGTCAACGATGTATATAAGACTATAGTAATTTGGACCTACGATGGGTCAAAATCGGGAAAAATATTTTCTAGCTCGATTTTATTTTTCCAAAAAAAAAATTTTGTCATAAAAAAAAATTTTTTTAAATTAAAAAAATTTGGAAATAAATTGGATACAAATTTGGAAATAAATTGAATACAAATTATTAAAAAGAATTTCGAAAAAAAAAAAATTTTTTTTTTAAATTCTGAAAATATTTAAAATTTGTGTTTTAAAGTATAATTGGTTAGGGGCTTCAGAATGTTGATTTCAACAGACACGGACATTGCATTATTGACTCCGCTATCTATAACGATCCAGAATATATACACAAGTTGGCGCAAAAGTAATCCTCCTATCAGAAAATGCTATAAATTTTGCGATTGGCCCCTAATGTCAGTTCCGTTTTGACATTTGTGTAGTTAACACATGCGAAATACACGTTAACAAACAATGTTACGCTACACTGCTCCAGAACGCGAAATATTGCTGACTATTTATTTGACCAATAATAGGCAAAATTTATAGCATTTTCTGATAGGAGGATTACTTTTGCGCCACCTTATGGGGTCGCTAATGAAAATTGAAAAAATTACAAACGAAATAACAAACTTATATATACCCTTGCCACTCATGGTATAAAAATACAGCTGAAACAGCAACAGGCTAAAACATACAAAACAACAAAAAAAATATATTAAAAAAAAACTATGACACTCTTGTAAACAAATACAAATAAATGCACCACACATTTACTACCAGAGTACCCGAGGAGTCACCACATTCAGCCCAAAAGAAAAACAATCGCAAACAAACCAAACATTCTGCCAGCCAGTCAAAAATCAAACATAAATACTTGTGGAATAAAACTGAAACTACTACTGCTGGACTGGTACGTACAATTACAGCCCGATACTGAGACCAGAGTTTTGCTACGTAAAGTCAAATCGGTTTGATTGGTATGAATGTATTTTTTCGTTTATATGTGCAATATTTGTATGAGCCTAAATATGTATGTTTGTATGCTTTTTCTTACACCGGAAATATAAAATTACACACTCAACACTTGAAATGTGTGTATGTTTATGAACGAACGAACGAACCTCTAACAAACACATCAGCTGTAAAGTTTTTATTCTTTTTTATTCATACTTCTTTTTTTCGTAAATTGTATAAAAAAAATAAGCAATAAAATAAATACAGACAAAAAATCATATAACATACAGTGGTTTTTGCACAAAATATGGGCAAAAACTTTGAAAAGATTTTAAACAAGTTGGCAAAATTTGTTTTTCATAGAATTTTTTTTTTTTTTTTAGCAAACAATAAAAAAACAAAGAAACTTACATAACATAAGGTAGACAAGAGATTTAAGTAATTTTATAAACAGAGTATAATTTTGGCGTTTTCTTTTATGACACAAAATGTTACCCTCATAATGTGTTACAAATGATCAAAAATCATTGCCATTTATGCAATTTTCTTTAATGTGGCTTCCATTTTAAAACTTTTAATAAAAAAATACAAAAACTAATTCATTAACACAAACGAACTTGAAAAACAGGAACAGCTGTTTGAAAAGTGCTGCCTTTCTCACCCTTTGATAAAATTGAGGGTATAACATTGTAGCATATTTTCGGTTTTTTAGGGCAACATTTTTTGAAAAGACTGAAAGGTTAAAAGTCAGAATAAAGCCATAATTTATGCCATAAAAGAAAACGCCATTAGTAACTTTATTATAATCGTATACTAGGTATCACTTTACTGTAAAAATAGTAGACAATTTTGCAATGTATTAAATAAATGTTAATAGTAATCTCTAAGAGAGTGTCTAAGTGATGTAATTATACACCTTTTAAAGACAGCTCCATGTTTAAGTGACAGGTTTCTTTCATACAACAATTTTAAGCTGATTATATCAATTCTATACGCTCAAGTAACTTTACTAATTTGAGTTAGTTTCCTTCACTCTAGAATAAAGGATACTCCTAATATGATCTCAAGCTCCATATTAAGACAATTTCCAAAAACGTTGAGATATAAATATGGTTAGATCTCACAAACAACTTTATTCAAATTGAGAAAAGTCTATTCTTAAGTTAATATAATTCTTAGATATGTTGGATCAAAAAACTTTAAATATATAGTCTTGGGAATTCCCAAGAATTGTATCCAATTTATAAACAATTTCCTGTTAACCACGCATATTTCGAAAACATTTTCTTTAATCAATTATTATTTTTAAGTACACATTTCTTTTCTTAATTAAACTTTATATAAATTGAGAAAAATCTATACTAAAGTCAATATAATTCTTAGATTTTGTTTGTCACTGCAGGGAATTCCCAGGTATTTTATCAAATTTATAAACAATTTAAACAACAATTTCCTGTTGACTACGGATATTCAGAACAGACATCCACCAATAAGTATATTTAAGTACATTTAAACTCTTTTCAAAAGTTTAAGTAAAATGAAAAAGTTTTTCCAAATGTATACTTATTTACAATGATTCATATATAAACAGTATTTCAAGTTTTAATTTCCCGGATCGGTAGTAGTTTTAAGAAGCATTTCTACTGTTTGTTTGATAAAAAAAAACAGGTAAAATGTTACCATCTACTATATAAAACTGTGACTGACTCATGATTTAGAGTAAAAACACATGCTGCGGATTGGTATGCACTTGTTTTTTTGTATGAAGTTTTGACAACTTAAAAAGGTAGACATAATCCCTACTAAATTAAAATCTATTTTAATTTAGTGCGGATTCATTGCGATTGCTCTAAAGTTCTCATATTTTCATGCAGAATGTCCAAATTTGCATGAGCTGTGTGGCACGTAAGGTCGTCCTGTACTCCAATTCAGGCCAAAAAAAAGTTTGTAATCATCGACCTAAAGCGCTGGCCGCTGACGGTGATGGCCTGGCTAACGTCGTTCTCTAAGATATATGTACCGATGCCGCCGCCATCTTGGACATCTTGGACAGAACACCCATTTTGATTAAACAATTTTATAATTTGAACATTATATCCATCGATGGTGATTTGGCAACACAAATTGTATAAATTACAGCCAGTTCGACAGATGTAGCTTCAGCAATATGGCGGCTATCAACTTTCAAAGTTCGTAAGTTCCTATTGGAAAAACCTTTTTATATAAAATATTTGGTATTTGAATTCCCCTTGCTTTAAAAATTGTTTAGATTTTATTTGATGCTTATTTTGAGATCAAATACAATTTTTTGAAACATTTTTTTTTCTAATGGTATTTTTGGTGTGTTTCATATTTATCAAACTAACCACCAGAGTAGCAAGCCGTAACGGCGCGACCGGCGGCTAGCCGAGCAGCCGGTAAAATTTTTTGAGCCGCGCCGCCGCCGAATCCATCGGCTCATCGGCGGCTTATTTTCTAGCTGATTTTATCGGCTGAGTCGATTTTTAAATAAATTTTTGTAAATCTAACAACGTTTAATTGTTAAATTGAATTAGAATTAGAAATAGTTCCTGATAGAAGTTAAGGCATTTTTATACCCTTCACCTTCGTGAGAAGGGTATATATAAATTTGTCATTCCGTTTGTAATTTCCACAATATAATTTTCCGACCCTATAAAGTATATATATTCTGGATTAAGCCATGTCCGACTGTCTGTCTGTTGAAATCAATTTGCTGAAGACTCCAGTTTGTCTTTCAGACATGCTTTCGAGAAGTTTCCTATTTAAAATCAGCAAAATCACTCGATAAATAAAGGAAATATGAGCAAAAATCAGAGACAACATCTGAAAATTTCATCAAAAAAAGACAATTTATTGCATGCTTTAAAAAAAAACCAACAAAACGTACATATGGTGTTTGACAAAAAAGCAACAAAACGTACATATGTTTGGATGTGTGTTGGTTTCATTGCTTTGTGTATTTTTTTTTTTTTGGTGTTTCGTTTCGTTTGGCGTTGTTGTTTTTATACTCTTCACCTTTGTGAGAAGGGTATATATAAGATTGTTATTTCGTTTGTAACTTCTACAATATAAACTGTTCGTCAGCAATTAAATGTAAAATTTTTAAAAGTTTTCTTGATATATTTAGGATGCTATACGCTGAAAGTGGGCAATTAATGTATCCACAACAAATGTGAAGGGTATATAAGATTCGTCATAGCCGAATATAGCACTATTAATTGTTATTATTTATTTGGTTTAATTATAGAATTAGCTTATAAAGAACAGAATCGAGTAATATGGAGGTATATTGTACTCTATAAACAGGCAATTATATTCACCGAAATAACGTCTAAAAAATGTTTTATTCATTTGCATTTCATCACATTAGGTTTTAATCAACCATAGATACCTAGTAAAGAATACTGTTGGACAAGTTTTTGAAAATAAAGATTAATTTTTCTAATTGTTCATTCGAATATATCCTAAAGATCCATATTATTTAAGACCTATTTCATGATGTCGAAGGAAAAATGAGACTAACAAATTTCTATGAACAACTATTCGAAATAATTTTTAAAACTACTCAAAACTACTGTATTTCACATTTCGATAGTATCAACTTCATGCAGTATTTTTGTCCAAAATACCTTAACTACAAGTTTTAATACTGAACACTTCCTCTCAAAATTGTCGCTATATTTCGCTTATAACCAAATTATATATTGAAAACAGTTCCGTTTTATAAAATAATAAAATAAAAAAATATATAATTTGCTTTTAAATTCGGCGCAGCCGAAAAAGTTTTTAAGCCGGTGAAAACTCGGCGTTAAGCCAATAAGCCGCCGCCGCCGACTAATTTTACCCCTTCAGCCGCCGCCGAAAAAAATTAGACGGCTTGCTTCTCTGCTAACCACTACTGCTGGCAAAGTATTTGATAATAAGTATCGAGTATTCGAAATAATTTATTGGGATACTAGATAACAAAAAGGAACTAAGGACTGAGATCGTAAAATTTTTAACACTCGTTTTTAATTAAAACTTTTAAACCAAGTATTACTTGATTTTTTTTTTTTTTTTTTTTTGAACAAGTTAACTTTGTAAAGCATGTCAGTTATTATGTTTAATGTCAGTATGTTCATTTGTTGTTAATCTGATTAAAATGAGTGGCGAGAAAAAATGCCTACTAAAATTATTAAATATTTTCAACAAAATCCAACTTGGTCCTACAAAAAGTTGGCCAAGCATTCAAAGGTCTGCCGTCAAACTGTTTCCAATGTTATTAAACAGTACCGGGAGAACTTGTCCGTTGATAGAAAACCTGGTTCGGGTAGAAGGAATGGTCCACAAGATGTTTCTAAAGCCAAAAGATTAGATAGCATTTTCACAAGAGCTCCCAACACATCCGGTAGGAAGCCAGCCCGGTTATCTCAGTGCTCGGACTATTTGGTACGAAAAGTTAAAGCCAATGCAGGTTTAAAAACATACACGGCTCAAAATGTTCCTGACAGGAACTCTGCTAAAAATTTAGAGGCCAAAGACAGAGCACGGAAATTGTATGTTAAGAATTTTTCGATCTCATTCCTTAGATACCAACAAGTAACTACTCAATTATTTAAGAGATGCATTTCAGATCTAATATAAAATTAAAGTTTTAAAGGGAACTTTTCATTGATAATTTGATTGTTGTAAAATAAAAATTATTTAAAGTATTAAATACTATTCGGTTTGAAGAATATGCCAGTACTTATTTCAACATAAAAACATACCGATACATTGCAGAGGTCGTTTGAGTTTTTATATATTCCAGTTTGAGGTACAAATCAGGAAAAGGGAGATTTGTCTAAACTAATGAATCTAGAAATATGAAATTGGTCACATATTTTCCTAAGCTACCGTTACCCCTAAAATACCCTCCCTATTACCGTTACCGATAAGCTAATGTTACCTAAATTACAGTAACTAACGTTACGAAAATAATACAAGTTACCGTTATCAGTACTTTTAACAATTTCGAATCGGTAGTCAACGTTGATAGGACATACAAAGTGGAAATAATCGGTACTTTTTTTATACTAACGGTGTTTTTTTTATTAATGAACCATAAACATAAAATATACACTTTGTTGAATTTAGTCACTTTTCATAAATAGAAATTATTGAATAATCAATATTAAATAATTATAAAATGGAAATGTGTGGAAAAAATTGAAAAATCAAAAGGTAAAAGGTAAAAGGTAATTTTTTGGGAAATGTACGTTGAAATGAATGGATATATATGTATTTTAAAATATATGATATGATTCCAAAAGTCGAATTTTTTCCACGATTTATTTAAATAGATAAGACGTAAGCCAACTATTATTGTCTAAACCATACCACTGTCACACTACACACGAATAAAACTCATACATCAATATAGTTATTGAAAATTATGTTGCATGCTGCATTTCCTACTTGTCGCTTGTAATTCAAACTGCATATGAATTTTTAGAGGTGCAACATACACACACACAGACACACATCAACACACATAAACCTAATTACATATGTGCAACATTTACAAGTTGTATCGCCTTTTACCGTACATTGAGCAACAGCATAAATAAATAAATGATTGTATTGCTGTTGTTGCACTGTTACACTTGCTAAAGTCATTGAAATTATTTAAACACTACATTTGGAATATTGAATACAAAAGGGGGGAATTTATAACAAACAAACATTCATTCATTCATACTTTTTAAAAGTACACGTGTGTATATTAGGGTGGCTCTTATTTTGTACTTTTGTAAAGATTTTTGATGCTCCCTAGGACTAAAATTTTTCTTCGTCATCTTAAAATCAAATGCTGAAAATTTGTGCAAAATCGAATAACGTTTAGAGGTTGCACATTTTAAAAAAACAAGTAAGAGAGCTATATTCGGCTGTGCCGAATCTTATATGTATACCCTTCACCAAATTATACTATAAAATAAAATTACAATTTTTTTTAATTTTTTAAAAATTGTTTTTCGAAATTGTTTTTTAATTTTTTTTAATTAAAAAAAAAAAATTATTTAAAAATTTATTTTTTTTTTAATTTATTAGTGAAAAATAAATTATGACAAAAAATTTGTTTGTGAAAAAAAATTCGGGTTAAAAAATATTTTTCCTGATTTTGACCCATTGTATATATAGCCTTATATACATGGTTGCAAAGGACTTTGAAATATCTATCATTAGATATCCTATCCATATTGTCTATATTTATGACTTAGTAATCGAGATATAGATCAAAAATAGGCCAAAAATAGAGGTTGCCTCGGATTTCTGATCATATCTTCTCGAAAGCATGTCTGACAGAATTTTCAAAACTAAATAATTTTGTTTCGATTCTAATACTTCAACACTAAAGAGGATTAAAAACGTAAATTTTCACAGTTGTAAAGGCTGTTTTTTTTCAGCCCAATAGAACTTACGAAATGGTTAACTGTCCTGATTTTTCGACTGACTTTATGACATTTATGATCAGTATATTCGGGCAAATCATCACGAATAGAATTACGCTTGAACAAGGCTACCAAATTATCTAAATTTACTTTGAAAATCAGTCATAGATTCGCGCAACTTATATAAGTACGTCTGTTTTATAGCAAAATTATGTTCAGCGATTAATCTCATTTTTGGTCGCATATGGAGTGAGACCAAACCACAACACACCCTACAGACTCCATTACATCCAGAAAAATGCACCGTTTGATGTCGGTTACACGTTGGTGGCATCAGCTATCTTATTTATTCAAAAATAAAGCCGAAGCTCTCGTTACTTTTAATGTAGATCGTATACGGAGACCGTCGATTTATTAAAATCAACATTTGGCAATAACTTGATATCGAGAAATAGACCTGTCAATTGGCCTCCAAGGTCGTGCGATTTGACACATCTCGATTATTTTCTGTGAAGTCACGTGAAGTCACCTGTTTATGCTGTTAAACCTGCAACAATTGATAACATTGTTCGCGTTATTCGTGACATACAACAGCCAGCAATGCTTGAAAAAGTGGTCCAAAATTGGACGTCCAGAATGAGCTTCGTCAATAACACTTGGGTGGTCATATGCCAGAAATCATTTACAAATGTTAATGCCATATATTGATCTTTCGAATACAAACATTTACTTTTTTGTGTTATTTTTACAATGTCAAGTTCTATAGGGCATAAAAAACATCCTTTGCCTATTATGAGTTAATGTGACGACCGATTTGAAATTGGCAGATTTCGAGGAAATTTAGTTTTTGATCACAAATACATTTCGTAGATAATTTTCCTATATTTAATAACAAATTGTTCATTTGGGTTGCTTATTTACAATTTTGTAATTTTAGATTTATAGGACATTATTAACCCTTTTATATCTAAGGTCAAAATTGTCCATGATATTAAAACATCAAATATGTATATTAAATTTCCTGGTAAATATAAATTGTACACTCTGTTGGACCATATCTATTAAAAAAATTATATATTTTGCTCTGCAGCATTTGATTTTAAGATGACGAATAACAATTTTATACCTTGAGAGCATTGAAAATCACAAAAATGTGAAATAAGGCCCACCCTAGTGTATATTTTAATAATTACATACAAGTAGATATTTTTCCTTTCAACATTTTGTTGCAGAGGTCGTGGTGGTTACTTACATGTGTGTTTGAGTTGAGCTCGGTGCACATTAAAATTAAATATGTGACACTATTAAAGTATTTATGACATTTTGAAATATTAATTGATATTTAATTGAATACTTGTTGGACATATTTTAATGTAATAATTTTCTGTATTTATGACTACCACTGACAGCAATAAGTAAAAACAGTAACAAAAAATACTACACCTGCCATTAAGAAATTTGAGATGAACATTGATTTTTTTTTTTTTTTTTGGAAATAAAAAGGAACATCTTTGTTTAATTCTCCCAGCGAGAAGCATATGAATGTGTAAAGATGAGCTATAGCGCTGCTATAGAAAATGTTAGAATTGATGCATGACAGCCAGCATTTTTTCTTTTGAAGGTAAAGTCATAAGAGATTTTTAAAGATTTGACAAGTCATCATATAATGAAAATGCTGACATGGGAATGTCATTAGGAGAAAAGTAGCCAGAGATGTCATCAAATAGTCACACAAGAGATATTTTACAATTTCGCGATGGAATTCGATGCAGAAACCACAATGAATCTTCCAAATCCAAAATGTTTTCAAAAGTTTTTGAATTTTAAAAAATTATTTCATGGACTTCCTTGAATTACTTTACCAACTATTTTCGCATATTTTAGCAACATTAATTGCTTCTACGAACTAATTTTCGCCTTAAACTCGCACTCTTGTGCCACCCATCTTGTTAAAAAAAAACATGTTGACATGAAATGGAAAAAAAAAACTACGCAAATTTGAGAAATGATGAAAAAAATATAGTGCACGTAGCAGTGACATGTTTATGACAAAGCATCCGTTACAAGACGTGCTAATTTTTTTCACTCGAAAATTTCAGAACAACATTTTTTTGGATAAACACAAAAAAATATAGAAAAAAAACTAAATTAAAACAAAATCATCACGTTGTTAATAAAACAGAGGCATAATTAACAAATGTTTTTAGCTTAAAAACAAGTAGTCAAAAAATTTAAGTTATGCAAAGGCGACTATTTCAAGCGCTACTTTGAAATATGTACTCCAAATATCATTTAGGATGAACAAATTGGGTGCCCCAATATACAAGTCGATAGTGTGCTGGACTATTAATCAGAGGGTTGTGGGTTCGATTCCCGCCAGAGACTCTGGGTGTATCTGCAGACAAGCAAAACACTTCGCAGTTTGTGTTTGTTTAAAAAAAAATAAAAAATTAAGATGAGTTTGATCAGTTCTGTAGGAGAAAGGCACTGAAGTTGCTACTGAATTTGTTTCTTAAAACAATAATAATATAAATGATTTCAAAAATTCACGAGATAATTCCAGACTGACTTTTGTGGGTAAGACGAATATTGCTTTTGTCCAAAAACCTTATTTTCTACCCCACAAAAAAATAAATCATTTATTCTTTAATTATATGTATTTGTAACTTAATTATCTAAAGATTAGAATTAATTGGAGTAATATGTGTAGGACTTCATTAATTAATTTGAACTTAAACTATACAAATTAAATGAGCAAAATCCAACACATAAAATAAAAAAATACAATTGAATTTTAAAGCAAGTAAAGATTCCTTAGAATTAAAAAAATTTCTCACGCCTTTTTTTGACATCATGTGTTGGGTTTTGTGAAAAAACAATAAAAAAAAAAAAAACAGAACTTATAAATATTTCTTTAACATTTTCTGTGATTTCAATAGATTTCAATCATTCTGCTCACATATGAATGTGTATGATCGTAATGATGATCACAATGTCTAAACATACAGATTTACACATGTCTGCATCTACAAATATTTAAAAGCAACATCAGTTAAACAGTCCAACAACAACAATCCAAAAAAACTACTCAAATTACCAAACTAAGAAAAAAAGGCAAAAAAAAAAATTAAGAAAAAAGTCCTGTACACACTGTCTCTGAGACAATCTGTGGAAGGATCAATTTAAGTGTATGAACTGTATAAGTACCTGCCTGATCTACAAGCTGCCGCCATCGCCTCTTCCCACATATGTGTACATATAAATATTATTATTATGTACATTGTAGTCTACATAAATAACTATTTATTTGTATTTATTTTTAAATACAGGGTATTTCATATATATAGGGTTATTATAAGGAATATTGGTCTGAAATATTTATTCGGTCAAATTTGATTTATATTCTAACATATACTCTGTTGATATTTTAGGATTTCTTTCAGTCAATTTAATTTATCCAAGGTAGACGAACTGTGTCACCTCCAAATCCTAACCGAAGGGACAATTTGATGGATAACCATGCGAGTTATCTCGGACAGCTGAGATCTTGGGAAAAGAGGGAACGACTTTTATGGCTCTGTGAATAGAGGGTATTTTTATAATGAATATTGGTCCGAAATGTTTATTTAATTAGTTAGTCCCTGGCCTAACAATGATAAACAACTTCGTTGAAATTATATTTAAATTCCAACTTCTCCTCTATTGATATTCCAAGTATTTGCTGCGGTCGCACCAGGAATTTTGATGTTATATTTTGATTTTGATTCATACACAGAGAAACCAGATTCGTGATAGCAACCAAATTTGATACCAATCGAATGATTCCACCTTAGTCAGCGGATTTTACAATTGTGGGTACAAAATTTTAGAATGGGTAACAAAAGTTTGGTATCTGTTGATAGAATAGAATAATTGGCAACAAGTTCGGTTGCTATCACGAATCTGTTTTCTCTGTGTATAAATATGTACAAGTGAAACGAACTTTAAATAATAATTCAAAGGATACTTTTAGGGAGATGGCAGTGATAACGGACTTGGAAAGAGAGATATGGCTTTTCTACATCCCTGTGAATGTGCGGCTCATCATCAAACAATACATAGGTTATTGGTGATTATGTATCTGAGGTATCGGTTGTTAGATTGAAAGACTTTATTAGATTCCTCAGAGATTGATTGTAGTACTTTTTTAGTAGTACGTAGTCTTTCTCCGACATTCTACTCTAAACAAGAGGAA
The DNA here is from genome assembly GCA_942486065.2 of Calliphora vomitoria. Classification (NCBI taxonomy): domain Eukaryota; kingdom Metazoa; phylum Arthropoda; class Insecta; order Diptera; family Calliphoridae; genus Calliphora; species Calliphora vomitoria. Next base: position 32,130,762 of record OW818029.2, read on the forward strand.
AGGTCATATAAAAATGTGGTTAAAACAATTTTATTACTTGTGTTGAAGTTTACCAAACCCTCTCTAAATTATAAACTAAGTAGGACCATAGAAAGCTCGCTTCAAATAATCTTTATAAAAAGTACTTACTTAAACATGTGATGACTTTGAGAGACCTTTACGATTTGTGTCCATGATAACTAAGAAAGGTCAGTTTTAAGCACATTCGAAATTCACATGAAGTCAGGATTATTTACATTATAAATTAAATTGAAACCATCTCATCCCAACCTGTAAAAGTAGGATTCAACTTATTCAAATATCTCCTAAATTCAGGATATTACAACACTTCCTATATTATAAACTATGTGTAGGATTTTTAGTTATATATTACAACCCAATATTTGATCAAATAGTAACATATTTTCCATACATTCGATATACTTCTTAACATTTACATTTAGCAAGAAGCTTTTTGCCACAACCATATCTTGCCTTTTAAAAGATAATCAAGGTTTTTATATTTGAATACATTTCTTATTTGGGAGCCAACACCTTCCTTAAACCTGGTTTCGAAGCTGATCTCTCCTTGTGCCGGAGTTAAATTTCACATTTTATTTAGTATACTTAAGGGTGGTACATTAAGGTTTACCATGGTTCTATCTCCTTTCTTTCTTTTAATTTTCATGAACGATTTATAGGCAATCACATCAAATCCTCTCAAAACAGAAAACACACTTAGAAAACACATTTAATCGTGACCTAACGACAATATTGAATTTTACCGGGATAATTTTAACACTCTTAAAACACAGTATTGCTGATTGCTACACAAATGACTCGGGAGTTCAACACTGTCATGTCGTCATATGGGTTTAGATAATCTTTGGATTCTGGGTACGAGAATACAATGCGACATGCATTCGGAAATTAAAAAAAAAACAAGTAAGAGAGCTATATTTTTACACCATTCACCAACTTTAAAATAAAATTAAAAAAAAAAAATTTTAATTTTTAAATTTTTTTCTTTTTTCGAAATTGTTTTTAAAAAGTTTTTTCCAATTTTTTTTAATTTAAAATTTTGTTTTTTTTTTTTAATTTTTTAGTGAAAAAAATTTATGATAAAAAAATGTTTTTTGTGAAAAAAATTCGGGTTAAAAAATATTTTTCTCGATTTTGGCCCATTGTAGGTCCAACTTACTATAGCCTTATATACATCATTGCAATGGACTTTGAAATATCTATCATTAGATATCCTTATTGTGTATATTTATGATTTAGCAATCGAGATATAGATCAAAAATAGGCCAAAAATAGAGGTTGTCTCGGATTTTTGCTCATATCTCCGTTATTTATGGACGGATTTTGCTGATTTTAAATAGGAAACTTCTCGAAAGCATGTCTGACAGAATTATTGTAGATTTGAATCCCGAAGATATCTAGGGTCTTCAGAAAATTGATTTCAACAGACGGACAGACAGACAGACAGACAGACAGACGGACATGGCTTAATCGACTCCGCTATCTATGAGGATCCAGAATATATATACTTTATAGGGTCGGAAAATTATATTGTGGAAATTACAAACAGAATGACAAACTTATATATACCCTTCTCACAAAGGTGAAGGGTATAAAAAAATGAAGCGTTTGAGTTTATTTCAAAAGTATAATTCCACATCCGATCTGCTTCGAATATCTTAGTGTATTGTTTGATGTTCGAGCTTGTATTTGTTGGTACATATTTCCCCCATCTGACCTATTACATTATACCAAAAATTGAATACAATTTCCATATGTTGGACGGATATGCAAGATCCAGTCAGAAGCTGCTGGACCGATTTAAAAGGAGAGCGATGAATCTTATAGAGGACGGAACTAGTACCTGCTCTATAGATACTCTGGGACATCGTGGGTAACGTTGCTTATCATTATACAGATATTATCATAGGAATTGTTCAGTAGATCAAAGTAATCATATAACCAATACGCACGATTTTAATTAAGATTACATCCATTTGTTATTGATTAGTGGGACGACTGCAAAAAAGACACAGAAAATTCTTTGATCTTTAATCGAAACCCTGTTTAATAAAGTTATTCATTATCGTACTTAGCGTATCAACACAAAATCTGTGTGAATTTTTCGTTTAATTTAAAGAAAATATAGCTATATAATCCAACTATGGTATATATTTTTAAAAATTAACAAACAAAACCAAAAAAAAACTATCGCGCAAGTGCTTTTAAACAATTGCTTTATGAACTCCAGTCAGTCAGCCCCCGTCTGTGTTGATTTTTAAGTTTGAGACGTCGACAACAAAAGCCAACAACAACAAAAATAGTTTGTCCAGTTTTTCAAAAAGAAAAAAGAAAAAAAACATTAAACTTTAAAACCCGTTTAATCGTTCCTCAAAACATCCCAAAACATCAAGATCAACCGAGCTGGTGGAGAAAAAACAACTCCTGTGCGTTTGTTTGTGTCAGCGTGCACAACATCAGCCACATTATGGGGCAGCAGTGGCAGACCATAACAGCGGCAGCAGTAGCCGTGGGAATTTTTTGGTTTTTTCTGTATTGAAGCAACAGAAACATTAAAAATATATATAAATATATCTGTGTAAAGAAAAAAGTACGTAAAAGATGCGCCAAAACGCCTCTTTGTTTAAATGCTCTTATTTTAACTCCTTGTTCATTATTATGAGTATACATACTTATGTATGTAGTTAGTTATGCTTAGTACGAGTATGTGTTTCTTTAAAGATACTTTTTTGTGGATATTTTCTTCTTTGTGTTGTGTTGAGGAGCTTTTTAGTTGTTGTTGCAGAAACTTTCTCATGTACCTCGTACATTTGTTTGGTTTGTTCTTTGTGGTACTTGAAAATCATTCTTCCCCCTTTTAGTTTTATTGTATTGCAGTTTGAATTGTTTTTGTTGGTTCTTTATTTATTCATTTGGGTTTAATCAGGTTGTCGCCTGTATACACCAGATTTGGTCAATATCAAAATGCATTTTTTTTTTTTTTTTGTTTATTTTTTTTGGTGGGGGTCTTTCTTCTTTTATGTTTGATTATCCTTTTTGTTGAAATTTATTTTGTTGTATTTTCTTCATCATCATTTGATGTACTTCACATTGCCATTAATTGATAACATGACATGGGAATTTTTTCACGGTTTATTTGTATTAGGGCATTTTCTTTAAGGATTTAAAAATAAAATAAAAGCTTAAGATATTCATAAGTAGATTATAGGTTAAAACTATTTTGTTTTTCTAAGAAAAGATTTTCCCTTTTTTTCTAAAAGGATTATTAAAGTTTTCACACCAAAACAGGAATTTTGCATGAAAAATACGCCTTAGTAAACCACTGTTAACTTAAATAATTGTTTTTTAATTGATCGATTCACAAGGTATCCTATCATGTCATATTGTCATAATAATTCTAATATTTCACAATGGCTTGAAAATGTTGTTATTGCCTTTCCTAAAATAGTACTACTCTTTTTGCTATGTTCATTGTGTGATTGTACCCAATCAACAGAGACCTGCGCCGAACGCGTAAGAGTCGGTTAAGCCGAGCCGCCGAGTCTAAATAATACAGATAGATATATTTAAAAAAAAATCATTTATCATTCTAATCCCTCGTCGTTTTTATTAAAATTGTTTTTTTTTCAAGAATTTAAATTTAATTTCCCTTAACATAAAATATTTTTTTTTTTTTTTTTTCAAAATAAAAAGTTGTTGATTTTTGAAAAACCAATTTGTTTTTACCAAATTTGTCTGGTTTTTCTTTACATATAATAACATACAAAGAGTCTTTCAATAGTGATTGAAAATAAATCAAATATTGTTGAAGATAAATCTGTCGAATTGGCTGTCATTTATTCAGTTTATTTTGCCAAATCAATATGGATGAAACAACACATGCAAATGATAAAATTGTTTTATCAAAATGGATGTTCTGTTCGAGCAACGTTCCGTGCATTTAGACCATTTTTTTCTGGATAAAATGGTAGGTCTCCAAACAAAATTATTGAATTTAAGACGATATCAATCCTCTTGGGAACCAAGAGCATCTAATGCATCCCGAAGCAGTCACTGTTTGTTGTGGGTTTTGGACTGGCGTCATCAATTTATATTAAAATAAGTAAGAGAGCTATATTCGACTGTGCCGAATCTTATATACCCTTCACCAAATTATACTTTTAAATACCTCTTTTTTAATTT